>JAHTLZ010000275.1:16371232-16427970 GCA_023846285.1 Phrynocephalus versicolor | reverse complement strand
TTATTATTATTATTATTATTATTATTATTATTATTATTATTATTATTTGAATTCTTGCCCTGTCTTCTGAGAAGCATTCCTGGATCAGGTGACCCGTTCATCAGAAGTGCTGTGCTGTCCATAGGAGAGCAGGAAGCAGGTAGCAAAAGTGTGAGTCAGAACACGATCCCTGCCAATAGGTGCTTTTTTTCCCTAGAGGGAAGGGAAGGGGGGGGGAAGATTCCCAAGATGCCATTACGAAACCGTTCAAAGGATTCATTTGGTCCTTGTGCCTGATAGTTCATTTGCCCACCCAATTATGTACACATTCCGTTATGTAAAAGGTCCTAAGGCAAGCCAAGCAGACCCCGGGAAACACATTTCAGTGGAGCACAGAGTGTAGGAAAACTTCTCGCACGGACACTTTATCTCAGGGATTTGGTGTTTTGATTTGTTTTAAATTAAATTAATAAAAAATATTGAAAAAACGTTTCCTGCATTTCTCACTGCTACGTGTTTGAAATGTGAGGGTCTTTTAAGGAAAAACAACAACAATATTTTATAAGCCTTATTTTAACATGGTTGAAACTTAAGGCAGCTAGTTCATTGCTGGTTGCTATTGGATCAGTTTGTCTTACATCGGAAACCACCTTGGGAAGAGAAGTGTCTGCAAAGGCAGCTTAAGGTAAACATGGCCATCTCTCACTCCCAGAAAGCATTAGTGCTTTGCCTTCTTTATCAGAGAAGAGGATTGACAGCAGCTGGTAGTAGCTAGTTTGCTAGTTTTATTGTTTGCTAGTTTGTTTGTTTGTTTATAAATTTTTATACTGCTGGATTTTCCCAAACGGGAACTCAAGGCAGTTAACAATAATTCCAGGAAAAAGAAAAGGAATCATCATCATCATCATCATCATCATCATCATCATCAATCAGTTCCACGGAGTAACAAAAAAAAAAGTCGACAGCAGACAGTGGAACCAAAATTTAAAAAGTTAAAAATTCAAAAGAGTGCTAGGCAAGATGGTGAAAACAGGCGGACATACAAACTCATGACCCCTACTTATAGCATAGATCAGCCTCCTTGATCATCGAACACAGCTGTGTAAAGTCAGGTTTTTAGCAGCTTCTTAAATGCTGAGAGGAACTCCGCAGTCCTAATACCACTCAGAAAGAGGTTCCACAGTGTTGGACACGCCACAGAGAAAGCACAATTCTGGGTGGAAGTTTTACGCGCTTCCCGGGGAGTGGCGATCTGGCGTGCAAGGGACCTTTGGATGATACGCTCTGTCAGATATTCTGGTCCTAAGCCACTGTGAAGTGTGGGCTCGGCAATGGAGAAGACTTAAACTGACTTTGTGTCAAAGTCACTTTAAGACAGGGTGGAGAAACTTTAGCTCTTCAGAAGTTTTGAACTAATAATACTTGAGTGCTATCAAGTCAGTTCTGAGCCATGGCAGAGCTTTTCAGGGTTTTCTAGAATGGAGTTTTCAGAAATGTCTTACCATTCCTTTCTTCTGGGAGGGGGGTGGCGGCCTGGGATTGTGCAACTTGTCCAAGATCACAAAAGCGTGTACAGATGTTTAGCATGATATTTGCTGTCAGGACTCAGGATTGTTTAAGTCACCGATATTTTGAACTTTCATCACTTATGTAAATCATGATACTGTCATTTTTTGTTCTTTTTTCACTTTCTCTCTACTGCACAACCATGTATGTTGTTGTGTATATAAACTTGTGCCACGGTTATTGCACTCGGTGTGTGTGAAGAACCGGATTGTACCTTGTACTACAATGACTCTGTAAATCTGATGTAAACAGAATCTGATGTTATCTTAACCTTATGTTTTATATCTTTTTATTATATAATGTGGAATAGTCTACCATGGCCACCTCTTTGAAAATTCCTTCAGTTCAGATACTGTGGGGAACTACTTGACCAGATCAATCTGCTTGCCATGTGCTTAGCAAACATCTGTAGAAAATCAGAGTGCAGTCAAATGGTTGCCAACGTTTCCATCCAAAGTTTCCATCCAAATTGCGCCTCTTAACATTTTTCTGAGCTGAGAACACAAGTTCGATACTGTCGCAGTGATAAGAATTACAATAGGACATCCTGAAACAGAAACAAATGATTAGCTGGAAGAAATAAATAGGTGTCAAAAGTGGAGCAAGATCCTCACTCAATACTGAAACGTTTCATCTTTGGAAACATAAGGCCTTAAATTTCTCTCCCCCACCCTTTAAACTCTTTTTATATGTTACATCATAAAACTTGATTCCTGGGTAGCTTGTACATGTTATTATTATTATATCTAGCCATAATAAGACCAAACCAGGAGTATAAGAGAAACAAGACACTTTCTGATGTGGTGTTTATCATGGAAGCACTGGAAAGCAGTCCAGATGTTGTTCACTTCTGGTTGCGATTATTCAATCTTCTCCTGTCATACTCTTTTTTCAAAAAAAAGAAAGAAAAGAAAAGAAAGAAAATAAATAAAATAAAAATAAAAATAAAAATAAAAATAAAAATAAAAATAAAAATAAAAATAAAAATAAAAATAAATTCACTTAGAATGAATATCAGGGTTACAAATCAATATGGGCATGAACCAAAAAAAAAAAAAAGAATCAGAAGATTCATGAAATATCACTGGTTTGTTGGCTTGGCTTGGTTGATATGGGTTTCTACATCTTGGAGAAGCTGAACTTTCGTGAACCTACAAACCACTTTGTGATTTAGTGAATCTCCTGGTTCATTTTCCCCACCCCACATTCTGCCCTTTCCCCTTCCCAGTGTGTGTGTGTTGCATCGTTACAGTCATGACTGACTCTTCATGACCCCATGTCCATGGAGTACTCCTCAATTTTTTAAAGACAGCCACCTGGATAACTCAAAGAATTCAAAACAGTCTGTTCCCCCTTCGATTGTCCCAGTCACCTCCATACCTTATCTTGCCACCACCATCTTTAGAGACAGTGGCCCGGCTTCCTTAAAAGAAGAAGAAGAAGAAGAAGTTGGGGTATGTAATATTTTCCCCTTGAGAAGCAGCTCAGCATGTCCCTGTGCATAGGCAGGCACATGCCCAGAGATGTGAGGAATGGCTCCCAGAAAGGAAGCAAGCCTGCTGTTTCCAAAGATGGCAGTGGCGGTGGTGGCAGGACAAGGTAGAAAGGTGACAGGGTCAGTAGGAAGGGGACAGGGAAATGGGAAGATGGTGAGTTCATTGGGAAGGGGGTGTGAGAAGTGAGAAATGGGTGGGGGAGGGCAGTGAGAAGCAGTGGGAGTAGATTGTTGTTATTTTTAGAAAGCCCAGCGGCTGTCTTAAAAAAGTAAAAGAAAACAAGGGCCGACAAACCAAGAAACAAATCTGTGGTTCATCAGGGAGAAGTTTGGAAATTCATGGTTCATGGTGATGAACCATGTAGAACCACCATTTCCCTGGTTTGTGCTCATCTCTTGTTACAAATCCTCTCTTCCTACCATCCTCCTTACACACGAGAACTGCAACATTGCTCTCTTTGTCCTGCAAAAGGGTGAAACATTTTGTGGGCATCTCAATGAAAGAAAAAGAGTTCTCTCTTTTGGCATAAATTAAACAAAACTGCACAAATAATGCAAACAATGCTTTCTCTCCCCCCCCCTCTCTCACACACACACCAAATTAAACAAAGTGATGTGGTTGCTGGTTCACTGCATGTTCTTTTAATGACTAAAAGCATGGAATGGGTTGTTTATATCTCTTTAAAGAACCACCGAGTCCTAGCTGGGTGTATGTGTTTGCTTTTCTCCTCCCCACTAGTTTTGTTCGGAGACCATATGCATAAATTAATTACAAGGGCCATGATGAGAGTAAATGTTTTGCTGTGGCCCGAAGGCAAGGAATCTCACAGGGCTTGAAAACTACAAGATGAGGCCTCTCGTGAGGTTGATAAAGCTTAAATCAATAAAAAACAAAGAATTTAGCAGAAATCCATAGAAATGCAGTTCCTATTTTCTATTTCCTTACCAAACTCTGTTCTCCCTCCTAGGCTAGGAATGTTTTAAACGTCTTCCATTGGGAGCAAAAGAAGAAGGGTTTTGCTATGTTTTTAATTTGAAACCCTATAGGGGAAGTGAATCTTAAGATGAAATTTGCTGAGCAGAACTTCTGCAAGGGGTGATCCAAAGAAAATGGAAGTCTCTCTTGTTTGCTTTCAGGTAAAGCAAGCAAGCAAAGAGATCTGCAGCATGCCATGTAATTAATGGAATGTCAATGTTGACCCTAGAACTTAACGGCACGATCCTAGATATAAGTCTGCTATGATATAATCCACACTGAGTTCAACGGGAGAGACATACCCCTAGCCACAGATGCTTAAAATACCTAACATGCCTGGATGAATAAAAAGGATCTTGCCTGGTGCCTAAAATACAGCAATTTGTCTCCACGGGTGGGGTGAGGGGGCATTCCATACCAAGAAATGCCCGATTCCAGAAAAAGCTTTGATAACAATTGCAGTGGGACTGAAAAGGGGCCTGTAAAGTCACCTGGCCTTCATCCAGCTATAATTATTTGTCAATTAATAGTTACACTGACGTCTGACTGATAAGCTAGTCACAGTTCTGTGCCTGAAAATAGTTGCCAAGGGTTTACTGTCGGGCAGTTAGATCTCCAGTGACCCTCTATAAATGAGCACCAAGCATTTTTAAATAAATTAATCTTGCTCTCTAAACGGGGGCTGTCACGAGACACACAACGAAGAAGTTCAGCGTTTTAAACAGCAGGGAGTACACTCCGTTCCTGATGTTTCTTTAATACTGATGACAACAAAAACAAAGTACTGTCACATGCTTAAGAGTAGAGATGGGCACGAAATGAGCAATTTTTGTTTTCATTTTTGTTTTTTTGTTTTGTTACATAACAAAACGACAAACGAATTTTGTCTCTAAAATGAAATGAAACAAACAGAAACGCCGGAAATTTTGTCGTGCGTTTCGTTTCCGTTACTGCAATATGAGTGAATTGCTTAAAATCCTAAAAAAAATCACAAAAAATTGAAATAACGAACATGGTAACGAAACGAACAAAAACGAAAAAGAAATTTTTGCAAAAATTCACGAAAAATGGAAACGAACCGAAACGGCAAATGACAAATAACAAACGAAATGCCATTTTTTTTATTCGTGCCCATCTCTACTTAAGAGTAAGAAATCATAAGAACTTAAGAACATAAGAGCCAAAGGCCCATCTAGTCCAGTTTCCTGTATCTCACAGTGGCCCTACCAAATGCGTCCGGGAGCACAGGAGAATAGATATCTGTCTTCCGATACCACTCCCCTGCATCTGGCCCTTGAAGTACCCCGGTTTTAAGACTGGAGATTACACATCTCCATCATGGTTTGTAACCTGTGATGGACTTTTCCTCCAGGAATCTGTCTAATCCCCTTTTGAAGGCATCCAGGCCAGATGCCATCCCCACATCCTGTGGCAGGGAGTTCCACGGACTAACAATGTGCTGGGTAAAAAAAAATATATATTTATTTTTTCTGTTCTTACTCTCCCAGCCCTCAATTTCAGTGTATGTCGCCTGGTTTTGGTATTTTGTGAGAGGGAGAAGTGTTTCAGTGCAAGTGTCCATGGATGAGAATCCACATTTTTCAGACACAGTTGTGCTTGAAAAGGGGCAAAGGAGGAGGGTAGTGATGGTGGTCAAGTGCTGTGAGGAACAGTTGAAGCAGGTGGGTGTGTCTAGCTTGGAAAAGGGATAATTTTTGCTATGATACCAGTTTCCAACAATATGAAGGACTGTCGCATGGAAGGAGGACCACAGTTCTGTTCTGCAGTTCCAGATGGTAGGACCTGAACCCCTGCATTAAAAAAAAATGTAAGAACAGATATATTTGACTACAAATTTAAATTCACTCTTACACCTTCTGTCCTGACTGTCTGTCCTAACATTGGATTAGGTGTTAGCGATTTTTAACCATCATTATGGCTATCAATACACCTATGCTTATTTTATACCAAAGGCTTTATTTTATGTTTTTCTACTGTATTGCTTTTTCAAGGGAAATTACAGTGACACATATAGGCAGTGGAAAATCAGCATTTTAAAAATCATGTCCTTGTGACCACACAGAGGCCACCTGGGCTTTCTTGACTATAGGTCCATGAACTCCAGGCAGTTGTGCTTGGTGCTCACCTTTATTAAAGTTGGGGACGGGGTACAAAGAGGTTGAGCACCTCGAACTTCCGTAAGTCCACGTTGTGGTGGTGGCTTGATTCACTAGCCCTCCCATTGCTAGTATCTCTACCTGAGTCCTATTTTCCTTCACTGGTCTGCAAGGGTCCACAGTTTCAGGCTGGCATCAGTTTCTCAGTCTTGACTTCAACCACTCAGCCCTCTTTGGGGAAGGCCAGTAATGCTGAGCTAGTGGAGGTCCCTCTGCCCCAGTAGCTCTTTCAATTCCCAGATCAACTGCTGTAGCCACTTCCACCTCTTCTGGATGGGTGTAGACTTCCTAGGTCAGTGATGGCGAATAGAGATGGGCACGACTCAAAAAAATAATTTTTCGTTTTTCGTTTGTCGTTTTGGGGGTCAGTTTCGGTTCGTTTTCGTTTTTCGTGGTTTTTTTGCGCATTTTTTGTTTTCGTTTTCGTTGCGAAATGAAATGGAAAAAAACAAAACGAAAATGAAAATTTTTCGTTTTCGTTAGCATTCTTTTAGTTGGAATGTGTCTGCCATAATGAAAACGAAAAAAGGACAAAATTTTTCATTTCGTTTTCGTTTTCGTTTTGTTTTCTGGAAAATTTTCATTTTCGTTTTCGTTGCGTAACGGAAACGAAAAACAAAAATGAAAACGAAAATTTCGCTGAGTCGTGCCCATCTCTAATGGCGAACCCTTTAGAGACCGAGCGCCCAAACTGTGATTCAAAACTCTCTGATTTTCATAAAGTCCCAATACAGAAATTTAACCTGAATAAAGGTGGCCACAGAAAGGGCTCTGAGTGCCACGTTTGGCACCTATGCCATAGGTTTGCCAACACTGTCCTAGATGGTAGCTGAGCTTGGTATCTGGGGTCTGGCTGGGGAAATATGCTCCCCTTCTTCCCATCTACCCAGGGTGAAGCAGACTGATATGCTAGTCTAAGGATCCTAGACAAGCAGGAGCTGGTTCTCACCCAGAGCACAGAAGAGTTGAGGAGGCTCCTTGCAGGCCTCTGTCCAGCTCTCTGATGCCATTCTCCACACCCCTCATCCTCCATTTTCTCCCCCTTTAAACCACCACACCCCCTATTTATTTATTTATTTATTTATTTATTTATTTATTTATTTATTTATTTATTTATTTGATGTGTATATCACCTCATCTGTTAACAAAGGCCACTACGGGCAGTTTACAGGGTTAAACATACAGATACGCCCATTAAACATAATAATATATAAATATTTACAATACAATATGTCTGTGAAGATTCTCAGTTATCCAGGTGAGTTTATCTGGACGTTGAGTCATGGCAACTGGACTTCAAATGGTTGCAAATGTTTCCATCCAAAGTTTCCATCTAAATTGTGCCTCTTAATATTTTTTTAAGCTGAGAACACAAGTTCAATACTGTCACAGTGATAAGAATATCAATAGGACATCCTGAAAAGGAAACAAATGATTAGCTGAATCCTTCAGATTGATGAAGCTGTTTGGATGAGCAGCTAAACATTTCTATCACTCAAGAAAAAAGAAGTCTAGTTGTCATGACTCAACTTCGTCAATACAATACAATAAAAAAGGAGTAACACTAAGACAATCAAGATCAATAAAAACAGAAAAAGACCAGAATACTCAAGAGAGAAAATGAGCTGCGAAATATAACAGCTAAAACTAATAACAAGGGAAATCCTTCCTAAACAGCCCCATCTAATGGTGTTTATTTAAAAACAGACAGCTAGGGGACAAACAAATCTCAGGAGGAAGTTGATTGAAAAATTGGGGGGCCACCACTGAGAAAGCCTGGTTCCTTGTCAATGATTTGCCAGCCTCCTTCAGCAATGGCACCCTCAAATGTCCTACCTGAGACAATTGGGCACAATAGGCAATACTCTGTGGTAGGAGCTGCTCTGACAGATAGCAAGGTCGCAAACCATTTAGGGTTTTGTATGTCATCATTAGAACCTTGAAGTCAATGTCGTAATGGATCGGCAGCCAGTGCAGAGCAGCCAGTGTGGGAGTAATATGTTGGAATTTACTCAAACCAGTAACTAATCTGGCCACTGAATTCTGCACCAGCTGGAGCCTCCACATCAACTTCCAAGGCAGCCCCATGTAGAGAGCATTACAGTAGTCTAATCTAGAGACTACAAGTGCATGGTCCAATGTTGTGAGAGCACTGGGGACCAGGAAGGCTGAGTGATCCGCCTAAGATGATAATGTGCAGAACTGACCACCTACCCCACCTGGGATTCCAGGGACAGTGCCGGGGTCAGCATCACACCCAAAGTCTGCACCACATCCTGCATGGGGAGAGTGGCCCCTGCAAAACTGAGGGAGATTCCCAACCTGTCAATTGTCTATCTATCTATCTATCTATCTATCTATCTATCTATCTATCTATCTATCTATCTATCTATCTATCTATCTATCTATCTATCTATCTATCTATCTATCTATCCATCCATCCATCCATCCATCCATCCATCCATCCATCCATAAGATGGGTATGAAATGAAAAACAAAACATTGTTTTGTCGTTTTGTTAGGTAATGAATTACTTCATTATCTAATGAAATGGTAGCACGCGTTTCATTTCATTTTGTCACAAAACTCAATTTCCCTCCTCTAGAATGAAACAATTTGTCCTAAAGGAATCAATGGCAGGGGAGCTCAAGCTCTTCGCTGAAAGCCCCCCAAATTTGGAAAGGTTTGGGGGTCAGGGAGCTGAATCAATAAGTTCCAAAGGAGGGGGGTGCGCGTAGGGAAAAAATATTTCTAATTGAGTTGGAAGCTGATCGGGCAAGTGATAGCAGTGCTGCAACTTGGCTTCGGATTCCAATTAGAAATATTTTTTTCCTAGGGGCACCCCCCTTTGGAGTTTCATAACTCAGCCCCCTGAAACCCAAACCTCTCCAAATTTCGGGGGGGGGGTGTTAATATAGATATTAAACAACATGTCTGTGAAGATTCTCAGTCATCCAGGTGCGTTTATCTGGGAGTTGAGTCATGGCTACTGGACTTCTTTTTTCTCTCAAAAAAGAAGTCCAGTAGCCATGACTCAACTCCCAGATATTAAACAACATGGTTCTAACCATGGCCCCGCCCTCCAGGAGCTGCTCATCCTTCTCCATATTATTAGGGGACACTTATGCCTTCTACTTCCTCCCTGCTCTAGGCAGTTGGCCCTCGGGGAGCAGCTGGAGCATCTCCCTCAACATCATGCTTTGTATATAGATGTTTCAGGTCCCTCTGGGTGTGAGAAAAAAGAGCATGCAAAAAAGTGCGCCCTTGAGGAAAACAAGACTGCAGATTGTTCCATAGGTAAGGAGTCCATCACAGTGGTGGTGGTGGTGGTAGTGGTGTGTTTTTTTTTTCATTTCAATGAAACTTAAATATTGACTTACCAAGTTCCTCTGATTTAATGGGTCTCTACAAGTTGGATTTAGACTTTACTCTTTCATTCTGTTTAAGATTTGGCCTGCCCTATAAAAATGAAAGATAACTACAGTACATTCATTATCTTTGCTTAGAATGACAAGATGTTATGTAACATATCTTTGACAAGAACTTTGAAAAGTCCCGGTTTGATGGCCTTGCCTCCGTTTGTGAGGAAGATGAAAGCTTTCCTCTCCTCCTCCTCCTCCTCCTCCCTCTCTCTCTATCTATCTCTTTCTCTGTGTGTGTGTGTTCATAATCTGCACAAAGTCTTCATAAGACTACATCCCTCCTCCTTTAGCTGTAAAACCTAGACAGAGAATCAGCACATAATGAATGGCTGATTGTTAAGAAAGGAACAAGTAACCAATTTAAGGCTTGCAGTTATTTGATTTCCATGAATTTGAGGAGCAATCACTAGAGGAATATGAAAATCTGGTGTATATTATTTGCAAAAATAAAAAAAATCATTTGTGAAAACCTGGGAACAGAATCAAGAAAGGAAGAAAGCCCCACACTATCCTCGCGGGTGAGTAGTATGGGGCACGGTAGGGTTAACTCATACAATGTCTCCATGATATCCCTTTCAAGTGTCTCCACACCATCCTAAAATACTTGCTTAACATCACAACCACTGTTTCCAGTCCCATGCAGGCTCAAGTGTCAGATTTGGCCTCACAGTTACTGTGCTTTGGCCCACATCTTTCCTCTACCACGTTTATGTTGCAATTCCAGCACTGCTATGAGTTGCACAGTTCAAAGTCACTCAAAAAATACAGAATATTCCCCTCGAGATGCGCATGTGCCCCAGTGTTCATGTATAATGTTCTCTACGGTGAGAAAATACAGTGCTTGTCCTTGCCAAAAGAAATACTTGATGCTTTTTCTTCATGCATGTTCCAGGAAACAAGTTCTAAGCCTTCTGAAAATTATTCATTTGTATCTGGGTGGGGTAAAGAATCCTGAGTGAAGTGTGCCTTCAAGGAAGGGGCTTCTTATGGACAACAAATGGACGTGTGCCTTTTAATGTTATGGAACTTTGGGTAATGTAAAGGCCACAGAGATGACTTCATTCGAGTAGGCCGAAGGGCATGAGTTGAGAGGATGTAATGGGTGCTCTGGGTTGGAGTAGCCACACCTCCTGTGTTTAGAAAATAAACTAAGCCGTGCAAATACTTTGCTGATCACAAAATCTACTGGCAGCATTATTGTGTCCTTAATTTTATACAAAAGGGAAAACAAAAGCTGGCAAGAGCTGAAGTTGTGGATATTTCACGTCAGGCCCAATAACGCTAGCCCTCGTCAGGGCCTAGACTATACAAATGACTGTAAGTCATTTTGGGTAGAGGTTTGAAAACATACACATGTGGGGTTCAGAACCACTAGGCAGTGTAAGGCAGGGGGTCCTTAAAGTGGTGACAGAAGATGCCTGAAGAGCAGCAAATGTATCCATGGCCACAACCATTATTTAGTGTGTTTATTGAGGGATTTTAACATCAGTCTAGATCAGGGGTGGGCAACCCCCACAGCTCTGCTGCACCTGGACATTCCCATCCCTGTGATTTGGAGGACTTCACTGTTGACTTGCACCACCAAAATTTGTTTCTTACAGAAATTGTGTTCCATGGTGTAGAGGTTTCCAATGTTCCTCAAAATATGGAAGAAGTGTTCCCCACACCTCCTATAATGCATTATCCAAGCAAATTTAAAATCAGGGTGATCTGTGTATGTTGAGCAGCCTTAGAGATAGCTGCCACCCAACATACATATATGGGTGTTGAATTAATCTTTCAGGTTCTGCACTCGTCCCATGGGTCACGTGACCATCCCAATCTTAGAAAAACATTTAAGTGTGCTTGAAAAAGATTCTTACAGCCATTTTTTGTTCTTGAGGGATTCACCTATGAGGACGGAGTACAGTACAAGGTATCAATAATTCCTTTCCAGGTAGAATGACAGGACATCCAGCTACCACACTCTTTCTCTTTATCTACAGTTACTTCGGTGTTGGGGAGAACACATGTCATTGTCTTCAGATTAATTCAACCACTATGGTCACAGAATTCCACACAGTGTACTAACATAGGAATCAGGACGATACATTTTCAGGGCTTGTCCCCAAATCTTCTCTACTTCCAGATATATATTTGTGGGCGCTACCTTTTACTGGACAACTTAAAAAATGAAACAAATGTCAAGCTTCCATGGAAAAAAAATTCACTTCAGCAGGCTAAGCACCACTGCTTTCTGCGATAATGCAAAAAGTAA
The DNA here is from genome assembly GCA_023846285.1 of Phrynocephalus versicolor. NCBI lineage: Eukaryota > Metazoa > Chordata > Lepidosauria > Squamata > Agamidae > Phrynocephalus > Phrynocephalus versicolor. Next base: position 16,416,098 of record JAHTLZ010000275.1, on the reverse strand, counting down.
TGTAGATAAGATGACAGAGGTTTGTGCTAAATGATTTCAGAATTATGTTTCAGATGCCATCAGGGGTCGGGTGTGGTCCCACACATGTTTGCAGCATGTCTCAATTTTTCCACCTTTCCCTTAAGAGAAGGAGGTTTGTCAATAACTTTATAACTGCCCCCACCTCACATCATCACCTGCTTCCAAAACACAAAGTTTTGTTGAAGAAAGCAACATGGAGATATAGGCTCTAGTCTAGCAGAAGGAAGGTGTTATGATTTTGTTAAATCGCCATGTAGAGAAAGCCAGTTAAAGCCAAATTGATGCTGGTGCTTAGCCTGATGAAGTCTTCAGGACCACACAGCCTTTTCCTAACTCTTTCTGGACGATGTGAGATTACCATTAATGGCTGCCCGCATAGCACCTCCTAGAAGATAACAGGGACCCTTGACACCAGCTGCATGGACTCTTGACATCAGCCAGAGGTGACTGCCTAACTAAAGAAACATCTGGTTAGGCTCACCAGGTAAAACCATTAATTTGACTTTAATTTGGTTTTAATTGCCTTCTTCTGCCTGGTGATTAAGCACCACTTTATATTGAAAGTTACTATTGTAAACATTCTGTCCTTAAAAAAGACAACCTCTGGGTCATAAGTATGTAATATTGCTTCTATATCCACAAAAAGTATACACTGGGCTTCTGATCCAGAAGCAATCGCAGGAGATGACAGCATCCAGAGGGGGCACAGTGAGCTTCATATAAACTAGCCCAATATGGAGGCCACGGGAAGCGCTTGTGTGAATTACTGTAATCAATCTATCTAATTGCAAAGCAGCTCTCAAAAACAGAGCTGGAGCCTGACCATAATTTATATGTTTCCAGCTTCTACCCAGAACATATCTGGGCAGCGTCTTCAATGACATAATAACCCAGAAACATGAGAGATGTTTGTTTTTTCAAAATTAGTAACCCTTTCAGTGGTTTGAGGGGTTGTACAATGGCCCCAGCAGTTGCAGCAGTTGTCATTAGTTCTCCTAGGGCAGTGATGGAGAACCTTTTAGAGACTGAGTGCCCAAACTGATTCAAAACCCACTAATTTTTTGCTAAGTGCTAATACAGCAATTTAACCTGAATATAGGAGGCTGTGAAGGGGTGATGTCGGGTGCCCACAGAAAGGGCTCCGAGTGCCACCTTTGGCACCTGTGCCATAGGTTCGCCCACACTGTCCTAGGGATATATTACCTAAGTGCACATTACAAGGCCCTGCGTTGTTTCTAGGATTTCTCAGACACTTACAGTCAGATATTAATTCCTTATCTCTGTACCACTGCTGCCAAGGCCCAGACAACAAGAAGGCTCACCAGCTACAATGCTGGCCTTTCTACAGTGAGCCATCTTTATTTTGAAGGGACGTACTTAAATCATGATTCAGAAATTTAATTCCATTAAAACAAAACAAACCGGCAATCAAACTGTTGCTATATGCCATCAAGATGTTTCTCACTTATAGCAACCCTATGAATTAAAGACTTCTTAAAAGTCCCAGCATTAACAGTAGGCATGGGCATTTCATTTCAGAAGGAGTTCGTTTCTAAAATGAAACACGCATTCATTACCAGGACCCACCTTCCAGAATGAAATCAAGCCGTCTCTTACCTTGTTCTGTGTTGTGCGGGGCTAAACTCCAATGAGGAATCAGCCTCTGATGCATTATATTTCACTCCCCCTGGCGCTGGCCAATCAGACAGGGAGGCGGGATGATATATGTTCCTGCACAGCTCCTGTACATTGTCCTGCCATGTTTCATTTCAGAACCAGATCCCTTCTGAAAGGAAACACCCATTCTAATTAACAGCCCTGCTTGGGTCTTAGGCTGCTTTCACAGGACCACTAAAATCCGCTGCAAAGTGCTTGCAGGTGTGACGGGAGCATAAAATCATTTTCCCACGGGCAGCGGACTTTTTAAAAAGTGCTGCCACGTACACTTAAGTGCGACCCAGCACATTTAACAATTACAGTGGACCCTTGTATAACAAACAGCTTGTATAACATAAAATCTGTACAACATAAAAAATTCCGGAGATAGGGGAAATTTGCTTAACAGAATTGCCTATGGGGAGAATCCGTACAACATAAAAATGGGATTACTCCATTTTCAATGTATTCCTATGGGAATTTGTATAAAGGAAAATTTGCTTAACATAATTTCATTTGGAATGAATTAATTCCTTTATACAAGGTATCACTGTACCTTGTTTCGAGGTGGTAAAATCCTTGCCGTCGTTCTGATGCGGATTTTAAACCGTTACTCAAGTTCATGGGAACATCTGATCCACGACATCAACCACGTGACTGCTCGGTGTGTGTGTGATACAGATCAAAGTTTGCTGCAGATTTTAGTGGTCGTGTGAAAGCAGCCTTAGAAATTAGGCCATAGCTGCCTTTATCCACTCAAACAGCCTGTTGCTTGTCAAATATAGAACGGAAGTATAGAACCAGCCAAGTACAGAACCACTTTGAGATGCCATATACCAGGCCTGCCCAAAGTCTGGCTCGGGGGCCAAATCTGGCCTGCCAGGCCATTCTGAGTGGCCCACGGCTGGCTGGCCTGCCCCTCCCTCCCCCTCCTTCGCCCCATGTTTTTTTTTTAAAAAAATATTCTGCCAACACTGACACCGCTGGGAAGCTTGAGGGGCTGGGCAGGCCACCCGGATGGTGAGCAGAAGTTTGTGGGGCTGGGTGGGCGGGCGAGGGGGCAGGCCACAACCACCGGCACCGCTAGGAAGCTTGGGCGGCTGGGTGGTCTGCCACCACCGGCACCACAGGGGAACGTGTGGGGGTGGGCATGCCAGCGGGCCTCCACCACCGCCAAGGAACTTTGGGGTGAGCTGGCGGGTGAGCCGTCACCACAGCTGGGGAGCTTGGGGGCATGCAAGGTCGCACAGATTGCCTCTTCCAAGAGGCGACCTGTGGCCACGGCTCCCTGTGCTTCCTTGTTCCTCACCTTCCTTCCTTCCTCTCTTGGTTTCCACCTTCCTCCCTCCCTCCCTTGGTCCCCACCTTTCATCCTGTGGGTAGGGTTGCAAGGGGTCAGTGGGTGGGGCTTGCAGTGGGGTGGCAGGGTCAGGGAGCAACCGGCCCCTGACACATTCTCAGCCACCAAATCTGGCCCTCCTTACAAAAAGTTTGGGCACCCCTGCCATATACAGTGGTGCCTTGGATAACGATGGTAATTCGTTCTCCAAGGTTAGTTGTTATCTGAAACACGTTATCCGAAATGCATTTTCCCATAGGAAAGAATGGGAAACCATTTAATCCGTTCTGGAGCCTAGGAAAAAGGCACAGACACCTGGTTTTTTTTTGCTCAAAACTCTTTAAAAAGTGCACTTTAAAGGTACAGATGCAATTTCACCGGGGATAACTTTTTTTACTGATGCATGCCGGAAATTCATTATCTGAGGCAGTCCATCGGGAAAATTTGTTATCCGAGGCAGCCCATAGGAAGATTCGTTATCCAAGGCAGCCCTATACCTAGGAATTGCGATTCGTTATCCGAGGTAGCCCATAGGGAAAATTCATTATCAGAGGCAGCCCTATACCCGGAAATTTGCAGTTGTTATCCAAATTATTTGTTATCTGGGGCAGTTGTTATCCGAGGTACCACTGTACATCAAAGTGCAAAGCATATATCTCAAGTATGTTTCTCTGTACAATCAACATAATAAATGATTTGTGTCCAATGGACAATTAATTAGCAAAGAGTAGAACAACATAAAGCTCACATCCTGAATTCTCTTATTCAGCCTTCTTTGGGCACTTCTTATAACATTGACTGTTTATGTTGAATTTATATAGCACTGAAAGCATTTTTGAAGATCTCATGTTTATGGCTTGAAGTATGAATGCTAAACAAAAATAGAAGCTCTTATTTTCCAGCAAGCCACTTGGACCAATACCACTGTTCTAGGTATCAACACTTTCTGACAATGCAATTCTATTCTTATTTACCCAGACATTGGAAACAGATGGCACTCCAAAGAGAAATGGGAATGATTTGCTTTACTGCTTGACTGAACAACACAGAGACTTTATTTTCTTTCGTAACCCCCAGAATGACTGATGAATTCATTTACTAATGTGGTTCATCTCTTTTGTTCCTTTTGGATCACAGCTGAATGCTGCTCTCTGGGATGTCTCTGTTGCTAGAATTCCTGATTACAGCAATGGCTTGAACTAGCTTTCCGTCACCCTAGTAAGTGTGGTTGATGAAGAGCGGTGATTAGAGTGAGGTGACTGGGGCTTGGACCAAGCGCATGGGATCTTGAGAGGCAAAAATTGCTTCAGAAATAGCATGACCTTGCCTGCTCTGTGTATTTATGCTTCCTCCTTCTCCAATGCCATTTACCTTGAATTTTCTCTCCTTGTGTAGGGGCCACGGGAAGCATGGCAGACCCATGAGACTCACAGAAACCTGGGCCATTCATGACTGCAACAGGGATCCTGATGTGGTCTGTATACCTTGCCCCTCCAACATTTCTGCACCTTCCACTGTTTACCACCTCACTCTGTCTAAGGGCAGGACCGGACCCATGATGGCTAATGGTGAGCCCTCCTGCCAAGCAAGCCACAGGATATTGTGTATAGATGCCAGATAAAACTTGTGGCCGAATGTGTTGCCTTCAGATATTTTAAACCAATTCTGCCCTCCTTTTAAAACTCTCGGTGGCATAAGTTCTGCAAGTGTGCTTTTCCTTGACCCCCACCCCCACTGATCTTTGGATATATCTTCTTCTAGGACGCTGCAGTCACAACCCTCCCTACCTATCCTTACAAGGAATTTAATTTTAAAAACCCACCATTTCCAAGAAGCATTCCAAAATGGCCCAGATTCTTAATATTGTTCAGGCAGCCCTGTCAATATTTCGAGGCTGCTCTATCTCTGTCTTCTAGGGAACACTGGTTTGTAATAAGGTGTATTGTAGTGACAGGCTGCTGTGGCAAAGTACAAGATAATTCTCCCCTGGAGTCAAAAGTAAGCAGGCTCTTTCTCTGAAGGCCCCCCTCTCCTTCCTACTCCTTTCCTAATATGAAAGATGACTGCAAATGCCTTTCAAGGGAGCAAGGATTTTCTTTTACAGGAGCCAAGACTTAACAATGCTGTAGGGGAAACGAAAGAATCTATATGACAAATCTTGTAGTACAAGTTTTTGTGGTTAACCAGGAAACGTGCTATGAGTCAATCCTTTGGAAAGAGTTTAGTAATTAAAGACAAATGCTATGACATAATCATTTACAGGCAGCCGAAAAGATTTTTAGATTAAATCTGCCCTGACCCCACTGCTCAGCAAGTGTTATCTGGTATTCTGGAGAGTCACCCGTTTATTTACCTTCTAATTTGGCCCACATGTTTTATTATAAACAAGAGCCTGCGTTTGCTCAAAGAAACCTGCTCCAGAGTCCAGAGCCGTTCCTGTTAATGAGCTCAGCTGACCTAGATTGGTTCCAGTGGAGAAACCCATAAAACAACAGGTCCACCATTAGGTACTTTCCAATAACTCACTCCTAGTATACTCTCTCTTTCTCCCTCCTCCTCCCTCCTCCCTTGAAGGTGAGGTCACCCTGCATGCATCATTCCAGATAACCAGTAGAGGAAATTGAACCCTTGGGTATGAGACCAGTTGCTCATCAGTCCCATCTATTTCTAGTGAATGTTGTTTCTCTGCCTTATGTTTCCCACGGCTGAGGAACTCATGCCATAATTCAACAACACGCAACATGTCCATGAAAACGGGACCTTCCCATCTAAACATGACTTGGGCCATTCACAAGTTTGGGATAACTCAGACACTGAATCAAGCCACAGTAAAAGCACAGGGAAGGCTTGTTTTCTGTGAGTTCAATCTAGAACCATTTAAAGCCGTAGGGCTTTGGCACACTGTAGTACATCAGCTTCTTCAGTGTTGTACAGCTCAGATCTGTGACAGCAGCATCTCCTATCACTGCCAGGCTACAGGGTGGCTGGAGTCAGTCAGGGTAGATTATGAATTTTGCAAAACAAAACAAAACAAAACATAAAACCTGCAAAGCAACTACTAACCAAAGCCTATTTGGAGGAGGGGATTTACTGCAATGTTTTACCATGGAAATGTTAAGAGTGGACATCTGAAAATCTCAGCACATTCACTGCTCCACAGACATAAGTACCACCAGCCTTCAGTTGGCATTGATTTTCAAATTTGGCTCTAGGCCAGTTTTGGCGAACCTATGGCAAGGGTGCCAAAGGTGGTACTCAGAGCCCTTTCTGTGGGCACCCGACATCGCCCTTTCACAGCCACCTGTATTCAGGTTAAATGGCTGTACGGGCACTTTGCGAAAAGTTAGTGGGTTCTGAATCGCAGTTTGGGCACTCGGTCTGTAAAAGGTTCGCCATCACTGCTCTAGGCATTTAAAAAGAAGAAGTTAAAAATATAGCATTAGACAATTAAAAGAAGAAGGACTGCAATATTGGTTCCAGGCAAAAATCAAAACAAAACTAAATAAAACACAAAAACATGCAGCACCTTAAAGACTAACTATTATACAGTCGTAACTCAATTTATGAATTTAATCTGTTTCGAATGCATGCTATTAAGTCGAACTACTCTTAAGTTGCAGTACCTATCTAAAAAAAATTGAAAAAAATAAAAAATGAAAAAAAAATGTAAGTGGAGCAGACCATATCTAAAATTTGTAAGGCAGCAGTTAAAACGCTAACAGTTTTCCTCTCTTAAGTCGAATTGCTCTTAAATCGAGCTGCTCTTAAGTCGGGGTACCACTGTATATTAATGTAAGCATTCATGGACATGTCCACTTCTTCAGACATATAGTAGCAGAATGAGATGTAAAATTAATATATAAAGGAATATAAGTTACATACTAAATTGTTATAATATTGGTGGTATCAACTGTGGTGTAGTAGATAGAGTAGACAGATTAGGAATTAGCGGATCTGCGTTCAAATCCTTGTTCAGCTACATTAACACACAGGGGAGGAGTGCAACTGGTAAAACCACTCTTGAGATATCCTACCTGGAAATATTTTACCACTAATAATCCCATGTGGTTAAGACAATTGTGATTTATGGCAATCTTTTCCAGGGTTTTCTACACAGAAAGTACACTAAATTGGTCTACCATTATTTTCATCCAGGACTGTGTTGCTTGCTCAAGGCTACAAGGGCTGGCTCTTTTCTTGTGAGAGACATTAAGGATTAGAATGCCCAACATTTGGCTCTGGAGTTAAATGCCTAACTCATCGAGCTACCCAGACGGCATTTAAGAAAACCATATTAGGGTCCATGCAACTTAATTCTGACTTAATGGCACAGAATACCCACAGTGTAATGATAGAACCTAGGAAACACCCCCACCCCAATCTTAGCTTATATTACCAAGGGTATGAGTGTTTTGGCTCCTTTTAACTGTATTGGACTTAAAAATTACAAGTCTATAATATTTCATTAATAATGAAAGTAGGATGCACTTAAAATTAAGAAATAAATCTTCCGAACAAATGAATAGATTGCAAACTCACTGGACTGAAGTAGAAAACCCCCACTACCCGTTACTAGGTTGGGCTATTTTCAACTATTATCATCTGATTTACACAGATGGGCTTTCAGGGATTACTGCCTGGTTCTTATACCAGGTAAGTAAGATGAATTGAACCCCCTACATTGTTCAGAGAGGGTTAAGTTCCTTTTGGGTAATGCAGCTTTACTCTGCAGCTCCAGGCTTAAAACCAGGGTACTTCAAGGGCCAGATGCAGGGGAGTGGTATCAGGAGACAAATAGCTAGTCTTGTGTACTCCCAGATGCATTTGGTGGGGCCACTGTGAGATACAGGAATCTGGACTAGATGGGCCTTTGGCCTGATCCAGTATGGCTCTTCTTATGTTCTTATGTTCTAAGATGTAATCCTTAAAAGTAACTTATCTCCCTCTTCAGCTCTACCCTGAACTATGTGGCCTCTGTCATCATAGCCCAGAATTCCAAGGAACAGCATATGTGTGCAAAGACAGCAGCTTAAATTTTAGTCCCTGATGCACCCTGGGAATGGAAGCCTTCCACAATTTTTTTGTATCTCGACTCTAGGCATCCTATAGGAATTTTTTTATCTTGAGGTTTTCACAGAATACTTCAGTTCCAGGGTGCATTGCACCCTGGATTGATTTCCCTTTGCATTTTGAATTTTTGTTGCAACTAGAAGCATTCGCAATTTGAGGCACCACTGTAATTACTTTTTCCTCTCCAAGCTCCTCCTATTAGGATATGACATTTCTTTCTTTCTTTCTTTTATTTCCAACTTTCAGAATTCTGGGAGTTCCGTCCCAAAGACCCGTGTCTACAACAGTTCATGCCTCCTGTTGCTCATGTTTTCTTGTTCTTTAAAGGAAGCTGCCATAGTGCTTCTTGGTAGTTGTTCAGTAATCCCCTGCCTATTGTGGGGGTTAGGGACCCATCCTGACCCACGATAATGGAAAATCTGAGATATGGGGATACTGGGTAAGGTCGGGACTGGGGCCTCCTACACTTACCTGAGGCCTGGTGCTGAACAGGCCTCCGATGGGCTTCCTGGTCCTGTTGAAGGCCCCAGAAGTGGTTTTGAGTGATCCGGAAGTCACTTCAGTTTTTTCAGAACTGACTTCCGGTTCACCGAAAACCACTTCTGGGGTCTCTGTCGGGCCCGGGAAGCCTGCCGTAGGCCCACTTGGGGCAGTGTCAAACCTGGGTTAAGTGCAAGAGGCCTCAAACAGGCCCATGCAGCTTACCCCAGGATCACTTTGTTTCATATACTGCAGTTGCCCAATATACCTGTAACCTACTGTCTTAGGCGAATATTCAACATTACCTGGCACGACAAAGTTCCAAATAGCATAGTCCTGAATCGAGCTGGGATCCCTAGCATGTACACTTTATTGAAACAGCGACGCCTACGCTGGCTTGGACATGTTGTGAGAATGGATGACGGTCAGATCCCAAAATATCTTCTATATGGAGAACTAATGCAGGGAAAGCGCCCCAGAGCGCGACCACAGCTGCGGTATAAGGATATCTGTGAGAGGGACCTGAAGGCCCTGGGAATGGACCTCAACAGTTGGGAAACCCTGACCTCCGGTCGCACTGTCTGGAGGCAAGAGATACAGCATGGTCTACATAAATTTGAAGAGGCATTTGTCCAACAGGCAGAGGAAAAGAGGCAGGCACGAAAAGAACGAAACTTGAGGACCGGGCAAGAAACAGAATACATCTGTCCCCAGTGCGGTAGAGACTGCCATTCCTGAATTGGTCTATTTAGTCACACTAGGTGTTGTTTTTAGGCTCTCTACTCCAGGCATGATACCATAGTCTTTCGGGACTGAAGGATGCCAATGATGATGACTACCAACACATCTGAGTTTGCCCAGGTGCTAAGGTCATCAGGAGAGGAGAGCCTCATGGCGCAGTGGTTAAATGCCTGTACTGCAGGTAAAACTGTGCTCATGATCTGGGGTTCAATCCCAGGTAGTGGGCTCATGGATGACTCAGTCTTCCATCCTTCTCTTCAGAAAAACTTTCTCTGAGGGGCTGCCTACCTATTATGTGATTTTTGTTGTGGATATAATTTGTAATACCACTTGCATTTTTCCATTTTTAACGTTCAACCTCTCTGAATGGCATTTCCTCCCTTTATATTTGTTCATTTATTATTCTTAATTTTAATATTACCTTTTTAATTATATAAGATGCCTTTTCACATTCATAGTTCCTAGATTTGGATATTGTCTTTAATGCTTCTTGGCAACTGGTGTATACTCATTATCCCAAACTTTGTATATTGTCCTTCAGTGTTGGAAGCCACCTTGGGTCCCTCCCAAGGAGAAAAGTGGGGTAAAAACATTTTAAATAAAAATAGATAAAGACATAGTCATTGCCAAGATTTAATACTGCCAGTGTCATTTGAGAAGCTCTCGCTGAAAAGTGAAAGTGCCTGGCAACACACTGTCAAACACCAGGCTAAATAATTCAAAATCAAAAGAACCAAGGAAGAAATGAGAAAGCAAACTTATAGTATCTTAGCAGCCCAACCAGTCTAGGATCAGCTAACCTGCACCCATTGCTTCCATATTTTCCAGGCTCATCCTGGGCCAGCTAGTCACTTGCACGTCTACAAAAGAACCACTGCTCAACCATAATGTCTCACTTCTTCTTTCCCTCTAAATGGTGGGTTTGAATCTGATGGATATGGTCTTCTTAGAAAACCAAGGATGACCAATATGTACGCATTGGTCCAGTAACTGGAACACCCAGCTTTTTGTCTGGGGAATTCTTGGAGAACATTTGAACTGGAGTTCAACGGCCCCCCACCCCCAAGCCCCTGGATGACACATATCTTCTAGCTATAATGTAGTTATTTCACAACTGCCTATTGACAGACAGACCTTTCAGAATTCCCTGCACTGAGCAGCTCCAGTGCAATGGCCAGTTTTAAAGGGTTTTCATTAGCATTGCGCACATGTGTCTAAATAAAGCAGCAGCACTGCACTGCTAACAAAATCCCAGCTGTAGTCAATGACAGAGGCAGCAATGATACTGCTAGGCTTCCCATGGATAACCTTTGTGTAATTTTCTCTCTGAGTTAGAGCTGTTCAGCAGTGGAATCTGCTGCCACAAAGGGTGGTGGAGTCTCTTTCTTTGGAGATTTTTAAGCAGATGCTGGATGGCCATCTGTCGGAAATACTGTGATGGGGGTTCCTGCATGGCAGGGGTTGGACTGGATGGCCCTTGAGGTCTCTTCCAACTCTATGATTCTATGATTCATTCTGTTTTGTGATAATTTTGCAATGGCATGAATCCTTCCTCCTTACCATTACCAGGAAATGCAGTAGTGAGATGTTTAGCTTAAGGCTGGGACATTTTCATGGCTTGAGTAGGATATTTTGGGAAAGAATGCAGCCCCTCAATTCTGCTGGCCAGTGTCTAGAGGATTCTGGCAACTGTAGCCCCCACATAAAAGATGATGGTTTTGAGCTCTGTAACTATTGTGCCAAGTAATCATTGACAAGTCTTTGCACCTGCAGCAGAGCCCAGAATGACATCACAGGGATTCCCTCCTGGCTCGTGGAAAAAAGAGTATGGCATTTATTATTACATGGGAACCTTGAACTGATAGAGCCGTGGGATCCAGAACTAGGGAATTTAAAAGTACAAAGGGGGGAATAAAGTCCCCCCCCCCACAACTCAAAGGTAAATGTCAGCTGAGCTAACTAGAAGGGAAAGTCAGCCAAACTCTTCGTTGTCTCATTTAAGAATTTATCTCCTTAGGAAGACTGCAAGTCTGAATCAAAGACACATTAGCTATTAGTAATTGTTTGGCGCTAATGCGTAATGTAATACAGATCTGTTCTATCTATAGCAGCATTCACCTTTTCCATAAGCCTGTCAGGGCCCAAGATTTACAGCCTAATGAATTTGAAATGACGATATGTAGACGATGCCCACTGCCCCGTGCGTTGCCTTTTTGGTAGATGTAATAACTCAACCCTCACAGGGATTATGCTCTAGTCTCAAGCTGTCTGAAAGGCAGGTTATCTGTTGAAATACTTATTCTTTTATGAGGGTGAATCCAGAGTGCATTGTGTAATGTATAATAAAATTACTGGGAAGGGGGGGGTGTTGAGGAGCAAGACGGGGAAAAGATAACACAGTGAAATGAGCTCCAATGACCTCACCATTCAGTAATGGCTCCTACCAAATAACAGCCTCGTAGTTTTATCTTTCAAAACCGAGATTGTGTTAATGCTCTAAAATTAAATCTCTTGTGAAGTTATCTGGAATTTCTCAACAAGTTTAAAAGGGGGATTATTTTTTCATCCGAGGTCATGCCTCAAGAATTTGTAGGAATTCCGCCTGGAAAGTAATAATCAGTGGAAACTGGCAGTCCAAGCTAATTTATACTACTCTTCCAGATAAAAATTCCTTCCATCTTAGACCTGCATTTTGAAGAAAGAAAGAAAGAAAGAAAGAAAGAAAGAAAGAAAGAAAGAAAGAAAGAAAGAAAGAAAGAAAGAAAGAAAGAAAGAAAAAAGAAAGAAAGAAAGAAAGAAAGAAAGAAAGAAAGAAAGTGAAAACCCGTCCCCCAGAAAAGAATGACTTAGAAAAATATCACTATATCTATATTTATTTATTTATTTATTTATTATTGTATTTGTACCCCGCTTATCTTCGATTCAGAACAATTGTTACTAAACTAATTCTTTTGAAGTATTTGAGAAAGAAACCCACTGGGCTGGGAAATGAGGATGGTTACATCTGCATTTATAAGGGAGACACAAACCACCTCAGGGCTACATATGAAAGTATGTGTCACAGGCAAACTCTGGGCTGATGAAGTAACTTGTCCATGCATTGATACCATGTCAGTCTGTCTTGCAACCTGTCTGCAAAAATAGGCTGCCACTGATTGGCTTTAATATAAAACTTGCCTCATTCTCACCAATGGAAATAAAAATATCTCTTGATAAGATCACAAGAGTTTTTCTTCATTTTTAAACACACTTTAAGATTGTTGTGTTGTGAAGAATCCAAGAGGTAGTTTTTGCACAAAAGAACTTGAGTTTTGCACAAAAACCCATGGATTGTCAACAACAAAAAAGAACTTGTACTTGACCATTTTTTGAATGCTGAGATACCTCCCAGCTCCTTTTAAAAAAAATTCACAGAAACAAAACAAAGCAAAAATTCAGAGAAACAAAGCAAAGCAAAAAACAAAAACATGTGGCAACATAAAGACTAACTATTAGATTTTAATGTAAGCTTTTGTGAATAAAGTCTACTTCTTTGGGAGTATTCATAACATTCTAACAGTGTAGTGCCTTTTGCCTAATTTTACAATCAGCTGGTCTAGAAAAAGTCAGCCATGCTCCTATGAAATTACAAGAGCCTGTCCCATAAATTCCTAACAACCCCACCACCCCAGTGTCACCTTTTGATGCTCAGGGGATATTCCTGCTATAGCAACTGCATATCTAAGTAGATGCATAGCCCCCTTTCCCCCTTACATACAGAATTTTTTTACAGCCCTTAGAAGAATCCTGTTAGGAAAAATGCACATAATGTGCAATAATAAATACCATCTGCTGCAAGTTATCCTTCAAGGAAAAATAGATAGGAAGTGTGGCCTGGGGCGTAGAAGAATGTTCCGGCTTAAGAATTTAAGCCAATGCTTTGCAGTGAGTACTGCTTCTCTATTTAGAATAGCTTTGGATAGAAACCAGTTAAGGCTGCTGATTGCCAACATTCTATGAGGGGATGGCACTTGAGGAAGAAAAAGAAAAATCCCTTAAGCCAGTGGTTCCCAACCTGGGGGTCGGGACCCCTTTGGGGGTGGAGTGACCATTTCACAGGGGTCGCCATGAGCCAGTGAAGAAAAAGGCACAAACAGCTTGGGTCTGTAGGAGGGGGGGAAGGGGGGGAAGAGTGAGTTACAGCTTGATAGGTTGGAGGGGATGTCAGTCAATGGCACAGGAGGCTGTGATTGGCTGAGGGTGCCTGTAGAGGGAAGTTCTCTATGGCACCTGCGGCAGTGTTCACCACAACATGAGGAACTGTACTAAATGGTCGCAGCATTAGGAAGGTTGGGAACCACTGCCTTAACCTAATGCAAGGTTTGGTTTTTGTGCATGTGCTTACAGGTTGTGATTTTTAAAAAGCAAGTGAAAGGAACACACACTCCCGAGAAGGACACATGGATTGACAAGTTATGAACACAGGTTACAACAGCCACCGTTTCAAAGGCCAGCCTCAGAGGCTCAGCAGTTCCTTCCTCTGTCATCACTTGTGGAATGGGGGTATGGCTGGCGTGCACATGGGTGTGCTTGGACTAAATGCGTAGCAGCACTGCTTGTGTAACTCAGTGTTTTCAGATTCACCTTTCAGCCCTGGGCTATGATTTGCAGTGGTGGGTGACTCCTGCCAGTCTGAATTTGGCTAGAAATTGGTGTGTGTGTGCGTGCATGCACGTGAATTTTGTTTCTGCTGATTTTTTTTTGAAATGCGAGTTTATAGAAACATGGGAACCTGTTCATAGCTGATAGGGAGAGAAAAAACTGGAGATTTTAGAACCTGACAGGCCAGAGACACTAAAGTTGAAACTTTGTTTATTCGGGCAGAGGGCTTTGAGGATTTTTTGTTTTGTTTCCTTTAAATCAAAGACACAAGAAAATGAAAACTAGGTACAGTACTCCTCAATCTCTGTTTATATCCCTAGAGATTTCCAGATCTGATCAGTACAGTAGGATCCCCGTATCTGTTGATCCATTAACCATGGATTCAGTTATCCATGGTTGGCAGAGGAAAAAATTAAATAAATAAATCAGCCACCCCAAAGCAAGCTACTGTCACAAACAGCAGCCGTAAAGCAAGCTACTATTGCAAAATAGCAGCTGTAAAGCAAGCTACTGTCCCAAAACAGCAGTTTTGGGGGGCATTCTCTCTTATCCATGGTTTTCGTTATCTACGGGAAGGCCTGGAACCAATCCCCAGCAGATACTGGGACCCTACTGTATGTGTTATTGATAAAAGACAGTATTCCCCCACCACCTGTTTTTTAAAATGGTTTGTCTGAATGTCTTCTGCCAAGGTAGACTGCCTGTCTGACCTAGTCCTCGTAGGCCTCACACCTGTGACTATGAACTCCTAGAGAAGCCTAGAAAATGGTAAGATGGGCTTTCAGTGCCACTTTCTTTGTAGAATGTTCTTCTGCAGAAAATACAACAGGCACCTGCCCCCACACACCATTTCATGTATTTAAAAAGTTCCTAAAAGTAGAACTCTTAAGAGAAGCCTAATCTCTCTGAATAGTTGGGACATTGGAGTAAGGAGGAAAAGTATATTGTAATGGTTATGGAAATTGCTTCACTGGCTGTTTATGGATTTTGATTTATGTCTGAGATAGTCCATTGTTTGTATTATTATGCAATGTACATTTAAGTCATGGAGTAGCAGTTTGCTAGATGGGGGTATATAAATTGAATGAATGAACGAATGGATGGACGGATTGATAGACCAAAGAACAATCAAATGCTCACTCACACAAACAGATTCATTTAAGAACTGAGTGTGCACAAATCCTTGTCACTGGGATATGGCAAGTGCCACCCGCCATGAACTGAACCTCCAAGACTAGCTTCCTGGCAAAGACCATCTCTTGCCATGCCTGGACATTTGGAACCTGCTTTGAAAAATAGTGCTTGTGTACTCATAGGCTCACTGTGTTCTTTTTAAATTTTCACCAGTAGCCAATAAAGGTATCACCTACAGCTTCATCTGATTTTTGATTTTTTTCCTGATCTGGCTACATGGCTCACCACCACTTGTTTTACTTCATTGAGATATGTGAAGCACTTGAGACCTAAAAACAGAACATGGTCCAAATCCTGTTAGGATCTGTTCTCAGGACATGTAATAATGGGCTCCTAGGTTACAGGATGCCAGATTTTGGTTGAATATCAGAAAAAAAATAAAACTTCCAAACGATTACATAAGTATGATAATGGGACCAATTACTTTGGAAGGTAGTGAACTCTCCAACATTACAAAACATTCAAGAGAAATGTCAACAGCCATCTGTCACATATATGTTAACTTGGATTCTATATTGAGCAGCGTAGTGGACTCCACAGTGGTTCCAACTCTATTGTTCAATGATTCTATGGAATGATTCTATGGGGGAAACGGTACAGATTTACATAAAGATTACATACACCAGCTTGTATTTACGGAAGCACCTTTCAAAACTAATGACTACAATTTGAATATAAATTCAATACATTTTAACACACTACAGAAGACTGTGACCTGGGTGGCTGCACTCATCCTTCTGGCAGGGAGCTCTGGACTGGACAGCATTAAAGGCCCTGCTTCCCTTTGTATGGTTCCTCACTTAGAATACACTTTGAGCGGATAGTCCTTTAAGTAGAGGACGCCATCTGCAAAATCAGACACATGGCTCCTCTAGTTAGAGGCGAAAGCCTTCAACCAGCCCTTTCCTGCCCTTGGCCCCTAAGAATGTAATCTCCACAGTTGCTTTTGGTTATATCTATATATTAAGAGTCAAGGGGAAAACACACACAAATGAGCATCAGATGTGGCTGGGCCTTAAACAGCTCACTTTTATTTGCTACCGTCTCTCTCATGCGCATGCTTGTCAAGATTTGTGAGAGATATATATTTGTGCTTTCCCCCTACAGTATTCCCCACTGTATCTTTCAAGTAAGTGCACTTTGAATATTAGGAAATTTCAGGAGAGCAGGTAATTCCTTCGGAGTGAAAACAGAAGACTGATTTGCTTCCAGTGATGAGATCATTTCTAGGTCACTGCTGAGAGCTGAGAGGGCAGGAGGGTCCAAACCAAACAACTCCAGAGATTCCACCCCCTCTTCTCTCTCTCTCTCTCTCTTTTTGCTCTAGGGTCCCCCACTTTGTACGAAACTATTTCTGCCTACGCATGGGAGCAAATTGAAAAGGTGTGTCCCTCTGAAGCCTCTTTGGAGAGGGTGACTTTGAGATGTCATACTGGTTTTACGGGGTAGCCCAAAGCTGGAGAGTGAGCCAAATTCTGACTCCCATCGGATGCCTCTCTAGAGTAAGCTTATACTCATTCTGGAAAGGAAATGATGGTTATGAGCAATTTGCAGGAACAACGTTGTGAACTCTGGTGAGCTTGTTAAGCCTTTGTGGATGCCAGGATCTTTAATTTGGTTGTAATTTAGGATGCTGTGACATCGGTATTAACTAATAGATGAACTATGTACACACCCCTTGCCCCAGGCTTCTCTTTAAACAATTAAGTGAAAGGAAACAAGGCACAACAGTGTAGCGATGATTCTAGGGAAAGACATTTTGTTATTTTCCTTCACTGTCCTTATTAAGGGTAACTCCTGTTACACAGTTTCTCTGTCTATGCAATACAGTTGTGTCATTAAATGCTGAAAGTATGCCCCTGCCCCTCCTACCTTAGAGGTCATTCCTCCACAGCTCCTTAACTGAACAATCAGACCCCCAGATGAAGTCTATGTTAACTTACTGATTGCCAATCAAAAAACCAAATAAGATAATTGGCAACATGTGGCGATGAAGAGAGATTTTGTTAGGCTAAATCATTCATTCTTAAGAGAAACCTGCTTTTAAACCTGCTAATTGTATCATGCAACTTGATCTACTGGTACCTTTCGGGGTACAGTGGTCCTCAAATATATTGTTCTCTGTATGAGTAACAGCAGTGGGTGATCTAATGGGCAGGCGGGCAAAGGCCATTTTGAGATGTGCTAGTGGGCTGGGTAGCTCGGTGGTTGAATTATCTGGCTGTGAAGCCATAGGTTGTTAGTTTGGTTCCTGACTGTGCCTCCTGTGAGTACAGCCAGCCTGGGTGGCCTTGGGCAAGCTGCACAGTCCCAGAGTACACCCCCCCCCAAGAAGAAAGAAATGGTAAACCACTTCAGAGTATGCTCTAACTGAAAAGCCATGTAAAGGGTTGCCATAACTCATAATTGCTTGACAGCACATGATTATTATTTATTATTAGCACGCTGAAAGGAGAGGCTAAAGGAGTGAATTAGGATAACTACTGTAAATTTGTAAATGTTTTGATGCATTGGTTAATAAACACTGTAATGGTTGTTGCAGTGCCTTTTTGATCCAATAAGAACTGCACCAACTTTAAAAAGCATTTTTCAAAAAGCATCCTTGTGCTCCTTGGTGGCTCTTATTTTTAAAAAATAAAGTAATTTGTAGGGTTTTGGGAGGGTCTAGATTGTTGGACGTTCCTCCAAACATTAAACAATTTGCCCTAATGTGCACTAAAAACACAAAGGGACTTGTGTATGGGGGGGGGGACTTTTAAAGCATAGTTTTTCAACTTACATTTTTTGGGAAGGTGCAAGGGTGCTGTGAGCCTAGATGACCTGAGTACATCTGCTCTCTCCTTATCTTTGAAGCTAAGCAGGGTCAGGCCTGGCTAGTACTTGGATGGGCGACCATGCTGTAGGTGCCTGGAGTAGGAACTGGCAAGCCACTCCATATTCCTGCCATGGGGTCACGAAGAGGAGGTCGTGACTGGCTGCTTGAATGGACTTTTTAAATGGACGGTTATGCCTCACTGCTTGGAATGCTGCTTTGGTGTCTTTTAAAGATAAGTATCTGTTTGATTCTTTTTAGTATTTGTATATCTACTGGCTTTAGTTTTTTAATATTGTCTTTTAATTATGAAAACTGCCTTGGATCCATCTTAAGGGGAAAGGTGGGTTAAAACCTACCTACCTACCTACCTACGTTACTAACTAACTAACTAACTAACTAACTAACTAACTAACTAACTAACTAACTAACTAACTAACTAACTAACTAATCTGGCAGCAGATCACGAGATACTTTTCTTAGCAACCACTGTGATGTTTGTTTTCAAAGAGTGCCTCCCCCCATGAAGCTTCTTTCCATTGTGTTGTTGAGTTGTCCTCCAAGCCCAACTCAAAATATATGTCTTGTTCTTCATTCATGGGCATTGAGCATCCAGCTCTGGCAAGCTCAGCTCTTGCAAGAGTTTCTCCCCATGCCTATTTGTTGAAGGACCAGTGCTCTCTATATTCTCCTGCCTCTGGGCAATTTTCCTGAGAAGGAGATGAGCAACACAAGGAGGTAGTTTTGGGTCACTTCATTTCTTCAGGAAGCATACCTCCAGAAAAAGACGGGCAGGTGCCAAGGCAAACAGAAGGGCAAGTTCAAATAAAACAAGGAAGGTAGGGGAGTGCTGGTGAGGAGAGGAGAGACAGAGATTTGTTTCATTCATGACCACAATTTTAAAACTCTTTCCATTTTCACATTTCGTACAAACACTTGGATGCAGTACAAAATGCACTCTGTAAGTAGGTTTCACCTCCCACCTACCCAAACTGGAACATTTAAGTATGGCCCATCAACAGGAGGATTTTATTATGACGCCACTGCCAAGGCTGTCACAACTGCAAGAAAAGGGTCCTCCAGCCCGCCCCCCCACTTCAGCTTCCTCACCACTGGTTCAGCACATGTCCACGAAGGTTTTCTGCAGCCTATCACGCTGCCAAGCACAAGTGCAGCCAACTTGGAGGGCAGCGATGTTCTGCTGGAGAAGCTGACAGGGTGACAAACCTCTTGATTTTCTGGCACGGAAAGAAACGGCAATAGATTTTTTTCCAAGAAGAATTTAGGGATGCCGAGAGAGGCCAAATTTATTTGCTGATTTAGGCATGTACGCCAATTGTTCTAGTAATACGATGCTCTCTGCTGCACCTCTATTTGCTTGCTCAGCCTCCTGGCCTGAAACAAATCACACCATACAAGGACTGTGGTCCACAGAAGAAGACACCTTTGGTAGTGTCACAAGCTCCTGGGATTGCAGCGGTCAGAATCTCCTACTATGGCAAGATTCAATATTTCCAGGCAAGGGTGCAGTTGGCCTATTTGCCCTAGGCATTTTAAAGTGTTCCCTCCTGAAACTGGAGCATTCAAGTTCAGGGTGGAATCCAGAATGGAGTGACCTAAGTCTAGGATGATAATCAGGAGGGTAGCTGAATTCTGATGCATAGAGAAAGTGTGAACATTTAGCTTCTTTTCCTATTCTCATTCGGGGGAGATACTGTGAGATTGAGAAGCACAGGGAAGGTCAGATATTTCCCAATGTCTGTAACATGCCTCTAAAATTCTCTACCCCCCACCCCCACAGCCAGGCCTGCAACTACAACTCTTGTCTAGATCTATGACAGTTAGTAGAAGCAGTGTTGGCTCCAGATATTGAGGTGCTTTTTAGCTAGAAGAAGACTCTTGAGTATCTAGGCCTCTTCATATTTCTTGCAAAAGTCCATGCCTCTGTTGGGATTAACTTGTGACAAAAAAGAGCAAAGGCTGTTACAGTGTCTCCATGATGCTCCTGCCACTGTTTCCTTGGGAAGGTCAGATGGAGCAGTGCTGACAGTGAGTAGCAGTATAGCCAGGCACCTCTGAAATGTGGGTGCTACTACCCAGGTAGCTTCTAAAATAGGCCAGATAATGCTTCCTATCACTGACTCTAGGAAGGAAGTTAAGCTCCTCCCCCTCCTGCGTGCAAAGTTACTCTATTCTGCCACATATTTTTGTGTGTGTGTGTGGAGGGGTTTGTTTTTAACATCCCAGCTTTCTTTCGTTACAGAGATGGAGACTTATGGAATATGTTAAAAACAGGTAGCAGCTAAAATTAAGTTATAATATTAGAATGTGAACATTATCACATTGGTGGAAAAAACCCAAAGTGACTTAATGGTTACATGCTTTTAAAACAATGTAAAAGCATGTAACCATTAAATTATCACATCCGTGTAAAATGAGCCTTCTACATCAGACCTTTCAGTTACCAAAAAACTTCCTACAGAGAAAGGTCTTGACTTGCCAGTGGAAGAACATTAGGAGGGGGCCCTCTTTTGGGAGAATGTTCCACAGCCTGGGGGCAGCCCCCTAAAAGGCCCTCTTGTTTCTTCACTAGATGTGGCTGTTTGGTTCCTACGCAAGTCCACCCAAAAAATAATAATAAAAAAATGTGGGACCAGAGAAAGCCCAAAATGAGAGAAGGATCAAATGAAAAATGGTGTATTTTGGAAGCAAGAGGAGGTGGAAATACAGTACACTGGCCTATAAATAGCACAACCCTTCACACTAGAGATGACATTTCAGTTTTTCATTTTTCGTTGTGGGTTCGTTTTGGTTCGTTTTTGTTTTTTGTGAATTTTTAAAAAAAATTCATTTTGGTTTTTCATTTTTCGTTTTTACCCGCTTTTTGCGCGACTTAAAGCATTTCCACATGTGAATGTCCCCCAACGCCCCAGACCAGAGGGAAAACACTAAAAAAATGATGCTGGCAGAGACACAGTATAGACTAGGTACGCAGGGAGGCTGCAAAGGCAGTGGTGGGCGTTGCCCAGGACGTAAGGCAGCTGCAGGGCAGGGGAGGGTATTCACCGAGAGGTACACACCGCATGCACACAGGGAGACTGTAAGAGAAATCTCTTCTTTCTCTCCCCTAAGAGCCAGGCTGCAGCCAGCAGGAACACAGAGAAACACACCTGCCTGGCTGGCCTAAAATAACGAGTCGCAGAGACAGCAATCCCACCTTAACTCCCACCACAGACTGCAAGGAGGACGGGGGCTGCCAAAGCTTTTTATGCCCTCTGTGGCTGCCACACCTACCAGTCTGCAAACTGGGCATGCTATTGGTTGAAATTGTCCAAGAATTTACACGATCCCATCACATGGCTTGCATCAATTTTGTGGCTGGAATCCATTTTGTGTCATCCTTAAAGGGAAAAGAAAAAATACATTGCGATGGGAGAAAGACAAAAAAAAAAGTTTTAAGGACCGCAACCCCCTGGTAGGTAATAATTTCAAATAATTATCACTGCGTTTTTACGGATGTCCAGGGCATTTTAATATCAAAGAAATCAGTATTAGGCATCTGGGAACCATTTTGGGTTGATATCTCCTAAGTCCCCTTAAAGGAAAAAAAATACAGTGATCTGAGAAAAGACATAAATGCACGTTTTAAGGACCCCAACCCCCCTGGTAGGTATTATCAGGCAGAAAAAATAATTATCGCTGGGTTTTTACGGATATTCAGGATGTTTTTTAACATTTAAAAACAGCTCATTTCACTGCGCATCGCCATTAACAAAAACAAAACTAACGAAACTAATTTTCGTGGTTCTGTTCGGTTTGTTCCAATTTCATCACAATTTTCGTTATTCGTTTCATTACGTAATGAAACAAATAATGAATAATGGAATGAATTTTTTTTTTTTTGTTTCGTGCCCATCTCTACTTCACACAGTAGAACTGTGTTACTTCACAGTTCTTTAGCAGTGACCTGGTTCCATGGCCTGGCAATGTTATTTTTTTTGGCCTATAACTTTTAGGACACCCCCACTGCCACCCCTACCAACATGGCCCACTACCGTAAGCAGATCTGTCATGAAATGTCTAGTTCAGTTTAAGGCAACCTGTTTCTGGTTAGGACCAAATTCTATCTGTCAGCAACAATGAGTGAACTTGAGAGCAACAGATAGGTCCAATGCCAAAAAAGGTGATTAATGCCTTCTTTTTCTCTCTCTGCTTTTCTCCCTCCATCTTCCTTCTCCCTCTCTTTCTCATCACTGGCTGCTTCTCCTTCCTTATGGCTTTCGCTCTTCACCAAAGGAGTTAAATGACAGACCACTCTTGCAGAAAGCAGAATTGTCTTATAGAAGAGTATTGAAATTGAAGAGAGTGCTTGGAAAAGTTATTTTTTTTTCATAGAATCATGAAGTTGGAAGGGGCTGGCAAGGCCATCGAGTCCAGCTCCCTGAATAACATTGTTTTAAGTCTTTTTATTTATTTATTTATTTATTTATTTATTTATTTATTTATTTATTTATTTATTTTAGAGTATTTTTACCCTGCCTTTCTTCTTGGAAAAGACCCAAGGCGGCTTACAGCAATAAGGGACAATATACAGTCTGGTACAATTAAGACATGTTCAAGTATTGAGAACAGGTTGCAGTCAGCATCACACTTTTGGATGGAACATTCTGGGAGCTTCAGGGGAAAAAAAAGGTAATACAGTCTATGAACCTAAGACCAGTACCTGGGAACTTCAGCGCTAGCGTAGTGGGGGGGGGATGACAGGAGGGGCAGGAGCCCCTCCAAAAGAGGTCTAAGGGTGAGGGGCAGGAGCACCCCTTGCTGCTTCCCCCGCCCCAAAAGAGCAAGCCATGCTATCCGTATTGGTAGGCATGGATGCCTTCTCCAGCCCGGGGAGGAGGGGGAGGAACCCACCATGCAGGTTGATACAGTAAACGGCTTGTCATGGATAAAAAAACCCGCTTCGGACAGCTTCTCTCCCCTCCCCCCCAAGGGTTTTCCTTTGTTTTAAAGAAGTCTGTGAAGATTCTCAGTCATCCAGGTGAGGTTATCTGGAAGCTGCGTCATGGCAAGGGTTAATGCATGAGCTGGAAAGAAGGAGAAAGCCCCTATTGCTTTCCTCTCAATGACCTATTAACTAATCATTTGTTTGGGCTGTCTCTTCTTTCTGGGACAAGAGCAGGAGGAGGATTCTATGATTCTACTGAAGAGTCCACAAGAGTCCACATGAAAATAATGTAGCAAAATAGCAGCCAGGCAAGCAGAAATCAAACCCCAATTTCACAAAATAGCTTTGCCATGGCCTGGAAATACACCTGTAGAAGCAGTGCCTGAGGCTTGACTCATCCTCTCAGCACAGCAGGGAGGGCCATTACCCTCAAATGCCCACTTCTCACTTTGTGAGAGGCTGTCCCCACCACAAGTGATCAATCAACATCTGAATAAACAAGGAGGAAAACAATGGAAGCAAAGAGGAGAAGTCTCTATAAGGGTACAGAAGTGACATGTCTCTATCAATCATAGGTGGAGTGGGGTGGGGTGGGGACATCTCCAGATCTGGACAATGTTTCCCATTTGCAATTCCTTTGATCCAATTCCCCTGTTCTGTAAGCATTTTATTGTGCTGGTCCTTCTGTGTAACAAGATGTTCCTTTTTGAATGTATGATCTTTCCTTAAGCACGACCATCTCCTGGAAACTTCCTGAGAACTTCCTATGTGTGGAACCCCATCCCTAGATCAGGGATGGTGAACCTATGGCACAGGTGCCCAGGGTGGCACACGGAGAGCTTTTGGGTGGCACACGACAGCCCCCTGGGAATCAGCACTTCCCACTCCTCTTTAGCAGCCATAAGGAAGGACTTGTACAGAAGAAGCAGGGAGGGGAAGAAGCCCAGTCAGCTAACCAGCACTAAGACTGAGAGGAGGGGGAGGAGGAGGGAGGAGGGATGTTTAGGTCTCCTTTTTTTGACTTTTTTGGAAGAAGCAGGGAGGGGAAGAAGCCAAGCCAAGGAACCAGCAGTAAGACGGAGAGGAGGGGGAGGAGGAAGGAGGAAGTATGTTCAACAACAACAACAACAACTTTATTTCTATGCTACCTTTCTCCCCTGGAAAACTTAGCTCACATTTTTCTTAATTTAACCAGTCCTGCTCCTCTCCCGTCAGCCTACATTCGCTGGCACATGGCCATTGGCTCCAGCGAATGGTACCAAAACCTTTCATTGGCGGATGGAGATGAGCAGGAAATTTAAAATGCCTCTCTGCCTTTTCTTCCCTGGGAGTTCTGACAGAATAGGAGAGTTGCTGGCAGTCCATGTTTGAGTGGGTATGTATTTTTTTTTAATTTAAATATGCTTTCTGGGGTGGCTATGTGCCCCTTTAAAGTACAATTTATAAAGTGTTTTGAACAAGAGACCAGCTGTTTTGACTTTTTGAACAAAACTGATTCCCCATTCATTCCCATGGAAAACTACGCTTTGTAAGACCCAGGGCATTCCACTGACTTTTTTCTTAACCCGAGGCATCCCCATTTAAAATAAATTATTTTTGCAATTTTTTTAAATCCCACAGTATTTTTAACCTTGGGTACCAATGTATTCAGCTAAATTGCCATATTGGCACTCGGCAAAAAATAAGCGGGTTTTCAGTCGCAGTTTGGGCACTTGGCCTCAAAAAGGTTTGCCATCCCTGCCCTAGATCAATAGAATATTTGTTTTTCCCCCTCTATCGCCCCCAAAGTATTTAAGCTTTGTGCTCCAATGTAGCAGGGGTGAGTCAGCCTTCTTTGCTTGGAGAATTGGGCCCTTTGATCTGCGTGGTGTCTCCTTCCAGCCACATTATTTGGAATTGTGGTCTGACTGGGAAGGAGCGGACTACCTGTACCCAACACTACTTTAATAGTGTCTGTGATCTCTTTGGAGCTGTGTATATCTATGCTGTGAGGTGAGTGTGTATTATACGGTTGTATGATTCTATGAAAAGTAGTAAAACATGAAAAAAGCTCATTTATTTACGATAGTAGTAGTATTCTTGTTTTAGTCCTGTTATATCAGCAGTCTGGTTCTTCATGGATCAAAAGTTGGTCTGAGATGTTCTTGAAACCCTTTCTCTCTTCTTTGTGAATAAAGTATTTTTTCCAGGGATTCTTAATTCATACATCATCTATCCCAAGCTGTACCTTACACAGTTCATTTTCAGAATTAAATCATTTCCATTGTGTGTCTCCTTCTAAATCCCTCCTCTGCTATTGCTGAAGTGTATGGCTTGAAATTTGATGTTGTATGCAAAGACCTTTCTATTTTGAGAAAGCATATTTGGTGTGCTCTCTTCTTTTACAGCCATGAGTTACAGCAGTATGGTTGTTCAGATATTAAAATTGTGCACAATATGTAGATGTACTTTGAAATTCTCAGTTTGTGCATATGCACAGGGCCTCATAAGTGCAAATTTCTGGCGAGCACAGCTGCACTTCTTATTGGTCAAATTTAAGTACTGTAGAAATGACAATTTCTCCCTTCAGAAGAGTTGTTGATTTAATGATCTCAAGATATAAAGTGTTGGAAACCTTGCTTTTCTCTTAAAGTTATAGAATATATACCATAGCTATCTGCTTAACTCTTAAGGGCGCTGCTTTCCACCCAGGAAAAGGCAAGCCTTTCCAAATCTGGGAGTTGATCTTCAGATCTTACTGACTGTTGCAACATCCATTCCCAGTAGAGATGGGCACGAATCAAAAAATGGTGTTTTGTTTGTCGTTAGTCGTTGAGAGGGCTGTTTTGGTTCGTTTCCGTTTTTTGCGAATTTTTTTGGAAAAATTTCATCTTCGTTTTTCATTTTTTCGTTTTTCATTTCTACCTGCTTTTTGTGTGATTTTTAAAGCATTTCTGTGCGTGGGCGTCCCCCAACGCCCCAGACCAGAAGGAAAACACTAAAAAAAATTGATGCTGGCAGAGACACAGTATAGGCTAGGTTCACAGGGAAGCTGCAAAGGCAAGCAGCGGGCATTGCCCAGGGTGCAAGGCAGCCGCAGAGTGACTGCACTGCGGGGTAGGGGAGGGTACTCACCGAGACGTACGCACACACGCACACAGGGAAGCTGCAGGACTGAAGCTAGAGTCGCAGAGAGAGCAATTCCACCCTAACTCCCACCGGAGACTGCAAGGAGGACGGGGGCTGCCAGAGCTTTTTATGCCCTCTGTGGCTGCCAGACCTGCCCAGTCTGCCACCTGGGCATGCTATTGGTTGAAGTTGTCCAAAAATTTACATGATCCTATCACATGGCTTGCCTCCATGTTGTGGCTGGAGTGGCGACATTCATTTTGTCAAAGGGAAAAGAAAAATACATCGCGATGGGAGAAGACAAAAACAAACGTTTTAAGGACCCCAACCCCCTGGTAGGTAATAATTTCAAATAATTATCACATTATCGCTGCATTTTTATGGATGCCCAGGGCGTTTTAATACCCGAGAAATCAATATTAGGCATCTGGGAGCCATTTTGGGTCGATCTCCCCTTAACTCCCCTTAAAGGAAAAAAATACAGCGATCTGAGAAAAGACATAAATGCACGTTTTAAGGACCCCAAACCCCCCTGGTCGGTATTATCAGAGAGTATAAATAATTATCGCTGGGTTTTTATGGATGTCCAGGGCATTTTTTAACATTTAAAATGGCTCATTTCATTGCACACCGCCAGTAACGAAAACGAAACGTAACGAACACAATTTTTGTGGTTCTGTTCATTTCGTTTCATTTTCATCACAATTTTCATTTGTCGTTTCATTACGTAACGGAATGAATAACGAATAACGGAAATGAAAAAATGTTCGTTTCGTGCCCATCTCTAATTGCCAGTTGTGAAAGGTCTTTTAGTAAATTAAAACTTATCATGTCCTACCTGAGATCATCACATGGTACAGGAAAGATTGTCAGCCTTGGCTTTGGTGAGCGTGGAGCGGGAGGTTACCGACAGCATAAAATTTGAGGAACTAATTGATAGTTGCAGCAGAAAAGGCAAGGAGAATTTCTCTTTGAAATTACATAATTATATCTAAAGCTTTACATCAAACTATTTCTTTCACTTTATGATAACTTTTCAGGTCATTATATCCAAAGTCATGTTTTAAGTTTTTGCAATATTATGTTTGGCTAATATTTTAGTTAAAAAATTCTGCATTAACTTTTATATGCATTCTTGATTCTTGATTCTGTCCTTCTCTGTTATTGAATTATATCTTCAAAGTACCATCATTGCCTTAATTATTTTTTTATCCTCTTCATACCCTAAAAATATGCCATGAAATGCAGGTTTTCGTGTTCTAAAACTCAAAAATTTCCAGGAAAAAATAATGGACCTTCTTACGGCTCACACCTTATCAGAAGGGGGCACAAAAATGACTTTGCCCCCAGGTGCTGAAAACCCCAGCTATGCCTCTGAAATCCCCACCTTCCCTGCTGGTTACCTCCTCTTCCCAAGAGCTGTGGCTGGAGGCGCACCCCCCCCCACACAAAAACTGGCTTTGTCCCTTGGTGCTGAAAACACTAGCTCCGCCCCTGGACCTCAGGCAGCCAGTTGCCAACCTATGGCCTAGCTTGGACCACTTCTTAATGTCAAATGGAATATTTCAGTCTTTACCATTAAAATCTTTTTGATAACATCGTCAATAATTTGCAAGCAAGAAATAAAGGTACTTGGGATGATCCCCCCCCCAAAAGAACTTCTAAGTCCAAACATTTCAAAGAGCCAACCAAGTTGTGCCCAATAGCATTTCAGCTGCGAACCTACTAGAAAACACTCATAAATCAAACCAGCACCACCCTATTATATACGTCCTATGACTAAAAAGGGGGGAAAGTGAAATCATAATGAGGCTCCTGCCCTATGAAAGAAGTGTATTGAAAAAAGTCCCATGTGAAACCACTTGGGCTGGGCTGGGGGGGGGGGCTCCACATGACATCACTGTAAATATACAAGACAGATTTCATGTGGGGACAACCATTATTTAATTTCAGTTGCAAGAGGTATCAGGCAACCTTAAAAAAAAAAACACCTTGCCTCATAATTTTTTTTAATGTTTACCTTTTCCCAGGCAATTACTTCATGACTTCATGTATGAAAAATGACTTCATATATAAGTAGTGAGCAAGCATTAAGTTGATTGACATGCTGGTTATAAAAACAATGATTCCAGAGGAGATGGGGACTGAAAGACGTGACCTTTTTACAGCGATGTGACATGCTACTACTAATAATTGTTTCTGCGCTGTTTCTTCAGAATGCAAGACAGTTGCCTTGCAGCAAATCAGTCAGTTGGTTTATCAGCTCAATATTATCTAAACTCAGTATTATCTAAACTCGCCAGGGCTTCAGGCTCCTTCCGGCAGATGCTGCATACTGAATCTGAGGCTCCAGAATACTGACAACACAAGCAAAATGTCAGAACTGCCATTGGGCTCTATAGGCCTTCCTGTTGAAATGTTTTGTGGGAAAACATTCACTTTGTCGTATGGTGGAAGTACTGCAAGTCAGAATCAGAATTAAATGGCAAGACTCCCAAAAGGAAGGAAGAAGGACGTATCACTACTTTCTGCAGTTTTCACAAAGGATCAGAGGTTAAAGGAAGAAAAGAAAAGAAAGTTAATAGAAAATATGGGCTTAAGTTGTGACCAACTCTTCGTGACCCCATGTTCATGGAGTTTTCTTGGAAGGAATACTGGAGTGGCTTGCCATTTCCCACTCCAGGTACCTACAGCATGGTCATACTAGCCACTCAGGCCTGACCCTGCTTAGCTTCCGAGATCAGGCGAAACCAGATGTGCTCAGGGCATCCATGTCTTCAAGGAAGATTTTACTCAGCCCTCCATACTCTTGGCCATGCTGAAAGCATCTGGCCCCAAAACAATGGCACTCAAGCATGTTAGGTAGGGAGAGGAGTGTATTATTGAACCTGGGAAAAACAAAGAGTTTGTTAACTGGTAAGTGTCAAAGGATTGATAGGTTAGGCTAGGAAAGCATCCCTCCTAGTAACACCCCATGTTAGAATGGGCTTTCTATGCAAGGTTGCATAGAAATTCCCCAGCACCTCTAAGCTCCTTCCACGTGTCAGTGACTTGTTAGCCTTCTCTGTCATTGCTCCCAGACTCTGGAACTCATTCCCATAGGAGGCCAGGCAGGTCCAATTTTCCTCCTCTTCCAGAAGCAAACGAAGACCTTTCTCTTCAGGCAAATCTTCCCTTAGTGCCTGGCTGTCTGAAGGGATTTTAAATGGGTTGTCGTGACTTATTACTTTATAATCTGCTTTTAGTATTGATTTTATTTACCATTTCCATAATAATAATCTTATTGCTGAAGAGCTGGAAGGGATCCAGTGAATCATCAGGTCCTGCCCCTGTGAAGGAGGCACCAGGGGAATTGAACTCCTAACCTCTGCCTCTCTATGGCTAGATACCTAAATATATCCAGAAATTCTATTTGTTTTTTCCCCCCTTTAAAAATATTTGTAATATTTATGTATGATGTAAGCTGCCTTTTTAAGAAAAAAAAGTTGGGGTAATTGAAAAAATAAATAAATTCATAAATAAAGGTTTACCCCGTTTCTCATGGTTGTTTTCAAGCAGTAGAATTCTGGGGCGGAAAGCCATTTTCAGGTGGAAAATGGCTTCCTAGGTATCATATTCACCTGCTGCGGACTTAACTGGAACTTTGCATACTTTGTAGAGGGTTTACTGGGCTGAATATCCCGGGACAGGGGCTGAGAAGACATAAATAGCCACCTTCAACAAGTTAAGCAGCCCCAGAAATGGCCCGTACCTGGATGGACCATGTTTAGACCCAAAGTACAGTGGGACCTTGTATAAAGGAATTAATTTGTTCCAAATGAAATTATGTTAAGCAAATTTTCCTTTATACAAATTTCCCATAGGAATGCATTGAAAATGGAATAATCCCATTTTTATGTTGTGCAGATTTGCCCCATAGGCAATTCTGTTAAGCAAATTTCCCCTATCTCCAGAATTTTTTATGTTGTACAGATTTTATGTTATACAAACCGTTTGTTATACAAGGATCCACTGTATGTTGCCTTGTATTGCATGATGTAACTTCAAAATTTATTATCTACACAATTCCAGTTTTATGGCAACTTCTCCAAAATTGTGAAGCAGTTTGTGGTTTCAACTGGAGCAGGAGTGGTGTGGTGGGAGAAGAGGGTAGCAACCAGAAAGAAAACAACCATTAACCCTAGATACACTTTGGGGACTTCATTATTTACTTGATCAAGACTAGATTTTGTGTACCTTTGGGTTTAGCTGAAGGCACTAAGGCAACGACTGGGTAAGTTTTACTTTGTATATGCCAAGAACACACAAGAACACACTGTATTTCTGGATCAGCTATTGATGAGATGATAGACCACTGGTTGTAAAACTAAGCAATGCTCTGCCTGATAGGAATGTTGAGAAACATATCAAAATGTGTAAAATATTACTTGTAGCTTTTTCATTCAAGACACATATTAAAGAACACTCAAAACAGCAAGACTATGCATTAAGGATGTAAATCATACTGGCAAATATACCCAAAATGCTACCCTAAAAAGGGATAAAATATATGTAATCTTGGTGTTATATAGTGGGTCAGATGAAACCAGGCAATGCCCAAGTGAAATTCAGCTCTTTATTCATAGCAGAAGCACACATTGCAAAGGGATAAAAAGCACTGCTAAAAAGGCCCCAAGGGCCAGTTTATATACACACCCTGTGGCAGGCCATTGGATGGTTTAAACAGCCTGCTGCCCCCCAATTGGACAAGCCAGAATCCTGCCCTTCAGTCATTCTCCAGCCTCCAGCCTCCAGCTCCTCACATCCCACACCTGTCTCCCATTGCCTATGCTTGGGAGCTTGATCAGGCCCCGCCCGGCTGGGCCCCCCGCTAGAGCTTGGCTGGAGCTAAGGTAAGTTTGGAGCCTTCCTTTCTATTTATTAATATACTCCAAACTCAGGCAGTTCACGGGTTACACTAAGAACACAACACTTGGCTAGTATAAGGAGAACTTCTGAAATTTTTCAATTTTACTCACAGAAAGAGGACTTGTTGGATATTTTAACATACCTCAAGCTTGTTTTGCACAAAATCAGCCCAAAGTAATCTTGTGCAAAATTGGATATTCTGTGCAAAAGCCAATCAATTTTTTCCCTTCCAGTAATGGACTATGTGGTCCAAAACTATGAAAATAAGAAAAGCAAAACAGAAGAAAATTTATATACCTATTGGCCTGCCAACTTTGCTTGTATGCAAGTAAACCAATCCTAACTCCACTTTTATTCTGAAATAAGGCGAACACATGTCCATTAGGTCTTATGTCCATATAAATATATCACATATAAAGTTTGAATGAACACAACAGAAACTGCTCTCCAGTAAACATGAACAGATTAAAGAATATTGTGGACAAAGTATTTTCGGGCATGCACTTTCTCAGTGCACTGAGCCAGGTAAAAAGCTCAGTCATTTAGATATCTGGCTGCAGAGTCAAAGGCTGGGAGTTCAATTCCCCACTGAACTTCTTGTGTGTTGAGCCAGCCTGTGTACCCTTGGGCAAGCTGCATGCATAGTCCCAGGATGCCCCCAGAAGGGAATGGCCAACGTCTGAGAATTCTCTACCTAGAAAACCCCTAAACGACTTGCCATGAGTCAGAACTGATTTGGGAGCACATGATGACATTTCTTCAATGAGACTCTTATCCAGTGGTCTCCTGCGATTTCGTGGTTCATATACTGTGGTCCCGGTATATCGCGGGACCACAGTATATGAAATGGAAGGCCCCCTGGGGTAAGCTGCTTGGGCCTGTTTGAGGCCTCCTGCACTTACCCCAGGCCTGGTGCTGCCCTGAGCAGGCCTCCAACAGGCTTCCTGGGTCTGTCGGAGGTCCCAGAAGTGCTTTCCGCAAATGAGAAGTGACTTCCAGATCACCAGAAACCACTTCTAGGGCCTCCGACAGGCCTGGGAAGCCCATCAGAGGCCCGTTTGGGGGCAGCACCAGGCCTCAGGTAAGTGTAGGAGGCCCCAGAGAGCCCCCTGTCTCCAACCGACCCAGCATCCGCATATTGTAGATTTTCCATTATTGTGGGTTAGGTCAGGACCCTAACCCCTGTGATAGGCAGGGGATTACTATAGTTTAACAAATGTAAATTTCTAGGAACAATGCTACAATAAGGTGAAGGCATTAAAAAGAGAGAAAGACTTAACATCAGATAGTTGACTGTGAGCAGGGCTGTTACTGACCAGGCCTTGTGGAGGCCATTAATTCACGGAAGTTGGATGTGTCTGGGTGCCACATAACATCCGTTTACCCACGCTGTGCATGGAAGTGTAGAGGAGGGAGGGAGCTGGCAGCGTGGAGAAAACCAAGCAGTGTAGTGTCATCCAACACACAGAGATAGACAATCATGCCATTATTGGACTAGACACACACGATGGCATGTCAGATGGCAGCAATGTGCACTTGGGTCTGTGCAGCAAAGGGGCTGCCATGGTAAGCATCCTCCTGCTCAACACTCATCTCAGTTCACCCACAGCATAATGTGCAAACCAGCTGAGTGAATCAAACTGTCATCTCTAAAGGCAAAATAAAATATCCCAGTGGCTACATTTGAGGAAACTCCAAATCCAGCCACTCCTACTGGCGGGAGACCTAGGAGTCTCTAAGGAAAGTATTGCAACTTAGCTTTATTTTTGGTTCTGAAGTGGAAAAATCCTAAAAAGCTTCAAGCCCTACAAGCAGTGCCATTCAGGATTTGCCAGCCTTTCCATTATGAACCGCAACATTTCAAAGCTTAGAGCTCTGTGGTACAAACTGGTTTTCAATGAAATTTGAAATAAAGCCTCTTCCCCATTTGTTTGTTCCTTCCCACATTTTCTGAGCTTCGTTTTCAACGGGGGCCGAGAAAGAAATATGGAATTAAACATAATAATCAGGGATAAAATAAGTTAGGATCTGGAGCCTCTTCTTTGGTGTCCTGCTCTAGCCAGCCTCCCTTACGGAAGTGCTTTTTTGAAATACTATACTGAGTGTGGCAGCTGAGTGGACTAAGGCTCTGAAACTGTTGACTGCAAAGTCGGCAGCTCGAATCCCGGGTGCCATGCAGCGGAGCGAGCTCCTTTTGATGACCCCAGCTCCTGCCAACCTAGCAGTTCGAAAGCATGTAAATGCAAACAGATAAATAGGTACCACTGTAAAAAGCGGGAAGGTAAAACAGTGTTTCCTTGCAGCCCTGCTGGCCACGTGGCCACGAACATGCACAACACCAGCTCTTCGGATTGAATATGGAGATGAGCATCGCCCCTAGAGTCGGGCATGACTAACACGCATGTGCGGGGGGAACCTTTACCTTTTACCTTTTTACTTTTTTTTGTAAATAAAGGGATGATAGTCAGAATCTCACTCATCATCCCAACTCAAGCAGATCCTCTGCATCAATGAGATTTTCATAAGGCCTGATCTGCCCTTCAACAATTGATTCCTTTTTGCTGATAACATCAACACTCAAGAGGATTCTGACTGACCTCTCCTTGTTTTCTCCTAGAGCACCTACCTAGACAAGAATGAACAGACAGTGATTTCAAGGCTGCCACACTAAGATAACCAGGGAGCAGACTATCTGACACTAAATAGATACTTCTCTTTTAGTTGAAACAGACTCTACTGCACCACCAAAGAATACAGCTGCCTAGATGTCCTAAGCACATCTGATTTTGTCTGATTTCGGAAGCTAAGCAGGGTCGGCCCTGGTTAGTACTTGGATGGGAGACCACCAGGGAATGCCAGGTGCTGTATGTGCCTGGAGTTGGAACTGGCAAGCCACTCCAGTATTCCTGCCAAGAAAACTCCATGGACATGGGGTCACAAAGAGTTGGTCATGACTGTAATGACACAACACACACACACATACACACACACCCCACCACCACCACCACCACCACCACCAGAACTGTTTCAACTACATGTGTACTTTGGTTTGCTATACCTTTTGCTGTGGGAGGCGGAAGCAGTGCAATGGAAAAAATATGATCTTCCTTCCACCATTGTCCTAGCAGAGAAAGTTCCAAGGCAGTTTTAATGCTTTAGAAAATGGGAAATTGTCCAAACGTTGTCTGTGATGCCAAGTACCTATTTACCAAAGCAAAACAAAGTAATCCTGGTCTCATGCTTGCAATCCAAGCCAACATCAAGCTAGTGGAAGGAAAATCCCTGATAGTGTAGGAATGGACCTGGTCACATAGCTTCTCACATGCCAAAACTGTACTGGATACCCTTGCATTAGCTCTGGAAATGTGAAGCTGCTGACATAAAAATCTCACACGAACATAAATATAATTGGACACAGTCTTTAAGAGACTGGTCTGAGTTTGGGAAATATGTGGTTACAAGGGATATAAATCTTCAGGTACAACAGATGCAAGCAAGTATTATCCATAGTGTCATTATATTGGAATAGTAAATTTTCCAGAAACAAACAAACAAAAAACAGCTAGTCCTTTTTCATTTTTAAACGGTGGTGTCCTTTAACATTGATATCAGTATTAGCATTTGAAACAGAGCATTGTCTGAATATAACAAAGAGAACAAAGAGAAGAAATGATATGAAATTGCGCCCGCTCTACGGTTGGTCAATTGAGGATATTAGTAATGGACATATACAAAGGTAATGCTCTAGTATGTTCACTGAAAATGCAGAATGTAAGAAGTCTGGGCACGGTCCTGGATTTGGATCTATCCCTGGAAGTGCAGGTGGCAGCCGTCTCAAAGTCGGCCTTTTTTCATCGTCGCCTAATCGTGCAGATTCTCCCATACCTGGATGAGGCTTCCCTGAGAACAGTTGTGCAGGAGCTCATGATCTCAAGAATAGATTACTGCAACGCTCTCCATGTGGGGCTTCCCTTGTCCCTTACTCGAAGACTGCAGCGGGTAGAGAATGCGGCGGCCAGACTGGTGATGGGTGCGGGTACCGGGTAAGTACAGCCGCATCACCCCAGTGCTGGCTCGCTTGCATTGGCTGCCCGTTGCATTCCGAGTAAGGTTCAAGGTATTGGTTTTGACTTTCAAAACCCTCCATGGCTTGGGACCTGAGTACCAGAGAGAGCAAATCAGCTGCGGGCCAAGCCACCATAGTGTCACAGGTGTTCTCACTCCAGGTGGCCACATCTAGAGAGGCCCGAAAAATTATCACTAAGAGTCGGTCCTTCTCCGTGGTTGGCCCAACACTATGGAATCAGCTCCCAAGTGAGATTTGCCTTGCAGAGTCCCTGCCTGCCTTTAAGAAAGCAGTTAAAACACACTGCTTTTTAGAGAGGCATTTGGTGACCTATCTATCTATCTATCTATCTATCTATCTATCTATCTATCTATTTTTATTTGTTTATTTTGGACCTGTAACTTAGATTGTCTGCCAGTTTGTTAATATTTTTATTATTATGTCTATTATTGTTTTGCTTTTCATTTTTATATTTTTTTATTCTTAGTGCATTATTGTAAGCTGCCTGGAGTTCTGCTGGATGACGGGTGGTATATAAATGAATAAATGAATAAATAAATAAATAAATAAATAAATAAATACACTGCATCCCACTTGATGTGACAGTATTAGAGTTGTTTAGGTTTCTGGCTGCTGAGCCAAAGGCTGGGGGTTCAATTTCCCTCCGTGCCTTCCAGTTCTGCAGTTCTAAGATTTATGACAAAGATGATGTGTGCATAATATACATGTGTCCACACTTGACTGGGCCATTAAATGATCTGAGAAAGCCACTGCTCTCTAAAATGGACAAGGGGAAATGCAAGGGACAGCATAGTTGGGAACAAATTGGGCAGTTTGCCATTTTATCCTTGGGCTTGTAGAATTTGGGGTGTCTTGTTAAAAAAAACACCTCAATCATGGATCTTTATATGCAGTGGCTTTACCTTTTGCTACATGCATCAGCAGCGATTGCTATTGCTTCATCACTCGAATGAACAACCTGAAAAATGAGCAGTTTCCAACGTAAGAAGACCTATGTACATATTTACCTATAGTGGTCATTACAAATGCCGTTCTGTAGTCCTGCTGACAGGACCTCAAGTTCTTCTCTACCATATGAAGAAAATTAGGCATGTCAGTACTCTGGCATTAATCAAAGACACTTTTAGAACATTTGTTTTCATAGGGAGGAAAAAACTTGCCATCCTAAGGATAGCACTGCCAGCACTTTTAGAAGCTCACATATTTTGTTTGCTAAAGTATCATCCTTTAAGGGGGGAAAAGTGAATAGAGACAGAGCCAACAATGATTTCATGATGCATTTACAGAAGGTTTGCCTATTATCTTTTCTTCTTTGTCAGCACAAATGCGTTTCAGTTTTTGGAGAATGTGATAATGAATTCTGATATCATCACCATCGTATCATCCGTGGGCTGCTCTGACTTCTGGAACTTAAGTCACACTGAATTATATAACACAAATGGAACACTTCTTAAAGAAAGCCATACATGGCAAGGACTGTATCTCCCATCTCAGCGCCATGCTTTGGCTGAAATAAATTCAACAAATCAGCAGCCATGCAACCAAGTGCTAGCTATTTTGTGGGATGCAAGAGGCATTGGCAACAAAATGCTACACTGTTCAATGCTTATCCTGTTGATTTATTTATTTTACTTTATTTGCTTATTTAATTTAATTTAATTTATTTACTGGCAAGGGTCCCCAATCTCCAGGCACACAAGTGCGCTCTCCACTTGAACAACAGTGGCTGGAATCCCTACCCACAGCTCACCTGTAGAATGGGATGTGGACAAGAGGGACTTGAACAATGGCTATAAATGTGACCATGGTGAGACTCGGATTTAAGGAAGAGAAGAAACAGGAGAAGAGGTGTGTTGGATAGGCACAGTGGACTTGGGAGGCACGTGAGGTCCAGGAAGTGTTGTTGCGACTGGAGAAGTGGAAGGCTGGGTGGGGGGAGATGGTCTCCTGCCACGATCCTGAGACCAGCTACTAGACCGAGTTGCTTGTGCTACTGGAGGAATCTGCCTGGGTCCATCATAGAGGCTCAAGAAACAGTGTCAAGCTTGCGGTTGAGAGAGGAAGCAGCAAATGCAGGCAAGCCAGGTTTGCTCCGAGTTCAGCTGTGCCTCTTGGGAAGATTACCGCACCCATGGGCTAGTCAAGACCCTGTATTTATGGAAGTTTCACTTCTAAAGATGTGCCAAACCTATGATTTGGTCTATCTGGCTTCAAATGGAGACCAGTGACATTTGCAAAGCTTAATGGCTAACAGTCCCAATATACGTCCCTGGATACAATTTGCGGTAAAGCAGCAAGGGGAGATGCCTTTTCATGCTCTGATAGCTTTTGTGGGGAACTGGCTGCAGATCAGGTGACCCACCTGCATTCTAGTTGGTTGAATGCTGTGAAAGGCTAGCTTTGTTCTCTGAGAGTAATACTTATCTCTCAGTTGATTAATTATACCTTTGGAACCTCAGCCTAGGAAAGGAGTTTTCACCTCTGGCTCTGTGCACAAACGTATCTGTAAGTGGGGGATCTGAGCTGTTTCTATAGGCTGTCTGTGTTGATATACTGTATTTATATGCAAGGCTTTATGGTCTGTTTGTTGGAATCAACATTTGGATTCCTGTTTTTCAAGATGCTACTAGAATGATGGGTTCTCCCCTGCTATGAATTCAACTTATCCCCACAAAAGGGTCATATTTTTGAATGAACTTCAATGATTAGAAGACAATATTCTTTTGTTCTAAATTCAGTGTGAGAGATGAATGGATCTCTAGCGCCTATGGATGATTCTACTATCTTTGATTTTAGATCAAGTGATCTGAGGCATTTTTGCAATAGTTCTCCAATCCCATCTGTTTGTAGCAGCATGTCAAGCGGTCACAATGCTGTAACACTCAAAACTCATCCATTTATCAACAGCAACCTCCCCCCCCCCAATATCCATTTATTTACAAAGGTCGATTAAAAGGACAGGGGGAAAAACAACCACCAAACCCACACTTGTTTCCAACCACAACGGAAAAACAATTCCAGAGCCCAGGAGAGTTCAAGACTAATTTGAGGTTGTCTTCATTAGCCTGCTGAATTATGTAGTTTGCCATTGTAAGTGGTACCTCCAGAAGGTATTAGGAAACAAATGACTTAAGCCCATTAATTTGTTTCATTAAGATTTGCCAAATGATCTTCAGCTTTGAAGACTGAAATGAAAAGCTACATGGCATACTAGCTTAAAATTGCCCTGGAACAGTTGCTCTTAAATGTTTAAGCCCTTGGACTAATTGCTGTTATTACAGAAAAGTGATTCCTTCTGGACTGGACTGTCAGTGCAGATAAACCCTGATGCTTGACCCTCCCCCTAAGACTCCAACAGACCTTTACAGATCTCCAGAGAAAAATCAGAAGTCTGTGTTCATCACTGCTGTCATTATCCCCCAAAGAATGAAATCAAGAAATTACTAACAATCATATCAAAATTCATCACAGTATCAAGGTATACATTTTTTCTGTTGCAATAATTCCAGGCAACATCTGCATGTCTATTTTCACAAACGTTATCTACATTGCTTCTGCTTATGTACAAATTACTTCAGAATTGTTGTAAAAATATAATATAAAGAAACTATAGGCACAAAGTTGTATCAATTAATCAAATCAAATCAAATCAATCAATCAATCAATCTTCTAAAAATCTTTCTTTGCAACTTCTTTGCAACATGTTTAAAACTTAAGTTTTAGGCATAACTTGAATCCCAAAATAGAGGAGCTTACTGTATACTCTAAAAGGATGACACTGGAAACCAAGAGACACAGAATACATCTCTTAAAATATTAAAGTTCTTAAAAATAAAGAGTGCAGTACAGTACTTCCATTTTCAGGGCAAGTTTTTCAGCCTCTTATTAACTATACGCTGGCTTATGATCTCCTGTGTCATGTTATAGCTGGAAAATAAGTTGCACTGGGTTGTAAAACAAGTCATTCACAACACAAACCATTTCTCCATCTGACAGCACCTTGAATCTGTATTTCCCAATGCAGAACAACTGCTCCTAAAAGGAAGGGAGATTCAAAATCTTTTTGAAATAATGCAGTGTATCTGTGCTCTTAAACAGCTGAAGACCATTCCTAACTACAGGCCAAACAGATATTCATAAGCTATACGCCATAATCATACCAAAGTAAGGCTTGGCATATCTCGCTTTGCATGTAATGGGCCTATCTCATATATTACTTTCACCTTTTGAGTTGACTGAAATAAATGAACATTTGCATGATATTCTAATTTTTCGAGTTTCACCTGTATTTCACTATGGCCATTCTTACTTTAGGTTATAATCTTTAGGTCACAATGCACAAGACAATTTCAGGTGAACCACAAGGCCTGTTTTTAATACACATGTATAGTATTAAATGCAGACACAAATCCACGGTTTCAGTTATCTGTGGTTGGTGATCAGCAGAGTGGCAGTGGGTACTTGCAGCCATTCAAGCTTCTCAGGTAGCAGACTTGCTGCACCGCCCGGCAAGCTTGAATGGCCAGGGGTGTCCCCGGCTGTTTGATCTTCCCAGGCGGTGGACCACGGAGAGGCACAGAGATCCCCCTTGGCAGCCACAGCAGAAATAGCTGCCACAGCTGCAGGAGGCAAAACCCATCCACTCTCCCTCTACCCTCCTGCCTTCTTGCTTGCTTGCCTGATTGCCTTCCTAGCTAGCAGCCCTACCTCTGGCCTCTCTTTCCCCTCCCTTTGCCTTCCAGTGGCACATCTCGTGATTACTGGGAGTCCCAGTGCCCTACCCCCCATCCCAGGCCGCCAACTCTGCTCTGTCTTGCCTCTTCGGTCCCCAGCACCTGCCTGGCTCTCGCTCGCTCATTCTCAGCTACCTGCTCTCTCCTGCCTGCAGCAACCAAAAGACGAGAGTGTGGATGGGGTTTGTGCCTAGGGGGAGAGAGCTCACCTCCTCTTGCCCCTCCACTGAAGTGCGCTAGAGCAGGAGGTGCAACAAGAAGCCCCCCTACCCCTGACTCGATGCACAGAGAAGGATGCTGGACTTGGAGGAGTTCCTTTGGGCGGGGACTATACTGCCCAGAATCCATGAGCCCTGCAGCCATGCCTCTGCCACTCCCACCCACCCACCGATTGTCCACACTAGATGGGCTGAAGTCGCACGTGAGATGGAAGGAAGATGCAAAACAGGAAGACCCAACGCCCCCCTCGGGGTTTTGTGTGTTCTGCAGTTGCCAGCAGCCCGGTTTCAGAACCCTGGGGGGCCAGATCCGCCCTGTGGTCTGTACTTTGAGGATCCCTGCTCTAAAGGCTCGGACCTATGCATTGGTAGTCTCCAAATTAGATTACTGCAATGCACTCAATGTGGGGCTGCCTTTGGACTTTATGCAAAGGTTAGAGAGGGTGCTAAATGTTGCAGCCAGGTTGGTTACCAGTGTGACAAAGTCCCAGTATATCACCCCGTCCCTGGTCAGACTGCACTGGCTCCCAATGGTTTTCTGAACCAGGTTCAAGGTGTTGATGTTAACATACAAAGCCCTACATGGCCTAGGACCTCAGCCTCTGCTGGAGCGTATCCCCCCGAGCAATCTGTCCCGGTCTACCCGATCCTCCCAATCCTTCGTGCTGCAGGTAGCCACCCCGAGGCAGACTAAAAGGACAACAAGACACCATGCCTTTTCAGTGGTGGCCCCTGAAATGTGGAACCACCTGCCAGTAGAGATAAGGCAGGCTCCTCCGCCCTACTCTCCTTTCGAAAGGCCCCAAACACCTATTTAGTTGCAGAGGCCTTCCCCAGTTAGTAGTGTTGGTGTTGTTGCTGTTTTGTTTTTTTCTTCTTTTCTCCCCACCCTTTCACCAGCCATCTGAGAGGGGGCACATTTTTATTCTGGTTTTCATTGCCCCCCCCAAGAAATCTGGGGATATTTCATTTTTAAATTTCACTTTTAAATTCTCATGGGCAAGATGTGGTGTTTGCCATCTAACAGGCTCTGTTAACGGCTGTTTTAAATGTGTTTTATAAGACCTTTTAATTGGATTTTAATTGCAGCCACATCTTTTTAACATTGTAGTTTATGATCGTTTTGTAAACTGCCTCAGGTAGTGCAGTTTACACTAAGGGGGTAGTGTAGAAATATAATAAGTAAGTAAATAAATAAAATGTGCATAGAGGTGGAAAAGAATTGCACAAAATGCATACATTTCAGAAAACCATGTGCAAAAAGTATCGAGGAATTTCCACTGCTGAGATTTTTTTTTTTGGAGGGGGGGGCAACCCTAATATGGAACACAAACAGGGCAAGAATGCTAGTGGTGTTCTGAGAGAGATAAAACTGGCAGATTTTCACATTCATAGACTGAATCGCATATATACCATGGCAAATGAACTTGTTCAAGAACTGTCAGGGAAATGTGGATCTCTTACACAGTAGCTAACTACTCAATCCTCCATTTTGGATCACAACAACAAAACATCACTACTGTATATACAAGAATAAAGGAAGTACATATATAGACCTAATCAGCTCTCTTGGTTTCTAAGTGCATGTGCATTTTCCACATTATAATAAGATGTACTTCTGTTGGGCCTTCATAATTCCACTTCATTCTATTTAATATCCCACAAAAATGTGGAGAACAAACCAAATAAAATGTATAGTAATGCACCACTCCAAGAGCTTTTAATCTTCTCAATTATTCTAAATCAAATATTTCTATTAAAAGGAAATAGAATAAAATTGAGAGCAGCAGAATACAGAATGATCCATGTACAATACTAGCTACTGTATGTGTATTAGATGCATAGCAATGTGCAGTTCGGTGGCTCCCAACTTTCATCCCCAGGTGTTCTTTGGACTGCAATTCCCAGGAGCCTTTGAATGATACTTCACGTCCCTCTCACTGCAGTTCGCGGCTCCGTTGGAGACCGATTCGAAGGAACGGAACCTCACGTCCTTGTGGGGTCAATCCGAGTTCACCCTGACCACGCCCCCTGAACTCCGCTCCAAGCGGGGTGAGAGATTCCCATCCTGGAGCTCGGGAATCTTTTCAATCCGCTTCTCGATCCGATTTCAACACGGAGGCAAGTTCACCTCAGCTTGAGGAAGGACGTGAAGTAACCGTCTTTTGTTAGCACAGCCAGTGTTGAAGGCTTCTAGGAGTTGCTCAAGATTGGGAACTGCTGCTAGGGGGACTCAAGGTTGGGAACTGATGCTACATTACTGCTCATTATTCAAGTCTCTTCTGGCAATTTCTTCAGAATCCAAGCTTGCAATTTCTCCAGCTCAGTTCTGTTCAGTTCGTGGTATAGGTTTGGAAAGGTCAGAAATGTTGTGGTTACTCCTAGGGACTTTAACATCTTGTTGGTCTCTTCACCCCAAGAATACAGAACCAGTTCATCAGCAGTCCCGTGACACTGAAAGAGTTCAGGGAATTCAGTTCCATCCTTTTTTAGTGCCTGTTGGGAAAGGAGACGCCTGCTCTGTTATCAGTCTTAAAAGATGGAAGATGAGAACGAGAGGAAAAGGGACAATCAACATCTTATGCTCAACACCTCCTGGGATGCCCAAATCAGACTGTGCATATAATATTGAACAAGCCAGGAAGAACCATGATGATCCATTGCCTTCTACAAGGATGCTATCAGTATGACTAGCCCAGTGGCTCTCAATCCTGAGTCACCTCAGTGTTCTCACACTTCAGCTCCCAGAAACCCTGGCCAGCACAGCTGGTGGCAAAGGCTGCTGGGAACTGCAGTCTAAGAACACCGGGGTGACTCAAGATTAAGAATTACTGGTCTAGCCCCTTGTTGCCTATTCTGGTGATAGACTGCAGACGTAGGGCAGCAGCTCCGAAGAGGAATTCAAAGCCTCACATAATTAGAACTTCATGTGGAAAGTCAAGCAATATATGTACATGCTGAAGCATGATATCTACAGTGGGAAACCTGCTGTGCTCCACATGATCTAGAACGCTACATGATGAGTTCTAGATTGTGCAGGCAGCCTACATAGGACCACCTGCACAGGGATTTGGTGCCTTTCTACTTCAGCACTGGGACCACACAATGAATGTGAGAAGGCTAACCAAAGGGCCCTGCTCTCCGGCCCAATTCATGAAGGCAGGAACCAGAGAGTAAATCTAACAGGTCTCTGGGTTGTAGGCAGAGAGCTTTCTTTGCTCTGTTACATGGATACCCCAAGAATGGAATCTGGAACTTCATGTGGGTACACGGGAAGTGCTCTACCCCTAACCTACCATCTGTCCCGCAGTCTATGCTCAACAAACTGGCAAAGAACTTGGAGCAAGGGTGCTGATGAAATGAAAATTCTTTCCCCTCCCTCACAGTCTCTTATATTTCTGAGGTCGAGAAGTTTATCTTTTTTATTTTTAAAGTATAATCTGCTGGCTATGAATGTTAGTCCAAAAAAAGCTAAGCTTTCCTAATTTCTGCTTCTGGCTGAATACAGGATCCTATTAGGAGATTTAGCACAAATAAAAGGATTTATGTCTTCATATTTTTTTAAATTTTATTTTTACAACTTATATGCCGCCCACTACCCAAAGGTCTCTGGGCATATTCATTTCATATACAGGTGAACGATGGTCCATGCTTTCACAGTATGTGATGACGGCCACCCACCTAGATGATCTTGAAAAGGGAATTAGAAAAATTAATGGAAGATAAGGCTGATCGTGACTACTGATGTTAATAAGTACAGTAGGACCTCCATATCCACTGATTCAGTTATTCACGGTTGGCAGAGGAAAAATAAATAAATAATTTCAGCAGCTGTAAAGCAAGCTACTGTTATAAAACAGCAGCCGTGAAGCAAGCTAGTCACAAACAGCATCTGTAAAGAAAGCTACTGTTGCAAAACAGCAGCTGTAAAGCAAGTAACTATTATAAAACAGCAGTTTTGGGGGACATTTTGGCATTCTTTCTTATCCACAGTTTTCATTATCCACAGGAAGGCGTGGAACCAATTACTGTATTTTATTATCAACTGAATTGCAAGTAATACATCATTCCATACCAATTGCTTGGGAATTACAGCAGGATTGAACTACTGTCCTCATAACCTTCTCAGAGGCATCCGGTTGGTCACTATGAGAAAACAG
The DNA here is from genome assembly GCA_023846285.1 of Phrynocephalus versicolor. Classification (NCBI taxonomy): domain Eukaryota; kingdom Metazoa; phylum Chordata; class Lepidosauria; order Squamata; family Agamidae; genus Phrynocephalus; species Phrynocephalus versicolor. The sequence goes on along the minus strand of JAHTLZ010000275.1, from coordinate 16,371,982 downwards.
AACACTGTGCTATTTATTTTTATTTACTTTTGAATATTTTTACTCTACATTTCTCCTTGGAAAAGGACCCAAGGCAACTTACAATAATGAGGGATAATATACAGCCCAGAACATTTAAGACATATTCAAGTTTTAGAACAGGGAATTAGAAGAGGCATCTTACAACAATTAAAAAGCATCATTAAAACTAAAAAGAGCACACGAACAGTTAAAAGAAAAGAAATTCCATTATGAGGGATGGAAGCTAACATGGAAACACTGCAATCATGCATGGTAATCCATCTAAAAGTCACATAACAGGTAGTCCATCATTCAGGGGAAGCTTGCTTGAAGATGAAGGTCTTTTGCCTGGTTCCAGAAAGGCAGCAGAGATAGGAGGGAATTCCAAAGTCTAGGAGCAGCAACAGAGAAGGCCCTTTCATGTGTTCTTATGAGACGCACCTGTGAAGGTGGCAGGATGGAGAGAAAGGCCTCTCCTGATGACCTTAGCACTCGAGCTGGGTACTAGGCAGGCCAGCTCTTTTTATGTATGGTGGGTTGTCAAAAATTATGAGAAACAGCACACATCAGACACTAAAGAGCTAAACAGAACTGCACAACTGAAACTTAATTTCAAACAATTGAATTAGGTTTTATGAAGAGACATGGTGACTGGACAACCCTTACTTTGACATTTTGGGAAGCCATGCATTCTGAATAGTCTTGTATGTATGTATGTATGTATGTATGTATGTATGTATGTATGTATGT
>JAHTLZ010000275.1:16350608-16371222 GCA_023846285.1 Phrynocephalus versicolor | reverse complement strand
ATGTATGTATGTATGTATGTATGTATGTATGTATGTATGTATGTATGCCTTTCCAGAAGCAGGCAAAGACTTTCCTCTTCAAGCAAGCTTTCCCTGAATGAAATAATAGTCACCTATTATGTGACTTTTAGATGGATTACCATGCATGATTGCACTGACTGATCTCAAAAGAACACCAGTGTTTCCATGCTAGTTTCCATCTCTCATAATGGATTTTTTTTTTACTTTTTGCATGTTCTTGGTAGCTATAATGTTACCTTTTAATGTTGCAAGATGCCTCTTCTAATTCCCTGTTCTTGACTTGAATATGTTTTGAATGTTCTGGGCTGTATATTGTCCATCATTATTATAAGCTACCTTGAGTCCTTTTCCAAGGAGAAAGGTGGGGTAAAAATCTTCAAAAGAAATAAAATCAATCAATTTTTGCAAGGGCACTTTTTTTTTTGCAACAACCCATCCTTGGGATGAGAATCTTAAGGCACTGCATAAACTTATCACTGGACACAGAGCAGGAAAAAGGCGTTTCCAGTCTTCTTTTTTATGGAATATAACCCACTTGATTTGTTTAATACTAACAGAGCTCTAAGAATACATCAGCAGACCAAAGCAGAGTCAACAGCATAAAGGACACACACTACCTTCTGATGTTTTAAGACACTGATGCATAGGGGAGATGTCACTGGCAAGCACTCACCGTGTAAACAGTTGAATTCTTATTGAGGAAACTTGAGAGAGCAAACACTCCAGCCACATCTTGGTGGTATCTATAGGCTAAATGCATCGCCATGCCTCCACCCATTGAAAAACCACCTAGAGGTTTTTAAAGAGAAAAGAGGAAAACACGCTAAACTCAGATGCTTAGGCACCTCAATAATTTTCAGAACTGCTTCTTACTTTCCAAAATAGATGTACAGACATATTTGCAACACCTTTATGCAAGGTAAAGCCGAAGAGCCAGTGCAGTGCAAGTCCATGGCTACGTGGCAGGCCTGGCTGCAAGGAAACACTGTTTTACCTTCCCGCTTTTTACGGTGGTACCTATTTATCTACTTGCATTTATATGTGTTTGAACTGCTAGGTTGGCAGGAGCTGGTGTCATCAGCGGGAGCTCGCTCCGCTGCATGGCACCTGGGATTCGAACTGCCAAGCTGCCGACTTGGCAGCCAACAGTTTTCGGAGCTCAAGGATATGCCAAAACTCCAAAATCAATGTCGTAGTCCTGTTTTAAGAGGAACGTAGCCAAGGTGAGGGTTAGGACATGGCATGATCTTTTTGATCTTGCTCTTTTAACATTGGCTTTGTTTCCCTTCTGGTCCAGGAGAAAGACTCATTTATTTCTTAATAATGTCTAAGTTAGTGATTGGATCTACAGTGGTACCTCTGCTTATGAATTTAATCTGCTACAGATGCATGCTCGTAAGTCAAACAACTCGTAAATAGAGCAGCCGTATCTAAAAATTTTTTAAAAAATCACAAAATTAACAAAAAAAATAACATTAAAAAAATTTAAGTAGAGCAGACCATATCTTAAAATTTGTAAGGCAGCAGTTAAAACACCAACGGTTTTCCGCTCTCAAGTCGAACTGCTCGTAATTAGAGCCACTCATAAGTACAGGTACCACTGTACCTTGGTTCAGTCATCAACCCACATGGAGACTACAGTCAAGAAATCAGAAGAAGTTTAAGGCTATGAAGGGCATCAATAATTGGAAAAGATCAGCAAATGTAAGGATGTGTCACTGGAGACAAAGATCAAGATCATCCACACATGATGTAGATATTTCCGAACACCATGTAGGAGTGTGAAAGCTGGACAGTTAGGAAAGTTGATGGGAAATATATATATATATAATTTGCTTGAAATGTGGTGCTGGAGGACAGCTTTGCAGATATCCTGGACTGCCAGAGACAAACAAATGGGTCCTAGATCAAATCAAGTCTGAACTATCCCTGGATGCAAAAAAAGATGAAAATTGAAGCTGTCTTGTTTTGGACACACCACGAGAAGGCAAGATTCTCTGGAAAAGATAAGGATGATGGGCAAGGTAGAAGGCAGTAGGAAAAGAGGAAGACCAAATATGAGATAGTCTGACTTCCTAAAGGAAGCCACAGACCTGAGTGAACAAGAACGGAGCAGGGCTGTGGAGGGCAGAACATTCTAGAGATAACTCACTCAAAGGATTGCCTGAGGTCAGAAGCGACGTGATGGCACATAACAACAACACTGTTTAAGTTGCCTATATAGTGTTCTGATTCTAGCCCAATGTACACCTTTTATGTCGAGATATAACTGTAGGTAAATAAAAAGATTTTTTTCCCAGAAACGTGAAGTCAAAGTCTCATTTAGGTTGTTCAGTAGTTCTTTATCAAATAAACCTCTCTTGTTGGTAACAGAGCTTATGAACATAAGAACCACGTTCAATCAGGCCAAAGGCCTATCTAGTCCAGCTTCCTGTATCTCACAGTGGCCCTACCAAATGCCTCTGGGAGCGCACGAGACTAGATATCTGTCTCCTGATACTACTCCTCTGCATCAGGCCTTTGAAGTACCCTGTTTTTAAGCCTGGAGATTACACATCTCCATCATGGCTTGTAACCTGTGAATGACTTTTCCTCCAGGAACCTGTCCAATCCCCCTTTGAAGGCATCCAGGCCAGATGCCATCACCACACCATGTGGCAGGGAGTTCCACAGACTAACAACACACAGGGTAAAACACTATTTTCTTTTGTCTGTTCTCATTCCCCCAACCCTCAATTTGAGTGGATGTCCCCTACTTCTGGTATTTTGTGAAAGGGAGAGGAGCGTCCCCCTACCCACTTTACTCATACCCTACATAATTTTGTATGTCTCAATCATATCCTCCCTCAGGCATCTTTTTTTCAAGACTATAGAGCCCCAAATGCTGTAGCCAAATGATATGGTTCTAAAGCTCCTAATTTGAGATAGAATCATAGAATCATGGAGTTGGAAGAGACCTCAAGGGCCATCCATTCCAACCCCCTGCCATGCAGGAACCTCCATCAAAGTACTCCCAACAGATGGCCGTCCAGCCTCTACTTAAATATATGATATTAATTCACATGGCAACATTGTTCACCAGATATTCCACTGAAGAAGAACTGCGTACCTTATTCACAGAATAGAATATAGTTCTGTTCATTAGAATTCAGGTAGCAGTGGCAGGATAAACAGAGTAACACAATGTATACAAAATTAACATACACAGGCATATTATACTGCTCTGGAAACCCCTAAAACATAAACATTAAAAACATAAACCCAGTGAATAGTTCAATATGAAAATGTAGACAGATTGGCTGCTGAGCTGGGTATCTGTGTATCTTTAAATATAAATACTGTATATAAATATAAACTATAATCAGCCACAGAGCTAAACTTAGTTGTTTGCTACAAAAGAAAAAGACTTTTGACTTTATCTCATTGTGCCATTTCATGTAATGATGCCATCATCCTAACCTCATAAAAATACAGTGGGGAAAATTGCTATAAAATATATATGTATGCATTCACTCCCAGCTAGTGGCACATATTGTACATACATAAAATGTAAGTGTATTTTGATATTTCAGAATGCAGAGACAAAATGGGCCACATCGAAAGTTCATTAGTAATTTATAAATCATTTAGCCCCCCCCCCCCGATTATCTCTTTTATTTTTTGCTCACTCTTACTCACTACCTGGCAAAACAACCCGAAATTACTCACCAGAATGCCTGTTAATGCAGTCAACCTTCTGCGGGGAGAATATAGCAGTGGGATTGCCAGGGACTCCTGCAATCAGGATTACTGTATGCAAGTGTCTGTTTCATTGAAATCTGGCCTCAAAGGGGTAAATCTGCAGTTTTATCCCTTAGTAATACTAGTCGCGAGGCGAATACTCTGGAGTGAAAGCTTTGCTAACTTTACAAACCATGGATTAGCTGCAGGCCACGGGCTGTGTTTTCAAAGCTTAACTCTTACCATGTAAGCCTATACTAGACTTTTATAAGCTTGTGCTGAACATAATACGTAACACACATGCACAGAGTCAAATCAAGGGAGATGTCAGCCAACTTTCCATATCTAAAGTGAAATCTACAAATAAAGGATATATTACAATAAATAAGACCGGTGAGACTCTTCACAAGATTAACAAAAATATAACAGGCAAACCAATGACATCACTGTAATACTGCAGTATGGACTGAGAATTTCAGAGCCTTCAGTTTGTTTCATAATCTTAGTACAGTGGAACCTTGCATAACAAACTGTTTGTATAACATAAAATCTGTGCAACATAAAAACTTCCGGAGATAGGGGAAATTTGCTTAACAGAATCGCCTATGGGGCGAATCCGTACAACATAAAAATGGTCACGATTAAGGATCACTCTGTTTTCAATGCATTCTTATGGGAAATTTGTAGAAAGAAAAATTTGCTTAACATAATTTCATTTGGAATAAATTAATTCCTTTATACAAGGTACCCCCGTAATAAGCAGTTGCCTTCGGAGCAAGAACAGGGTATTGTTGACTATAGTTCAAGGGTGGGAAACTTCCTGGGAGTGGGGGCAGGAGAGCATATTATATCTCCTAGAACTCACTATGGCCAGGATGGCAACCATGGGAAGTTGGCAGTAGCTACAAATTTTGCCACTCCCAGAGTTGCCACTAAACTTGAACAGCAGCGGTGACAGCACTTAATAGCAATGGGACCAATGACTTCCAAGAGGTGGTGAGTGAGTGGGAGAGTTCAGATTGAGTTGAGTTCAGTTAAGAAAGTTGAGGGTCAGTTATAAGAGAGTCAGGGTGGTTTTGTCATTTGTTCAGGTGTGAGATCCTGCCACTGAAAAAGGTCTGGTTTATAACAGAAATATATTATTATAAGAATCCATGGTTGTATTCAAACAAGTTAACATCGGCTAAAGGAGGCCAGGGTGGTTACCACTGAATGGGTCACAGCAATAATTAATGGGTCTCTCCAGGAGGGTAGGGTTCCACCTGCCCTCAAGGAGACACTCATTAGGCCCATTCTGAACATGCCACAGCTGGCGGTGGAACAAATTGGCAACTATAGGCCTGTCACCAATTTACAATCTATTAGCAAGGTTGTGGAGGGAGTGGTGGTTGATCAACTTCAGGGGCTCCTGGATGAAACTGACGCTCTTGATCCATTTCAGTCGGGGCTTAGGCTGCGTCATGGAATGGAATAGGCATTGGTCGCCTTGCATGACGACCTTCTGAGAGAGGCCAACAAGGGCAAATTGTCCTTGCTGGACCTCCTCGATCTCTCAGTGGTCTTTGATACCATCGATGACAGTATCCTCCTGGGGAGGCTCTCGGAGTTGGGAATTGGAGCACTGCCTTGCAATGGTACCATTCCTTCTTGGAGGACTGGCCCCAGAGAGTACAGCTGGAGGGGGTTGCCGCTACCCCTTGGTACCACAACTGTGGGGTGCCACAGGGTTCAGTAATCTCTCCCATGCTTTGTAAATTTATATATGAGACCGCTGGGGGAGGTTGTCAGGACGTATGGGGTCTCGTGTCATCAATATACTGATGACATGCAGCTCTATATCTCCTTTCCCCATCTGCAGTGGATGCCATTTCATCCCTTGACGCCTGTTTGGATGCCGTACTAGGATGAATGAGGGTGAAAAGATTGAGGTTGAACCCAGACAAGACAGAGGTCCTTTGGGGGGATGACTCTGTGCAGGATGAGATGCGTAGTCTGGGCATAATATTGGACCCTATGCTTTCCATGGAAGCCCACTTGGCATCAGTGGCCCAGGCCACTCATTTTCATCTTAGACAGATAGCTCAGCTGCTCGCATTCCTGGACCCTGGCACTCTCACTACTCTGGTCCAGGCACTTGTCGTCTATAGAGATTAGACTACTGCAATGCTCTCTATGTGGGGCGGCCTTGTAGATTAATGCGGAGGTTCCAGCTAGTGCACAATTCTGCGGCTAGATTAGTTACAAGGTTAAGAAAACATCAACATATAACCCCCACACTGGCCGCACTGCACTAGCTGTCGATTTACTTCCACATTGATTTCAAGGTCTTAATGATGACGTACAAAGCCCTAAATGGTTTAGGACCTTGCTATCTGGCAGAATGGCTCCTGCTGCAAAATACTGCCCATAACACCCAATCATCTCAGGCAGGGCATTAGAGGGTGACTTCGCTGAAGGAGGCCCGTAAATCGTTGACGAGAAACTCAGTTTTCTCAGTGGCGGCCCCTCGTCTGGAACCAACTTCCTCCTGAGATCTGTCTGGCATCTTCCCTCCCAGTATTTAAGAAACATCTACTGTAAAGACACGGCTATTTAAAAAAAGCTTTCCCTGGATATTAATCTATTCTACCAATAATTCGCTATTACGTATTTTATTTTGTTTTTGTTTTTGTCTGTAGCACATCTTGCTCCTGTTCAATGTTTTGGATATATATTGTTTATTGTGGTACTATGTTTTTACTTATGTGTTACTTATATATTGTATTGTATTGTATTGTATTGTATTGTATTGTATTGTATTGTATTGTATTGTATTGTTTGTTGGTCTGGTTTCTGTTCAGTTTTGTAAACCACCCAGAATAGCCATGTAGCTAGGAGGGGTCTGCAACCTTTAAGACATAAAGAGCCACTTGGACCCGTTTCTGATGGAAAAAAAAACCTGGGGAGCCGCAAAACTATTGCGACATTTAAAACAAATATAACACTGCAAATATATTTTCCCGTCCCCTCGCTCCTGGCTTTTTGGGCGCTCGCAAGCAACACACTCCCTCGCACGCTCCTCGGACACGCTGCGCCCCGGCGCCGGGCTTGGGTGGGGTGGGAAGGAGCGCCCGCGGCTGCGGCTCCTCCGGGCACCCCCGAAGGGCTTCTGAGAAGGAAGCCAATGAAAGTTGCTTCTTCGGCACTTCGGGTGCCGGGAGAGCGAGCGAGCGGGCGAGCCCGAGCCGCCACCACCTCCCCCCACCCCGCCACCCTATCCCCGAGGGTTTCCATCAAGGTGCGCACCTGCCACAAGTTCTCCCGCGCGCGCAACTGGGGCGGCTGTGTGTCCACCAGCCTCGGGGAGGGCCAGGCTGGGGGGTGGGTGGGCGCGCAGGAGGCATGTTCTCTGTGTTGGAGTGGAGCGGAAGGCAGCTGCTGGCGGGCTTTCGGAGAGAGCGAGAGCGAGAGCAAGCGAGACAAGCAGGCAGGCACACAGGCGCTCCGCTCGGCTCGGCTCGGCTTCTCGAGCCAGGTGGCGTGCCGTTGGCCTACCCGGGCGGCCAGGGGCCCCTGAACAACTTGAGCCCGGCGCCCCCACCCTGCCGCCGAAACCGGCTGACTCCAGGAGGGAGCCGCTGGAAGTCTAATAAGAGAGACTCCTCCCCGGCCCGGGGGGCGGGCTCGAACTAGCTGTCACGCCGCGTGCCTCGACTGCCAAGTTGATCTCGCGCAGGAAAAAGAAAAGCTGACTTCCTCTGTTGCTTCTCGCCTCTCCGCCGCCGCCGCCGCTCCCCCCCTCCTCGCTCCCGCTGCCACCAACCCCTTGCTTGTTGGGCAAGAACTGACAGCACCGGGCAAGGAAGCAGGGCGGCGGTGGCGGCGGCGGCGGGGGTGGGGGTGGGGAGAGAGAAGATAGCCGTGGCCCCCTCCCCACACCGCCTTTCTTGAGGTTCCCATTCCGCCCTCCCTGCCTTCTGCCCGGATCCTGCAGCCATGGTCTCACACTCTCCCCCCCCACACACACACTCCATCTCTCCCTCCTCCTCCTCCTCCTCCTCCTCCTCCTCCTCCTCTTGCCCCCACCCTCCATGGAGGAGGGAAGCGCAGCCCAAGTGTGTCGTGTCCACACCGCTTCCACTTTTGGGGGGGCAGTTTTTAAAAATCTTCCAAAAATAGTACAGGAGGGAGAGGAGGGGAATTTCTAATCTCTCTCTCTCTCTCTCTCTCTCTTTCGCAGAGACACGCCACGCGTGCGCGCGCTCCCCCGCGTTTTTGGAGCAAAACACCCAAGCAAGAAAGGAAGGGGAAGGGGGGAAGGAAGGAAGGAGGGTTTTCTCTTCCTCCACGTTGCACACACACACAACACACACACACACACACACAACACACACACACACACACACACACACACGTCGCTTCTTCCCCCTCCCACCAAACACCCAAGCAAGAAAGGAAGGGGAAGGGGAGAAGGAAGGAAGGAGGGTTTTCTCTTCCTCCATGTTGCACACACACACAACACACACACACACACACACGTTGCTTCTTCCCCCTCCCACCAAACACCCAAGCAAAAAAGGAAGGGGAAGGGGGGAAGGAAGGAAGGAGGGTTTTCTCCTCCCATCTTTTTTTCTGGGGGGGGGGAGGCAACAATCTAGATCTGGGAGGTTTTCTTGAAGTTAAAAAAAAGGAAAAAAGGCTGCCGGGGGCACTTTCCACCACGCCTCCCTCTCTCTCTCTCTTGCTCTGAAGAAGAGGGAGCGCGCGGGAAGGTAAAGCGCGAGAGTGTGGCCGTGCTTGGCTTCGCGCCGCCTTGTGGGACGGGCTGTCCTCGCGAGATTCGGTGCCTTTGTATTGAAATTTCTGAACCCTACCGGAGCCGCGGCAAATGTTCCAAAGAGCCGCATGCGGCTCCGGAGCCGCGGGTTGCAGACCCCCGAGCTAGATGGAGAGGTATATAAATTTAATAAATAAATAAATAAATAAATAGAGCTATCATGATACTGAATATCTATTTGTAAACTAATAAACTTTTCATATTTTGTTTTAAAACTAAAAAACAAAACAAAAAACAAGAGGTGGTGAGTGCTCCAGAAATGGAGGCATTCCAGAGATATTTGGACAACCATCTGGAAGACATCCTTTGATTTGTACTCCTTTATGGAGCAGAGGGTTGGGCTTGATGACCTTGTAGGCCCCTAACAACTTCACTATTCTATGATGCTATGATACCATGCAGCTAGGTTTGATCCCTTCCTATAGTGACTGGAGGGAGGGAAAGAAAGTGAAGCTGCTGCCACTGCAGTGGCACAAATAGCACTGGCCAAGTCCAATTCCTGGGAGGCTGAAGGGATAATCAAAACAGGGGTACAGAGCCCGTATGGTACACATGGGTCATGTAGTGGCCACCCTAGAGTACATAGGCTGCTTAAGTTCTACTGCAGGACTTTGTAGCTCAGTAGTGTAACTAAGCACAATACCTGCATCCAGATATAAAGGCAATAATTATTTAAAGGCATTCCTGCATCTCTAGCCTGGAGGAGGTGCCTGATGCTTCTGAGTTATAATTGCCTCCTTGAATGAATAATTCTAGCTTGAAGGTGATAACTGTCTATAGTAACTTCAAAGCAATAAAATATCCACCTTCCTTCCTTAGTTTTAGATGGAGCACTATCCCTAGACTCTCAAGCAACCCTGTAAGATGGATTGCATTTTATCAGCCATGTCTAGTCTGCCAGTTGTCGCCAGAGTGTGGCCATAACAATCCCTATTCTTTTATATATAATTTTCTGCACAATAGAACACATATATTGCTAATTTCCTACTGTGTTACATAGGTCGATCACAATTATTTTCCTAACACTTCAGCCCATTGTAGTTTATATCTCCTTTCATATCTTAGATGAACATATTTTCATATCATCATACTTAGTTTCCTTTTTCTTCCATCGGTATTCTATCTATCTTTGCTCCTATCTATTTTCATCTAATACAAAAGACAGAAATAACCAAATACAATATTACAATAACCTATCTGATATTACTAAGCAACTTAAATAAAAACCTTTTAACTAACTTAATAAATCCTTAACAAGGCATATTTACCTATTCTTCTAAGAATTACAAAATTTCAAAGGCTTTCTTTCCCTCTTCTTCTGAGCATACCTGCTATGGAGTCTGCAATAAAGTGCCCATTTTACTACATCGTCATGGGATCTCCTTTGTTCTGGAAACACAGCACTGGCAACGAGGGTGAGATTAGAGGAAAGATAAAGCACCGTCATGTCGGAGCCAGCTGAGAGCCCGAGGAATGTGGCTGTTTCAGCACAACCCACACTGGCAGATAATTTGAGCCAGGTCTCATTGGAATTTGATCTGAGCCATCCAGAAGGTTGGCCACAATGGTTTCAGAAGATCAAAGGCTATACTCTCATGCAAGATATAAGTGAGGAGGCCATGAAAGAGGCATTGTTGATGACAGTCTTGGGCCTTCTGGCCATTACCCTGCTCGAGAGTTTGAGGGTGCCCAGGGTCATTGATGTCTGCACGTTCGAGGAACTGACGCAGGCATTGTCTTGCCATCTTGCCCCACAACCAATGAAGAATCATCACCATTTTGACTCTGCTCAGCGAGACTAGCAAATTAATGAGTTGGTAAGTGACTACATTGCAACACTTCGTAAGATTGCAGTGCACTGTGGATACTCCAATTTAGAGGAACACCTCCTTGAAATATTCATTTTGGGGGTGCGGGACCAACCTTTTCATCATAAGCTGCTCACCCGGGATGATGTGTCTATGTCCGAGGCTTTGAAACTCGCAACAGCCTATGACAGTGATGGCGAACCTTTTAGAGACCGAGTGCCCAAACTGCAATTCAAAACCCACTAATTTTTTTTTGCAAAGTGCCAATACAGTAGTTTAACCTTTATACAGGTGGCTGTGAAGGGGCGGTGTCGGGTGCCCACAGAAAGGGCTCCGAGTGCCACCTTTGGCACCCGTGCCATAGGTTCGCCATCACTGGCCTATGAGAAGGACAATTTGGAGCAGAACTCCCAGCAGGAACAGAGAGTTCACTGCACCCAACAAAGACTGCCTTCCTCGGGGAATCAGAATTGGGGGAATGTGCATCGTACTGCCAGTAGGCAGAACATAAATCATTGCTCCCAAGCTGCATCTGCACCGCCAGGCCAGTGGGCCCAGGAGACATGGCAAGGAACCTGTGCCAGCTGTGGAGAGGAACATGAGTGCCATATCTGTTTTTGTGATGTGTGTTGGCACTGCGGGAAGACAGGCCGCATCTCCAGGGTCTGCTGCTCCAAGTCAACAGGAGGGCAACTGAGGCAGCGAGTCCATGAGGCATGCGAGGAAGAGGAGTTGCACTTCCTGTCAGCAACACGGGTATTGCTACAAGCTTAGGGTGAGGGTTAAAACTGAAAGCTCCTCATTTTCTATAATTTCTGCTAGAACTTTGAGAGAGCTTTGCCCGGACTTGGGGGGGGGGCATTCACCAGGCCCCAGTTCAGCTGCAGGATTTTCAGAGGAATATTATTAAGATCAAGGGAATGGGCACCTTCAGGGTCCAGTACAAAAAGTTTATGAAAAAGCTGGACCTTATAATGGTGGAAAGCCCCCTTTCTAGCTTACTGGGTCTGGCGTGGTTTGAACCTCTGGGCTTAAGAGTTTATGGGTTAAATCAGGTTTCATCAGGATTTGAGACCATCTGCCAAGAATTTCCGGCATTTTTCAACCACTCTTGCATATCCTTTGTTGGCTGCCTCGTGATTTCTTGGGTCAATTCAAGGTACAGTCTCTTATCATTAAGGATTTGAATACCTTTTGACAAAAGCCAGAATCCGGTAGTGAACATTTGTTGGATTTCACCGCTTCCCACCAGAAATGACATTATATTCCCTGCTATAGCCCTAAGGAATCCTCAAAAGCCATGCCAGTATACCGTGGGATCTTGCCACATACTTGAATAGAGCATCCAATCCCACACCAACCAACCCTGTCCTTAAAAACCACAATCCATGCAACCTTGCCATCACAGGTATGACAATTAGCCAGAACATTGTTTCTCAATGTTTTTCAAGGAGACAAGTAATCTGTGACACCACAATCACCACATATACATAAAAAGGACTTATTTTAATGGGGTAAATATTTCTCTTTTTTCAGAAAGCAGAGGCTTCTTTCCTGTTTCTCTTGCATATAAAGCGGTACCTTGAATTACAAAGTTAATCAGTTCCATGTGATGCTTCGTATCTAGAAATTTTCATATTTTGAAATCAAATGGGATGCAGTGCACCCTGGAAATGGAAGCCATCCACAAAATTTTCATATCTCAAGGCATCCCATAGCTTTTGTGGAAGTCTTTAATTCCCAGGGTGCATTGCATCCCGGATGGATTTCCCTTCATATTTTGAATTTTTCGCAATTAGGAGCATTCGTAATTCTAGGCACCACTGTATATGCACACTAACTTTAATATCCAGCTCCAAAACATCAAGGAACACATTTTTAATAAGGGCTACAGAACATGTAAGGCTATCATGATCTCTTAGCTTGGGAAACACTGATCTAGAAAGATCAACGGCAGCTACAGAATGCTCTTTACAGAGACACCCACCCAGCATGGACCCAGCTATTATTTACATGCCAGAAAAAGAAATACTTCCATTTATACCTACTTCTAAGGTTTCACATTTTAATTTGTTTTACAATTTTCTTTGCTATTATCTTTCTTTTTGACATTTTCACTCTGAGCAGGATGAAATTACGGCAATACCTTGAATAACGAATGCCACTGAATTTTTCGGATAACAACTGGAAGTTTCCAGGTATAGGGCTGTCTCGTATAACGAATGTTACAAAATGCCTGGCAAAAAAGTACACCCAGGATGCATAGCAGCCCCTGTAATTTGTGGAGGGGAGGAAGGAGTCAGAATGTTTTTATGTTGTTTTGGAGGCATTCTGGACATTTTTTGCTGAGGGATTTGGACTTGGAAAGGTAAAGAGCTAGCTTTTATTAATCTTTGCACTGCTTTTCTTTGCACTTTGGGTGGGAAAAGGTTGAGCTAGGCTTGCTGGTTTTATGCTTGTTTGTCTGTTTGGATTTTTTTCCCCTTTGCACTTTGGGCGGGAAAAGGCTGGGCCAGGCCTGCTGCTTTCATTTTCTCTGTGTTTGCAAGCTTTCTCCATTGCTCTGGAGGCAGAAACGGGCTGGGTTTTACTTCCTGTTTATGCTTCTCTGTTTGGAATTTTTTTCCCCCCTTTGCACTTTGGGTGGGAAAAGGCTGGGCTAGGCTTGCTGGTTTCATTTCTCTGTGTTTGCATTGCACTACAGGATGTGTGTTCTGGGTGTGTGTGTTCCAGCACTGCATGCCTTTAAATTGCACTTTATAAAGAGGTCTGAACCCCCCACCCCACTGCTTTTTTGCCTTTTTTTTCAGACCTCTGGAACGGATTAATCAATTTCCCAATCATTTCAATGGGAAACCACATTTCAGATAATTTTTTCAGATAACACATTCCCTGGGAGAATGAATTAAATTCGTTATCCGAGGTACCACTTTATATGAAAACATTAAAGAAAGAAAAGAAATATCAGAACTCTGATGGAATATGGCGATCAAAAGTTTTGAATACTCAATACCCAGATTGCTATTTCCCCCCGATGAAACAGAAAATGCACAGATTTTAAAATGGCAACAATAACGGAGCGTATGATGCCATGGAAGCAGGCAGGCTGATTGCCTGGAATATGTTTAGATGACTGTCCTCTTCAGTCACTCACTCCAAAATGCACATCATGCTTTCCTCCTCCACCATCCCATTCATATACAGAAGGGACTGCAAGTGCCAATATACAAAAGAGACACAGCTACTTTATGTCCCCAACACCACCCCTACCCAACGGTTCAGTAGAAGAAAGCTCGCAATAAACAGAAAAGTGGCTGCATGTCTCATGTTATTTTCATGAAACAAGGGGGTCAACTGCATGCCAGTATTCCTTGGTGTACTGTCGAGTCTACAGCTCTGTCACAGAAAGTTTATTTTTCCTGGCTGCTCATGAAAGGGACTGCAGGTGGCACAGACCAAAATGACTCGGATCCCCATCTCTATGGTGCATCAAAGCAATGGGAAAGGGATGGGGGAGGAAAAGATGATCTAAAAGTCAGTAAAGAGGAAATGAGGACTTGGCCAGAGGTAGCAAAAGAAACATACACCGTTACATTCCACCACGAGTACAGCAAAAAAGATAAACGACACCAGCATACTCCTGCACAAATGATAATAATACAACGAATGGTAGAACTGCTGAGCTGAAAGGGACCTACAGATCATTGAGTCCAGGGCCTGTCAAGAAGGAACGGGGGCGGGGGGGATCGAATCCCAACCTCAGCCAAAGACTTAAACTCCAGAGCTATCTAGCAGTTCACCCATGGGTGTTTCTGTTACACACTCCTTCAAAAAGGTCTAGGACAGTGTTGGCGAACCTATGGCACAGATGCCAAAGGTGGCACTTGGAGCCCTTTCTGTGGGCACCCGACATTGCCCCTTCACAGCCACCTGTATTCAGGTTAAATTGCTGTATTGGTACTTTGTGAAAAAATAGTGGGTTTTGAATCAGTTTGGGTACTCTGTCTCTAAAGGGTTCACCATTAATGGTCATCTTTTAACAGCAAGGAATTTCCAGGGCCACCGGTCATCATTAGGAATGAGCTGTCCATAGCCCGGAGTGGGGCCTTCAATTCTAAGCTTGACACCAAATGTTGTGCTACCACCATGTTTGTGAGGAGGATCATTCCTCATGCCATTCCATTGGCAGATGTCTCACCCCACTGGATCCAAAGCTAAGGCTAGGTATCAATAGTCAAAGTGACCTTATGCCACTATTATGAGTGTTGATTCATCAAGCTCAATCTTCTTCTGTCAGAATGGGAGCAGAGGACTGAAATGGTACATTACCTAATTTATGTTGGGATTATGTTGGAATTTCTTAAAAGACTGGTTAGTACTTGGATGGGAGACCACCAGGGAATACCAGGTGCTGCAGGCGCCTGGAGTAGGAACTGGCAAACCACTCCAGTATCCCTGCCAAGAAAACTCCATGGACATGGGGTCACGAAGAGTTGGTTATGACCGTAACGATACAACACACACATCAGGAATTGAACGAGGGACTTGCTGCATGGAAGCCATGTACGGTGTGCCCTCTAAGAAATGTACACTGGTAATGAATGTTAATTTTATCAATATAATATACACTTGAAACAGCCCAGAAGAAAGGACGTGTGCATAAAGTCTTACGAGACTGCTAGAAAGGAGAAAGTGACAAGAATTCAGCCCTAAGAAAAAGAGCTTTAAAAGAATTAGCATTTCAGTAATTAAAAAATGTAGCTAGACAGTTATTGGAACAATGCTTCTGGACCAGACTGACATACAGAATTTATTTTGTTCTGTTAAGTAAATACAAATATGTGTATACAGTGGCACCCCTACTTATAAGCGGCTCTACTTATGAGCAATCTGACTTAAGAAGTTGCTGTTTTAACTGCTGCTTTACAAATTTTAGATGCGGTCTGTTCTACTTACACTTCCCAATTTATTTATTTATTTAGTTTATTTTTTTAGAAGCGACTGCTCTACTTACGAGTTGTTCGACTTATGAGCATGCATTTGGAATGGGTTAAACTTATAAGTAGAGGTACCGCTGTAAGTGGTTTTAACACTAGATATATCATTTATGTCATTTTATCTTTTTTTTTAAAGTGGAAAATGAATCTGTGTTGTGTAAACAGCATATGTTTGCTTTTACTTATTACCACTCGGCTTGGGTCCCTTCATAAAGCATACTGCATTGTACAGTATTTCCAAAAAGTGATTTTTCCAGATTGAAGATGTTTGTCCAGAACAGCCTTTTCCCAAACCCTTGTTTTTCTGGGACTTAGTCAAATGTGCTTTAGGTAGAAGCCCTCCTGGAAAGTCTCATGGAAGACATTTATTCTTCCTCGCTTGTCTTACTCTCAGAAGGTAAAACAGGATGACGAGATGGAACAAACCCTGCCTGGGTGACAAGAGCCACCAAAGTTTGTGTGTGTGTGGTGGTGTGGGGGAGGGGGGGAAGGTAAAATTCTTCTAAGATCTAGCCTTTAAGAGGAAAAAGGAACCTAGATCCAGAAGGAAAACAGGCAAGAAATGCTTTGGCTCCATTGCTTAGGATCTCCGTGGCAGCTGGATTTGATTTCAAAAGTCCCCTTGGGATGTTCGTCCCTATAGCACTCTACCTACTTCACTCAAGCTGGAACGACTGCTTCCTGTTTAAGATCTCTCTCGTACTAAGCAGGGAAACACAAATACAGTACAAAATCTCACTGCGCAGCATCACAACATTCCACAGGATCAGAAACAGCGTCAACTTTCAAGTTACATGCCTGCACTTGCACTCTCTCACATGCGGCATAGTCTTTTTCATGGTGGTATTTTTTTTTTAAAGTGAAGTGGTCCTTTCTACCGAGCAGCCCTTCTCAACTTTTTTTTGTCTTCTTCTGACTATGGCCCTTTTTAGGAGATCTTCTTGGGTTTCAAGCCCCTCTGTCAAACAAGGATACAACACAAACAGACACATTTTTAGAAACTTCTCACATTTTTCGGTCTATGGCCCTCTTCTAATGTGCCAGGGACCACCCTGGAGGTTCTTCATTTCTTCAGACAGATCTCTGCATATGAGAATTCCTCATTTTCATACAATAGAAAAGTTTTCCCCCCAAAGGGTATTGAGTGTATTGAGTTTCTTACCCCAAATAGGATTCAATGAAGAATAACATTGGGCAATGTTGCGAATAGATCTATACCTGCTCTGCTCTATTCTCTCTCTCTGTTCTTATACAAACTCATCTCAAACAACAAGTAGACAATGACATCCTCTTTACAAAGTAATCCCAACAATCTAAATCAAATTTTTGGTCCCAACTGGAGTAGATTCAATGAATTAAATTTCCTTCCCTAAGTCAAAAGATATATAAATCGTTTATTCAGTGGTTTGGGTCTATTTGGAACAAGTAACATTACACACCTTATTAGACTACGATATGTTTCTAATTATACTTTTATTTCAGTAGTTAATTCATTTCCTAACCACCTTTTGAACTACAGTTTTCCCAAGGCGGCTTACAATGTAAAACAAGTGACTCTATATGTAACAAATACATACATGCATGAATCATATTTAAACCAAATTTCAGAATGAACCAGTGAAAACAAGCTGAGGATAGCAACAAAAAGGCATTAACAGAAATTCTACCTAGACATTTTAAAAGTTTTTGGCCGCTCCAAGTCTCCATATCCACTCACCACATTTTCTGGTTTGGCTCAGCACAGAGAATGGGAAATGCTTTTCCTCTTTCAAAATCTTACCCAGAAGTATCCTGTTCTTCCTGATGCCGCGTTTCACTTCATCATCAATCAAACCTGTAAGTGCTTGACACATTGAATCAACGGTTTCTATATGTTCCGGGCAATCTGGAGAGATCTTATATCTGTCAAACCACACATTGGACAAGTTCCCTCTCATAGGTGTGTATGGTCTGGAAAAACAAAGTTGAGAGGTGAAAGATGTGTAAGAACAAAGTTTTAATGTACCCACACTAATTGTCAAGGAATTCAGTATCTCAGTGCCTTTCCACATGCACCAGAATGATGCTGGAGGTGGTAGTCAAGGATGAACTACCCCCATGCTTTCAAGTTCTACCTTCTTGTGTCCATGATCCCGACCCTTTCTGTGTACAATGAAAATAACAGTGGTTCATTTTACTTAAATTCAGGCAGTTAAGGTCTAAATCCAGTTGCTAGTCCCAACTAGAGTAACACCAAATTAAGAGCTAATGGTGAGTGAACACTTATGTAACTGTGTTAATGATATGGAGCTACTTATTTGTGACTAAAAATCAGATCTCAGTTCAGAGCAGTTGATCTTGTGCAAAAATAATATAAAATCAATGGGATGCATACTGAAGAAGAGCAGTCATTCTTTTTTCCCCTATTGAAGTTGGGAACCCATGTAGCCATCACAAAAAACCAAATACAAAACTAGACTAGGTGATATCTTTAGGCTACTAGTAAAATAAAAAAGTTGCTAATATTTCGAGGGCAACACCCTCTTCCTGAGAGCTGTACCAAAAGTTCAAGCATGGCAAAAGATGGAATTGCCAGGAGTTATAGTTCATAGATGTAAGGTTCTTGGCAAGATGGAAATAAATGCCAGGTAGTTTCTTAGTTGAGGTCCGGAGCAGAGATGTTGTGAGGCTGCACCTGAAGTTATGGGTTGTGTTTACAGCTCCAGTCCTTCAAACCACGTGACACAGATCAGGTACACACATTCACACCCCCTTCTCCACGTGACACTTTGAGGCTAATCGCCCCTGCTTGGCCAGAGAAGGTGGAAGGTGGGTGCAGAAAACCCATGCATTCTAGGGCAAAATGACAAAAAGAAGGATCCATTCCTTCCAAGATAAACTCCAGAATCCAGCTCTTGTCCTCAATCCAACTTAACAACAAGATAAGAAATTTCTCAGATAAGAAATGGCAAGAGTCTGAAACTGAAGTATAATTTTAATAGGCAATTAGGGTGTCAAACTGTACAGGGAGGCATACAATGCAATTAAAAAAAAGGCGAGGAGAGCCATTCTCATCAAACGCCATGCATTAAATCTGGGTAGACGTAGCTCCATTAGGGCCGCCATTCCTATTGCAACAGAACAAAAGGGGTTTGTTTTCTTGGCAGTCCAGTTTTATGTAGATTAATCCACTGGTACCAGCTCCAGATGTCTCTTGGCTCCCATCCCATTGGCAACAGGAGTGATCACCACCAGTACGGATGCCGGTGCTTTCGCATGCCACTTTGAAGAGCAGCTGTGTGTGTATATGTATGCTAAAATAAAATAAAATAAATCATTTTCTAAATATGTGAACTCAGCTCCTTCCCTGTAATAAATGCTGCCCTCTGAAACGTCTTTTACTGCCATCAGCTATCAGCATGATCCAACCAGAGTTAAGTGTCCTTGATTTCAACATGGGGAGAGTTAAGCACTTGGCTCGCTCCTACCCTTTTCAGTTTGCACCCATCAAAGATGGATGTACACCCTTAATTACTTTCCTGAATCTGAGCCTAGAGCTTTGTAACTAGGTTTCCCAAGCTTCCATGCTAATAAAAGTCAGTCTTACTCCCACAGCCACAAAATGTAATGAAAAACAGATTACAATCATTTCTAAATGAACCCCAAACAACGTTTTCAAAAGTTTTCCACTGCCATTCCTTTGCTTCTGAAGTGCTTCTGCCGTTTCTTTGCTTTACTCAAGTTAAGACTAAAGGACCTGTAGCACGCAACAGCTGTATCTGTTACATATTTACGCAAACACTGTCTGCAGTGGCTGGGATCAGGGAAGCGGTAGTTGGCCATATCTGACAGGCAGCAGATGGGGGAAGTATACAATATGGATGGCTCATGAAATGTCCAGGTATCCATTGTTTTCCCAGTCAGTATTTAAAATCAACGAACCAAGTCCAATAGAAGAGTGGTTCCCCACTTTGGGTTCCCAGATGTTCTTGGATGACAACTCCCACAAATCCTGGCCAGCACAGCTAGTGGTGAAGATTTCCTGGAGTCTTAGTACAAGGACATACGAGGACCCAAAGTTGGGAGCCACTGCATTAAGGGATATGTGAATGCATGAAGCAAAGTAAGCTAGAAGTCAACAGGAATGGAAGAAAGACTCAGCAGCCATGTTTATGGAACCATGGAAGGGCCAGCATCCCATTTATCAACCTATCAAAACTTGTTTTCTACCTCTTCAGAGTGAGTGCTTGAATGGTTTTCTTTTTTGTTAAAACGATTGTGCTGCCTTAATGCTCGGAATGTGTTTTTGATGGTTTTTAGTGTTTTTAAAAACTATCTTTGGTGTACAGTATTTGTTTGCTCCTTTTTTGTATACTTACTATTCTCATCTTTAAATGTTGTCTTTTAATGATGCAAGCCACCTGGGACCCTTTTCAAGGAGAAATGTGGGGTGAAATAATTTAAATAAACAAGCAAACGTGTGCCCAGTACACTTTATTTTTTTACTAAGTATGCTTGCTTCGTCCTGAAAGAGGAAATATCCACATACAAACGTGTATTTCTGCTTTTTTTCTGTACTTGATTACTGTATATTTGATAATAGGGAGCTTAATGCGTATTAATATGCAAATCACCAGTCAGTGTTACCGTAACTGTGTATAAATGGAGGCCTTAAGAAGGAATGCTAATGAATAAAGAACATAATCCTGGCTTTCTCAGGTTAGCGGTACTTGGTCATAACAGATGAGAAATCATATTTGTGGATAAAAATAAAACAAATTGTTAATACACTATTCTAATATCTCAAGAAAAACCTTGTACTTTTTCTGGTGCTCCCAATCAATTTAACATTTGCCATGATTTCTGATCAGATGCACATTTTAACCTGGGCCCAAGGCAATGTGGCCTAGACACAAGGTTGGCTAGTATGTGCTGCGTGTGGAACACAGAATCAGCAAGATGAGAGGGGTCCTATTACCACGATGTCAAAATGATGAAAATCCTTGATACATTTATGCAAATCTAAATCTGTCCAAGACCGCATTAGATAAAGACAGTGAACAAAGTTAGCAATCCTCATTTAGAAGGATGAATAAGACATTTGTTTGACAGTCTGGGCCTGTAATAAGTCACAGGAGGCCAGGCTGAGGCCATCTTTCCCTTCCTCCCCAAGTAGACCAATAGCTTTCTCTTCAGGCAAGCTTACCCTCAGTGGCTGTCTGCCTGAGTGTGGTTTTTTAAATGGATCACTGTGCCTTACTGCTTTAAGTGTG
>JAHTLZ010000275.1:16314864-16350598 GCA_023846285.1 Phrynocephalus versicolor | reverse complement strand
AAAAAAAAAACATTTTTAATGTGGTATTCGTTTGATCCTTTTTAGTATTTGTTTATTTACTAGGTTTTTCCCCCTTCCAATATTGTCTTTTCATGATGGAAATTTCCTTGGATCCCTTTTAAGGAAAAAAAGACGGGACAAAAATATTTTAAATAAAATAAACAACCTCTCTAACAATGTTATTAATTCACCTCAGTTATGATCAACAAGTGGTTCGTGATGAGCAATGGCTCTTGTGGCTCACGGAACTGTTAATTAATCTCAAATAGTGCCAAGCTCACTGGGGTTCCGTATTGTAGCCAAAGAGAGAGGGGCCTACTGCAGACACTCAAGGGAAAAGAACTTTGTAATGTAAAGCAAAGCTTTTTTTTTAAACCCAACCTGTTCAACCAAGGGTTCTACAAATACTTACTTATATATAAAAAGCTCACAATCCTTTGAAAATGTTGTACTTATAAATGCACTAAGTTACCTTAACAGAAAAACCTGCAGAATCAACTTAGTAGTAGGTTTATTCTGGATTTATAACAGAAAGGACTTTGAGATGAAAATGCAACAGAATGCAATGATTCTTTCACCCAGATTTTGTTTGAAGGAAAACACAAAAAGTTATACTGTAGTTATTTCAAAAAGTTGATACTGCGCAGTTTTAACTGGACCGCGCAAGCTGCTAAAATGCCAGTTTAAACTATTACTTTCTGTTTGAGAAGCACTGTGTGTGTGTGTGGGGGGTAGTATTGTGCCCTGATTTAGATAGTCAACAGAAAACATGTCTAAGTCATACAGCCAGCAGCTGAAACAGTATTCAGAACTGCAGCAGTGCCGGTTCAAAGGAGGGAGAAAAAAACACCATTTACTTTAAAAACTACTTGGACAGACATGGCAGCGGATGCTATTTTTAAAGGCTCAACAAATTACGGCACATTTAATCACAGTAACAGAATGGGAGGGGATGAATGAAAAGATTAAGTTATATTTGACTATGGAAAGTTGATGCAGTTGTTAATTCGATATCCTCAACAACTCAGTGACTCACTCAAATAAAAACCATGATCCCTATACAGTTTCTGATCAAGATCTTTGAAAATTTAATACATGGCCACAACTATGGACTGCCTAGAGTTCTGACTTTTAAACATACTTTATATTTTGCTTCTCTGAAAAATAAAGTGTTCTGCTTAGCACTCTCTGGCCAAAATCCTGTTGAGTAGCATAGTAAATTGCACTAGAGCAGGGGTGCCCAAACTTTTTGTAAGGAGGGCCAGATTTGGTGGCTGAGAATGTGTCAGGGCCAGTTGCTCCCCGACCCTGCCACCCCACTGCAAGCCCCACCCACTGACCCCTTGCAACCCCACCTGCAGGAAGGAAGGCAGGGACCAAGGGAGGGAGGGAGGGAGGTGGACAAGAGAGGAAGCAAGGAAGGTGGGGACCAAAGGAATCACAGGCAGCCGTGGCCACAGGCCGCCCCTTGGAAGAGGCGATCTGTGTGACCTTGCACCTCCCCAAGCTCCCCAGCGGTGGCGACCGCTTGCCTGCCAGCCCACCCCAAAGCTCCTTGGCAGTGGCAGAGGTCTGCTGGCCTGCCCACCCCCACACTTTCCCCTGCGGTGCCAGTGGCGGCAGACCGTCCGTCCGCCCAGCCGCCCAAGCTTCCCAGCGGTGTCAGTGTTGGCAGAATATTTTTTAAAAAAAACATGGGGCAAAGGAGGGGTAGGGAGGGGCGGGCCAGCCAGCCGCGGGCCACTCAGAATGGCCTGACGGGCCGGATTTGGCCCCCCAAGCCGGACTTTGGGCAGGCCTGCACTAGAGGGACCACTGAAACAATGTGGATTTAGTGAGTCAATCCTTCCATATATTCTGTTGATTCATATGGTCCGACTCTATATGCAATCTACTTTAGCATAGCCAGCTGCAGCTAAGAATAGACCCATCTGAATCAATGGGACTTTTGAAGATGACTCACCAAATCCCTATTGATTCAACGGACCTACTTTAGTGCAATTTATTAAGCTACCCAACAAGATTGTCCATTATGCATCTGCATGTAGAATTTATTAGCAGTGCAAAAAACTGGCAATACATCAGTCCAGAATCAGCATTCTCTTCTCTGACTCATAATCACTCTCTACTTCCTGAATTTCTCACTATTGCTGACTTAGTCCAGTGGTGGAGAACCTTTGGCACTCCAAATGTTTTGGACCACAACTCCCAGAATTCCAAGCCTGAATTAGCCAATAACAAAGGACTGTGGAAGTTGTGGTCCAAAACATCTGGCATGCTGAAGGTTCGCCACCACTGACTTAGGCTATTTCAACACTCCAAGTAAGCTCAACAATAATTTTTAAAGCCCAATGAAAGTTCTCCTTGTGAGAGTGAGACAGAGTACTTCCTTTTCTTTTTTCAGGATTTCTGGAATTTACCCACAATGGTTGAAATCAAGAAATAAGTCACAACTAGCATAGGGCAGCTGAACTAATGGAACCTATGGAGGGCTTACAAGATCCCTACCGAATTATTTGGCTTTGTGACTTTCTACTTGATTTCAACCAACATTTCTGCAGCAGCCAATATGCATATAGTAAAGCAAAAGTGAAGCAAAGTGTGCTGCTTATATACTGCTCCATAGTGCTTAAAGCACTCTCTGAACTTAACAATTATGCAGGCTACACACTGCACACACACACCAGGCCCCCAGCAAGCTTTGTACTAATTGTACTGACCTAGGAAGGATGGAAGGCTGAGTGAACCTTGAGCTGGCTACTGTGGGATTGAACCCCAGGTCGTGAGCACAGTTATAGCTGCAGTACAGCTGTTTAACCACTGTGCTACAAATACTCTTTCTCTCTTAGAAGCAAAGCCTGTGCACACATGCTCGTGCGCGAACAGAGGAAGTCCAAGAGGACAGGCTGTTTGTTACAAAATGATGCAAACAACTACTCGTGCTTTAGATTCTTCAACGTCCACACAAGCCTGTGCCAATTGTAGTTCTGATTAACTTCACAATCTGATCAAGACAGTTTTGTGCATGACTTTCTATAAACTGACAAGATAACATCACCAGAAGATATCTCCCCCTCATACAAGGCAAGGGAGACATATTTACAATTCCTTGTCTTTGCTTGCAAGGATGGGAGAAGGCCTTTCCACCATCTGCTACATAAGTTAACAAATATTTTAAACTGAATTACTAGGGGCAAAGTGCATATCATCCAGCAGTCTACCAATAAGTTCAATTTTACCTGCTATTAACCCCTACTGATAATATATAGCCTACAACAGGGATGGCAAACCTTTTTGGCACCGAGTGCTCAAACTCGGGGATGGGGACGGCGCTGGTGGCAGTGGGGGGGGTGGGATCGGCAGCCACGGGGGGGGGGTAGCGGGGTGAGGGCGAGGGCAGTGGAGTCAGGGTCATCTGCGGCGGCGGAAGGGGCGCCCCTCAAAACACTGAGCCTTGGCTGCCTCCCAGAGTCTGTCACGCCTCTCCTGGGGGACCGCGTTGTCTATCAGCCGCCCGCAGGCCCCTCGTCAGGTGACCCGGGGAGGCGGCCGGAGGAAAGGCCCCCAGTGCTTGCCTCACTCTGGGCTGGCTGGTTAGCTGGCCGGCCGGCTGAGTGAGACGCTCTCCGTGGTGGCGGCGGCGGCCACGCCTCTCCACTCCCACCACCGCTTCTTCTCCCCACCCCTCCTGCCCGTCTGCTGGCCAACCACCCTCCCTTCCTCCCTCCCTTTAGTCCGCCGTGCATCTGGATCCTCCCGGCAGAAGGTGTGTGTGTGTGTGGGGGGGGAGATGAGAGAGGAGGAGCCCGCTGGCTCCGGAGTTGGGGGCCGAAGCTGGATTCCTGTCAGTGATGGCGGTGTGTGTTGGGGGGAACGTCGGCACTGGCGATGGGGACGGCGGTGGCAGGGTTGGCCTGGCATGTGACATGCTCCCTGCCCCCCACACTTCCCCCTCCACAAATTCCTCATGGCTGGTCCAGCGGAGGGGGAAGTGGGGGGGCAGGGAGCCTGTCGCGTGCCAGGCAAAAGCTCTTTGTATGCCACCTTTGGCATGTGTGCCATAGGTTCGCCATCCCTAATTTTTTATCTCTAAACAAGTGTTGTCTTGTGGCATCAAGGGGGTGCTGAATTAGTTTAATTCCAGTAATTCAGATTAAATGGGGATCAGGCTAGACCACACGTGCAGCTTTTTAGACATAAATCTGAATCTTCTGTACATAAAGGATCATCTCAACTCAAAACAGATCATCTGCAAATATCTATTACAGCCATCCCTCGCTATATTGCAGTTCATATACTGCAATCCCTGTATATGGCAGAACGGCAGTATATGAAAGCAAGGGCTCCTAGGGCAAGCTGTGTGGGCCTGTTTGGGGCCTCCTGCACTTTCCCTAGGCCTAGTGCTTCCCCAAGCGGGCCTCCGATGGGCTTCCTGGGGCCCCAGAAGCAAATTCCGGCAAAAGTGACTTCCAGTTTGCCTGAAACTACTTCTGGGGCCTCTGACAGGCCCAGGAAGTCAATTGGAGTCCTGCTGGAGGCAATGCCAGGCCTCAGGAAAGTGTAGGAGGCCCCAGATAGGTTCCCCAGTCCCGACACAGCATCTGCATAACATGGATTTCCTTTTATCACGGGTTGGGTCCCTAACCCCCACGATAAACAGGAAATTACTGTACTTGTACCCTCTCCAAATATTTTCAACCATACTTATCTAGCTTACTTCTGCTTTGTTTCACTGCCTTACCTAGTAGCCAAACTCTTATTAGCATAAGTGTATGCCTGAGTAAGTTGATGTCAGCAGCTGGTACCAGCAAACCTGAACCAAAATTAACACCTTACAGCTCTGTTTCAGGTTCTGAGGAACCCTCTTGCACTGGGAAAACCTTTGGGAGCCTTCATTAGTGGCGGTAGGGGAGCCTTTAACTGCCAAAATCTCTGCAAGGTTATACCCGTTGGTCCTGACTGTTCTTTATTTATTTAGTTTTATATTTGTATACCGCACCCATTTCCCAAGAGGGAACTCTGGGCAGTTCACATAAAAGACACAAGAAATCCAAATCCTAATCCTAATCCTAATCCTAATCCTAATAATAATAATTAAAGGGGGAAAATACCCAACAACAAATAAGTAATTGGCAAGAGGCCTAAGACAACTGATAACAGGCACAAACCTCGAAACAGAGAAGAAGAATAAACACGGAACCCTAGGGACCCTCGGATACTAAAATGAGATGGTAATGGAGGGGGATAGGAAACTTTTAATTAATTTAAATTTTACTGGCACCAACAGATGACATTATCAACTACCATAGGTGGAAATTCATGCAGCAGGATTTTGAAACTTCTCAGGAAATGCCAACCCACATTATATTTGGTTATTACGTTTCAGCCATCCATTTGAAGAAAACAAGATTGGGTAATTTAATACTTGCATGAAAATGCATTGTGAGAAGTACCTTTCAGGAGCTGTTGGATAAATGACTTTTATATGTTCGAAACACAAATCCTGTTGCAAAACCTGCTTGATCCAGTCTCTTACTCCTGGGCCAGTATCACCTGAGTAAGACAGTAAGATACCACTTGCATTACATATCCGTACAATGGAAAAAGACTGTGGATGCTTCATAACACACACACACACACACACACACACACACAGAGAGAGAGAGAGAGAGAGAGAGAGAGAGAGAACAACATTTCAAAATATCAGATCGTCCAATTTCTGCACAACTGAGCCTCTCTCAGTAACTCTCCCTTTCAGCACAGAATCATTATATACAGTACTAGGACTTTGTTAGCAGATATAATTCTCATGCAACTACATGTTCAACCTGCAAAATCAATACTGTACCTGTTTTATTTATCTACTGAATATATTGGAAAAGCGAATGGAGAAAAGAAAAGCAACCAAGTTACAAAATGTAGCATGTGTAGATACTGTACTTGCAATCTACCACATAGTAACAGATATAGAAAGAAAGGGGCCACAGCAGTTCAATAACAGAATACTGTATACATAGGGTATCTCACATTCAATTCCTTGTCTCGCCATGTAGGCATGGAAAACAATCTGAAATAAAAACCCAGAAAACTGTTGCTGGTCAGGATACACAATATGGACTAGGTGGCTTGATGTTATGAAACATTGGAGGGCAGTTTCTATGCCAATTCCTGATTATTTTTAAAAAGCCCATTCTCATTACTTGTTATATCACTGAAAAATGTAACTTATTACGTTGTTTGTTGCTTTTCCAATACATATTACTTGGTGTGCAGGGGAACCATAGGAACGATAAGAGGTTGACTTAAATTTTCCCCTCTGCCCAGTGCCTCTGAAAAGGCCCCTTAAAAGCAACTGAAAATGTTACCACATAAAGTAAAATAATAAGATAATTATGTTCCCATTAAATCATACCCTCCTTGAAACTTCATTTAAACCCCTGGGGAATTTCCAAAATGCACTGTCAAAATTAAAGGGAAAAATGAAACAGAAAAACCAAAATGCTGTCTCATTTTAAAGACAAAGCAATTTATTTCACTGCCTGAGAGCTTAGTGCTAAGGATAGTAACTCGCACTAGAGTGTGCCTACTGAAAACTATGAAGATTTGGTGAGTAAGCTCCTCCATACGTTCCATTGATTCAGATGGGGCTGCCACTTACAACGCTAAGCAACAGTATGTATTGGTTGATATTACAACACATTCAATAACAAGCCAGTCACAAACTGGGAAAGCCTGTTGGAAGCAATGCACCCAACATTCTCTCTAAGGTGCATGCATGCACAGAGCCTTGTTGGCATTATGCAGTGGCAGACGCTGTTGATGTATATTTAGTTCTGGGTTTTGGGTGTAATCACACATCCCTGTGCCTAGAAGAAGCTCCGGTGCAGTGGGAACAAAAATTAGAGAGAACGTTGAATGAAACCAATGAAGGAGATTATCAATATTTGCAAAATCCCCAGTGATTCAATAGATCTACTCCGGTGAGACCTATTTGCAAAGTATAGTGGTCCCCTGCCCTTTTGCGGTTCTGGTCCCGTGGTCCCACTATATCGCGGGACCACGGTACCAGGAAAGGGCTTGAGGGAGGGGGGAATCGCACACCACCCGCCCGCGCCTCCTAGGAGATCCAGGCAAGCGGCGTGCGATTGCAAAGGCGCTTCCGGTTGCGGAGCCCCAGCGCTGGGTTCCCCTGCCGAAGCACCTTTGTCCGTTCGCGCGCCGCCTGCCTCAACCTCCCGGGAGGTCGGGGCAAGCGGCGTGCGATTGCAAAGGCGCTTCTGGCCGTGGAGCCCCAGCGCTGGGCTCCGCGGCGGGAAGCGCCTTTGTCTGATCACGCGCCGCCCAGCCTGACCTCCCAGGAGGTCGGAGCAAGCGGCGTGTGTGATTGCCCCCACGCCCCCACCCACTTCCGCATATCACGGATTCTCATGCATCGCGGGTGGGGTGGGTCTCTAACCCCCGTGATGGGTGGGGGGTTACTGTAACAAGGTTTCAGCCATTGTGAGCTTTCCCTGTCCAGAGTCAACTTCTTCATAGGAGTTACAGCTAATTGTTCTACCTCTATTATGTAACTTTTGAATTCTCTGTCCCTTCATTGATACAGGTTAGGTAGCAATGATGACGGGGGCATCCAGTTGCTGTTTCTTTAAGGCTACTGCCATTCAGCAGTGTCTTCTTCTTCTTCCCCTCTTTAGTAAGGCAGGAACAGCATCAAGCAGGGCCTACACCTCTCTAAGGAAGGGCAGGAAAGCCACACTCCAGGTCTTGCTACTGTGGAGCTTTTAAGCCAACAGGTGTTGTCTCTGGATCAGGAGCTGGCAGCTCCAGCTATTCTACATTTCCATGAAAAACGATCCCTTATAAACATGAGTTTACACTTGGGCACTAAAAACGGCTTTATGGTGCAATAACCCCAATAAGTTTCACACTTTTTTAAAAAATGTTATTTAAAACCACATAAAATGGCTTTGATCTAACTCACCTACTCAAACACGACAAATTAAAAACCCAAATAAGAACAGCACCTGCTAAAGGATAACAATCTCTGCGTGCCTGTGGTCAGGTAAACAGGGTAACTTCATGGTAATGAAAAATGCAGATATTAAACTACTCTGAAGCAGTGTGTGAACATCTTTTTGTTCATGTTACCCACTCCCGCCCCCCCCCCAATCTAACACTGAAAAAGTAGAACTGACCAGCTATGGAAGTCAAGTATATTGTTTGGTGAGTAATCAGTAATCACTGATTATTTTTAGCAGTGTCTGTTACCACCAGCCAACAGCTAGGCAGCACAACACACTAGTCCACATTAAGAAAATCTTCTAACCCTCTCCATTAGGCTCTAACTTCCAGATGTACTTAACATTGCTTTTTGGACATTTCCCTACATACGCAAACACACACACACACACACGTTACTATCAGGATAAATGTTCATTGTGCGACACCATTCTCACCATTACCATTCTCAATGATCATTCTCATTCTCAAACTTGCAAAGGAGAAAATTACACAAGACAGCAATGTTTTTTAGTGGAGGCTGTGTAAATGAGAGGCACACCAGGATGTTTTCCCCAATACAGTACATTCATCTCCTCAGTGTAGGAACATGTGTGATGGGGCATATCTATGTGAACACTGAACCAGATAAAGGGCAAGTGTTTGAAACCCCCAAGACCTCTGAACCTTGTTGGACATACTAAGCTTGTATTTAAAGAAAGTAAAAGGGAACAGACCCTGTCAGTCGCCATCTTACTTATCTTGTCCTCTTTCTAGCCAGCAAGGACTTGGTCTACACTAAGGCTCAGCCCAGCAAACAGTTTAGAAATGGTACATACTGGTTAAACTGTTTTGCCAGTTTAAAATTTAAGAAGTGAAATATAAAATGAAATATAACATATAAAAACAGCTCGCCATGTTCAGTGCTGTTGGTTATATATTTCATTCACCTTATGAGAGGCATTGGTGCGCACGGACACAAATGCATCTGGAATCCTCTAATGTGGAGCCTCATATAACAAATGGTTTGTATAACATAAAATCTGTACAACATAAAAAATTCCGGAGATAGGGGAAATCTGCTTAACAGAATTGCCTAAGGGGCGAATCCGTACAACATAAAAATGGTTGTGATTAGGGATTACTCTGTTTTCAGTGCATTCCTATGGGAAATTTGTATAAAGGAAAATTTGCTTAATAGAATTTCTTTCAGAAAGAATTAATTCCTTTATACAAGGTACCACTGTATAAGGAATTATAAATACATTCAGACCAGCATTAAAAAATGAAACTCATTTAAAAAAAAGAACAAAGAGGTCGTTATTTCAGCCTGTCCGAGCCAAGACAACAGTTCGTGGCCAGCTTTAAGGGAAGGCGGATACTTCACACCTGAAATGATCTGGGTTATACTGTTTTAGTAGCAACGTTTAGATCCCATCGTTCCTTTGCCGAGATCAAGGGCGTGCCAAGGGCTCCCTTTCTCCCCACAACGACCTCGCGAGGTAGGCTCAAGCTGCAAGAGGTTGACCCAAGGTCACCCAGGTAGTTCCACACCTCAATGAACCGCGATCTCTTCTTGGGGCTGGGCTCAACACCCAACACCGATTCTGAATCAAAGCCCAGAAACACAAAAAATCCCATGCCAAAAGAAATCCTTTCGCCTTCCCGGCGCCCTAGGATTCTTTGTTGTCTCGAGAGGGCAAAGGCACCCCCCCCCGGTAAGCTCCCTTCCCAATAGGAAGGACTATTTCCCTGCTGCACCGGACGACCAGGAAGCCCGCGCGGTGGCGCCCCTTTCAGAATGTCCTGGGATGGGAAGCGACCACCTGAGCCGTGCAGGAAGATGACAGAAGCCGTGTGCCGCCCCGCGGGGGCCGCCGCTGTCACCGTCTTCCGCAGCGCCGCCTGAGCCGCCATGCCGGCCTTGCCGTCCGGAGGCGAGCCCAGTAAGGAGCACTACGCCGCCGCCGCCACCACCACCAGGAATCCTCCCCACGTTGCTCGTCCGCGGACTCCGCCCCGGGCAGGATTTGGGACGCGAGGCAGTTTTGGGGTTGCTGCGCAGGCGCCCCGGCTGCTTATCTCTGAAGTGTAGGCGGAAAGGCTTCCCTGTAGAGGCTTCCGTTTCAGCGCGCGTGGTTTGCGTCCTAAGAGCAGGCTTGGGCGGGGGAGCGTAAGGGGAGTCGCCTTGTTATGCAAAGTAACTTTTTCCAGCTATGTGTAAAAGATAATCAAGGATCTAGAAACCACGGTCTGGTTCTGAAGCTTTTCTCCCCGCGCTGTCCTTAGAGAAATAAGAAGGCTTCCATGGGAAGGAACGCAGTCTGCGTGAGCTCAGGAGCATTTCAGAATGCCCTGAATCAGAGATGTTACAGGGCTGAGGCTGGGAATCGGAAATATTTGCCATTAAATAGGCCCCAAGCACACCTTAAGCTTTATTCCGGGTAGAGTTCCCCTCTGCATTCTTTCCTGGAAATTAACTCCCATTCAGCCCTAGATTTCTGGGTGGGGTGCCCCTCCTGAACTCATGAGCCGCCTGCGAGTTACTTCTCCAGGAATAATTCTGGACTAAACACATATAAAGATTGTTATCCGTGCAAAGGGTGAACGGGGAAATAGGAGGCACCCAAAATGTTGGAGAAGTGGCCAGGTACTTAATTAAAAGTTGCCAAGGAGACAGAAACCTTTTAATTCTCCTTCAGTATGGAGCAGTCTCCATTGAGTGACCTGGAGCTCGGAGGAAAGATGCTGGGCTTTTCCTCAAAAGCAGCTGCACCAGTTTTTTTTTTTACTTGCATGCAAAAATCATAGAAAAACAAAACAAGGCACAAATCATGTGGCACCTTAAATACTAACGTTCATATTTTAATGTAACGTTTTGTGGACATGTCTGCTTCAGACATATAGCGGCATAGCTATATGTCTGTTTTGTTTTTCTTTGATATTTGCCTGCAATTCTTGAATGGACTAACACGGCTACCCTCTCTGAAACTTTTGGGGGGGGGGTGGAGTGTGCAGTATTCTGATTCCTGAAAGGGGTTCTTCAGCTTTCCCTACCCATCATCCTCTAGATGTGTCATTCTGCAAAGCCTATTATCCCAACCAGGTCCTGAGGCTTGAGAGTGAACCATGAAAAATTAATATGGGGCTTAACTCTAAGGGTGCTGTGAGACACTTGTGGAAATGTGTGCCTGAGACTACCAGAAAGAATTGCTTTTGCAGTTAGTTTGCCCTATCAACATTAGAAGCCCTACCGTTAGACCCCCCCCACGGGGGGGGGCAGCTCAGGCATGCACTGGGGTTGAGGTGGAGCACATCTTCCTGTGAGCATGAGAATGGCAGGAAATACATGACCTGGACTGCTCAACAAACAAACAAACACACACACAAACCCAAAATGTGATCTATTTCCCCATGTGATCACACTCTTGACTTGCATCTACCCATTTGCTGGATTAGATTGTTTCAATACAAATGCACATCTAAATTTGAACCATTAAGCCTGGCTCAAATTCCTACTAAGAGCCTCGTGGTGCAGTGGTTAAACAGCTGTACTGAGTTATAACCGTGCTCATGACCTGAGGTTCAATTCCAGGTAGCCGGCTCAAGGTTGACTCTTCTGTCCTTCAGAGGTCACTAACATGAGTACCCAGCTCACTGGCGGGTGGGGGCGGGGCAATGTGTAGCCTGCATCAATAAATTATAAAGCACCCAGAGAGTGCTTTAAGCACGATGGGGCAGTATACAGTAGGACCCCCGTATCCACTGATTCATTATCCACTGATTCAGTTATCCACAGTTGGCAGAGGAAAAAAATAATTCAGCAGCCACAAAGCAAGCTATTGTCACAAACAGCATCTGTAAAGCCGGCTGTTGTCACAAATAGCATCTGTAAAGCAAGCTACTGTCACAAACAGCAGCCATAAAGCAAGCTATTGTCTCAAAACAGCAGTCATAAAGCAATCTACTGTCAGGAAACGGCAGTTGGAGGTGGGTGGGCAAGCGTTCTCTCTTATCCACAGTTTTCATTATCCACGGGAAGGCCTGGAACCAATCCCCAGCAGATACCGGGGTCCAAGCTTTGCTTTTTGATTTGCTACTAAGCCATGGAAGGTCAGTGGAGACAGTAATGATAAATCTGATAGCTGTTGTGAGTTTTTGGGGCTGTTTGGCCATGTTCTGGAAGTTTTTCTTCTGGACGTTTCACCAGACCCTAACCCTAACCCTAACTCAGACTCTCTAGTTCCCTGAGTTCCTTGCCTTCTGAAGATGCCGACCACAGAGTTTGGCGAAATGTCAGGAAGAAAAACTTCCAGAATGTGGCCAAACAGCCCGAAAAACTCACAACAGCTATCAGATCCCAGCTGTGAAAGCCTTTGAGAATACAACGGTAAATCTCTTCTTGAACATCTCACATTCCTCAAACTACCCTTTTAGGGCCATCACAAGTAGGTAGGAACTTGATGATATATCAAGAGATGGTTTGGTTGGGAGATTCTGGGGGTTTTAGTGTACAAAAAACTAACTTTTCAAGCTGTGGTTAACTCCAACTGATCAACATTTCCTTCTGGGCTAGACTGGAATCAAGATTAGGAGTCTTTTCCTTTCCTTTGTGTTGAGAAGCACATGAAAACATTGTTGACAATTCCTTGTTTAATAGAGGTTTCTCTAAGCAGATATCACGGTGACTGGAACTTCTCCATTCCTACTCATTCCCATTTCCCTGAAACCTCTATAAATTGTTTCAGAAAATCACCCACATCCTGCTTGGTGTGGTGGTCTATCGTAAATTCCAACCACAACGTTGCTTTTTTATTTCTCCGTTCATTTTGAGCCAGATTCGCTTCATAGGAATTGTCTTAAAAAGAATGCAACAAAGCTAAAACTTGTAGCCCTTTCGGAACTTATATTGTTACTTCTTTGAAGTGGACGTTGGACAATATAAAGTGAATATTCTTATCTCTTCCTGAATCAGTATTTCTGATGACGTGCCATTGGAACGTAATATCATGAAAAATTAAACAACTTGAACCAGAGCATTATTTTTATGGCCGAATTTTGAAATGCAGAATATGCAAAGCTACTGTGTACCAAATCAGAGGATCAATCCATCTAACCTAATATTGTTAAATTGACCAGAGTTTCCCACTATTCCAAACCAGATATTTTTTTCTAGTCCTTCTTGGAGATTCCTGGTGTTCTCTAGTCATAATAATAACAAGGATAGAGTAAATAGGGTTTTGACCAATAGTGCCAAAATTTAGAAGGAACAAAATTTGCTGCCCAAATGTGAATCCTGCCCATCAACTTGTCATAGTCCAGGTGGTTCACGGTAGTTCACTTTGGCCTCATGTCACCCTGGTCTGAAATATGGCCTAAGGTGCTGAAACCAATAAAGTATGGGTCGTTAGCTATGGCCTTGGTGGTGAAGGCATTAAGTATTTTTTATTTTTCTAGGTATTGTTGAAATCACTGACTGATAAGTGGCAGATAGACTCTATGGGTTTCAGTACCTTAGGCCATTGTTCACCTAAAGGCCTATTGAGACCACTGTCTACCTAATGAACCTATTCGGGCCTGGTGGTGCAGTGGTTAAATGCCTGTACTGCATCTAAAACTGTGCTCATGACCTGGGGTTCAATCCCAGGTAGCAGGCTCATGGTTGACTCAGCCTTCCATCCTTCTGAGGTCGGTAAAATGACTACTCCGCTTGCTGGGGGTGGGGGGCAATGTGTAGCCTTCATACTGTAATTTTAAAAAAACTGTAAACTGCCCAGAGACTACTTGAAGAGGTATGGGGCTGCATATAAGCAGAACATTTTGCTTTATGAGCCTATTTCAGACCAGGGAGATATGAGGTCAAAGTGAACTAAAAAATGGAGTACTCACAACTAGCTTTCCTCAGACTGATGAAGCTGTTTGGATGAGCAGTGAAACATTTCAATCTCTTAAGAAAAGAAGTCCAGTTGCCATGACTCAACTTCCAGATAAACTCACCTGGATGACTGAGAATCTTCACAGACATATCACCAGTGCAGGTACATTCCACTAGACCAGGAAACTGACACACAGGGTCCAGGGCATAAGAGGCAAAGCAGGAACTGGAACTAAAGGGCATATGAACATCACAGCATGGCCAAAGGCCTGTTTTGTTGAGGCAGTTTCCCAAAGCTAGAACCACTTCTGAAGTAGGCCTTCCCTCAGGGCTCTCAGGTGAACCTCAGGAGAGCCCTGACCTCAGCAGGGCTTGATCCTACAAACACAGGGTGTCTCCTGAGACCAAACTGCCCCTAATCCTGCAACTACAGTGATGCAGAGAAATTTCTTCTGCTGCCCTGTTCCTGGCATCAGTATTTCTTGCTGTAAAATACATATGATAAATGTTAAATACCCTTTTATAGATGGAGCTGCCACCATATTAATTACTTTCATAGCCTTGGCTGAGAGCAGCGGCTCTTAATCTGATATTAGCTTTGCATTTAACACATTGGGTTTTATGTATTCTTGAAGGCTTTCGTGGCTGGGACCTGATAGTTGCTGTGAGTTTTTTGGGCTGAAGAAAAACGTCCAGAACACAGCCAAACAGCCCAAAAAAACTCACAGCAACTATCAGATCCCAGCCATGAAAGCCTTTGAGAATACATAGAATGCCTCTACAGGGAGGAAACACACACCCAGAAACTGGAAGCACTCTGAGGAAAATGAGCACATCTACTATGTTCCTTAACATTGTCTACTATGTTGCAGAGACTCAAATCCCATACCAGCATTCCTCAAGACAAAAAGGACCTTGGTCTCCCCAACAAGCTACCTGTATCTATGACTGCCTGCAACATGCCCTCTTACTGGAAAGAATTCATACAACCCGCAAGAAACTGGACACCACAGACAGAGAACTACTATTCATACACATTACCATCCCAATCCAAGCCAGGATTGGGACAAAATCGATACCCTCTCCTACAGGAAAATGGAAAGAGAAATGGAAGTCCACACAGCCAGACAAAAACGGAAATTTGAAGGAAGAAAAACTTCTAGAACACAGCCAAACAGCCTGAAAAACTCAGAACAACTAACATTGGGTGTTATTTCTAGATATGCTTGCAATCTCACTTCAGTGGTAGACTGGCCCTGCCATTGGGCAGAATGCTACAACTGCCTCAGGTAGCTGATATGGTATGTTTGTTTGGAAGAATGGTGGTGATATATCAAGATAGAGCTTTATTTGATCTCTTTGTTGCCCTGTGCCTGTTAACTAGCTCCCCATTTTCCAGTGTGGTAGGATGCTGCCTCACAACCAACTCCCAGTTTCATTGGGCACAATATATAGGTTGGGGGATAATGCTGCCAAGGTGATGGCTGAAATCTCAGGGGTCTGCTAGACAATTCTCAGCACTGGAGGAGATGCCGGCTGGCTTTTATTGTGAGTGGTGAGTTTGATGCTTGGGCTGCTCAGCTCCCACCATGCCTCTG
The DNA here is from genome assembly GCA_023846285.1 of Phrynocephalus versicolor. NCBI lineage: Eukaryota > Metazoa > Chordata > Lepidosauria > Squamata > Agamidae > Phrynocephalus > Phrynocephalus versicolor. The sequence goes on along the minus strand of JAHTLZ010000275.1, from coordinate 16,335,127 downwards.
TTCTCTGACTTTGCTTGCAATTTCCTTAGCAACAAACCATACCTCCTTGGGGAAGCCCATTGCACACTTTTGAATACCCCCACAATTTCTGGGAAGGATTTTAATCTCCTACACATGTGAATGAGTTCAGAAAACACATGCATATTAAGCAATGGTCCAAGTGCTCCACTCCCAGTTTTGTTCCGCTGGGGTCTCATGTTTATGGCTTCCACATTTTGCCGTGTAGTTGTTCAACCAGGGACAGAGATGCATTTTCCTCCCCAGATTATGCACTGCCATAATAGCAGCCCCCCCCCGCCACCGCCACCCCAACAGTGCTTTTCATCACTTATTAGCTCAGCTCCCCAGCTGTGTAGCACCACTCCCTGGTGCGAACTACAGAGGCATAATTCTGACAAGTTTACTTTGGCCCAAATTTATGGCATTTCATACGGGTAAACGAGTATCTTGTTCGCATTTCCACTGAATATACTTATTTTGTGTGACAGCATCTGTCCGCACAGTGCTAGGAACACTGGAAATGTGGCATTTTTTGGAAGGCAAAAATGATATGCAAGGCAGCTTGCTCGTAACGGGAACAAAAAAGATTGTTAAAAAAAGAGGGAAATAAAACATGTTCGCTGAGGCATCATGTTCCTTGCCAAAACTAGGCAAGGCATTCCTTCCACAGAGAAATACTTCACATGAATTTTTCAGTGGTGAAATACCACTGAGCTATATTTATTTAATCACTTTTATATCCATCTGTCAGGAATTGCAGAGTGCTATACGTCAAGGTTATCCTGTGTTTTGCTCAACTCTCTGTGAGGTAAATTATGCCGAGGTGGTACTAGTGGAGAGGTAGGTTTATAATGGCTTGCACGTTCACTTGCTGTATCGGAGCATGGAAAAGTTACTCTTTTGGATTATTGCTCCAAGAAGATTCTGGCTAGCAGGGTGTGCCCGATAACTGGAGTCAAAGGATTGGGATTTTTGAAGCATGCTAGAGGGGAACCTATTGCCAGGGCCCTATATTCTTTACCTTTTAGGCATCTAAGTTTATTTATTTATTCTTTCTTGCTATCCTGCCTTTTCCTCAATGAGCTAAGACCAGGATGCAATTTTTGTATTCCCTATTTTCCCTCCATAACAACCCTGAGGAGTAGGCCAAAGGGGAGAGGAGCCAAAGGTCCCTCTGGGTTTCAAGGCTCAGTGAGGACAAGACTGGATCTCACAAGCCCTGGTCCAGGCTTCTGATCACAACCTTATCCAGGCTGCCTGTGTGAAGGGAACAGTTCTCAAACTCACTGTCTTGGGATGCCCCCGGCTCACTTGGTCTTGTAAAGACACAAATGAGCCCTCAGCCCTCACAGTAACCTGTCCATCAGTAATTTCGTTCGGGTGTTGAGGTATGATGATGATTTGCTGCCCTTGCAAATTAGTTTATTGGGATGATGTGAGTTGTAGATCATAAGTACAGTGGTACCTTGTATAAAGGAATTAATTCGTTCCAAATGAAATTATGTTAAGCAAATTTTCCTTTATACAAATTTCCCATAGGAATGCATTGAAAACAGAGTAATCCCTAATCATGACCATTTTTATGTTGTACGGATTCACCCCATAGATGATTCTGTTAAACAAATTTCACCTGTCTCCGGAATATTCATGTTGTACAGCTTTTATGTTATACAAACCGTTTGTTATATGAGGCTCCACTGTATTTGGAAGGTATCAGGCTTGGGAACAACTGCCTTAGAGCAGTGTGTTTTTTTAAGAGAACTTAAGTCTGTATAACGGCTGAAATCTTGTTGTGCAGCCCTGCCTGCACTTAATATCTCAGGGTTCAAGAAGTGCTCATTTAGGGCACGTCAATGTAGCTGAACATTGTTTCCACCAAAGAAACTTAGATTGGAGCCATTATTTTGTAGAAGGTGGTGGTAAATCAGCTTCAGGGTCTCCGGGATGATACTGGTGCCCTCAATCCATTTCAGTCGGGCTAAAATGACCTTTTGAGGGAGGCTGACAGGTAAAACATCCCTTTTGGTCCCCCTTAGTCAGTAGTCTTTGATACTGTTGACCATGGCATTTTCTGAGGGAAGATCTCCATGTTGGGGATGGGGGTGGTGGTGTCACACTTTGTTGTGGATCTGGTCCTTCTTGGAGGTCCAAGTTTAGCGGGGGAGATGACTTCCACCTCTTGGTCCCTCAATTTTGGGGTGTTACAGGGCTTGATCATCTCACCCATGCTTTTTAACATTTATATGAGACCTCTGGGAATGGTCATCAGGGGGTATGGAGCTTTATGTCACAAATGTGGAGATAACACCCAGCTCTATATCTCCTTTCTTCCATGTGCAGTGGATGCCATCCCACCCCTTGAGCGCTGACTGTGAGCTGGACTGAACTGGATGGGTGTTAACAGACTGAGTTTGAACCCGGGTGAGATGGAGATCCTCCAGGTGGGAGCACCAATGCCTGTGGTTTGTGGAACCCCCTCTCATTTTGGGGAGTGACTCTCTTTGTGAAGGACGAAGTCCACAGCTTAGGCATCTTGTTGAACCTGGCTTTTACCATGACATCCCAGGTGGTGTCTGTGGTTCATTCTGGTCATTATCAACTGCAGAGTATTGCCCAGCTGACGGGCCTTCCATGCTGGTTCATGTGCTTGTAATCTCAAAGTTAAGACTACTGTAGTGCTCTCTGTGTGGGGCTGCCTATGAGGTTAATGCGGAGACATCAGCTAGTGCAGAATACAGCAGCCAGGTTATTAACAGGGACAAAAAGGTACTATCATATTACTCCTGTACTGGCTGCTCTGCACTGGCTTCTGATACCCCACTGCATTGACTTCAAGGTTCTAATGCTAACATACAAAGTCCTAAATGGTTAAGGTGGACCTCAGTATCTGTCAGAGTGGCTCCTTCCCAAAAGAACTGTCTAGATCACCCTCTCAACCCAGGCAGCATATTTGGGGGTGCTGACCTTGAGGGAGGCCCAGAAGGTGGCAACGAGGAACTGGGCCTTCTCTGTGGTCACTCCCCATCTATAGAATCAGCTCCCCCAAGAGATTTGTGTGGTAATTTTGCTCCAAATATTTAAGAGACAACTAAAAACATGGTCAAACAAGTCGTCCTTCCTTGATTCTTCAACCATCTTTTAACAATGCTACCTTTCTTTTTCTACCACCTCTTTGTGATTTCTCGTATCTTCATTTTTATTATTTATTTGGTAGTAGTTGTCACCTTAATACATTTTATGTTTTAATGAGTTTTATTGTATATGCTTGGTTGATTACATTGTTTATGTTTGGGTCGGGCTTTGTTTATTTAAATTGTATTCTTATATGTTGGAAACTGCCCAGAGTAGCCCTAGATGGCTGTGGTATAATAAATAAATAAATAAATATTATGGAACTTTTTCTGAACTCTTCCCCACATCAGCAGGGTCCAATGAGATATCCAACACCTGCAACCAAAATGAATACAAACTGTGTTTTTATCTTGTGTTCCTTAACATCCCTGAAATCTTTGAACCTTAAGGTGGCTCAGTCTTTGTTATTTATTTATTATTAATTTATATATTTCTATACCACCCATCTTCCAGAGGAACTCTGGGCGGTTAACAATTAAAAACAATATAAGAAAAAAGTATAGAAAATGAGTTGACTCTTCTAAGACAATAAGCAAAATAAAATAACATGAAATACTCAGCAAGACGGCAGAATAAAATAAGAGTACTGTACTTGTTTTCCCTGTAAGTGATTTCCTTTTGGCTTATTGGAACTGTGACTACAGTGCTGCTTAGCCACTATTTATCCCAAAGCCTGACTAACTCTTTGCTTCAGAACCCAAACACAGCTTTGAGAGGAGAGTGCTGGCAATCCGGATTTTGGCTTTGAATAGGAAGCCAGTCAACATATAAATATACTTCTTGGAAGAAGTGAGCTTTTCGTTTTCCTCATGGCGACACCAGGCTTTTTGACAGAGTGGGTGTTGGGATGTGGAATATGAAAGGCTACGAACCATTGCCTTAGGGCCCACAGTACTTCAAGGGAAGGAGCTGGGCTAAAGCCAAATATGTTTCCTTGGGCCCATTCTGTCTCCCAACCCATTGTCCTTCAGACTGTGAAGGGGCAGTCTTCCAGGGAAGATCTTGGACTACACACAAGTAATTTTTCATTTAGAGGTGGACTGGGACAGCTGTGTGGGGTGTGTGTGGTTTCCTGTGAGTCACAATATTAAATGGGAATACAAAGTAAGCTCCATGAGCAAGAAGGGGTGGGGGGTGGGGAAGAATAATAAAACATTTAAATAACTTGTCTGGAGATTTTTCACATCCCATCCCTTTGTTCCAGGAACAAGTGTAGTATCCGTTCTCTTCAGACTGACCACAGAAAACCAGGCTTTGACATGGTTCTCACACTTTTATTAAGTTAATGGACCTAGAAAAATTCAAGAAGACTTTTTAGTTAATACATGCAGATATATTTTTTATTACTCTGGTTAGGAACAAAAAAAAATAAGGAGAGGGATGTTTAACTTCCATAAATCAAACTAGACTCTCTCAAAGGCTGTATTTGAAGCGGGTAGTGTGTGTGTGTGTGGGGGGGAGATTTGTTGGTTTTTGGTAGAGATCCCATGGAAGAAGAGGTGTGAGGATTATACAGCATCACATACATTAACAGGTCATTTGGCCAGATTGGCATATTTTCACTTCACTATTTCTAACGATAGCCATTTAAAATTTATATAACACGAAAGATATAACAAGAAGGAACCAGCAACCCAATATAGCAATTGCACAGTCCAATGTGCTATTCCAGTGCTTATGCCTTTGCTTCCTTCTAAATGCCTTCTTTAGGCATTTGTAAAAATTGGTGTAGGGTATCTCAGGCCCTTAGGACTGCTTTAGCCCTCTGGGGCTCTCTCTAGAAAGCAAATCCTTCTTCCCCATGACTAGGGTGGCTGTTGACCTGGATTAGAGCTGCACTGCCCTACATTCTGATGCCTGTCCATTTCTTGTCCTGGGCTGTGCAGTATCCCAGCTGGTCAGAGACTCCATTAGAGTGGGGTTCAAAAATTCAGCAGGGCAGGGTAATGTAGATAAAAGCACTTTCAACAACATTTGTTAACAAAACAGTATGCAAAACTTAATTCAAGTATTGTGCTGCTGTGTACTCTTTTTATGGAGACTTCCTTACTTCCTTTTTTTTTATAATACATCAGTCACCCTTCCCTAGTACAACATTTAGCTTTTGTATAGACGCTTGCCGTTCTAAACTGTTGAAATATCATTTCTAAGGCTTTAAGGCTTTAATCTAATAGATGATGATGATCTGTCATTAAGTCACTTCTGACATATGGGGACTCTTTTTCAGGGGTTTCCAAGTAGAAAATACTCAGAAGTTGGTCTACCCTTCCCTCCTTCTGGGGGTAATCTGGGACTGTGTAGTTTGCCCGTGACCCCACAGATTGGCTGCATTCACAGGAGGCAAGGTGCGGAATTGAACTCCCTATCTCTTTAGATTAAATGGTAGTAGGAGCTTTAATCTAAAATAAACTAGTACTTATTGTCTTTCACTCATGTTTTGGCCTTTCGGTATGCCCACTATTTATTTATTTATTTATTTATTTATTTATTTACCACTTCTCTTCCAGAGGGACTCCGGGCGGTTAACAACACAGACAAGGATCACAAACAAATACAGGAATATAGCAAATCAAAATAAGGAAATATATAAAACGAGTGGACTATACAATTAATAGTAAAATGAAATAAAAATAAAAATTAAAAATAACTAAATATTCAGCAAGATGGCGAAAAGAAAAAATGAAAAAAAATGTTTTTAATGCACTATCTAGTGGAATGCACTATCCAAGATCCTCACCTTTAGTATGAACTATATCAGGCACAGGATGTAACTCATGAGCAGGATGCACCTTTGCTTAAAGAACATCACTGATTGCCGTTATGTCACCAAACCAGCCTCAAGGGGTGGGTGGGGTTAAGCAACATAAAAGGTCCTTTCCAACTTGCAACTAGATTACTTCAGTGAGTGCCTTTTCCCATATCAGGATCTATTCAGGATTCCGTTTGGGAGTTTAGGCGTTGTTAACAGAAGGACCACGAAATAAAATGGGAGTAAAATATGGTTTCAGAAGCAGTTCTATTGTATGGTTTGTGTGGCTGGCTTCAGTGGCACAGGCAACAAGGCAGTCTCCAGAGAAGAAAATAATTTGAGAAAATAGCAGCTAGTTTATTGGGTAGTTCTGGTAGAGAGAGAGAAAAAGCCGTATGTTTATAAAACCTTATAGATCTCCATTTGTAGTAAGCTGTCAGAGCAGGAAAAAAAGTGGACTTGGTCCATGAAATATTAAATTAAAATATAATAGTCTTTAAGGTGCCACATGTTTTTTGTCTTTTGTTTTGTATTATTTTGTTTTAATTCTTAAATTTTGCCTGGAATTCTTGCACAGACTAACATGGCTATTTCTTCAAAAAGTTGTCAAATATACAGTATTTTTCTGTGTTTTAGACTATATTTTTGTCTAAACTTGTTAGACTAAAATTGAGGGCTGTTTTATGCACAGAAGTAAGCCAAAGAGAGAACCATGCACTTGAGAAACTAATGTTGGTTTGGAAAAATCCTGGTAATCTAATAGACGGAAAATTTGGTAGATTTTAAAGAAAGCTGCCAGGGTTTGTCTCTTCTGCAAAAGACCCCGTTCATCCCGAAAATGGGAGAGAACCTTCCTTGTTTAAAAACACTCCATTACTGACTATACTGTAAAGAAAGCAAATTTAGATTACAGATGAAACACTCTTCCTCACTCAAAAAAAAAAAAAAAAAAAAAAAAAAACCCATGGACACATTAATGCACCCAACTGGTATCCCAACCCCCATCCCAAGTACAGGTTAATACAAGGACTGCTTCTTGATTCTCTGAAAGAGAAAATGTTCCTCTTTATTTGGAATTAAGATTGTTAAACACAAGGAGACTTCCTTCCCTCTCAGACAGATCCACTAGATTGAAAGCTAACATAAGAACAGAGAAGGTTCTTCAGTAAATCTGCTTTTTAAATATGCTGACTATCAAAGTACAATATCACCTTGGGAATGGAGTGGCTGCTGAGATTACATTGTGGTGTTTACGTGTGGTTGAATTTAAGAGTACAGGGTGGGTTCATTAGCATAAACATTTTGAGTAAGGAGATGGTTGATCTGTGATCTTAACGTCCTTACTTACGGTTAGTACAGCAACAATTGTAGCTTTTGTTTCTTAAATGAAGTGGAAGTCTCTGATGCATCATCTTTCATTCTCCTTGGCGCTGGCCAATCAGACATGGAGGCGGGATGATGCATTTCCCTGCACAGTTCCTGAATGGCCAGTGCCAGGGAGAAGGAACGATGATGCATTGGAGGCTTCTTCCTCATTAGAGCTTAACCCCATGCGAGCCCAGCGCAAGGTAAGGGATTGGTTGATTTCATTCCCCCAGTTCCGATCGTCAGCTGGGCTTTCGTGGTTCGTTTTGGAAGCTGACCACTTCTGAAACAAAAAGCCCACCTCTAATTGCAAATAAAAGTTTTTTTTTTTTTTTAAGAAAAAGGAAAACAGATCATGTTGGTAGTTTCATTTTTTTTTATTGATCTACTCTTGATAGCATGGTAGAATGCTTGATTGACTCCACTCTAGACAGCATGCCACTGACCAGCTGTAGTCAATTCTTTCCAGCCCCCAGCATTGCCTGTTTCATAGTATAGCTTACCCTCCATGAGATAAAGGTGAGACTGAAAATACTTCAGCAAATTCACCACTTTATGCCATTAGCTCTTACATCTTCAAAATCCTCAAGAACAAGTCAAGTTCTGCTCTCAAGATCTATGGGTGTGTTACCTTATTATATTTACAGCCCATAAGGCTGAAAACTTCTGAAAGAGAAGGATTCCCTCACCAATCACAGCTTAGAAAAGTTTCTTTTTAAAAACTAAAATATTGCACACCCTCCAGCTGTCGCAGACTCATGCTATTTGGAGGGTTCTAAGGGCTGTTGGCCAAAACAACAAAGAAACAAAAAAACTTTTCAAGACTGTTGTCATTGCAGATGCAATGCAGTGTGATCTATTGGTCACTGTCCCACCAGAAAGCATGTGTCTGCATGCTTCCTTTTCCTCCCTCCCTCCCTCTCCTTCTGTGTGTGTGCGTCTCTACAAATATGTGCTTCACTATGTGAATGCCAGTGTGTTCATGTGTGTGTGTATTATCCCCTGGGATGACCTGCTACTGGCTGATGCACCTTCCATTTGTACATTTGTATTGATTGGTTAGTTGGCTGGCTGGTTGGCTGGTTTGGTGATTTGACTTGTATACCACACGCGATCTAGCCTAAGGGCTACTCTGGGCAGCGCATAACATGTCATAATACAAAAATATATACATTCAAATAAACAAAATATATCTACAAAGAAATACATCAAATAACAAATACAGTACAGTGGACCCTCGTATAACAAACAGTTTGTATAACATAAAATCTATACAACATAAAAAATTCTGGAGATTGGGGAAATTTGCTTAACAGAATTGCCTATGGGGCAAATCTGTACAACATAAAAATGGTCACGATTAGGGATTACACCAATGCATTCCTATGGGAAATTTGTATAAAGGAAAATTTGCTTAACAGAATTTTATTTGGAACGAATTAATTCCTTTATACAAGGCACCACTGTATAAATTATACAAATGCAAGACTAGGCTGTAAGTGACGCCTTCATTGACCAATAATAAATTATAAAATCCTTGGACTAAGAAATAAAATATAAACAAACAACAAGAGCAGCCAATTAAATAATACCTACAGGGATAAGAAGTCACAAAGCAAGCATCTCACCAGCAACATTGGGGAGAACCTTCCACTGCTACATAGGCTGGTGTGTGAATGTGCATGGAACCAGGCTCCAAGTACAGTATAAGTTTCATCCCTGATGAAACAAAGGAAAAATACAGACATTGTCGTTTTGTATATAAGGCATATGTGAAGGATTACCAGGTACATGGGCGTTTATTTTCTTCTTCCTCTGGTTCTTATTTTCTTGTGTTTACAGGCGACGGCTCTCTTTTGCCTTCTGTTAAGCATGTATGCCTATTATAGAGTGTTCATTGTACTGAAATATTTTTGTAGCTCAGCTTTTGCTAATCGTGTTTGTTCCTTCAATTTGATCCTTTCACTTAATGTCTGCTTATTTTTATTGAGATTCTGTGAGCCCTCTATGCCAGTGTGTGTGTGTATCTGTACATACGCGTTTGTGTGTCTGTATACATTACAGACACACACACACACACACAAAGAGACACACAAGTGTATGTATGCATGTGTGTGTGTGTGTGTATGCAAAGGCGTTTTTTAAGCAGTTTTCACTCTAGTGCCTGTTAAACCCTTCACATCTCATTCCTTAGCTAACCGCAGTGACCAGGGTTGCACTATTCTTTGTTTAGACAGAACTGGGAAGGATTTCAACCATTTGTTCTCCAAGAGTTTCTTTAAAACGTCTCATTTTCTTTTAGTATCTTTCCCACAAGTTACTAGAAATAAAGTCAGAAGGAGTTTCCCCATCAACTCAAAGTCTGCTACTTTCTTTTGCTTCCTACTCCATGAAATTGTCTGTGTTAATGAGTCTGGAAGTGGAGTCATGGCAATTGGACTTCTTTTCTTTTGAGATGAAAATGTTTTGCTACTCCTCAAAGCAGCTTTGTCAGGCTGAGGAAAGTTAGTGGCGAGGCCTCCAATTTATAGTTCACCTTGATTTTACATTTGAAGTAAATGGGGATGTGATGTTTGCCAAAAATGCCACTTTGGATATCCTAAGTGGGCCTTCAACAAAGCAGTATTCTGATCCAGAAGAACAATGGATCAGCCTGAGACCCAGAGCCGACGGAAATATCTGGTCATCCCTTACATGGCTGGAGTGTCTGAAAAGCTTAAAAGGATTTTTGGCAAACACCACATCCCCATTTACTTCAAAACACAAACACACTAAGACAGGGATTCGTCCACCCAAAAGACCCAATACCAAAGCACAAGAGGAGTATGCAGACCTACATTGGAGAAACTAAACAGCCATTGGATGGCCCAACACGGGAGGGGAAACAGCTCAGGACCAGAATCAGTAGTACACCTTTATTTGAAGGACAAAGTACACTCATTCAAAGATGAAGATGTACACATAATAGACACAGAAGAGAGGTGGTTTGAGAGACAGGTCAGGGAAGGTTACATAGAATTCCTTGAGGAAGCTACTGCTGCCATTCCGATGCCGAAACATGGCTGTGATCCGTATTTTCGAAAATACAGATTGCAGCTATGTATTGGCATGGGAATGATAGTGATAGCTTCCTCTAGTGATTCTAGGTAACCCACTGAAATTTGGAGAGGTTTGGGTTTCAGGGGGCTAAGGTATGAAGTGCTATCGCTTGCCCGATTGGCTTTCGACTCAATTAGAAAGATTTTTTCCCCTAGGGGCACCCCCTTTGGAGCTAATAGCTCAGCCCCCTGAAACCTAGAATTGCTTAAGGAAACTCCACTGCCATTTTGGTCCTCTAGGACCCAGGGGAGCATAGTGTTTCGTTTCGTTTCATTTCAATTTGTAATGAAACTACTTTAAAAATTCATTACAAATGAAAGGAAATGATATTACTATAGAAACAAAGTGAAATGAAATGAAACACTATTTTTCTGTTTCTCTAATCACAACCCTATGAATGAGCAATTTACAAAATGTCCTGTCTTCAACAGCCCTGGTCAGCTCCTACAAATTCAATCATGCGGAATCCATCTCATGTTCACTCTTCCACTTTTCCAGCTGCCTTCCACCATCTTGTCTTTGCCAGAGAATCCTTCCCTCTCATTATGTGCCCAAAGTAGGTCAGCCTCAGCTTCAACGTTTTTAACTCCAGAGATAGTTCAGCCATGATTTGATCTCTTCTTTGTCTTTATGACAGTCCAGGGTATCTGCATAGGTCTTACAGCATCATATTTTGATCATATCATTCAACCCCCCCCCCCGCCCACTTCCAAGGAAACATTGTTTTAGGCCTCACTATGGGTACACTGGCAGCATCTCACTTCCTAGTAAATTCAAGGCAGGCTCAGCTTCAGGAGTCCAAAGTTAAGTACCCTACCAATTTCCTTTCAACTCTGTTGCCTAAACAAACATTTCAGCTCCAGAACACAGAGAGAACTCCTAGTTCCCTGAGGTCCTTGCCTTCTGAAGATGCCGGCCACAGAGTCTGGTGAAACGTCAGGAAGAAAAACTTCCAGAACACGGTCAAACAGCTGGAAAAACTCACAACAGCTATCATTTCAGCCATTGTGAGGCCCTTTAGGGTAGTTCTACTTGGCAGTTCCACTTTAACTTTGCTATTAGGAATTTTAAGATGAAGGCCAGATGGATACTGCAGTCCAACAGAAAACAGGTCATGCTCAAAAGAAGACGTAGTTTCAGATGTCATTAAGTACAGCTGTTCTACCAACTTGTTGACTGAGCTATGAAGAGTGCACAACTGAAGGATAGTGTGTCTCCCTTCTTAGTGCCACTCCATGCGATAAGATTCTTCATTTATGTTCATCCTCAGGAGACTTATCCTCTCAGTTTTGATGGGAAAGAGCCTGCTTAGTGGTAGCACTATAACTGTGAAATGCTGTCCGTTCTTCATACCATTTTGCTATTTGGAGAAGACCTTTTCATATTTCCAGGCTACTTAAATTGTAGTGAATGCTGGTCCTTTTATATTTTCATTCTAGGGGCTGAGGTCAGTGAGAGCAAAGTGAAAAAAGAATAAAAAGCCACACTTTTGTCTGTTATATCTGATGATACTGTTTGACCCAGCATAGCAGAAGGATACAATTACTGCTGTTTCTCCCCTACCGCTGCCTTAGATTCCGCCCCTCAGCATGAGAGCTTAGGAACCACAGAGGAGGAAGCCCACCAAGATGTGTGTGGTTCCTTCCTGTCACCTGAAAGAAGAGTTGGTCCGTCAACCACTAATAAAGGGCGATGCCTCTGTTCTAACCCAAGGCCCATTGTTTATTTTTGTTTTGTGTTTTCAAGTCACTTCTTACTTATGGTGACCCTATGAATGAGTGACCTCCAAAATGTCTTTCATAGGAAGCCTCTAGTCCTACCTTGGTTAACCCAGAACTTGGTCCTGTACTGCACCCACAATAATCCCATGGAGAAAATTGTGAGATAACAATTAACAAAGAATAAAACATAAACTAGATGGTTGGGAGGAATTGAAATCTCTTAAACTAGGGCTAATTCAGCTCTCAGGTCAAATACCTTCTCAGTTCCACAAAGTTGGTGGCTGATAAGTTCAAAGGAAGTGAGAGAAGAAAGATTAACATGGACTATCATCAGATAGTCACTTCTGAATTTATGTATGAACAATCCCTTGAAAGTCCTACCAGAAAGATGTGGAACCCTCTGTAATGCCTCTCCTCACTACACTTCTTTATATTTACACTTACGTGCTGGGGGGGGGGGTCATTGCTTTTGGGAACCTGGTGGAAATGTAAATAGGATTTAGTGTACAGAGGCTATTTATGGTATTTGCTTAAAACTAGATGCAAACTTCTGGTCACTTCCCATTTGGGGTGGGGGGGGGAGAGATAGAGAAAATGCCTTTTGGGAAGAGTAAACCCCAAAGGAAAAATGGTCATCAGACTGCTTGAACTTCATCACCCCAATATATGGGGAGTGTCTTAAGAGGTAACGTGTGGTCAATGATTGTCCAGCAGGGATTTTGCTGCTCCATAAAAGATGCCAAAGGCTTTTAGTGGTTGACTAGGTAGTAAAGAAATATTTCTATTTGCATGTTGATGATACAAACACCTTTGAGGAATGTGCCTTGAGAGAAAAAACATTTTATCACCTTCTAGGGATGCTGTGGGCTCATCTACTTCTGTTCTAATAATACTGTAGGTTGCATCTTGACTCAATGTATTTTCGTACAATGCGACTGCTTTCTCCTCTTTCCCATCTCAAATCTGTTCTGGGGGCTGCAGCAAAGGGGATGGTGGTGTAGATGCAAAATGTGTCCCAGCATTTATTGCCATTCTAGTGGAGGATGAGGGTGGCAATTTGCGTTTCTTTCCAAAATAAGAGCAGAGGTGTCCTACTGTTAAACTATACAAAAGTTAAACACTGCAGCAGAACCAATCAGTACTATTAAATGCCTCTCCCAATGAACAAATTATATGAATAATCCATTCAACGGCAGCTCCGAGCCCCACTTGTTGGGGGGGGGGCGAGGTTGCCCCCGCAGCCCCGGACTTTGGGCGCAAAAACTTCGTGCCCAGCCGGGGACTTCTGCCCGGGGATGGGAGCCAATAAAGAGGGCTCCCTATCCACAGCTACCCTAACATACATATAGTATATGCATGTTAATAAATCCTGCACATCTATTGTGCACATAATCGCACATATAAATATATGTTGTTTTTTCCATCATTTTAACTTCACTTGCTGTTTAAAACTCAGGCCGAATTAATCAGAACCATTATTCTCTTCCCCACCCCACCCCTACCCCAGTGACTGTTGCTTGAATCACAGCTCAGCAATGAGCGAGGAGAATCAAAATCAGTTCAGCTACCAAGATCCTCTTTGGTATCCACCAGCTGAAGAGAGATGGGAGGGCAAGAATCCTTCTAAAGCTAATAAACATCCAAGCCATTTATTTCAATAGCTAATAATCACAGCATAACGACTTGCAAAAATGGTTGGCCCTCTGTTGAGCTAAGATCCTTGCCTGTGATCGCCGTAATCAGTTCTGCCTTTTTGAAGTGACGCATACTTGCACAGCTTGAAACATTTAAAACCCTTCAAGCTGGGCTTTGGCACTGCTAATGGCATATACTGTGCTTATGACAGTTAATCATGTGAGCAGATTCTTTCGCTTGCCCCTCCTCACTTTCCCCCTCACTTGGAAATCGGTGGATAAGATTATCTTTCAGTCCACATTTTTGATCCATTGCTTCTTCCAAGTCAAATTTCCAGTACATGGCCCATAATCCGTAAGTACTTAACCCATTTTTAAAGGCTCAGTGCCCATGTGTAGCTTTGTTGTAAGGCGTGGATTATATTGCTCCCCAACATTATGCATTTCTTCCAGTGGCAGTCTTGCTAAGCTTTACTTAATAAGAGTATAAATCTGATTGAGTTTGAGGATGATCACAGGACTGGATTGTGAAACACTAAAAGCACCAGAGCTTGAAAAAGTTCCTTTTGAAACAATACTTCCTCCAAACCTCCCAGTCATGTTAGCTGGGGGATTCTGGGGGTTGTAGTGCAAAGGATAACTTTGCAATCTGCAGGTCTGCAAAACGGTTTAACTAGATGGTAACCCTAGGGGTGCTTGTAAAATAACATTTTAATATGTAATACATTTACTAATGAATGTAGTTGTTAAAGACAGAGAGGCCATCATTGTGATGTAGTGAACAGAACCAAAGCAGGTCTGGCACTTGCACACAGTATTGCTGCTGTAGCAGATCCCAGAACCTGAGCATCCAAAGGGATAAATCACGTTGTGTTAGTCCTTGATAGCACAGATCCACTGAATCGCTGGAGCTTACACAATTGTTAACACATGGCCATTAATGTGTGTATTCTAGGTGAGAATAAAAGCTGGATTTAACTGCAATGTACAGAATGGTGCCTTCTTTGCATTCTATGGGTGGAGAAGACTGGCGGTGGACTCTTCCTTTAACAGCGTGGAAGTGCAGCATTTCCCAGTCCATGCTTGGGCCAGCAAGTTGCTACAGGGAAAACTGCAAGCCTGTTTATTTATAAGTAAATCAATTGTACATAACATTGGTCGATGGTAGAGCGCTCTAGTCCTGCACTCCCCTGATTCAAGTACTTAGGCTCTCCTACACCTGGACACAAATCTGAAGAGAGGAAGCCTCTGACATCCAAATGGGAATAATAAGAAATGCAGTTCTGGCCTTTAGCATCTCACCACGACGTTCTGACACACAAAAATTATCCTGTGGCACTCCCTAACTGTGATAATTTGAGTCCTCTCTCTTTTCCAGTTGTTGAACTTATGAACAGAAAACAAATAGAAGAAGAAAAATACACGTTAGTCATGATGCATCAGTAGCAATATAATCAAAATTAACTAAGGGCAAACTATTGAACGTATAGTAATATAGTAACATATGTTCAAGAGTTTGTTTCTGTATGCAATTAGAAGAAACTTGGGAGTCATGTTCCAAGCCACCCGGCTTCACTCCCGAACTCCCTGTCTTAACGGGGAAAGCTTGAAAAGGAACATTGACAATTCAGTATTCGGTTGAACAATGATTTTACAGTGTCACACATTGATTGAACCTCCAGTGAGGCTGGCCTTCTTGACTGCATGGAACTCTTTCACCATGTTCATTTCAACATGCTTAGAACTGATTTCCAGATTTTTCCTGACAACTTGGGGAAACCAGGAGCAAAATTTCCTCTACTCAATTCAGAAAAATTTTCTGAGCTATGAATAGGACAGTAGTCCATATCCTATTAAAAATGAGGGATTAAAAGTAGTACATCTTATGCAATAGATTCTCACAGAGCAAATGGTTCACTGAAACTCCAAATTGTTTGAAAGTTTTCTTCTGTCAAGAACCGGTTGAAATATTGATCAGAGAATATGTATTGTTTTCAGGTTTCTGCTATTATGAATCAGGAGTCTTTCTCAATTATGTTTATTATTCCTCCCCACTATCTCTACTCAGTTCTTTATGGATAAAGCAATAAGGCATACACTTTTTTTAACAATTATCCCCCCCCCCCCAGTTATGAACAATCTTGTGAGTAGACATGGGCACGACTCGGTGAAATTGTCATTTCCGTTTTCGGTTGTCATTTCCGTTACGTAACGAGAACGGTAACAATAATTAAGCCGTCAGAACTCGAACTCGAACTGACAAAAGAAAAATTTGGTCGGGTTTTTCATTGTCGTTCATGGCATCGAGGTGATGCCATTGGCAAGCAGCACAGAAAAAGTTTTAAAAAGTAAAAAAAAAACCCAACTCCCGGCCAAAAAAGCAAGCGAAAATATGCCTGCCTGAGGACACCTACCTGAGGGGTGGTTTCTGGGGGGGGGTGTCCCCGGCCTTCACTCCCCTCTCCTGTCCTGGGCTGCTTGCACCAGGCTGGGGGGTCATCCTCATCGTCTCCAGAGTCCATGCCATGCGGTGGGGGGGGATCCAAAATGGCGACCGCAATATTTATTTTTAAATCGTGGTCCAAAAACCCACCAAAGCACAACAGAAACATGTGAAAATTAGGTATTTTAAATGCCTGAATTTTTATAGTAGCAGCAGTGGGTTTTTATAGCAGTAAAAGGTCGCACTGATTTTATTTTATTTTATTTTATTTTTTATTTTTTTAGACCTGCCCATGTGGGCTGGGCATGGGATGGGACCATGCAATTTTTTTGAACCATTCCACCAATGGCATGGCCAGGTTTTGACTGACATTTCTGGATGTCGCCCGCCCGCCCGTGCCGCCGGCCGCCCACTCGCCCGCCCACGGCCACCGGCTGCCCGCTCGCCCGCCCGTGCCTCCCCCCTGCCGCTGTCGTTGCCCACCCATGGCCCCCCGCCACCGCCACCCACCCGCACCTCCCCCGCCACCTGCCAGTCACCCGCCCGCTTGCCCACCCGCGCCTCCCCCCTGCTGCTGTCGCCGCCCACCCATGGCCCCCTGCCATGGCTGTCTGCCCGCACCTCCCGCCCGCCACCTGCCCCCCAACCCCCCCGCACCTCCCCGCCAGCCGCCCACCCCCCCACCCCACCCGCTGCCTAGGGCACAAAAACACCCAGCGCCGGCCCTGATTGCGGAACGCCCCCATGCTCACTGGGACGTCAAATCACGCTAAATCGCGGCAGAAACGACAAACAACCAAACGACAAACGGAACGACAAATTTTTGAAAAATTTCACAACAA
The DNA here is from genome assembly GCA_023846285.1 of Phrynocephalus versicolor. Taxonomy (NCBI): domain Eukaryota; kingdom Metazoa; phylum Chordata; class Lepidosauria; order Squamata; family Agamidae; genus Phrynocephalus; species Phrynocephalus versicolor. The sequence goes on along the minus strand of JAHTLZ010000275.1, from coordinate 16,318,142 downwards.
ACGGAAATGACCTGAAACGGACCCATTCCAACAAACGACAACTCGAAAAGTAATTTTTTCTGGTCATGCCCATCTCTACTTGTGAGTTTAGACCAAATAAAGCAATAGCAGGATACACCCTAAAATATAAATACGTTGTTCATATACCGTAATAGCTTAAATAACTGGAGTTTGATAACTAACTCTTATTAAACATTCTACAAGGTGCTCAATAAATATGAAATAAAAGTCTTGCTATGTTAGCTTTAGTGCAAAATATCCTCTAAAATGTTGTTGGTGCTAAGATAAGATAAGATAAATCTTTATTGATCCCACATCGGGGTAGTTTACTTGTTACACAGCTTCCAATACAAAGAACAAATAAAGAAGAGTAGGTGCACAAAAAAGTAAGGTGAGAAAGAAGATAATAGATAATAGAGATTAAATAAAATAAAAAACCAATATACAAATAAACACTATAAAATATGGATATAAAAATTAAATGTGAAAAAGAAAAGAAAAAGAAGCTACAATATACGGATATGAATATGTTAGACTGTAGAGTTCTAGAGTCTCACAGCAGTGGGAACAAAAGACCTGTGGTAGCGCTCCTTTCCACACCGGGGATGTCTGAGTCTGCCACTGAAGGAGCTACGCAGAGCCTCCACTGTCTGGTGCAGTGGGTCAAGAGGCATTGTTCATAATGGATGTCAGTTTGGACAACATGCTGACATCTGCTACATGCTGCTATGCACTTCCATCATTCCCAACTTCTGTTGCCTGAATCATCTGCTGTACTCTGTCTAAGGGTAGGATAATGGCACTCCAAACTTCGTTGCACTGTTCACATCTAACTTTACCACCCAAATATTAAATTTATTTCTTACACTGAATATGTTAGATGTAATTGCATTTCAGAATAATGTTTTTAGGGTAAAATATTTTTGCACCCATTTTAACCTTAAAAATCTCCACTTATTATTTTGAAATCCAATTAGATCTGCTATGTTTCATGTAGGAAATACATTCAGTGTGTGTGTTTTGGGGGGGGAGCGGTGTTAAATGTGAACAATGCAGCAAAATCTAGAGTACTCTATGAAATTATTCCAAACATTTCCAATCTGATGAACCAAACTGAAATATTACTTATCTCAATAGACTGGTATTTCCTTGGACAATCCAGAATGGTTGTGCCAAAATCAGGCAACCTTAAAAAAAGATTATTTTGAACATATGTAGCAAATGTCTTAACATCTTCTCAAATACTGGTAAATTGGGATTCACTAGGATGACCTCTCAATTTGGAATGACTAAGAAATGAAACATTTCTGTGGGGCCAGAAGAGTTCAAAATGCCCTTGAATTTCTTTGAAGTAAAGAAATGAAGGATGAAACAGCCAGTGCTCACATGAAATCAGGAAAAGGGACACTCATTGGTAAAACAAAATAGATCATAATCCTTTGTAGAAAGCCACAATAAAGCAAATACATTTTAAAAATTAAAAATTAATATGGACCCCTTTGAAAGATCCAACTACAGTACTTAGATCAGGAGAGAGTCAAGTGATTTGTGGGTGCAGAATTAAATGGACTGGGTCATCCACGCAAGAGTGCTACAATAAACAAGAAATTCTTCAAAACATTATCAAGACAGCACCACCCTTCCTGTGTGAACAGAATGGGAGGGAGAGCAGTGTTTCTCACAGCAGGACAGCAGGTCTATTTCATTTGGAAGCATAATTGATACTGTATCTCTTAGACTGACATCGTGAGGCAACCAACAGACCATTTGTTTAACTCCTGGGTGTTTCTTTATTAGTTTGTGCACTCTTCATTGTGAAGGAGGAAGTGATCAATCAAAAAATCTGATGCCTGAACAACTTTGTAGGAACCCTATACACCCCTATAGACCTCTAGGAAAAAACACAACCCTGTGTTTCTGGTTTCTGGCCCTTATTCCATTTAGCGTTAATAGCAATAGAGTGTTGCTTGTGTGTCTTGTGTAACTTAGGCTGCGGTCTTACCAGAGTTTTCTTCGTACATAAATTCCCTGCGTATATTTTGGGGGGTGGTCATGTGGTTTTTAATGTACAGTTAGTGTCCTCTCTTCTGCGTCGTATTTTCATCTTCTGGTTCTGTCTCTACCTGTCTACTTCGCATTTTGTCCTTCTTTCCGACTCTAGTTTCCAAGCCTCGATGGTGATAAAGGGGAACAACCGATTTTACTGCATATTTTCAGGGTCCTGTCGTGGTCACAGAAGCAAATAAATAAGCATTTTCGAGCAAAGTTTCTAAATTCAGCCCCTGGAGGTGGTTTAGGAGACTTCGCTGAAACTGCTGTTCCAGGGGCGTTGTCGGCCGGGACCAGAATTTACTTCTCTTCCCAGTTAGCATGCAATCTTTTGCTGTGCAGTTCGCCACCGGGAAACTACGCAGAAAACACTGGTAGGACTGCGGCCTTAGTAGGCGAAACCTGGCCATTAAGAACCAGCCTAAACAGGAATTCTCAACATTAAATTCTCTTGAGTCAGCATGGGTAGGAATAAATTTTTGTAGTGCTCAGTTGTGAAACATAGTTGACAAAAAGGCTTTTTTTTTTTTGCTTGATTTTAAACATTTGCTGTAGTTGGTCTGTGTAGTCTCTAAGAGCCTGAGCAGTTTATGATTTTATCATTTCCATTATTTTGGGAATGGGCATTGTCAGTATTCTTTATTTGTTGAATACTTGGAGTTCATTAGTGAGTAAACATATTTAGCCCGTACCACATTTGCTTAAGTCTTGCATCCCCACATTCTAGCTCACTTGAATCACAATGGTTTAGAACTTTACAGGAAAAACTGCTTATTGGAATTGAGAGTGGATCGCCAGTGGCGAGAACATCCTAAAACCTGCCACCATAATTCATCCACCTGCAAATCTGTTGAATGACTCATGGTGTTCTGTGCTATTATTTTTCATCTGTATCTCTTGGGAGATAACTAATCATTAAGATAAGTGAGAAGGACCCAATCTACATATGCAGGTGATTCACAGAACAAAACAAAATTCTGGGACTGTATCATTTCAGAATATACATGAGGTAAAGGCTTTAAACTTTCTATAACATGATTAAAGTCAGAAGAAAATGTAAAAATGTGGCATCCATTGAATTATAAGCTCCTTCCACAGCACCCACAATCTATTTCCAAAGGCCCGTTTTGGCCCGCCAATGGAAAACCAACCAGCAATCTCTCTCTCTCTCTCTCTCTCTCTCACACACACACACACACACACACACACACACACACACACACACACAC
>JAHTLZ010000275.1:16298869-16314854 GCA_023846285.1 Phrynocephalus versicolor | reverse complement strand
GAGAGAGAGAGAGAGAGAGAGAGAGAGAGAGAGAGAGAGAGAGAGAGGTGATGTTTTCTCCCATTCCCACTAAATGAATAGGTTTTAGGTAACAGGAAAGGCAGACAGGCCTCTTCAAAGATTTTGATACCTGAGCAGGCTAGATTCAAGTTATATCTATCACAAACTCATGTGAAAACCAAACACAAGGCCTTGCTAGCTTATAAGTAATTGAACCTGACATTTACCACATAGGGAATATGATGTAGTAGCAGAAAGATCTTTAATGTGATTTCTAGAATATAAAATATCTCTGAATTGTTATCGTCTAGATCCAGATGTTTGCCTTTGGAATAGGCATTGCCTTGGTCACTATTAGATACATGTTCAATAGGCACAGACGTGTTGCTAATCCTGGAAATAGGAAGATGGAGCCCCGACGTGGGTGGGTGTGTCAGCAAAGCAATACTGCATGTATTTTGGGGATGAAATGTTTCCATCTTAGTGGAATTATTAGAGTTACTCCCTTGAATTGCATGGGTCTGAGCAGCATGAATTTGGTTATACATAGTTTTTTTAAAATAAATAAATAAATAAATAAATAAATAAATACTGTGTTCCTGTCCACCCAGAACCATGGCTGTGAGTTCCACACTGAGAGCAATTAACGAGTCTGATTGCCCAGAAGCACAGCATCTCTTATTCAGGCTCTATTTCAGAGGGTCATAAGGACCTGTAAGGCTCATTACACACAGTATCATTTTGAAATTATTGTCAATGCTATGGAAGAGAACCCTGATAGAGAGAATTGTTCTGTAAATACGCGACTTATGCAGCGGTCCGATGTCCCAGCACTGTTGAAGGGAGAAGTGCAGTCAACATTTAGTGCAGGGTCATTAGATATTACTTATATCATTGTGAAAAAAATAACAATCTTGGTGACAATCTTTGACAGTAAGAATGCTCTAACTCTTCTAGGCTACTTGATTCTTTGGTGCCCATTCATTCTGGGATGTGGGGGGAGTATTAGTATGTCATATTATGGTGTGCAAACACTTTCAATACATTCTGTTTTTTGTGATATTTGTATTGTCCTTATTTATGTTTGTAGCAGGTCATTACACTCATTATGAATATATCTATTCTGGTTTTTTAAAATGTATATTCCTTCCAGACTTTTTGGGAGGTAGAAAGCAGCCGTATATGTAATAAACAAGATGAAATGATTGAAATCGTGAGGTTTCCAAGCATCTCTTTGGCGTGCTTTGGTGTATTTGTTTCTTGGTTGAGATTGATGTACAGTACATCCCAACTGCCAGAGGGGGAACTGTTGGTCTAATTTTGCATTTACAAATCCTTGCCACTGAAATAAATGTTTTAAAAAAGAAAACAAGCCCAAAAATTAATAATTTATTCTCCCGGTAATACAACAATCTTCTGTGTTTCAGTTAGTTACTATGTTTTGTTTACTATTTATGGTTATGAAGTAGTTTTAATGACTCCTAAATTCTACTTGCTGGCTTATATGGTTTATTCATCCCCCTAGATTTTCACAAACCACTGATTGATAGAGGGAGGGGGGAACTGATTTACGTTTTTCTCTTTAACTCCCATGAGCTCTGAATTAACCACTGTTCTCCCAGATTTTTTTTTTATTTTTGAAATGAACTTCTACTGACACTGAACAATGGCTGTCAAAACCAACCTATACTAATGCTGGCTTCTGGTTTTATCATAGTGGAAACTATGAGTCGTTTTAGAAAAGAGTTCTATGACTGCATCATTTTGAGGTTATGAACTCAACCATTTTTCCCTTAAGATATTTTTCTTCATGTCAGCTGAAAGATTCAAGTTGTGCTTAAAGAGTTTTAATGTTTGTATGTGTAATAAATGTTTGTGTGCTGGACAGTATATATACAGATGTTTGTTTTCTTTCTGCTTCCCTGCAGGTTGGTTTTTTTTAATCCAAATACAGCTTTAGTTGGCTAGATCACTGCTCCAAGATTTTGTAAAAAAACAAACAAACTGCATATCACAAGATGGGAATTACATTTAATTTGTTTGTCACTTAGATAATCTGCATCGAGTTACGCACAAATGATCTCTTGGAGTTATAGCTGCATGATAGTGCAACTATGTTACTGTGCAACCAAGCAAATCAACATTCTGCAGGGCAGATCGAAAAATGGAGCAGCCAAAACAACAACAAAAAAGGAGTTTTGGAATCCAAATTTTAGATGAGTACTGAATTCGGTACAGGTGTAGCAGGAAGTCTGTTCTTGTGGTGTGCCAATTTTGGTGGAGTTTGGGCAAAGGGTTCTCAAGTTCAGATATTTTAAAAAAATAAAACAGGCTTTCCTCATTCAGAAATAGGCAACCCTAAACATCCAAATATTTTAAATAGATATAAACTGAAAACACCAGTAGTGCTTATCTTGAAAGATAATAGTTGGTTCCACCCCCTTTTTTATTTGGAAGGAATCCTAGATGCTGAGATGGAAATATTGATTCCCAAAGAGGCCTTTCAAATGGGAAAACAGTGACTTTGTTATAAACTGAGTATGCTTTGGGTAGGTTTGCCAGGCAGATGATACAAGGTATCCTACTGCTGAAGTGGAATTAAAGACGTTATAAAAGGAGGGGGAAAGGTTTGCATTAAATAAATTAACAGAGTGATAAATCTCCATAAAGGGGGACATTTTGTGAGGGAATTACGTACAATATTGTTGCACATATTCAAAACATTTATGAATTACTAAGGCACATATCAGTTCTGTTTGTTCCAGGCAAAGTGCTTTCAGTAATCATTCTTTCAGAATTTCTGAGACCATGCTCCTGATACAAGATTTTAAAGGTGAAAATGAACATCAGGTCAGGGGCAATCTCAATTTTTGAACCTGCCAATCAGGACTCAATTGAATGTTTAACTCCTTCCTAGCCAAATTAGGGATTTGTGCTTGCAAAAGTATTCTGTGTCTGTGTGTAAAAATATCTTACAAGACATTTTAAAAGAACAAATATCCAGAAGCTTACTCATTTAAGCTGTGAAAGTACTGTTCTTTGCTCTTTAGCTGGAAATTGTTTTGCTTAATGTTAGCAGCCTAGCAGGGCTTTGGAGCATATATCCTATCATAGTTTCATCCATTTCACCCATCTTGTCACTATACAATTGTCTGGCAATTAAGAAAAAAAAATCCAAAGATGTAATGTACCATCAAGTCACTTCTGAGGTGTGGCGATTATATGAGTTAATAAACGTCCTGTCTTTAATATCTGTGCTTAGATCTCGGAAACCAAGAATATTTCATGTTAAGTGGCTATGTTGGGCCATTTCCTGGTGTTTTGAATTGTGGGTACAGAAGCACAATATCTAGACTCATAAATTAGAGGGTTGTGTTTTTTTTTTTTTGAAGAGTTGATTCTATTTTCCAGTAGATTACCGTACTCATGTGTTGTCTTTCAGGGAGTCAAGTTTTCCGTTAGAAGGTCTGGCAAAACGGCTTTTGATTCTGTTCTCTGTTCAGGTCTATCCAGTCCCAGGTGTTTTAAAAATAAATACTGGTAGGTAAAGAGATTGGGGGAGGGGCTTAGCTGCCCTTCTCCAGTTAGTAGCACTTAAGACAGCAAACTCCACAGGGATGCAATTTCCCTGCCCAAGCTACGTAATTCTGTTTAAATTATAACAATTATTTCTAATGTTGTATCTGTGCCTATAATTTAACAGATGCCGTTTAATAAAAATCAGTGCCTTTCCTTTATTTCCTCCTTGTCATGCATATTCTCCATTGTGGTAGGGAGGAAGTGGCCATGCTGGAGTCAGTCCTCATCTGCTTTCTGTCCAGCCTTGTACAGGAATCTCATCTTATCAAGATTTTCCTTTTACATTTCTATATATCACCTTCCTGGAAATAAAGCTGCCTCAGAAAAATAAAAATAAAGAGTACTTTTAATATTCAGTCTCACAGGTTAAAAAAAATTGTGTTAAGTGATTCAAATAAACCTTCTCAAGAACCAGCATAGAGCTTTGAAAGTAGATATATGGGTCACTTTCATTTTGCAAAAAAGTGGTCTTGGATAGGGTTGTACACTACATCCTTCTGCCTGAAGCAAAGCAGTAAACAGCAACACTTTCCCCAGGTTCAAGGCCCATTGTAAGTTATGTTTGAACTGTTGCAGAATATTTTTCAAGGGCCTCTTCCCATCCGTGGAATTTAAAATGCAATAATTATGTTGAATATCTGAACATTTCCTCCCTGTGCATGGCTCCTGCTCCCAGAGCCAACTGCCTCATTATGGATAAGATACGGGCTGGCCATGGTCTTTGAATTCCATTCCTAAACATGGTTCTGATCTGGATGAGACCCCACTCATTTCCTGATCAAAACTGATCAACCAGGTTGATATTTCCCCCCAAAGAGAAGTGGCCATGTGTCTATCTTGGGCATGTGTCAGTGCCAATGTGCACACACAAATTGATGGAGTTCAGCATAAAAAGGAAGCTTGGGATATGATCATACAGAGGTTTTTCGTTACGAACATCTCTTGTACGTCATACCTTGGCATTTAAATTGCTATCGCTGCTCATACAAAAAAGTTTGTTTCTTCTTCTTCTTCTTCTTCCTCCTCCTCCTCCTCCTCCTCCTCCTCTATTTAACAAGTGAACTAGCGCTCAACTGGCAAGACATGGTAAGCATTTGAAATTGTGCTGTGTCAATTTAGTGCTATAGCTATATGACTAAATTTCATCAATTTCATCTGGACGTGCTCGGTAACTGCCCCAGGGAACTGATACATATAGTCACACAAGTGCAAAGCAAGACAAATTCATGTGACTGGAAATGCTACAAACCCCCGCCCCCCAAATAAGCTGACCAAATCATGTAGCCTGCATCATCATAGAAAAAGATTGATTCTGCTCACAGATAGGTCTAGTGGTGTGTAGTTAATGGGATAAATATGGAAAGGAACATTGAGAAATATATTATGAACAATGGGTCAAATACCCATCTAGCCACTCCCTTGATTACATTCCTGACAGAATGTCAAGAGAGAGGTTGTAGATCAATGGCACAGCAACCAATTAATTTGCCAATTCAGCTGATTGTAACCCTCTTTATAACACTTGCTAGATGTACAAACTTGGGACAAGTTTTCATGTTTGAATAAAACAAACCTGAAAGAAACATGCTGTGCACACACTCATTGTTACACACCTTCAAAATATTATGGAAAATATTGCATATAGCCCCATGTATGCTGTGGATGATGGCCTCTATGAACAACCACCCGGGTTCCTCCCTGCTCCCATGACAACTTTTATATTTCTGCTGAAAATGGAAAGAAATGATTTTTAAAAATAAATTTACTGGAAATTCCCAATGTGTTTTAAGGCATCACTCTTGATCTGCCAGGAGAGAACTGTATAAAGATGTCTCTGGTGAGACATAAGTTTTTTTCACTGCCTTTTACCAAGCAATAAAACTGCTTGCTAAGGGGGCAGTGTAAAAGTGTACATTTTAAAAAATAATTCACAAATACTCCCCTCTTTTCATGTGTGCTTTTCCTTGAATGTAAAATCTGCCATATGAAATGAATGACTGTATAACTGCTCCTCTTTGCCTTTTAGCTATAAGTGCAGCCTTGCTTTAATATGGAACATAATGAGTGGCTGAACGAATATGGTTTTAAACAGCTTTTACGACTATAAAGTAATAAAAAGATCAACCTGGAGGCAAGTTACAACATTTCCCAAACTTTCCCCATTAATAATAGTCATGCTCTTGGCAGAACTGGGGAAAGTTACTTTTTCTTGGACTGCAGTACCTGCTGTACATGTTGGCAAGGCCCTGTTAGGAGCTCTATCTGGAGAAGAGTTGCTGTTCAGCAGTAGAATATGCTGCCACGGAGGCTGGTGGAGTCTCCTTCTTTGGAGTGAAGTGTATGAAGTGCGGTAGTGGGCCTAGTTAACACCTTGATGTGAAAACAAACTAGTAGCCTGTGCTAGGAGGCCAGAACAGGGAATATATGTTGGAATATGTAGAATTTCCCAGCAACAAATAAATAAATATTTATTGAACTTATACTCCACTCCTCACTTTATTTTATTTTATTTCTAAACCAGTCTTTGGACCAATAGTCACTCTGGGTGGTATATAGCAGTAAGCCATATGAACATGTAAGCAAACATGTTATTCAACAAACACAATTAAAATTGAAATTATTTTGGCAGTTATAAATGCTAGGCTTAACATTGCAGTACGCTATTAAAGTGGTATCGTTTAGAAGGCCTGGTGGAATTGAAAAGTTTTCAAGATTTCTAGGCAGCTACCGAGTGACTTCTTCAGGCTCTGGATATCAAATAGAAAATGGTCATATTGAAATAAAAATCTCATTTCCTAAAATGCAATGGAGCATTTTAGGAAATGAGATTTTTATTTCAATATCATCACAATTTCATCACAATTTTTGTTATTCGTTTTGTTACATAACAAAACAAATAAAGAATAACGGAACAATTTTTTTTCGTTTCGTGCCCATCTCTATTAGAGAGTACTCAGATTTACAGATGAATCCAGTAGAGAGTATTTGCCTTAGTGCTGCAGCATCAAAAGGGCCCACCCACTGTTCTCAGTCTTGTAATCCAAGGTATTGGGGTACTGCTGAGAGAGAAATTCATTTGGTATGAACTTACAGTACTTTATGGTACAAACTTACCAAAATTTGCCCATTAGAAACACAGCCACCCCAATAATTGGCTGGCCAGGCTGGGGGTTGGAGGTACTGCTTTGCTGTGGTTCCTATCCTTCCTGGCTGACCGTGTCCAGAAGGTGGTGCTGGGGGACAGATGCTCTGCCCCATGGCGCTTATGTCATGGGGTTCCTCCGGGCTCTATACTGTCTCCCATGCTGTTCAACATTTACATGGAACCACTGGGAGAGGTCATCAGGAGGTTTGGGCTGAGGAGTCAGCATTATGCTGACGATACTCAGCTCTACCTCTCTTTTTCCACCAATCCATGTGAGGCGGTTTCTGTTCTGAACTCGTGTCTGGACCAGATAATGGACTGGATGAGGGTTAATAAATTGAAACTCAATCCAGGCAAGATGGAAGTGCTGTTAATGGGTGCTTCGCCGGACAGGTTAGAGGGCCATATTCCTGTCCTGGACGGGGTTGCACTTCCCCTAAGGGACAGGGTCTGCAGCTTGAGGGTGCTCCTGGACCCCGGTCTAACTCTGGAATCCCAGGTGGGCTCAGTGGCCAGGGGTGCCTTCCTTCAGCTGCGGAAAATATACCAGCTCCGCCCCTACCTAGACGAGCAGTGCCTCATGACAGTTACGCATGCACTGGTAACATCCCGTATTGATTACTGCAATGCACTTTACATGGGGCTGCCTTTGAAGACGGTTCAGCGATTGCAACTGGTTCAGAATCATGCGGCGCGGCTGGTAAGCGATGGGGCCGCCAGGGATCACATCACACCGATTCTACGTAACCTACATTGGTTACCAGTTGCTGCCCGAGCCCAATTCAAAGTACTTGTTTTGACATATAAAGCCCTAAATTGCTTAGGACCTAGATACCTGAAGGACCACCTCCTTCCATATGAACGTACCCAGCAATTAAGATCAAGCCAGGGGGCCCTCTTGAAAGAGCCATCCTTCAAGGAGGTGAGAGGGATGGCTTGCAGACACAGGGCCTTCTCGGCAGCTGCCCCTAAGCTATGGAATGCCCTTTCAAGTGAGATCCGCCTGTCGCCAACATTGATGACATTTAGGCACCAGGTAAAAACCTTCCTGTTCCACAAGTTTTTTAATTGATACAATATAGACTGTGGGTCTTCTGATGGCAATTTTAGTGTAATGATTTTAGTGTAAGGTTTTTATTATTGTTTTAATTATTTATTGATATTTGATGTTTTAACTGTTTTAATTCTTTGATTGTAAGCTGCCCAGAGACCTTTGGGTAGTGGGCAGCATATAAGTTGTAAAAACAAAATAAATAAATAAATAAATAAAATAAACAATATCAAGAAAAGATACTAAAACAGCATTATTTCTTAAAAGCATTCCCCTTGATACCAGCCTCAAGTAACACTGAGATCATTCCTTCCTGTCCAGTCATAAACTTCAGTTAAAAGCAGGGGAAATGACTCCTTTTCCTGGAGTACTGTGTTCAGTTCTGCGCACCTCAATTTAAAACCTCAAGTGGGTCCAAAGGAGGGTGACCAAGATAGTTCAAGGTCTGGAAGAAATGTCTTACGAGGAGCGACATAGGGAGCTGGGAATGTTTAGCCTTACAAAAAGAAAGTTGAGAGGGGAGATGGTAGCTATGTTTAAATACTTGAAAGGATGTCATATCAAAGAGGGGACGGGTTTGTTTTCCACAGCTTCAGAGACTAGGACTCAGGGCAATGATTTCAAACTACAGGAAAAGAGATTCCATTTGAACATTAGGAAGAACTTCCTGAAGGTTATACCTGTTTGGCAGTGGAATATGCTGCCACAGAGGGTGGTGGAGTCTCCTTCTTTGGAGGTTTAAGTAGAAGATGGATGGCCATCTGTCAGATGTAATTTGATGGGGGTTCCTGCATGGTGGGCATTGGACTGGGTGGCCTTTGAGGTCTCCTCCAACTCTATGATTCTATGATTCTATGATCCTATGATTTTAATCAAGGCAACGGCACTGCAACAAAATCCAAATAGCTCCCCTTGCCAATAAGTAAATTGGGTTGGAGGAAGGGAATCAGTGCCCTTCCATATGTTGTTCAACTTTACTGTCTGTCTTCTGGCGTCATTGGCTGTGTTGGCTATGGGTAATAGGAGCTGAAGTCTGGACAAGAGCATCTGGAAGGTGACACATTTATCACAATTATTTGGTGTATTTCCTTGCAAAGAGTGGTGGCCTAGTGCTGGGCATGTGCCTGCTGAAAAGAAATAACCTGTCTGACGACTCATAACAAACCAGAAAGGAAATCTACCAGCTCCTTAGGAAATCCATGTGTGGATAAAGGAGGAGGAGAGATTTCCAAAACAGGTTAGAGAAGCCTCTAAAGCTGCCTTCCACATTTTCCAGTCTGCCTGTCTAACTAAAGAAAAAGAACAGTGATTGCAGAGAAAGATGGAAGGAAGTACAGTATATAAGTTCCAGTCGGTATATAGATATAGACAAGGTGAGGAAGCACACTCTGGCTGCCCCTCTGCCTATTACACACATCCTCACTCAGATCTGTATGTGGTCCATTAGTGCTCTGCTCCAGCAAAGTTGACCACTGACAGTAAAGGTACAAGAACCTTGAGATCTAGCCCTATCTGCATTATCATCATTGACATGGAATCCTTTGTGTTTGCTTTGATTTTCTGTCAGCACCACTTGAGGTTCTCTCTCATTTGCACTTCTTTGGCTGATGTTTTCCTGTTTCTTTATTGCTTAAGTTTCCACATTTCCCTTAAACTGTGTGTCATCAGCAAGTGTCGCTTTTGAAGTTGCACTTTTGCACTCTCCAGGGCCATTCATAAACATGGTAAACCAAAACCGGATCTCAATATTGACCTTTCCAGGCACACCACTCATTACCTCTTCCTACTTTCAACTCTTCACTTTTGCTAATGCCTTCTGTTTCCTGTCGGTAAGCCAATTTTTACATTGACAATATTTATATAGTTCTCTTACACATGAGTTTCTGAGGGCAGATTATTCATGGCTTCACTGTGGGTTCGAAGGAGAAGCTCAGGCTGCAGTGGGCTTTCAGCTCCCAATCCAGTTGGCTGGTGATATGGGCATCTATTATCTATATCTACATTAATCATGGCACAAATAAGCCTGGAGCCATGAGGACTTTGCCCCACATTTAGAGGATACGTACTCAAATTTTTAGGTGAATCTACCAAGAGGTATATGGCCAATAAGCAATAATCTCTTCTAGGGCACACTTCATTTTCCTTTCCTTTCCTTTTTTTTTAAAGAGAGAGAGAGAGAGAGAGAATAACCTTTCTTTTCCTTTTGGAGGTTCACTGCATTCTTTTTCACAGAGGGCTCATGCCCAGGGTTCAAGGTGGAGTGAGTGGGAGATAGTACCACTTGCCTGGTGGGCCAAAGTGTCTAGTCTGGGCTCTGCTGTAAATGGAATCTCTTCTAGTTCTAAGAATCTTTTAAATTCTCCATACTGATATACATCTTCCTGTCCACCTACCATTCTGCAATTTCTTGTTGTTGTGGTGGTGGTGGTTATCATTTCTCAGCATTGCTGGTGCTTGGAGGTGGACCCTCTGGGTGTGTGAGATGGCATTTTTACAAAATCAAAATAGGTATAGGTAGATCTGTGGAAACATGCTGAAAAATATGTGAGATTAGGAATATTTTAGAATGCAAACCCTGAGTTCCCTTGCATGCCTAATACCAGGGTTGTGTATAACGAAGAATATGACATTAATGGGAAGAAATCATTGCAACAGCAGGAAGGACACATTTTTATGAGTTGTATTTTGGTCTTCCAAGAAGGACAAAAGGCTAGGCTCTAAATCATTGTTGGTAATTCTAAAAAGAATGGAGAGGACAGATTGAAAAACTGATCAGAAATAAGGAGCCATATTAAGTGCAGTGGACCCTATATCACAAGCGGTTTGTTTAACAGAATATCTGCTTAAAGGAAAAGAATTTCAGGAGATAGGAAAAAATTGCTTAACAGAATTGCCTATGGGGCAAATCTGTACAACAGAAAAACGGTCGCGATTAGGGATTAATCCATTTTCAATGCATTCCTATGGGAAATTTGTACAAAGGAAAATTTGCTTAACAGAATTTTATTTGGAATGAATTAATTCCTTTATACAAGGTACTACTTGTAATTAGGTCAGTGGTTCCCAACCTTCCTAATGCCACAACCCTTTAATGCAGTTCCTCATGTTGTGGTGACCCCTTGCCCTGCTTGAGAGAGGCCACAAGCCCCCTTTGGCAGGCCAGTGATGCAGGTACCGTAGAGAACTTCCCTCCACAGGCACCCATAGCCAATTGCAGCCTCCAGTGCCATTGACTAACATTCCCTCCAACCTATCAAGCTGTAACTCACTCTTCCCCCCTTCCTCCTCCTCCTCCAGACCCAAGCCGTTTGGGCCTTTTTCTTCACTGGCTCATGGTGACCCCTGTGAAATGGCCATTCAACCCCCAAAGGAGTCCTGACCCCCAGGTTGGGAACCACTGAATTAGGTAAAAGGCCCACAGTACCCAAGTAATTTTGTCAACAGTTTACAGTAAATACTTAAAGCTTTACTTGGGAGGCAGGTAGGATTAAAGTTCTCCAATGCTTTTTATAACACTCTCTTTTTCTCCAGAGCATAATTAGAAGGGTTGTTCAGCATCAGTTGGGCCAGCGTTAATGGCACAAAGCAATCGTCTTTTCTAAGAAAACATTACAGCTTCCTCCAGAGATCCAATAAAGATTTTATGCATTCAATTTAGCCTCGTTCCACTTCCATTGAGATGCTAAACACATACAATCCTTTAAAAATTATTTATGCCATGTTGCCTGTGTGTCTGAATATATTTATATGTAACTGTAAATAGATATTTTATTTTACATGAAACTAATGTTTTCCGGTAACTGTTGATATTGTTTTGTTCTTTTTTGAAAAAAATTGAGGGGTTTTGGGGGAGAGGCAAGTTGAGGAAACTTGCAAGTGGTCTTCATAAAGGAACTCTGGGGATATAGCTTGTGTTTCTGAGTATCAAATTCATTCCTGGATATGTCTGAGGCCCAACCAGTGAATAAGCTGAAGAGTCCCATCTGGAAATCACCCTTTGGCCTTACAGGGAAACCTGAGTGTGTGAGAGCTGCTTATGATTATTCAGTGGAAATCACATGGGACTCAATACATTCTCTCAAAGATGGTATCACTTCTGGGAAGTTCAAAACTTGGACTCTTTTTTGGACAACAGCCTCAAAATACCCAACCACCATGTTGGCTGGGGCATTCTGAAACGTATTTATTTATTTATTTATTTATTTATTTATTTATTTATTTACCGCCCGATTTTCCAGTAGAATTCTGGGCGGTTCACAATAGAAGTCCATACAAGTCAACTAAACAAAATATACATACTGTAAAACAAAGATCAATAAGGACATTAAAATCAATGAAACCATGGGCTACGATATAAGATGGCAGTGAAAAAAGAAAAGGAAAAAAATATGTGATCAAACCTCAATTCGTTGCCAAAAGCAGCCTGGAAAAGCCAAGTTTTTAATCACTTCCTAAAGGCTGAAACCCTACTGTTCTAATATCATAGGGAAGTCGATTCCACCCAATGGGAGCCTCCACCAAAAAGACATGGTTCCAGGTGGAGATCTTGCAAGCTTCCTGCGGGGTAGCAACACTAAGCATTAGGACCTGGGATGATCTAGTGGGCCAGGCCAAAGATGATCTTGGGATGATACGCTCTGTCAGATAAGCTGGTCTCAAGCCATGGAAGGTTTTGTAAATCAAAACCAGTACCTTGAATTTTATCCTGGAGCGACAGGTAACCAATGCAGGTGGACCAGAATGGGGGTGATGTGCTCATATGTTCCTGCACTAGCCACCAATCTGGCTGCCACATTCTGCACCCGCTGCAATTGCCGGATAAGGGTCAAGGGAAGCACCATGTAGAGCACATTATAGTAATTTATCCTTGAGATAACTAGTGCTTGCACAACTGTCCTTAGAAGGACACCATCAAGATATGGACAAATCTGGGCAAGAAGCCTAAATTGGAAAAAGCCTGCCCTGGAGATGGCTGCCACCTGGGATTCCAAGGATAGCACCGAATCCAGGGTCCCACCCAGATTCTTCACTCTATCAGCCAGCTGGAGGGAGATTCCATCCAAGCTGGGAAGAGGGCCACAATACCCTTTCGGTTCCCCCAACCCAAGTAACAGTACCTCGGTCTTCTCGGGGTTGAGTTTGTGCCTGTTGGTCTTGGTCCAATCCAGCATGGCATCCAAGCAGTGATCAAGGGTCCACACAGCCTCTGTTGCAGAGGTGGAAAAGGAGAGACAGAGCTGCATGTCATCAAACTTCGAATGACCTCTGCCAGCATCCTCATATAGATATTGAAGAGCATGGGGTAGAGCGCCGACCCCTGAGGAACCCTGCGTGTGAGGGACCAAGGGGCCGGCAGGACTCCACCCAGCTGTACCCTCTGGGCATGGTTGCAGAGAAAGAACTGGAACCAGCACAATCTCCATCTCTGAAGGTCCCTTCCCCACCCAGGAGGATACTGTCGTTGACAGTATTGAAGGTCACAGACAGATTGAGGAGGGCCAACATGGCCCCTCTCAACAGGTCAGCTTGCAATGCAACCAGGGCTGTTTCAGTCCCATGACGTAGCCTAAACATGGATTGGAATGAATTTAGGACACAGTCTTCATTGGATAATGTGTTAACTTTTTTATAATTTTAATGTTTGCTGTTTTCTATCTTATGCATCTGGTAAAAGGGAAAAGCAGAATATAAAGTGTTTTTAAAGAAACAAACACCTAGGGTTGGTTCCAGAAAGATTTATCTATACCTAGAATAGATCCATTGAACTCATTGGGGTTTAATCTAGTTTTGATTAACTGACACACCATTGCTTTCAATGGGTCTATTCAAAGCGGAATCCAACCTGTACCTGCCAGCACTGTAACATTATGTGGCCCCTGAACATGCTCTGCTTTTTTCTAATCTGACACATTTAAAAGCCCTAATATTCCATCTTGTCTGAAGCCACACAGTCTTACAGATGGCCATTCTCTGGGTACAGTATCTACTAATCTACAGAACAATCTTCTATATAGACAGACCGCACAGAGGAAAAACAGGGATTAAAAGCACTCTCAGTAATGAATGTGCTGTTTTGTCAAAATAAAAGCTTGGCAAAGACCCAAAAACTAAAGAGACCCCATTTTCAAAAGTATGAATGTTCTTTAAATAGAAAGCCTTTAATCTTATCTCTAGAAATAACCCCCATCCAAAAATTTCTCTCGTCCTTAAATGGGGTAATTTAGGATTTATGCACAGTGAAATGTTTCTGTTATGGAAAGCAGGAGGGGTTTTCAGAAGTCTAAAAACTGGTTATAGCCAAGGACTTCACAGTAAGCTGATCGTATATTACTGTTTTCTTGGGATGAAGAAATTTGTCTAATTTTCTTTCCTTTATTCATAGCTTCTTAAATCTCAAGTTCTTTATTAAGAGGTCCAAGAATGTTGGTAAATACAAGTAAAATACAAACCAAAGAAGATTCTCAATTAATAGCACTGATCAAAATCAACAAGTATAGCTATTCCCAGGACAGAGTAATGTGGATTATCTTGTCAGATGTGCCAACCCTGATTGAGGACTAAAAGCATAGCTGAATAAATACAAATTCAAAGCCAGACTGTTAAGTGCTAAACATAAAGAATCACACTGAATGGGTAGCTGTTTATTTTCTCCCACATTCATTTTTAAAATCTCATGTTCTTCTAATCTTGGAGTTGCTTTTTCAATTATACTTGGCAGTATATAAATCCAAAAAATAAACAAATTCTTATGTTGAGTTAGTAACAGTTTTAACATACAGTGGACCCTTGTATAACAAATGGTTAGTATAACATAAAATCTGTACAACATAAAAAATTCTAGAGATAGGGGAAATTTGCTTAACAGAATTGTATATGGGGCAAATCAGTACAACATAAAAATGGCTGCGATTAGGGATTACTTTGTTTTCAATGCATTCCTATGGGAAATTTGTATAAAGGAAAAATGCTTAACATAATTTCATTTGTAACGAATTAATTCCTTTATACAAGGTACCACTTGTATAACCATTTTCACTGTTAAAATTCTTTTGTTAAAAAAATTTATACAGTATAACGTGGGGTCACAGGAGTTTGGTTCACATCCAAGAAAATGTGAATATCATAGTGGTGTTAATTTTGCTCTTACATGACTGGTTAAAATTGCACTAATGTACTGTTGTATGACTGTGTACCTTCATCCCAATAGTCAACACAACACTGATCAACTCCACTGTTTCCATGTATTGTACCTCATGTCAAACATGGTCTTTTCAATAGAAACAAGTCCACAATCACAAGTTCATCTAAGTGATCCTGTGATGATACACTGAATGATAGAAATGCACTTGTGAATCACCCTTTGAACCAAAATGGCATATATTTGCAATCTGACCTAGTCAAAGGCAGAATAAAACACTGGGCAGCCTGTGATGAAGAACAAAGATGACACCTCCTTCCCACTCCCTGTCAAAGCCAACTAGACCATCTGCTGAATCTTCCATCAGTCCTGGTGATGTCAACACACCTGATGCCAGTAGACCATCTTAAGAAGTGCAGTGCAAACCTCACGACACACATGTGTCATTACAGTCGTGACCGACTCTTCGTGACCCCATGTCCATGGAGTTTTTCTTGGCAGGAGTGCTGGAGTGGTTTGCCAGTTCAGGTCTCTCCATACTGCTCAACTCCTCTCCTCTCCTAGTGTCTCCTGTTGAAAACAGCAAATTTACCTTGCCTAATTGCAGGGCCAGCACAAGTCTAATTACGTAGCATGCAGGTAAAAATACTGGAATAAGTAATCTATTCCCCTTGTATTTCCTTCCTGCACAGAGGTAGGCAACCCTCCAGATGCTGAATGGTACCTCCCAGCATTCCTCAACTCTGTAGCTAATTAGCTACATTGTCCATCTGTGCTCTGGCATTATGTGTGTGTCAGCACTAGACACGGGCACGGAGCGGCGAAATTGTTGTTTCTGTTTTCGGTTATCATTTCCGTTACGTAACGGAAACGGTAACGATAATTACGCCGCTCCAGCTCGAACCCGACCCGAAAAAAGAAAAATTGGGTCTTTTTTTTGTTGTCGTTAATGGCATCGCGGCAATCGCGTGATGCCAAGCAGCATAGAAAAAAGTTTTTAAAAGTAAAAAAAAAAAAAGACTCCTGGCCAAAAAAGCAGGCGAAAATATGCCTGCCTGAGGACACCTACCAG
>JAHTLZ010000275.1:16272111-16298859 GCA_023846285.1 Phrynocephalus versicolor | reverse complement strand
GGGGGGGGGGGAAATCCAAAATGGCGACCACAATTTTTCTTTAGAAATCGTGGTCAAAAAACACACCAAATCACCACAGAAACATGTGAAATTTATTCATTTTAAATGCCTGATTTTTAATAGTAGCAGCAGTGGGTTTTTTATAGCAATAAAACGTCGCATTGATTTTATTTTATTTTATTTTATTTTATATTTTTTTAGACCTGCCCATTTGGGCTGGGCATGGGATGGGACCATGCAAATTTTTTGAACCATTCCACCAATGGCATGGCCAGATTTTGACTGACACTTCTGGATGTGCCAGAGGGCAAAAAAAAGCCGAGGCACCTTCCAGAAGTCGCAGTCGGATCTTGGATGTGGAGGGTGGAGGGCTGTGGGGCTGGCTGCTGCTGGCTGATTGGAGGGAGGCTGGAGGCTTTAGATTTAAGTTAGGCAGGCAGGGAGGGAACTGAATTTAGAAAATAATTTCTTTGATTCTCTGCAGCTTTGTCTGCTGAAGGGAATAGCAGTTTATTCTCTTTTTTTCCTCTGGCAGTTTGTGAGGATTTTTTTTCTGATATTGGGTAAAGGGGGAGGTTTTACTAGGAGGAGGTGTGGATTTATTTTAAAAATATATTACATTGGGACGTCAAATCACGCTAAATCGCGGTGGAAATGACAAACAACAAACAAAATGATGAAACGACATATTTTTGAAAAATTTCGCGACAAACGGAAACTACCCAAAATGGACCCGTTCTGACAAATGAAAACTCGAAACGTCATTTTTTCTGGTCGTGCCCATGTCTAGTCAGCACTAGAGATGGGCACGAAATTGAAAAATAGTGTTTTGTTTTGTTTTGTTTCTGTAGTAGTTTCATTTCATTTCATTTCTTTTGTAACAAAATTTTAAAGTAGTTTCATTACGATACCTAATGAAATGAAACAAAATGAAACACTATGCTCCCCTGGGTCCTGAAGGACCAAAAATGGCAGGAGAGCTTTCTCAAGTTCTTTCCTCTGACATTTGGAAATGTTTGGGGTTCCAGGAGCTGAGTTATTAAGCTCCAAATGGGTGCCCCTAGGGGAGGGAACTATCTAATTAGATTCGACTTCTGACTCAATTAGAAGGATTTTTTTCCCTAGGGGCACCCCCTTTGGAGATTAATAACTCGACCCCCTGAGCTCCCTTACCATTGATTTCTCTAGGATTAATTGTTTCATTCAGGAGGAAAAATGGTGTTTCGTGATGGAACAAAACAAAATGCATCCTACTCTTTTGTTAGGTAACAAAGTAATTCATTGCCTAACAAAATGAGAAAACAGCATTTTGTTTTTTGCTTCGTGCCCATCTCTATTCAGCACACATCTCAATGTCAGCTGCCATCAATAGATGTAGCCTTTTTTTAAAAAAAAATTGTCCACGAATAGCTATTGGCTTTTATAGATTGAGAGGAATCTTATAGACAGACTTGAGATGCATATCTTATAATGTGTGGAAGACATAACAAATGATATAGTCAATGTCATGCTATAGTTAGAAAAAGAGCATTTATTTCAAACACCTGGTCATCTCTAAGTATACACACCAATGCAACCTATATTTCAGAGTGGAGAAAGACATTTTTCATATGTATTCAAAGAATTCAGAGTATCAACAAAACTCAACTGAAGCAAAGAGCTGTATAAAGGTTTGCCATACAGGTCTCCATTTCTGCTTATGCAGTGCTTCAAATATTTCTCATTCTTCATTATCTTATGTCAGAGGTTCTGTGTTTGATTTTGATGAGGAAAAAACCACCCAAGTGTTTGAATGTTTATCTGGTGCTGGTCCAGTTTACCCAGCTCTCCACAGGCCAATTTCTTCTTCAGAGGCCAGCAGTCTCGGAGTGCCATTCTTTCCAAATGTTGGGAAATTGCTTCAAGGTGGGAAGAAATACATTCACCTGTATAGGAAATAGTCCACAAGTAAATTTGGTGACAATTGAAAGGAAGGAAAAGGGGAATGGTGTGCTCAAAGTTGCGCACAGAAGGAATTTATTAGTTTACGTCTTAGTTTTTTATGTTTTTCTCATCCATCGTGGAGCTCAGGATTGTGTTCTGAAAGCTTGCCTGGAATCTGTCCAGGTACTCCTTAAATCAGGACAGCTTCACTTCAGGTTGCTCCATTTTGTACCATTTAACTACGCATTGCAACAGGAGGCCCTCTCCTGTGTACCTGTGTTGGCAATGGGACCATGAGGAGGGCTTCTTCTCAGAATCTTAAGAGGTGAGAAGGCTCCTATGAAGAGACCCAGTCCTTTTGATAGCCTGGACAGACCCAAGCTGAATAGGGCTTTTCAACTAATAACTAAATATGGGCACGAACCAGCAACATGGTGGTTCATTGCTTGGCATTGATTTGTTTGGGATTTTGATTTTTTTTGTTTGCTTGTTTGTTTTTAAGACTGCCAAGGGCTTGCTGGAAATGAGCTTGAATCTCTTGCATGCAAATTCCCCCTTTTCTTCCTAAACACCCATAGAGAATGCTCGAAAATGCACGTGAACTTCCCACTGTGGCCAATGGAAGAAGGAACAGTAGGACATCCATGAAGAGAAAAGAAGAAGGAAAAGCTGCCCTTCTGCCCTTATCCAGCCAACTCATAAAGTTATGGATACTGTAAGCTAAGGGGAGCTTCAAGGTATAGAGCTCAGGGTTGCTTTTCTGTTGTATGGCTCAACAGCTTGGGTTCATTAAGCAGCTAGGGGCGTATCTTGGGCAGAGGGGGCAGAAAGGTACATCTGCCCTGGGCACAGAAATCTGGGGGCACCTAGAGGGGGAGGGGGAGGAGGAAGTCTGCTCCCTCCTGCCGCCGCATGCCAGGTAAGTGGCAAAGCAAGCAGGCAGGCAGGCAGGCAAGCATGGTGGCTGTGGCACCCTCCTCCTCCACCTCCTCCAGCTCTTTGTCACCACCACACGAGAGGTAAGGTACACCCACCCGCATGCCTGCACGTTGAAGATAACACCCCCAGAAAGGAACAACCCCCAGACATTGAAAGGAACACTCCTCCTCCTCTTCGTTGCCTCAGGAGGGTTGAAAAAAATTCTTAAGGATGATTCACACCCTGGTCAGCACCTCTTTACCTTGTTACCATCAGGCAGAAGATATCATAGTATAGCCTGCTGCAGCAACAGACTGAAGAACAGTTTTTATCCATGGGCTGTCAGACTGCTGAATGGGAAATAATCCCAGGACAAGTATAGAAGAACTGACCTGTGGGCTGGCGCATTCTGTGTCAAGTACACAGGGTGCAATAAGACTGAGTGCTTGCTAGTGGGATGGTGGTGGGATGGTGGTGGGGGTGGGCATGGGAGACTCAGCCAATTTCATTGTGCACATGTTGTACATTGAAAATAAAGGTATTATTATTATTATTCCAACTCTTTGTCACCACTGTGGAAAAGATAAGGTGCATGCACACACCAGTGTGCCCAGGTGCCCCATGCCCGCCCCATGCCCACAGGATTGCCCCCCTTGCTGGGTGGATCGATGGGGTTGGGGAGGGCCAGAGGGGCACAAAAATAACTTTGTCCCCAGGGACCCCAAAACCTTGCTACACTGCTATAAGCAGCCATTAGAATGTTGATTTCTTTATCCTTCCCAAACCAAGGAGGAAACTGCAGCCAGGCTGAGGATTCCAGTGTTACTTTCCCAGCAAATCTTCCTAACAAAGGGCCTTGGAAACTACAAGCATAATTATAGAGGAACCTATGTACATTTAGGGCAACATTGATAGGTCCCCCCCCCAAACAATGAGGGATGTTTGAAACAATGGGAACATCTTCACTATTCCTCCTTTTCAGAGATTCCATGACTCTTTGACCAGATCCCTGACAATTTTAAGGCATGAGCACTTATGAAGTTTGAGAGGTGCTCTTTTATCCATGCAGTCAACTTCTGAAGCAATAAAAAATGTTAACCTAGGAATAAAAAAAAGGAAAAGGAAAGAGTAATAGAAAAATGACATTAAAAGTAAATTCCAGACTCCTGCAAAAGCTTCAAGCCAAATTGCTCAAATGGGCAGCTAAGCAAGAGGAAATGGCAACATATTTTTGCAGAATTTACACTTTTCATGCTATTGATGGAACACACAGTTCTTTGCATGACTTTCTGAAGCTGCCTAAAAAAAATTATATCCATGGAGACATGCAAATGGAATTACATCCAGTGTGTAACTTTTGATCATAGATTCTTGTTCATAAAATGAATTAAAGAGAGTGTCAGACACTGAAGTCTCACTCCAGACCACACAAGTCATATATTTAGGGTATTCATTCCTTAAATATTTGGTTTGGTTTGGTTGAGCTTGGTTTTATTCAGATCAGAGGTGGGCAAAATCTGGCCCTCATGATGTCATTGGACTACAACTCCCATCAGTCATAGCCAATGATGAGGAATGGTAGAAACTGCCATTCCCCAACATATAAGAGATACAGCACGTACAATGCCAATCCTTGTACAAATGCGGCTGGCAACGGGTGGCTGGCGGGCAGTGGGGGGACGGCGGCGGTGGCCAACAGCAGGGGGGCGGAGGGGGGCGACAGGCTGTCCAGCGCCCTCTCTCCATTTTGGCACCCTAGGCAACTGCCTAGTTCGCCTTAATGGAAGCACCAGCCCTGGCTGTAGCTAATGGGAAAGCCATTTTTGCTCCTGTGGTAGAAGCAAAAATTCTTTAAGCCGATCAGCGTATTTTTGAACCTATCAATCAGGCAGAAAGTAGGATTTTAAAGCTAGAAAAATCTAGTTCTATGTCTACCCTAATTGCTTAAACTCAATGATATTATTAACTCACAGCTGCCTGTGTTACATGATACAGTGAACAAAGGCTCCTTTATCCCATATTAAACCTGCTAATCAATTTGACATACCCTTCAATTCCCATCTTTCAGTTTGTTTTTTTTCTTCAGAAGAAAAAAAAATCTACAACAGGTTGTCTGTGAAGATTCACAGTCTTCAGATCTACAACAGGTTGCTTTGTATATTGCAAACCAAATGCGTTTTTGTTCATTTTTTTCCAAATTGTATCTGTTGTTTGCACACATTGACCCACTGATTCAAACATGTTCCTGCACATACTTGAAGTACAGTAATACCCTGTTTTACGGGCATGATCCATTCCAGAAACATACTTGTAAACCAAAACACTCTTATATCAAAGCAAATTTTCCCTAAGAAATAATGGAAACTCAGATGATTCAGTTTTTGGCCCTGTGGTCCATATACTGTACACACAAAATGCCAGAACTAACAAAAGAAGTTGGCTAGAAATCCATGTCCTCACCATGGTTTAGGTACCTGGCTATGGGATCTGCTTGGCTTGGGACTAACAACTGGATTTTACTCTGTGTTTTTAATGTGACAATAATAAAGTGAAATTTGTAACCCTATACGCACTTGATGAACTGTCCCATGACTAGAAATGGTTTGAAAAATAACAAAGGACATTGAAAACAAATTAATATAAATATAATTTTTTTCATGCATATATGACATGAAAACATAAAACTGAGTCTACTGCTGTTCTATTACTCTCTTTAAATATTAGCATCCCCAATCTGTTTTATAAGCTTGTTTTAATATGCATTCAATTAAACTCAAAAGAAGCTGATATATAAATCTTTACATTGCTGTAGTTTTAGAATGATTACCAGTAATTCAGAAAATGGACTTATTTGCAACAGGCATGGGGGAAATATCCTAATTAGTACTAATGAATCATTGATTTTATGACCAAGCCTGCCTTCCAATTCCACCACAACATAAAGATGATTTAATGTGTGTCAAAAGTTTTAGGGTCTGTGTTTTTATGGAACAATCTTTTGACACCACTGTCTATTTTAATGTTCTTTTGAAAATGAGAAAAAGAGAATGCAAGCCCTTCAAATGTCATGGAAGGCAGGATTAAGCTTCCCTCTTTCCAAACAAAAACAAAGGATATGTGCAAGGCCAGGAACATGTGTAAATGTCTGAGCAAAAGAAGTATCTTTTGTTAGCATAATCATTTAAATAATGTTGCTCGAATGGGCTCTTCTGTACAGCTGAGATATACTGTCCAGGTTACCTCCAAATGTGCCTGTCTGGCATTGGGCAGATATTGGCGGTGACTTCATGTCCATTGTGTCTCTCTAAGTGTTGCGCTTTGGAGTGGTACAATTCGTACTTCATGTCTGTCACGCAACAGCTGAAATTTGTCACGACCACGGCCCGGAACAGGTGCTAAGCAAGACAAATCTGCACCTGGCTCTGTGGTAGGGTATTTCCTTGTCACTAGAGATGGGCATGAATTGAAAAAATGACATTTCGGTTTTTCATTTTTCATTGAGGGGTCCGTTTTGGTTCATTTTTGTTTTTTTGTGAATTTTTGAAAAAATTGTTTATTTATTTATTTATTTTTGAACTTGTATCCCGCCCATCTTCCCGAGGGAACTCTGGGCGGCTTACAGCGAGCTGACCATTGCAGCAATTTTGTACAATGCAATTAACAACAACAATACGATCACAATATAAACAAGCAAGTAAAATTAAAACACAAGCAGCACCCTTGACTAGAGCGATATTCATTTTTTGTTTTTCATTTTACCCGCTTTTTGCGCAATTTCTAAAGCATTTCTATGCACGAGCGTCCCCCAGCGCCCCAGACCAGAGGGAAAATATTTTTAAAAATGATACTGGCAGAGACACAGTATAGACTAGGTACGCAGGGAGGCTGCAAAGGCAGTGGTGGGTGTTGCCCAGGGTGCAAGGCAGCCGCAGAGTGACTGCACTGCGGGGTAGGGGACGGTACTCACCGAGAGGTACTATGTACGCGCACACATAGGGAGGCTGCAGGACTGAAGCTAGAGAGAAATCTCTTCTTTCTCTCCCCTAAGAGCCAGGCTGCAGCCTGCAGGAACACAGAGACACACACCTGCCTGGCTGGCCTAAAGTGAAAATAATGAGTCGCAGAGACAGCAATCCCACCCTAACTCCCACTGGAGACTGCAAGGAGGACGGGGGATGCCAGAGCTTTTTATGCCCTCTGTGGCTGCCAGACCTGCCCAGTCTGCAACCTGGGCATGCTATTGGTTGAAGTTGTCCAAGAATTTACATGATCCCATCACATGGCTTGCCTCCATTTTATGGCTAGCGAGTGGCACTGGCGACATCCATTTTGTCATCCTTAAAGGGAAAAGAAAAATACATCATGATGGGGAAGACAAAAACAAACATTTTAAGGACCCCAACCCCCCCTGGTAGGTATTATCAGACAGTATAAATAATTATTGCTGCATTTTTATGGATGTCCAGGGTGTTTTTTAACATTTAAAACAGCTCATTTCATTGCGCATCCCCATTAATGAAAAACGAAATGTAACGAACCTAATTTTCATGGTTGTGTTCGGTTCGTTCCAATTTCATCACAATTTTTGTTATTTGTTTTGTTACGTAACAAAATGAATAATGAATAATGAAACGAAAAAAGTTCATTTCATGCCCATCTCTACTTGTCACTGTTTGTTCCCGGTTTCTGTTCCTAGACAAGACACCGTGAAGTAACAACTGCCACACAACAAAACATTTGTTTCTCCCAGAAAACTGTGTCCCAGGTACTGGGTTAGATGTTACGTTCAAAGTGCCCACCCACCCCAGATGATCACCACCCCCTTGCCCTCCTCCATTAAATACCAATAAAACAAACCAAAATTCAAAGCCAGGCAAGAGGGACACAAGACAGACAATTAATTAGCAAGCAAAAGGAATAAAGAACAAAGAAAGCCCAAAGGCTATCACCCGGAACATTCCAATGTGGCCATGTGGAGAAAGTGAAAGCTAGCCAGACAAGCCGCATACTCCTTCCCTGCCTGCAAAGATTTTGACTTTTCATAAGCAAAATATCGAAAAATATTTTAAGCCCCCCCCCAAAAGGAAAAAGGAAGCTAGACAAATTCAGTGTTTGTCACAGTACAAGACCGTGAGGTAGCACTTGTCACGAGACAAGTTATCATGACCATAGGAACACTGAAACAGGGACAAAACCATATGATTGTAACCAATGCCGTCACGGAACAAAACTAGTCGTGGAACAAAGAAGGACGTGAAGTAACCACCATTGCAAGCAGGATGGATTTTCCCCTTCCTTTCCAAGGAGAACTGATTGCCTTTCTGGATGGGATGCAAGGAATTCAAGGAGTAGGTATGAATGAGAAAGTCCTATTTCAGGGGTGCCCAAACTTTTTGTAAGGAGGGCCAGATTTGGTGGCTGAGAATGTGTCAGGAGCCGGTTGCTCCCCGACCCTGCCACCCCACTGCAAGCCCCACCCACTGACCCGTACGCCCCACCCACTGACCAATTGCAACCCCACCCGCAGGAAGGAAGGTGGGTACCAAGGGAGGGAGGGAGGAAGGTGGAAACCAAGAGAGGAAAGAAGGAAGGTGAGGACCAAAGGAAGCACAGGGAGCCTTGGCCACCTCAGGGGAATGTGTGGGTGAAGAAGGGGGAGGGAGGGGCGGGCCAGCCAGCCGCGGGGCACTCAGAATGGCATGACGGGCCGGATTTGCCCCCCCCCCGGGCCGGACTTTGGGCAGGCCTGTCCTATTTGATGAAGCTGAAGCATGTTTGTGTGGTGTGGAATGAAGTCTCCCTGTAATAACTGAGACCACTTCAGCAACTGTAGGCTATAGGTACAAATGTCAATGTAGTCTTACCATCCCATTAAATCAGCATAGCTATATTGAGTGTTAAAAAGGTGGGTTTCAACTGGTGGACAATCTTGCCCTTGCTGGCTGTTGAGAGCTTCTAATATTTTCTATGGGAAATAAACTTTTATCCTTAAAAAAACCCATATAAAATATCCCACTTTTAGAAATCAGTGAGATTTTTTATAAAAGGAAAAGGTAGCAAGCAACTATGTTTTTATTGAATATAAAAATGAAAATGAAAGATGTCTCATACACAAAAACAGTTGCCTACCTAGGGTTAAATCTAATTGTCATTCTTATGTAGCATGAATGGGACTCACAACATTAATTTTAGAGAACGTTTGAGAACTCAAACTTTTTAAATTTTGAAAGTGTTTGAAGGTAACAACTATCAATAATTCTTCCTAAACTGAACATTCTATTTTTTTTTAAAAAAACTATTAAAGGTGGAAGGAAAATAGATTTATCCAGCCAAGAATCTTACTTGGAGTGCTAAGCTATGATGGTTTGGCTTTAAATCCTTGTTTATTCCCGGATATACAGGGATATGTCAAGCTTTACATGCTTTACACTTGAATTCTGTTATCTTTTAGAATCCCTTTCAGACATACTACTGCCATATTGGCAGTTTAATTCTGTTGCTTAGCATAGTGCAGCACCACTAGAGTAGGCCTATGAACCTCATGGAAATTTCAGCTCTTCCGTAAGTTTCACTTATTGAATAGGCCTACTGTAGTTGCAAATTACTATGGCAAGAAACAGGATTTCAGCCATTGTGTTACATCATTGGAGATACTACAAGAGACCGACCACATAGAGATGGGCACGAAATGCCAAAATTATGTTTCGTGCTCGTTATTCGGGGCCTGGGGCCTGCTTCAGGTCGTTTCTATTTTTTGGGCCCCGGGGGCCAGCTCCGTTTTCTGTTTATCATTTTTTGGCCCCCCTTCCCATGGCTGGGCCCCGCCGGAGCCAGTGTCAAGCCTGCCAGGAGAGCAATCCCATGGCCACGGGGAGCCCTCCCGGAGCCGTGCACTGCCAGAGCCGCCGGCAAGCCTGCCAGGATAAAAGTCCTGCAGCCACGGAAGAGCTCTCCTGGCCGGCTTGATGGCACCGGCGGTGCCCGGGAGGGCTGGGGGGGAGATTTAAAAAGCCCGCTCTTCCCCCCACCCCATCAGGTGGGAGGAGAGAGCGGGCTTTTAAAATCTTCTCCCCTCCCGAAGCTAGCACCGAGTGGCTACTGGGTGCTGGCTCCGGGAGGAGGGAAGTGGGGGAGAGAGCATCCCGTGGATCCAGCCTCTACATGCAGAGCCCAGAGCCCAGCCCCCTCTCGCCACCCTCCACTTGTCATTCACCAAGCGGAGATTGCTGCCATCCGCGCAGGGAAGATCCCTCCCTTGTCGGAGACCACTGTCCACCCCTCTGTGTGCACAGGGGTGAATGGGGGTCTCAGGTTCCCCCCGCGGGATATGATAGCACCCAGGCAATGTCATGACCCGGGCGGGGAAGATCCCCATTTCAGACCCCCCCCCTTTGCCCCTCTGCATGCATGCAGAGGGGCAAAGGGGGGACTTAGCTTCCCCGTGTGAGTCATGACAGCGCCGGGCATTGTCATGACCCAGGCAGGGATGATCCCTTTCAGACCCCCCCTTCGCCACTCTGCATGCAGGGGGAAGAAGGGGGGACTCGGCTTCCCCGCGAGGCTCAGCCAGTCTCCTCCGCCCCAGGTGACAGCTGCCAGGCTGCCACCCAGGGTGGAGGAAATTGAGCTGCGGTCTTGCCTCCGTGCGTGGAGGCAAGACCATGGCCGATCTGATCTCCTCCGCCCCGGGTGACAGCTGCCCGGCCACCACCCGGGGCGGAGGAGATCGAGCTGCGGTTTCGCCTCTGTGCACGGAGGCGAGACCACGGCTGATCCAATCTCCACCCCAGGTGACAGCTGCCCGGCCGTCACCCCGGGTGGAGGAGATTGGATGAAGGAGCCAAACATAACCGAACTAATTTGTTCCGGTTCTGTTCGGTTTGTGCCCAAATTACTCTGGGCTCCGTTATTCATTCCGTTATGTAACGGAATGAATAACGGATAATGGAACGAAAAAAATTCATTTCGTGCCCATCTCTACTACTACATAGAAGCAAGCTAGTAACAGCTCACTGGGATTGGCTACAGAGGCATTGGATGGAAGATCAATCTTCCACTGTGCTTCTAGGGAAAACAGCCAGGCAGTGTGGTCCTGGGCAACCTGCACAGTCCTACGTTGCCCCCAGAAGAAGGGAATAGGGAAACACTTCTGAGTACTCAAAAGAAAGCCCTAAAAGAGTCACCATAAGTTAGAATTGACAATGATTAGCATAAGCACTCAGTGTGAAAATTGTACATGTTCAAATAGCATTTGCAGAATGGTTTCTTTGCCATAATATTTACTGGCCATTAGAGCAGAGATCAAACATGGAATATTTTATCCTCTTTTTATTTTGTTTGGAATGCTCAGATGTTCACACTGTTTCTTTACCCTCCCCCTACGCATTATTCAAATATGTGGTTTGTGTCCATGTTCAAAAATAGGAACCTTTCTTCCCAAGATACTCAGATAACTGAAAATATTTGAACATGGAAATTCTAAACACAATCACAATTATCTTGAAAATTGCGATTTTATCCACTTGGAAAGTCTCTGCATGATGGCTGGTGTCAATTTAAGGTCTGGAGGTAGCCAGACATTTAAAAATTCAATACAAAAATGTATTTGTCAGTTCCTTGTCTTTCAGTGATGCCTGGAATTTGCTACCTTATGTAGTGATCATAGCTTGGATAAGTTCAGTTAGAGGTTTAAAAGATGTTTTCAAGAGAGTGATATATTATAGATAATAGGTTCTCAAATTAATTCTGACCAGAGATTGGCATGAATCAGAAAAATGGCAATTCATTTTGATTTGACAAATCACAAATCACAGATTTACAATTATTTAAAAATCATTTGTCAATTCATTTTTGCATTTAAAGCCATATAGGACAGCATCCAAGGAATCTGGAGACACCATACCCACAGGGAAGCTTCTTCTAACTCTCCTCAACAACCCCTCCAAGGCAAGAGAAGACTGGGTTTCAGACCTCTGAGTTATACACCCCAAACTGCCCCCCCCCATGAAAGCATCCTTTAGCAACTGGCTTGGGGAAGCCAAACTTACATCAAATATAGGGACTGTAGAGGAGAGTCAGAGGAGGTTTCTCTGCAGGTTTGGTGCTTCTAGGTGCCTGGGGAGGGCTTTCCGGGGGGGGACCTATTTTGGGGCATATAATTTGGACATCTGGAACCCAATCCTCACCAAACTTGGAGGGATTGTAGAGGAAAGTCAGGGGAAGCATCCATGTACTTTTTGTGTCTCCAGGTGCCTGGGGGCATTTTATAGCCTGATGAATCCACTGAATTAAAAATTGCTGACATTTCATTGATTAATATTCTTGGAAGGTTATCACTTTTGTATGAATTCGAATTGACAAATTAGCAATTGTTGAATGAGTTTTGCTGTCCATTTTGGAATTCGCATGAATTCTCTAATTCTGTTGCGTGGTATAGAATACAGCAGTGCTCTGTAATCTGCTGCCTTCTACATTTTTTCTGGACATAACGGCCTATCATGGACAGATTTGCTGGGGATGATGGGAGATGCAGTAAAACTGCATCTGGAACATGGTGGGCTGGAAAAGGCTGGAAGGAAGAGCACGGCAGGCACGCAAAGTTTGCTTGAATAGAATCGTCCAACTCAGTGCATCACCAAGTCTTAATATTTTCTTTGGCCCTCGGCCTACTCTCAGTTCTCTGACAAGTCATTAATTTCTGAAAGACCACCCTAGAGGTTTCTCCCCTTTTAGACAATCAGGACGTGCTAACCCAAATTCTGTGGCTGTTGTTTCCTCCCAAAAGAATTTGAAAGGTTGTGTATGGTGTTTGAAAGGCAAAGCTATCTCACTGCCAATCCAAGAGTTTACCTCCCTGGTGTTTCTGACTTACATAACTTGGTTGCACAATGATTTGCAAGTGAAAGGCTGTTTTTCATCAATTGTCAGTTCTTTATTTCCCAGAATGGCCTTCCTTTCATTCAGGCTGTACACTGGCTATAACACTGGTTGCAAAGGGCATACATAGAAGGAAGAAGTGAGCACCAAGGTTTTAAGAACAGTTTATGGATAAATTACAGTGGACCCTCGTATAACAAACAGCTTGTATAACATAAAATCTGTACAACATAAAAAAATCTGGAGATAGGGGAAATTTGCTTAACATAATTGCCTATGGGGAAAATTCGTACAACATAAAATGGGATTACTCCATTTTCAATGCCTTCCTATGGGAATTAGTATAAAGGAAAATTTGCTTAACATAATTTCATTTGGAACGTATTAATTCCTGTTTTACAAGGTACCACTGTACTTAGGTTGTGTAGGTCAGGACCTGCTTTTTCTGTCTAAAAAAGCTGAAGGTCAGATGATCTCCTGATGAGGTCTTCCTCAAAAGGGACATGCACACACACACAAAAACCCATCACTTGCGCGTGTGCATAGAATGGGTGTGCGCATATGCAAGAACCCTATCCCCCCCCATGTCATGCATGTAACAGGTACTTGTGTACAAGGTTCCATTGTGACCAAAGCAAAAATGAATGCAACATGTGTGCTAGAAGGAAAACACACATCTGGAAGGGTAGAAACATACATGCCCACTCAGGGGCATGCATTAAAAGAAAACCCTTCTGGCTAGGAATGGGCACCAAACAAAAAATGAAACACTGTTTCATCGTTTCATTAGCTAACGAAACAAAATGCCACGGAGAAGCAGCGTTTCGTTCGTAACAAAATGAAACAGTGTTCTTTTTTTTTTGTTTGTTTAAAACAAACTGATTCATTTTGCTGCAAAATACCTCCCCCAGGTCCCAGAGGCATTTGGGGCCTTTCGGACCCAGAGGACCCGTTTTATAGAGTAACGAATCGGTTCATGGCTGTTTCATTTTGTACATTTTAAAAAATCATTTCTAACAAAACAAAACAAATCATGGGGGTATGAAACAAAACAAAACAAAATACTATTTTTCCATATCGTGCCCATCCCTACTTCTGGCCATTGAAGAACTGGTCCAGCTCAGTTGATCATAGGCCACAACTTGGCAGTGGGCCACAGTCCAAAATGTGGGGACCTCTGCTCTACAGAACCATAAATTTGGCACCATAAGAGAGAAATAGCCCATACATCTTACGTGCGAAGGTCAGGCTGTGTGGAATAATTCCATCCAGCCTCTATGGCTTTGCATTGGTGATCTCAGGAGCAACACTACATGTTGTTACAGATAGCCCATCATTAGATGACAGGAAAGGGCTGAAAACATTTCGTAGTCCAGCAATGAAATCTCTCTCTCTCTCTCTCTCTCTCTCTCTCTCTCTCTCTGTGTGTGTGTGTGTGTGTGTGTGTGTGTGTGTGTTTGTGTGTGTGTGAAATGACAGTCACTTTGTGATCATATTATTCGTGGCTTCTCTGTTTGAAATAAAGTTTTACAGAGCGTCATCTCCATGTGCTGCTATCACTGCTATCACTCAGATCATTTCCATAGCAAATCAGCCTTTTTCAGGATTATGAATGTATTACAATTGTAATACAAACATATTCTGGGTGGAATCAGTGGATATAAAATTTCAGCCCAGGGGAAACGGAAACAAAGGCATAACATCATGGATTTCCTAATTGTAGTACTTGTGGGAAAACCCAAATCTCATTCCCAGCTGTGTGACAATGGATAACACTCTTGTATGTTTGCACAGACTCAGTGGAAAGGACACTGCCAATTGTTCTCTCCATTCTGTTTATCTGCAGCTACGCATGAAACCAGCAGAAATGCTTACAAATGACTGAAAGCACATTTTACTTGGTTTAGAAATCTCTCTCTCTCTCTCTCTCTCTCTCTCTCTCTGTGCATACATATGTGTTTACCTGTCTTTCTGTCTGTCTGCCTGTGAAATTTGTCTGTGAAATAGCCCTGCCAGATTGAAATAAAATTTGACATTCATGCTGATGCATCACTGAAGCCACAAAACTTCTTTTCATAAACTTCCACAATAAATGTCTTTAAAAAATAAAAAATTTCTTTTTCAAAATCAATAATTAAATTTTGTCATGGGCCAACAAGACATAAGTTATTTATTTGTCCTCCAAACAGATATAGGATTCAAGATCAATTTGAAAGGACTACCACTTTAGTTTCTTTCCTTATTTGAAAATACAGTATTTTTCCATGTATAAGACTATATTTTTGTTTAGAATGGAAGTATGTCAAGGGGAGAACTGTGTGGTGGTGAAACTGTAAATTTTGGGATGGAACAGTGGGGGTCGTCTTCTACATGGGGACAATCTATAGATGGAAAAATGTGGTACGTCAGTCGTGCCTCACTTGTGTTGAAACTGAAGGCCTGCGTGTATGGTGAGGAGTAAATGAGGTCTATTATTTTGTGGGCAGTTCTACTCCATGGCTTCCATTTTCTGCTCAGGGATGCAGGAAACTTCCCTAGGTGAGTCAGACTTTTTGGGCCATGTACCTCTGACCACCAGAGGCTCTCTGAAATTCTGAGAAAGATTTTATCCTGACCTTACCTGGAGATGTGAGGGACTGAACCTGGACAGGTCTGCATGGAAGGTACATGCTCTAGCACTATGCTATAGTCTTTTACAGCTTCATACCATGCCAAGAGACACGCCCATACTGAGACCAACATTTCACTTGCTCGAAAGAGAGGCCTATCTCCTAGGCTGCCTAGAGCCTATTTCCTGTACAATAAAAGAAACTGCTTTTTCAGAGACCAGTGGTTTCCGTCCTTGGATCCATAGATGTTGCTGAACTTCTCTTCCAAGCCAGCATGGCCAAAGATGATGGAGGAAGCATTTCTAAGGTAATAATCCACAGTGCCTGGGAACCTACCTGAAAAATCAATTGCTTTCTCTATATTGCCTTCTCTGTTTGAGAAGCTACACATTTCTTCACATAAAGAACGTAACCTAGTTTCTGTATTCCACACTCACAAATTAAAACTGTTTTCACTTCTAAGGTGTAATAAACTGAAACATTAAGGATGAGATTTCACAAAGTTCTTTGTTTCATTTGACGGTGTTGCAATAACCGTTCATGAGAACTCAGTTGTTCATGAAAGTTATCTGAGTGGAAATTTGTGGTTTTCGAAAGTCTGTCTTTTAAATATCGTTGGTCTGGGAGGTAATGTAAAGCAGCATGTTAATGTACTCCTTTGTTCCATAGGCTTTACTTGAACATTTTGGCTCACTGTAAGACACTTGGTATCTGACTCTACCATTCAGTCTAACCAGAAATTTCCAAACTATATTTCTGCAACTCCAGAGCTCCTTAAAAAACTATTCTTGCTCAAATCCTGCAAAGTATTTTTATTATATATCTAATCAGTCACGTATACTGGGGCCAAAATTACTATTAACTAATGTACTAATTCATTAGTTACATTCCAGCTGTTAAGATATTTTACAGAACAATAAATTATTGCTGAAACCTTGTTGATTTGCATAGTAAATTGCAATAGAGTAGACTCTTTGAATCAGTGGGAATTTGGTGTGTCAGATTCTCCATGGGTTCCATAAGTTTAAATGGGCCTGCTCAAATGTGACTTGATATACTAAAGTAAGGCTATGGTCACATTTGCATGGGATAAGAGGATGCACAGCCATTAGTGATCATCAACCACCCACCCCCGTGCTATCACATCAAATTCAGAATGCAGAGAGGCTACTGTCTTTGTTGCATGTTTCATCATGCATTACTACCAGCATCCCATGGACTGTGTACTCCTAAATCGATTTATTGCCTATAGATCTGGCGTGCAGGTCCGTGTCTCCCAACAGCTGCCACCTGATTTCTTTTTTTAAACAACCTTTGAAAGGGAATGTTGGTGTGTTAGTCTGCTTTTGTCAAATAGGGCCTGACATACTTGAGGACTGCAAAGGAAAGGGGAGAAAGGGAGTGGTGGGTGGGAGTTGAAAGCTATCCAAGAAGTATGGGAGGGGGGTGTTAACAGTTATAGTAACAGGACATGTCCTCAAAGCCCTCCAGGAATGGCTGAAAGGATGGATGTGGAGCATCAATCCCTCTACTGCACTGGTTCCCAAACTTTATTCCCTTGTGGCTCCCCCAAACTACGGCAGCAGTGGAGGAAGGGGATTGGTGAGGGGGTGCAGGGTGGAACAGGAAGCAAAGAAGCATGAAGGGGTGGAAGTCAGCAGCTGCAGCAGCATCACGTCTGTGTTGCCTGCCCCTGGCTGGTCTGGTGGCACTGCCTTGAGCAATGGGGCACTGCAAACACACCAATCTACAGAAGTCTTTTTTAAAAGGGGAGGGGTAGAAAAAGCAAAACAAAATGATGGTTAGAGTTGTTTGGCAGTGGAATATGCTGCCACGGAGGCTGGTGGAGTCTCCTTCTTTGGAGGTTTTTAAGCAGAGGCTGGATGGCCATCTGTTGGAAATACTGTGATGGGGGTTCCTGCATGGCAGGGGGTTAGACTGGATGGCCCTTGAGGTCTCTTCCAACTCTATGATTCTATGATTCTATGAAAACAGGAAAAAGAAACAAAAAGAAAAGAAAAGAAAGGGATATGTCCTACTTTTGGGGGTGTAAAGCAAAAGCAAAATGTTCTGCTTATATACTGCCCCATAGGACTTCAAGCACTCTCTGGGAGGTTTACAGTTTCATTATGCAGGCTACACATTCCCCCCACCTCCACCCCCAGCAAGCTGGGTGTTCATTTTACTGACCTCAGGAGGATGGAAGGCTGAGTCAACCATGAGCCAGCTACCTGGGATTGAACCCCAGGTCATGAGCACAGTTTTAGCTGCAGTACAGGCATTTAACCACCATGCCACATCTTTTAACCTACAAAAGGCAGAATGTTAAAAAAGGCATAGGCCAATATATCAGCATATACACCACATGATCACAGCATGCAACAGCATATGTAGTAGAAGGTGTGAGAAGTAACATATAAAATACACTCATTTTAATTAACTGAAGTCACAGAGCAGTTGGCTCACCAAGCCCCACAGATTCAGTGGGTCTACTCTAGTAGGACACCATATGCTAAGCAATAGGATTTGAGCCAACATTACATAAAAAGAATAGGCAATGTGAAGGAGAAATCAGTCCACTTCTGGTTCAGAAGTCATATAGTGTTTCCCCAACTCCTCCATGGAAAGGCTATGACTGCTGATTTTTATTTGTCCAAGTGCATTTTTATTATGCTTGTCCCTAAGTGCTAATGATAATAAATTAAAGTCACTACTTAAAACTTAAAACCCCAAAAGCAGCAATAAAACAGACTGAGCATTAGCTAATTGGCAGTCATAAACAAATAATAAAACAGCATTAAAATATTATATCCACTGAAAGCTCAGGAGAATAAAGCTGTCTTCAGCTTGTGCTTAAAGGCTAATGAAGTAAAATTGTGCAGGATGGGAGCTTCACAACTGTGGAGGTACCGTTAGTGTTGCCAAATCAGTAGATTCCCCCAAAGTCTAAGACCAGAGAGTAGATGATGGTGGTGCCACTAAGGTGGGGTAAGAAAGGTTAGGAGCCCCCCCCCCCAATGTCAGGTCTGAACTGCTTCTGTCAGGATCTTGTAGCAAGGAGGCTGATTAATTATGAACCTGGTGCACCACAACCTTCTTTGCTCCAAATAGTAGGGTTGACCCAATACTAACACATGAAAAATCCAGGAGTAAGGGGAGAGGACCAGGGGGAATGATCCAACTTCTCAGTCCTGTTCAGCCACACATGTCTCCCTGTTTGGAGAACCAGAGAAGCAAAGTTAGTGGCCCGATATCTGTCAGCCTTGGACACTGCTAAAAAGGTTGTCATTGCCTCCCAAACTCTGCCATGGCCTATCTAAGACTGACAGAGTTTGGCAAGTTGATCTGCCAGCGGAAGCTATAATCAGGGCGGTAAGATTCACTTCAAACAGGCAAACAGGCAGAGTTTCTTAAAAGCAGCTATATTTACATATATACAGATGTAACAGAGTTTCAGCAACATTTCACCTCGCATAGACAGCATATCAACATAACATACTGCATATACAGAGGATGGCAATATTGGTACCTTCTCACCAAAGGTCCAAAATCTACTGATATTTGGAGTCGTTTTATACTTTATCATAACCAATCAGGAAACTGGTTACCTCATGCTTGTTGCACCTATCTTGCGTCAGCGTTGCTCATTACATTCATTCTGTACACCCGGGTTTTACAATGATTCAACATTACATGCTCGACTCCATTTTACAAATCAATTAAATGCATATTCCTCGCTAATATCTGAAAAACACTGCCCCCAACAAAAAAATGGAAAGGAGTAATAAAAACAAGGACCCGATGAATAAAAAAAGACCCAACGTATATGAAGTGATGGATATTTAATGAATCAGTGATATTCATAGAATATTGCATTTTGTTTCTTTAATTCAGCCTGTTCTTTAATCACAAACATTGTGGTTTCTACTGTGCTTGGAAATGAGGAGCAGCTGGAGATGGTAGGTACATTTAAAAAAATAATTGGTATGATGTACTTCCATGAATTCTGTTCAAAAATCCGGCCAGTGGAGTCTGAATCAACTGAACTCTCAAAGAAGCCTGCCTAGACACCTCCACATAGAAATATTTTGATATTTGTTTAGGAGATGATGTATGAAATCCACACCAACTGTCTCACTCTTTTGCATTGATTAGCGATGGGCACGTATTGCCTGTTCAGTCAATGGCCCAGCAAGTGTTCCATGGTTCAGCACTCTGTCCCCTCCAGGAGGCACCCACTAAGAGCCATGCCCTTCCTTCCTTGCCCAGGCACCAAACTGTGGAACGTCTGCTAGGTCATCGGCCAAAGGGCCAGAATCACTACACCAGTAGTTCACGCCCATCTCTAGCACTAACATAAGTGCACATGTACATACGTGGCATTGTGGAAAGGAACCAATGGATCACTGAGTCCAGCCCTTACCATGAAGGCACAAATGGGGAATTCCCCAGTCAGATTCCAAAACCATGGGGTCGTTGGGATGCTAAATGGGCTCAGGAAAAACAAGATGTATACATTTAATGTCCCCACTAATCCTTATCCTAACAACAGAAATATCTCATGGTGCATCTTCAGTACATACATTCTAGTGGGGTCAGAAAAATACCCCAGATCTCGCCCAATGCAAGATGGGTTTGTTTTTGTTTTACATCATAGAGCATGAGAGTTGGGGCAGGATGTCTTCTCAGTTACCACCTTTGCATAAAGGTTGGAATAAACAATATGAGGAGTGGATCCTCGTTTTACTATTGTTGGGGCTAGAGATAGCCAATGTGAAGAGGAGGTTACTGCAACTTCATTGCCAAGGGGTGTTTTCCAAATTTGAGGCAGTCCTACTTATGAGGCTGAAGACTCATGCTTCTCCTGGAGCCTTCCTTGGGGTGAGCAGGCAATAAAACTGTGTGCATGTCACGACTGTGCATTTAGAACTAAATCTATTAGGCAACTTAGTCATTTAATTAGAACGTTATGGGATGAGAACGGAAACTGGCACTGCCGTGATGCATGCAGTGATCAGGCTTTCCAGCCACAAGCCTATTGACAAACCATGAGGGTCGCGTGCAGCAGACAATGTTTTGTACATTTCAGGAAGGAGGGGAAATGTGATATAAAATCTTTACATATGCTGTTTGATTGTAAAATGCAGTGGGATATATGGGACTTCCTCCAACTTTGTTCTTGGGCAGATTGCTATTCGCTTACATTTGAAGTCTCTGTTGGCTACAGTTTTCACATTGTTCTTCCAAATGCAATCATTTCTTCCTTTTATCTGATCTCCTACAGCCTCGCTGTTTTCATCAATATTTGACAGCAATTCCCAAAGATCCAATATAGTCTTACTCTAATATCCTTGTGTGTTCTCCTCTCTCCCTTTGAAATCCAATACCTAAGCAGTGATATAATTTATTGTGCTTTATTTTGAGGGTTTTTGGGGGGTGGGAGTGGGTGGGGGAGGTTGCATATGTTTTGATACTGTCCTTTTCAAATCAGGGCTATTTAGAAATTTAAACCAACTGTTCTTAAAAAAAAATAAGTTATGAAAGCATTCTGAAGAATCTTCTGGGGTTTTCCTTCTCCCAAAGATGACTTATGCCATTTTACAAGGTTAACTTCCATAATAGCATTTTTATTGCCCTCCTTTTGAAAAACTACTGGGGGACACACAAATGCATCTTTATATATCCAGTTAAAATTCTCAGTGGGCGCCCCACTGGGAGGCTGATCAGAGACATTGTACAAATTATAGTGTTTTTATTGGTGTTTTTATTGTTTATGAGACTATGTTTAGTACACTCCATTGCTTTTTGTTTATGTAAGATTCCCTTGGAATTCTGTTCCAAAAAAATCTATATGTAAAAATAAACGAATGAGCATTTATATTTGTCATGATTATGCACTGAGCACTGAAACTGCTAGAACAGGGCTGTCCAACTTTGAAACCCCCCTCTCGGGCTACTTCCCCCTGCCAGACATTCCCGCGGTCCACTCCCTGAAGTGCCGCAAGTCCTCATGGCCTCCTTCTAGAAGCCTGCCCGTGCACGCTTCTCTGGTGCTCCTGAGCCCAGCTAAGGGGGTGTGGTGCGGTGGTGGCAGAAGGATCCGTGGGGCATGGAAGGGAAGCGGCAGTGGCAATCTGCCGCCACTGCTTGCCTTTGAAGCCTTGTGGGCTGGGCGAAGAAGCTGGGAGGAGTAGAGTTAGGTGGAGAGGGGAAAAGAACATCAAGCATTTCTTGACTTACTGGTTTCTGTGCCCTCCCACCTGGTCACCTGCTCGCTCACCCATCCACCCACCCTCCCACCTGCTCACTTGCCTACCCACCCACCCACCCGCTCACCTGCCCATTCGCTCACCTACCCACCCACTCACTCAACCACCTGCCTGCCCACACCTACCATCAGGAGGCTGGCAGGGTGGGTGGGGGAGGTTGCATATGTTTTGATATTTGGAGGGCGACTTCTGACGGTGCTTCAGACAACAGGTCACCTGCGGTCGATATGTTGTACAGGCCTGTGCTAGAATGTTTTGTTTAATGATACCAGACTCTTATAGTTTTTGCCTTCCGGCAGTGAGAATTAAAGCCCATTGTAACATTTGCCATCACTTTTGTACTAACTTAGACATATTTCCTATACAAAGCTGTATCAATGACCCTTCACATGGAGAGCTGTAGAGTGCCTGGTTCTGTCAGAAACTATCACTGCTAGAACCAAGAGCCTATGGATATGAGAGTGCATTGACCAACACCATCCTGTTGCCCCACTAAGACTGCAATTCAGAAAATAAAAAAGACTCCAGGATTCTTAATGCATTCTACCTATCCATCTGAAGCAGAAAGGACCACAAAATCCTCTTGTTTGAACTAGAAGGCTTGTTCCCTGACACTGGCTCCTGGCTTTGTACCTATCACCACTCCCCACTACAACCTGAGACATAATCTTATAACTGCAGAGCTGAAAGGGATCCTATGGTTAATTGAGTCACAGAGGCAGAATGGCAAATCAAACTCCCATGCCTAAACCACTGAGGTAGTATGACTCCTATTAAGTGAATGTAGCTTAGCTCAAAACTCAGTTGGCCTGTGCACACAAGTGAAAACTTTCTACACCCTCACCCACCCAAAGTCCAATACAGAGAGCACATCAGGAGAGGCCCTTCTCTCTATCCCACCACCCTTACAGGTACGTCTCATGGGAACCCATGTAAGGGCCTTCTCGACTGCTGTGTCCAGACTCCAGAACTCCCTTCCATTAGAGGTCAGGACTGCCTCATCTCTGTTGTCCTTCTGGAAACAGGCAAAGACCTTTTTCTTCTGGCAAGCTTTCCCTGAATGACGGACTACCATTATGTGTCTTTTATATGAATCTGTAGGTTCACATAGACTTTGTGTTTATAACTAATTATAACCCTGTAGCTATAATGTAATTTTGTCTATTAATGCTGTAAGAGGTCCCTCAATTCCTTGTTCTCAATACTTGGACATGTCTTAATTCTTTTGGGCTGTATATTATGTCTCATTACTATAACTCACCTTGGGTCCTTTTCCAAGGAGAAAGGCAGGGTAAATATCCTCTAAAATAAAAATGAAATAAAATAAAATAAGTAGACTTTAAAAACTAGTGCTCTTAAGCTAACCCCCCTCCCAATTATTTCTATGATCATAGTGCAGTGATCATAGAAGGGGCGGTCATGGCAGGGGGCTATACACTGCCTAGGCCTCAACGATTCCGAGATGCACCACCACAACCACTGAAATTTCTGTGTTCAAGAGAGACTATGAAAGCCTGAAGGATCACATCATCCAGTCAACCAAGGTGGCAAAATGGAAATTCTCCTCATCTCATACTTATATTTATTCATGCTTGTCAAATGTACTGCAGGAAGACTCAAGGTTCATCGATAT
The DNA here is from genome assembly GCA_023846285.1 of Phrynocephalus versicolor. Classification (NCBI taxonomy): domain Eukaryota; kingdom Metazoa; phylum Chordata; class Lepidosauria; order Squamata; family Agamidae; genus Phrynocephalus; species Phrynocephalus versicolor. The sequence continues at coordinate 16,275,631 of JAHTLZ010000275.1, read as the reverse complement.
AATGGTTGTTGTAGTTTTTTCAATCTGTTTGGCTGTATTCTGGAGGTTTTTCTTCTTCCTAATGTTTTGCTAGTCATCAAATTCTGGTCGTAAAAGCCTTTGAGAACACTTCAAAGATATACTTCAGCTTCATGGAGAATACATGGAGATTATTACTTCAAGATAAGGCAAAGTGAGAAGCTGTATTCCCTCTCATTTGGGTTCCATAAATGCTGTCCTACATACTCTGACACCGTTAGTCACAGAGGTAACCACCATTCCCTCTAACCTCCACCTATGGCACCAGGAGGATCCCCTTTGTCCTATTTATTTCCACCTCAGGAGAACCACCATTCCCTCTTAGATTCCACACTAAAAGAAAAGGAATAGGAAAACAATCTCCACCTTCAGGCATAAGGAGGTTGTAGTTTCTATTTTGAGCTGACTAGTAATCAGTTTCATCTGCTTGCGTGTGTTGTGGTTTCAAACAGAAACTATGTCCCAGTTGGCTTTCCCTTAACAGCAGAAAGGTGAGATGAAACCCACTCAGACTTCTAAAGAAGAAGTCGAATCATTCCCTCAGTGAAGAATGGGAAGTTCCTTGTGTGACACAGTTGGGAAGACTTAAGTTTATATACCCTTTTTGTTTGTTGTGGAAAAGAACAGTATTTTGTTATGGTTGGTAGCATAACATTTCATTCAGAGCTGATGATATTTTAAGGGTTTTCTTCAAATCATGTATTTCCAGAGCTGTGCATATGCAGAGGAAAAATATAAAATTGAAGCTTTAGTTTATTTTCAGACTTCCAAAGTAGGATGAAACTTGGTGGATATACTATTCAAGGCATAGAACATATTTTATGATAGATTTTCTGGTACTGTGTGACACCCTAAACCCCACACTGGCCTTCAGCAGTTTGCTTTTACCATTTTAAAGAACCCTTAGGCAGTTCTAGACCTTTCTCTCATTCTGAGGAAAATGCAGAGGTTAGTCTTGCTTCACCAATTCTCTCCCAGCAAAACCTAACTTGCTGTTTTCCTGGGTAAGCCCTATCTGACAGGTCAACTCTCAGGAAATGCCAAAACTACAACATATTTTGAACATAAATTCATTAGTAACAATCTTGATTACAAAACAGGTCAACCCCACAAACATCTCATAATTGGTTAACTGAAGACCAATTTTCAGGTTACTTTTAAAGGTTTAATAACGGGGTACCATTAGTTAGAATTTTTTTTAGGGGGATGGGGCTCTCCTGATACCCCAAACAACATGGGTCCTATCTCTGCTATTATGTTCTAAAACTTCATGAAGAAAGTAGTTACAGTTTTGGACAAAGAGGCAGGTGTGCTGAAATTCTTGGGACACAAGGAACTTTTCCAGAAGCAGTTATTAGTAATAAACACCTGATGTAATGATTTTATTACTGTCATGAGTCATGGAATACTCCAGTTACTAAGAGGTATCCTCTGAGAGTTTTGGAATTATGAGGCCAACTATTCAGTATAATCCCAAGTACCCTTTAATTGCTGGTCAGACAGACATTTTGACCATCAAATAAGTAAAGAAATGAGTGAAATTTTATAAATAGGCATACAAAGGCACCAAGTCTTCCGTCTATAGTTCGTATGTAATCTTTCCATATCCTTCCTTTCTTTAGTACTTTAAAATTATCATTACATCATAACTATACAAAGACTAAATTTAATGATTATCTTTAATGATAATCATTAAGAAGATTACAAATCTAATAATAGTGATTAATTCAATATTCATTTTCCACTTTGGTGAGAACTTAAAGGAATTATTTTACTAGAATAAATCAAGAAACATTTCCACTTGGGTTTTCTAGGTCTTCTCTGATACTAGGGGTGGTAAAAAATATTAGCAAATGACTAAAAATGGGGCAGGGGAGAGAGAGAGAGAGAGAGAGAGAGAGAGAAAGAGAAAGAGAGAAAGAGAAAGAGAAAGAGAGAGATGGTGATCCTGGGGCATGGCCTAGGTTTTATAAATTCATCACAAGGCAAGAAAATCCTGTCTTCAACCATTGATCATGTCAACAAACAAAGGAAAGCCCATAGATATTGGCTGACAACAGCTCAGAGTAACACACAGTAGGGAGAAGTTAGCCAAAGGCTGCTTGCATACTTCTGTGGATGACGCTGGTATTCTAAACCCAGCACAATATAGATTCCAGCCAGAATTTGGGACAGAAAACAACATTAACAGTAATGATGGAGAGTCTCCTGCTGTTCTTGGGTGGAGAGGAACTATTCTATTCTCATCTCTCCGAAGAATTCCATGCAGTTGGCCAATAGACAGTATTTTCTTGCCTGTGTGGGGGTGGTGGAGGAGAGAAGACATTATTCCAGCATTGTTTGCTTCTTGTATGGTGGATTGAGAAGGGAGTGCTGGTATCCCTAGGCACCAGTTTTTGAATCTAGTGGATCAGCTCTTTCACTCATTGAATACTCCAGGCATGTCCAAACTTCGGCCCTCCAGATGTTTTGGACCTCAACGCCCAGAGTCCTTAGTCATTGGAAAAACAGGCTTGGAATTCTGGGAGTTGCGATCCAAAACATCAGGAGGGCCGAAGTTTGGTCATGCCTGGAATACTCTGCCTTTATCAATGGAACACTGGTTTATTTACACTGGTATGTTTTAGGGCTTATTTTTCTTTGTATCGCCCTAAGCTGAATATGAGCAGAGGGTTTATCATAGAATCATAGAATCATAGAGCAGCAGATAATTAGTGGTGTTGATGAATCATTACCCCAGCACTGTAGGCTACCACAGTCTGGCTAATGGCCAAGGTAGCCCTGCAGAATAGTCCTGTAGTTCAATAGTGAACTCCATGGATCAGTGATCTACATTGCTTCCTGAATTCAGCAACTTCTCTGAAGTACATTGCATTGGGGCTTTTTGTTGTTGAAATGGAGACAAGGCATATATTACTGTATCTAAAAACTATTGGTGGGATTTTGTTTGAACTCTGACCTCTTACAATTCAGTTCTTACTTTATACGAACTGATTTATCTGCCCTTAATCTGCAGCCAGCCCAACACATGTTCCTGGTTGAGGAAAATAATGGAAAATTTGACTTCAATTGTACACACACTGCAAACCCTGACTTCAATGAATATGTTCTGGAAAAAATATAGGAGTTCTTTACAGCATATTATTACAATTGAATCAAGCTATAAATATTTGTTGCCCAGCACTGAAATAGCTACTGATAAAAGCTGAAGTTGCAGAACAGAATGCAAAGAGAGGTATTATCTTGCCTTGGAACAGAAAATGGCTCTTGTACTAAACCTTGAAGCCTAGCTATATATTTCAGGGATTCCCCCCCCCCTTCTTTTTGCCATCATATCTAGTACTTCTAGAGAAAGCCTCTGACTGACTCCCCAATCAGATTTTGGAAATGCAAGTTTCTATTGTGAGCAACAAGAACAGGAAAAGCTTTTCCTTTGTTATTTCTTGACCATTCATTGACCGAAGTTCAGCCATGACCATACAGCCTTTAACTTGTAGCAATA
>JAHTLZ010000275.1:16257070-16271111 GCA_023846285.1 Phrynocephalus versicolor | reverse complement strand
TCGGGAATATTGTGATGGGATTCCTGCACGGCAGGGGGTTGGACTAGATGGCCCTTGAGGTCTCTTCCAACTCTATGATTCTATGATTCTATGCCAGGGGTGCCCAAACGTTTTGTAAGGAGGGCCAGATTTGGTGGCTGAGAATGTGTTAGGGGCCAGTTGCTCCCCGACCCTGCCACCCCACTGCAAGCCCCACCCAGTGACCCATAAGCCCCACCCACTGACCCCTTGCAACCCCACCTGCAGGAAGGAAGGTGGTGACCAAGGGAGGGAGGGAGGGAGGTGGAAACCAAGAGAGGAAGGAAGGATGGTGGTGACCAAGGGAGGGAGGGAGGGAGGGAGGAAGGAAGGTGGGGACCAAGGGAGGGAGGAAGGAAGGAAGGTGGGGACCAAAGGAAGCAAAGGGAGCCGTGGCCACCACAGGGGAATGTGTGGGTGAAGGAGGGGGAGGGAGGAGTGGGCCAGCCAGAGGCGGGCCACTCAGAATGGCCTGACGGGCCGGATTCCCCCCCCCCCGGGCCGGACTTGGGGCAGGCCTGTTCTATGCCCTTTAATATAAAAAAGAAAAAGCAGCAGCAGCAACAGCAGATCATCTACTATCCTTTACTTTATTTGTGGTTGGTTTACCTATAGTTATGATACAGGCTACAAACCTCTAGAGCAGAGGTCAATAAATTAGGAAAGATCCAGGGGCAGGTTTTCCACCCGTAGGATCCACCCCTTGAGGTTGAAATCAAATTGCTGGGAGTCCACTTCTGGTTTCTTTACGGTGGCTTGGTCCATCCTGTGGGAGACGACTGGACTGCAGCCCATCTTACTGTGAAGCCACTACTTCTAGAGACTTCCAGGAGGGGCACATTAGATTAATATAAACATCATTTTGGAAGAAGGGACACTTGGAGGCTACAAAAGAGGCCCAGTTGGGGTGGGGTGGGGGGCTGTCACGTGTGCCTATGTGTCAGCATTCTGTTCACCTCTACTCCATAGCTCAGAGACAAGGAAATGAAGTACGGAAATATGCCAGAGGCACAAAGCTAGGAACACAAAATAAGGTCTATGTGGACTATCATTCTGTTTGAAACTGGCTGACCAGATGCCTATGGGAAGGTATCTAAACAGGATGTCCATACAAGGAGGGGGAGGCTTTCTGCTCCAGTCCCCTGTGAAATGGTGTCAAGAGAGACACTCCCTCTGACAGTGAATAGCATTAGCCATCATGACTAGAAGCCACTCCTGGCCCCACTTCTGCAAACCTGTCTAATGCTATTTTATGTCACATAGGCTGTCACCTACCTTTCCTATTCAGAGGAATGAACAGTGTGATGTCATTACGATAAAAGTTATTTTAAAGGTGTTGTTTGAATTTTTGGAGACAGTAAACTTCCACCCGCCTGAAATAACAACCTGGGATCGGTGAATTCTAAGTTCTACAGTATGCTGTGCAAAAATATTTTGAATCTTATACAATTTCCGCAAATGGAAATACTGTATGACCCAAGGCTGGCTTCATAGTACATAGGCTTGCACACAATGGAACAATTCCTTAGGGTGTGTCAGCCCCGTGAGTTAAGAACATGCCAGCATTGGAAACCACATGGCTCTGCAGAAACCAGTTCTAACCAAAATACCTGGCCCTGATAGGCATTGCAACACATCTTTCTTCTCAGGCGCTGTCTAACAAAGATAGTAAAATCCTCCTAATGAACAAGAAAAAAACCACTGAAAGGATCTCACACAGCCATAAACTATCCATTATCCAACCCCATGAGGCAGTCCATAGCTCACAGCAGAATTTGCAGTGGAAATATCCAGCTAACAATAGGCTCTCTCTTGGTGCAGAAATGTGTAATCCAAAGCTAGGTGAGGGGGGAGCAACAACAACAAAGGAAGGAATGACACCTTGCTGTACTGAAGGCTTGATGCATTGAGCCGCAAAAGCCAGCAGTTGCTCAGAGTTTCCACAATGTTAACATCTGAAACCATTGCCTTGTCTGTGTCTATGTCTTGGGTTTGGAACAGTCAGATTTTTCAGAATCCACCACCAAGCTCCTGAAACGCTTGACTGCCAATAGTTTCACGCTGCTGCTGACTCTCTGAGGCACTTTTCAAATACTTGAAAGGTAGGGGAGGGACAGGATCTGTTCTTGATCACCACAGAGTGAAGAGCATGGGATAATGGAATCAGGCTACTGGAAGCCAGATTTAGGCTGAATCTCAGGAAAAAGTTTCTTGGTTGAGCAGTAGCACAATGGAACCAGTTACCTCAGGAGGCGGTGAGTGCTCCAACACTGGAGGCATTCAATTAAAAAATTGGATAAGTGTCTATCAGATCTGATTTCAATTCAGCTTTGAGCACGAGGTTGGACCCAATGGCCTTCTAGGTGCCTTCCAACTCAATTATCCTATGAAATCTATGATTTTATGGTAAATATTGCATTGGGTTGTCTTCCTTCAGATGTACTCTGCTGTACAGATAGGCAGAATAAATATACGTTGCTTACCACTTTCTTCTCTTGTGATTCTCAGAATTGTCACTGAATTGTCTGATATATGTCTGGTCATCCTAAATGAAGAAATCAAACTTTTGTTATGTCCTCTGAGTTTTTTTTAATTGAAATGCCCCCCACAATACAGCTAGAAGACTATTTCTTTCTAAGAAAGCCTTTCTACTTGGAAAAGGACCCAAGGTGGCTTACAGTAAGGAGAGACAATATGCAGTCCATTACAATTAAGACCCATTCAGTTTGAGAAGCTGGGAATTGAGGAGTATCTAACAATTGATACAATCACACAAGGAGATATATAAATACAAGTAATAAGTGGTTATAAACACAAAGTCTGTGTAGCCATGTATGGTATATTCATATGAAGACACAGTAGGTAGTCCAGTATTCAGGGGAAACTTGCCTGAAGAGAAAGGTCATTGCCTGTTTCCAGAAAGACAGTCCTGGCCTCTAGTGGGATGGACTTCCTGAGTCTGGGCGAAGCAGCCGAGAAGGCCCTTTTATGCGTTCCGACAAGACCTACCTGTGAGGGTGGTGGAATAGAGAGAAGGGTGTCTCCTGATGACCTTAATACCCAAATCGGTTCATACTATGGGATTTGATCTTTGAGGTAGCTAGGACCCAGGCCGTACAGTGCTTTGTAGGTCAAGGTCAGCACCTTGAATTGTGCCCAATAGCTGATTGGCAGCCAGTGGAGCTGCTTTAATAGGGGTGTAATGTGATCTCCGTACCCCACCCCAGTCAGAAGTCTGGCTGCTGCATTTTGGACCCATTTGAAGTTTCTTGAGGCTTTTCATTGGTAGCCCCACATACAGCGCATTACAGTAGTCTAGCTGGGACGTCACTAGGGCATATGTCACCATAGCCAGAGCTGGTTTCTTAAGAAACGTGCGTAACTTGCATAGTAGCTTTAATTGAGATGGGGCTGTCATTCCTTGTGTCTGAAAGAGACTTCTGTCCCAGCCTGAATACAGACAGGCAATAACAATTATAAACGACTGTAATGTATTTCTGAAATAATTTGATAATTGCTTTCAGTACCACTCCCTCTTTCAGTCTTCTTGCAGGAAGTCTTTTCTAACATGATGAGATGAACATACAAGAACCATCCTCACATTTTCTGAAAAGGGTGGCATCTATGCAAGATTCATCAGTAAAGGAGAGCAGAGATACCAGACTGTATAGTACAGTCATACCTCGTACAACGTAGTACTTGCATAACGAAAAATCCGTACAACGAAATTTTTTTTGCCCCCCCTCCTTCCCCCTTCCCTGTTTTCTCTGCCAACGGGGCTGAGTGGGCGTGTGCGTGTGCGTCTGGTGGGGGAAGGGGCGCCCCGTGTTCTCCCTCCCCCGCCCCTCCCCTCCTCCCCAGGCATGGATGGCCTGACCTGGCTTTCTCCCCCCACCCCCACCTTCCCTTCCCTCCACCACCCCCACCCGCCGCCGGGCCGCAGGAGGAGGAGGCGGCTGCAGCAGCCTCGGGCCGGGAGGCGCATGGGGTCCCCCTCGGCGTGGCCGGTGCCCGGCAGCCCCCCATCAGAGCCGCCCCGCCGAGGAGGAGGAGGAGGAGGGGGAGGAGGTTGGCTGAGCCCCCTCCTCCCCCCTGCCCGGGGCGGGAAGGCAGACCGGGGGTTTGGGGAGCGCCGCCGCCGCCCGTGTGTGTGTGTGTGTGCGCGCGTGTGTGTGAGTGTGTGTGTGCGTGCGTGTGTGTGTGTGTGTGTGTGTGTGCATGTGCGTGCGTGCGTGTGTGTGTGTGCGTGCGTGCGCGCCGAGCCAGCGGGTGTGTCGCGGCACTGGGGAGCCGGAGGAAGGCGGGGCCTCCAGAAAGAAGCCGCCGCCACCGCCGATGCCGCCTCCAGTTCCCTCTCCCTGCCCGGCTGCCGCGCTCCAGCTGGTGAGCACTGGCTGGGCGCCAAGCCGGGGGAGCCGCTTTTGCCGCCCGTTCCCTCTCCCCGCCCGGCTGGAGCGCTGGCTGGGGGGCAAGCCGGGGGGCGCCGCTTTTGCCCCCGTTCCCTCTCCCTGCCCGGCTGCCGCGCTCCAGCTGGTGAGCGCTGGCTGGGGGCCAAGCCGGGGGGAGCCGCTTTTGCCACCCGTTCCCTCTCCCCACCCGGCTGGAGCACTGGCTGGGGACAAGCCGGGGGGAGCCGCTTTTGCCCCCGTTCCCTCTCCCCACCCGGCTGCCGCTCTCCAGCTGATGAGCGCTGGATTGTAGCGGAGGGGGGGTGAGCCTGGGAGGGGCACCCTTACCTGGCACCTGCACAGGGTCCGCCGCCCGCCCACCCGCCCCCCGTCGCCCAAAAAAACCCCCATAGGAATGCATTGAAACGGATTAAATGCAGTTTCAATGCATTCCTATGGGAAATGACAATTTGTACAACGTAAAACTTGTATAACGTAATTTGTATAGGAACGAATTAATTACGTTATACAAGGTACCACTGTACTGTTAAAAATTCCTGTGCATAACAGTGTCCTTCCTTCATAGAATTGGACAACAGTCCAAACAAATCAAGAAGAGAAACACGACCAAGTTTTTTTTCCACCAGAAGCTGGAAGATCTTGCTAGTACAGAGATGCCAGGCAAAGCAAGGTTCAGAAACACTGAGAATGAGAATGTTTGGAAATAGCCATCCTATCACTTTTCCTAGAGGGATGGGAAGAGACATTCCAGGATCAGCTCTTGCCATACAGTTTAGGTTCATCTGAGTGGTAGGGCAATGATGTTTAATCCCACCTTTGTAAAATCTATGTAATTGAAAAATATACCAGTTTAGCATTATGCATGGACAAATACATTTGTACTAGCTAGTCATTCTCTACCTCTGCCTTCCACATGTTTTTGATTTCCACTCCCAAAATTTCTATTAGCCATGTTAGCTGAGGCTTCTGGGAGCAGAAATCCAAATCATCTGGAGGGTCAAAGGTTGAAAACCACTGCTATAAGCAGAGACTACAGCTTGCATCAGATTTCCAGAGAGTAATGTGTGCAGCATCCTCAGGAGTACCAGCTCCATATGTCAGTAACTTCCATCTATAAACTCTCAATTCTCCCTCTAGCCTATTGGACACATAACTTCACTCCTTCAAGTGAAAAGTATCACCAGGTTCAGGAGGGAGGGATGTCAAGATTTGCAGAAGCTTTTTAAAAGTGTGAAATTCCTGCTAGCTTAAGCTGAGGAAGTCCTTCGACTCGGAGGAATAGAATGTGCTTTGGCGGCAGAAAGTCCGGATACATAGGCACCTCACAATTGGAACAGGATCATCCTTAAGTGTAAATACTTGTTTGTCTTGTCTTTGCTGGCAAGAATTGCACCACTTTTCTTCTTGCTTGTGAGGACAGTGAGAATTTTCCTGGTTCTCCATAGTGTTCCCATATTAACTAGAATGATTTTTATGTGCTGTGGAAAAAAGGGACCAACTTTGGTAAAAAATGGCCATTTTGCAAAACTGCTATTTGTTGCACCACTTTGCATAACTGCATTAATTGTGCAATTTTTCCAGTCTAGACTGCTGCTTTTTAAAGAATTTGAAGCATCTGATGGGTTTGTTGTATCCTTCCTAATGACAGCCAGTCTTGCCCTATGCATGCGTCTTTGCATTGTTTCTCAGAGAGACAGGACACAAGAAACACTGCGCTGCAGAGGAGCTGGGAGTGTGTGCCACTCTTTTATCCAGCCCTCATAATGGATATTTTTTCTTTTCACATGCTCTTTCTAGCTTTAATGTTACCTTTGAATGTTGTAAGATGCCTCTTCTAATTCCCTGTTCCTAACTTGAGTATATCTTATATAGAGATGGGCACAAAACGAACAATTTTTCATTTCTGTTTTCATTTTTTCCTTTCATTACGCAACAAAACGACAAACGAATTTTGTCTCTAAAATGAAACGAAACGAACAGAAACACCAGACATTTTGTCATCCGTTTCGTTTTTGTTACGGCAATACATTGAACTGCTTTAAATGCTTAAAGAAATCACAAAAAAAATGAAATAAATGGTAACAAAACGGTAACAAAACAAAAATGAAATTTTTGCAAAAATTCACAAAAAAGAGAAACGAACCGAAATAGACCCCCTAAACAGCAGACGACAAATGAAACGCCATTTTTTTGATTCGTGCCCATCTCTGATCTTAAATATTCTGGGCTGTATATTGTCCGCCATTATTGTAAGCTACCTTGGGTCCTTTTCCAAGGAGAAAAGCAGGGTAAAATATTCTACATAAATATTCTAAATAAATAAATAAATAAATAAATAAATAAATAAATAAATAAATAAATAAATAAATAAAGATAGCACAAAGCTAGATAGCCAAATGGCCAGGATCAATGTAAGTCTGCTTCCTAAATCCCTAGACAGACATTGGTGAAGGTCAACAGTTATCTGGAAGTTCAGTCACGGCTACTGGACTTCTTTTTCTTGAGAGACAGAAACGTTTTGCTGCTCATCCAAACAGCTTCACTGATGAAACTGTTTGGATGAGCAGCAAAACGTTTCTGTCTCTCAAGAAAAAGAAGTCCAGTAGCCGTGACTCAACTTCTAGATAAACTCACCTGGATGACCGAGAATCTTCACAGACATAGGTCAACAGGTAGAAAATTGGCAGGGATGTTGTCAAGTATTTTGTACAAGTGTCATGTCCAAGCCTTTGGTACCAAGTCCCAAGTCTGAGTTCTTATTAAAAATAAGCTCACCCCTACATAAGAAAGAGGCAGGAGTGGGTGCCATTGAATCTGGGTCATTGGGGGGTGGGGAGTCAAGTCACTGGTGCAACTTAAGTCCGATTTGACAGCAAGTCCCATGATTCAAGTCTCCATCCGTGAAAAATTGCCTTTAAAGGTAAGGCTCAGGCCTTAATTAAATGGAGAACTGCCATCCTGAGCAGCAAATGAGAGAGGGGCTGCCATTTCTCTGTGTGTGACTGCTTGCTACAGCACAATAGATTTTGGAGTTTGGAAATATGGAGCCAAGTAATAAATTGATGTTTCTAATGTGAATCTAAAGCTTTTAAAAAGGAGAGGCTTGGGAAGTGGGGACAGTCTCCAAGGTCTGATTCAGTTGGTATTTTCCTCCTGACCTCAAGTCCATTATTGTTTGTTTGTCGGTTCAAAATGCCATTTCGTGCAAATGAAAGCAAAGCACCATCTGATCCTCCAGAAACATTAATGGACTACGTCAGTGATGTTGAGAATATCCACCCAGGGAATAGGCTTCAGCAGGAATGCTAATTTAGTTATAGTTGTTAAGGGTGATTGCAAACAGCTGGCTAGCATTAAATAGATTAGGGAAACAAGAAAGGTGGAGCAAAAGCTTAGGGACTCAGGCACAACCCTGCCAAAAGCATGGAAAAGATTTCAGAATATGAGAAATGAACTACATTTGGATCCACAGTTTATAATCATGGTGGTTCTTTGTGGTGTTATCTATGGGACATCCTGATACATCTTTGCACTAAGTATATAATGAAAAGTTATATATTTTCTCACCCAGAGCAAAAGAAAAATCTTCTATACACTGAGATTCTCCGTTGAAAAAAATTGCCAACCGCTATAGAATTTTCCACCCCTGCATAAGTGTAAAAAAGACCAGATTTTTTTCCTGCAGAAGTAGTGCCATTAAAAATTGCATGTTGTGCCCAAACACCTATGCTTTGCATAAAATAGATTGCTTTGCACAAAATACAGTGTTATTTGCACAAAGTACATTGTTGTAAAACAAAACAAAACACCTTTGTAATTTTTTTTCCAAAAAAGATCACACAATTTGTATCTCTGCCAAACCAATTTAACATTTTGGATAGCTTGGCTGTCAGACGAATCCACAGTGCACATTTTATACATCTACCATACTTTATCTGGCAGAGATGCAAGCGCTGTTCTCTTGGTAGAAGCCACATTGTGGATGCATGTGAGATGATCCCTTCTCTTTTTGCCTCCCAGTCAAGCCAAGAAAAAGCCATTCACCATCAATGTGCAGATGCATGAAGAGATGGGTTTTTCATTTTGGAAGTGGTCAGCTTCTGGAACAAAATGCGGGAGCTCAGGTGGCATTCAGAACCAGAGGAACACAATCAGCCAATCCCTTACCTTGCTCTGGGCTCAATCGAGGCTAAACTCCAATGAGGAAGAAGCCTCCAACATCATCGTTCCTTCCCCCTGGCGCTGACCAATCAGACAGGGAGGCGGGATGATGCATTTCCCTGCACAGCTCTAGAGTGGCCAGAGTGAAATATGATGTCGGAGGCTTCTTTCTTGTTGGAGTTTAGCCCTGCGCAAGCCCAACGCAAGTTATGGATTGGTTGATTGTGTTCCTCCTGTTGCAAATGCCACCTGGGCTCCCGCATTTTGTTTCAGAACCTGACCACTTCTGAAATGAAAAGCTCCTTTCTAGAAATGTGCAGTCTTTATAGCATCTTAGTGATATGTTAAATGTGGGCTATTACATATAGAAGTGAATGTATGTGAACACTTTGATGTATATTTACTTTATCTGGGTCATTTCATTTGTGACCCTTCTAGGCAGATTATGACCTGAGCAAATTTCTCCTCCCAAAACCTTATGGGATACTGATCTACCTGGTCCACAAACTGCCTTGGGTAGCCATCACACAACAAACAGACCAAAGTGTAGGCTAGGGGGCCACATTTGTTTGAGAAGGAATGGAAAGGTAAACTGAAATGGCTTTATTGCTTCAGTATTGCTATGTTTTTCTGCCTGCACTTCTAGTGCGAAAGCCCGGTGGTTAACTTCTGCAGCCACTTCCAGTGGGTGCCACTTGTTTTTCCCATAATGCCTTGGAAATTATAGCAGTATGGGGAGAAACTAGCAGCCACCCCTGGGTGAATTTGCCATCTGCAACAATTGCCCCACTTCCAGTGGCAAAGAGAATATGGATAAGAGGCAGCAAAGGGGGTGGGGGAGTGAATGTCAAAGCGACATGAATATCAGCAAGCATGGGCTCAAATGAGAAGGGTTTTGATGAACAAAATATAAACAGCCTGAAATTTCCTACAAGGAAAACAAATGGCATCAATATAAATCCCCCCAAGCCTTCTAGAATAGAAGGCTTTTCTGAGAATACGAAGAGCAGTGTTATCATATTTATGACCATCTTCAAGTTTAGTTGTGCATGAAATTGTGTCATGGAATCCACTGCCCATTAAGCCCGGAGGCAAGCTTATCAAGGGTTCGACTCATGAGAATTTTCTACTCAACTGTTTGTGTGAACCGGCTTCAACATCATGAAGAGTTCCAGATATATTTACCACTCCTTTTCTTTCGAGAGCAAGGGAGACTTTTGGCTCCTGGTCAAGAAAAACTTCCTACTGGAGAGGAAGCTGGAACTTTTCGCCTCACAAAAGAAAGCAATTGGCAAAACCTAAAATCCCTCCATCTCAGCGATTGTACAAATCTCAATCTTTTTAGAGGTAAATCACAAACACTCCCATTTTATGGAAACTTCCATCAGCCATCATATGCTTTTCTGATTGAATGGAACTAGACTTCCAGCATGTAAGTCATCACTATTTTGCCACTTTCATAGGAAAGGACAGCCAGTGGTTAGAGTGCTCAATTGAGACTGGGAGGTTCAAAGGCTCATTCATCTATGATGTTGTTAAGCCAGATATCAGTCCCCAGCCTGACTTTCCTGCAAAGGTTGTTGTGAGGATACTGTGTGTGTGTAGGGGCAGTAATGTATATGTTGGTTAAAAGGTGTACAGCATTCCTTGGAACAAATATGAGACATTAATACAGAAATTTATTTATTTGTTTGAGTTCTATACCCGAAGGCCACTCTGGGCTGTTTACAACAAGAAAATACAAGAAATAACAAAATGATATGTAAATACATAAATCACATTAAACAAAATGTTTAAACCAATCACTTAAAATAAATATAGCATCTATAATGTGTGTACATAAATCATATGAAACGAAAAAGAAAGAAAAGATTAAAACATTAAAACATAAGCATAAATATTACTCAATAAAACAAAAATAAGAGAAAAGTGCCAATAGGTAATAACAACAGAAATAACATAGATATGAGGCAGAGTCAACATAGGAGGGGAAAGAAAAGTTATCAGGTGTCTCAATTACTAAGTAAATCAGGAAAAGCCAGCCTGAATAGTCTCGTTTTAAACTGGTGTTTCAACATTTCCAGCTATGGGTTAAGGGCAATTTCTTTATCCAGCTGAGTCTCTGAAGGCAGGACATTCCACTGGTTAGGGTGCTACAGCCATGAGAGTCCTCCTCTTTGTGTCTCCCCCTAATGTCCAGTCCTAAGTGGTAGGACTTGGAGGACAGCATTCCCAGTGGATCTTAATGACTGGGCACGTTTATATAGGGAGAGGTAGTCTTTCAAACACTGAGGTCCCAATCCTTTCAGACTTTTCCCATCTTGTCAGGATTCATCTTCAGAGCATTGGTCCTCAATGAGCCAATTACAGACTCCAGGTATTGGTCCAACACATGGTGTACCTGTGAGGGTGGTGGGATGGAGAGAAGCACCTCTCCTGATGACCTTAACACCAAAGAGTCTGTTCATACTGTGAGATTCGATATTTGAGATGGCTAGTACCCAGGTCATACAGTACTTTGTAGGTCAAGGTCAGCACCTTGAATTATGCCCGATAGCTGATTGGCAGCCAGTGGAGCTGCTTCAATAGGGGTGTAATGTGATCTCTGTACCCCACCCCAGTCAGAAGTCTGGCTGCTGCATTTTGGACCCATTTGAAGTTTCCTGAGGCTTTTCATCGGTAGCCCCGCATAGAGTGCATTACAGTAGTCTAGCCGGGACATCACTAGGGCATGTGTCACTGTGGCCAGGGCTGGTTTCTCAAGAAACGTGTGTAACTTGTGTACTAACTTTAATTGTGCAAATGTACTCCTGGCCACAGCCTTGACCTGGGCATCCAGGCTCCAGGATGAGTCCAAGAGCACCCCCAAGCTGTGTACCTGTGTTTTTTTTTTTAATTGGAGGGTGACCCCATCCAGTATAGGTTGCAGCTCTATCCCTTGTTCTCCCTTTTGACTGACCAGGAACATCTCTGTCTTGTCTGGGTTTAGTTTCATTTTTTTCATCCTCATCATTACTGCAACTAAACACTCATGTAAAGTTGAGATAGTAGCTCCCTTAGAATACGGAGGTGACAAGAGGATTCCTGTTGATGGCACCCAATCTCAACATTCCTAATTATTTCTCCCAGCAGCTTCATAAAAACAGCATGGATGACCGAATGAAATGCTGTGGAACCCCATAGCTTAATCATCATGGGGCTAATCAGAAGTCAGCTCCTTCCCCCACATTGCTAGTCAAGATTCCTCTAAGAACGTCTGAAGCTTCCCTGCTACGATACTATGGTGGAAGAACATACTTCAGTAAGAGTTGTTTTACTCTGACTTACTTAACAGTTCAGTCACTGGAAGAAATTATATACATTTCTCCGTCCCTTTTTTATATTGAAAATGGAATCTGAGAACCAAGGAGTAATTGAAACATCTTGCCAAGCGGTATTCAAGTGCACTTTAAATTATTCAGTATTAATATTCATGAATATGAACTGTCAGGATAAATCAAGCTAGCATTTTACAGCTGTTTCTTTTTTGACAGATTTCAGAGGTAGCTGTTATATAGTTTTCAGACTCCCTCTTAATATCTGCCTCCTTCTTCAAAAACATCAACACCACTTTTCTGCATGGCGTCTGCGTACTATGCGACAGCAGGACTGCGCTGGTTCTTTCCTGACGTATAAATGAAAAGCAATTCATTTCTTCCTTGTATAAACCGGAGAACTCATCAAAATGATTAGAACCTAAGCCTAAAACTCTGCAAAACAAGGCACACATTCTTTGGGAGGAATATAAGAAAGGCGGTCCCCACACTGATGTCCAAAATAGTTTAATTTAAATTTTTAGTACATTTTCAATTGTCTGCATTTCTAAGCAGGAAAATGGTAATGTGTTATTTCCATCCTCTCTGCAGCAACATTGCTGAAATGTATTAGGCAGTGTGAAATGCTGAACACTGAAACAGCATACAGTGAGTGGACCCTTGTATAACAAACGGTTTGTATAACATAAAATCTGTACAACATAACAAATTCCAGAGATGGGGGAAATTTGCTTAAAAGAATTGTCTATGGGATGAATCCATACAACATAAAATGGTCACGATTACAGATAACTCTGTTTTCAATGCATTCCTATGGGAAATTTGTATAAAGGAAAATTTGCTTAACATAATTTCATTTGGAATTAATTCCTTTATACAATACATTAGGTCTGGTATATGGCAAAAAGGCTTTTCCCACATGGAGACTAGCTTTCCTCATACTGACGAAGCTGTTTGGATGAGCAGCAAAACATTCCAGTCTCTCAAGAAAAGAAGTCCAGTTGCCATGACTCATCTTCCAGATAAACTCACCTGGATGACTGAGGAGGATCTTCACAGAGATATTTCCCACATGGAGGAGAGTAGTGGAATGTCAGCGAAAAATAATCTAGAAAAGAAAACATTACATAACCTTTAACTATAATGTTTCCAGGTTCTGGGTATTTCAAATAGTTGTTCAGACCAAGTAACTTCTTGAAGATATTGGGAGCATTAGGACATAAATGAGATGTCCCATCATGATTAGTTCAGTTCATTTTAATGGCGATAGGTAGCCTGGATGCAGATTTCCTCTACCTCCATTGAAATGGATGGATCAGCCCTTATTTGTAAATCTGACTCTCGTCACTGAAGTCAGTGCCAGCTCTAGATTGGCTAGGGATGACATGGACCATCACATTAGAAGCCAAAAGAAGGCACATATTTGCATAGAACTGCAGATGCTAATTCACAGATGCAAAATTAGAAATTATGTGTATGATTTAAACAGAATTGCAAGACATCTCACCTGGATGGGAGACTAGGTGTTATGTGCAAGCACTCTGTGTGGATGGATGATTTCTGCATCTCTGCTCTCTCTTGTTAAGGCTCTTTACCTTTAAACCAGACTTGGATGGTGTTTCTAATAGAGAACACCTTCAAAAAGAGGACTGTCCTCCATAAAAGGGGACACGCAGCCACTGTGAGTCCAGGCCTAGACAGCGTATGGCTGGAAATGAAACACATTAGGTCTAATGCTTATACCAGTCTTAAGCAGTTCCTACCATTTATTACCTCTTCTTGATGCTGTGTAATGCATACTGGACTAGGACTTGCCATGGAGCACTGGAAGACAGAAAGTTCCTTTACACTGTAAGTACAACTTCTGGCCCATGTAACCTAATATTCTTGACACCCATGGCAAGGAACTCTCCAAGTTTTCAGGCAGGGGTCCCCCCCCCCGCTGCTGCCAGTTGGGACTGTGGGCCTCTGCAACAAAACAGTTGCTCCATCTTTGGGGGTACAACCCCTCCCCATGAATCAGAGGCCCTTTCCTGGTTGAAGGATGTATAGGACTCATGGAAAAATATATATAGACATGACAGTGAGGAGTAACAACAACAACAACAACAACAACAACAACAACAACAACAACAACAA
>JAHTLZ010000275.1:16235801-16257060 GCA_023846285.1 Phrynocephalus versicolor | reverse complement strand
AACAACAACAACAACAACAACAACAACAACAACAACAACAACAACAACAACAACAACAACAATTTTGCGGTCACAGGCCCAACCAAGTGAGGAGTAAGGGTAAGTAGATCCTTTCCTGCCTGAAAATAAGGAAATACTTGCTATTGCAGAAGTGTAACAGGTTTAAAAAACATTAAAACGTAACAGCAACTTTTACTACTGCCAGGCTGCCTATGATTGCAAACATATTTATATCCTCCACAGCAGTCGTTAAAGTCACAGGTGTGCAAGCTTTGTGTTTGTATTCTAAGCCGATTTTTTATGAGCACAGGTGGATGCGCGGACTCTTAACATGGACTTTCAGTTCGAGTTACTCAAGCTGTGTCATCAAGAAATCCTGTAAGGGAAGACAGATTTTTTCGCTGACTGGGGGGAAAGAACCACAGTTGCATTAAAGAATGTATTTATCTTTCCAATCTGCCAACGGCACAATAAATCATTTGTGCGAACAACGGACATGGTACACTGAACTCTTGGGGAAGCACAAGCAGGGTTGTATCATTTGGATGAGCTGGTTTCAATGTGGAGGTGAGAGGTCAAAGGTTAACTTTGGACCTCATTATTACAACAGGCTTCTGCCATGGCGTTCATACACGCCAGAAGATATTAGGCTCATGCAAGGGTGTTGGTTAACATGAAGCATTAAGCTGCAGGTGTTCTGCCCAGTGCAGAATCTTCAAAGATCATTCGCAAGTGTTTCTGTTGCCATAAAGAGGATTAAAAGGATTTTAAAACAAAGTGGCTCAGCCTGCCCAATCACACATTTATTACAAGGAGAAAATACAGGCATTATATAACAAGAAAGATCAGAGTAGCTCTGGGCTTGTTATTTGGAGGAGTTTGGGCTGAGTGCTTTCAACCCAAGTCCATTCATAATTTGTGATGTGGATCATGCCAAAGGCTCTAGAAATGGAATGCTTCATAAATGTTGATTGTGAATGAGAAGTTGCAGAGAGTAATTATTAAGTATCATGGTTGCAAATTCAGGAGACCACATGGAAAGATTCATCTTAATGGTTACATCCCCCCCATATGCACTTGAAAATATTGATCCCAGCCATGTTTTGGCAGCACCAAAGTGGCAGGGGTACCTTCCTCAAGCAATTTTAGGTAACCCCTTGAAATTTGGAAAGGTTTAGGGTTCAGGGGGCTGAGTTATGAAGCTCCAAAGGGGGTAGCTCTAGGAAACAAATCTTTCTAATTGGATTCTGAACTTCAGAAGCCAAGCCGGGGGCAAGTGATAGTACTGCCCCTGCTTGGCTGCCAATGCCAATTAGAAATATTTTTTTTCCTAGGGGCACCCCCTTTGGTGCTTAATAACTCAGCCCTCTGAAACCCAAATATTGCCAAATTTCAGGGGGTAACCTAGCATTGCTTGAGGAAGCTCCCCTGCCATTTTGGTCCATTAGGACCCAGGGGAGCATAGTGTTTCATTTAGTAACAAACCTACTTTAAAAATTCATTACAAACAAACGAAATGAAACTACTAAAGAAATGAAACAAAACACTATTTTCCATTTTGTGCCCATCTCTAGTATCAACCCTTCACGTGCCCACCAAATACATTGACAATGAGGCCTACCATGAGAGTAAGTGTGAAGAGTGGACATTCACCATCTGAGGGAGTTTAAGATGTACTCCCTTGACATGGTATTTCAGGAACATTCAAAAGTTTTCTCTACTTTGTGCATAAATCTCTAGCAAGTATTCAGAACACAAAAGCTTCTGTAAATTTAATGGAGCTCACAGTACTGAAACCTGAGCTTGTATTTCGTTAATAAAAGCAAAAACTGAAATTCCACTAACAAAATGTACAGTATATGAAAGTCTACTCTGCTTTCTGCGTTTCACTGAAAAACACACCAATAAAGGCTGTTGCAACAATTCCACTGTAACACAATATTTGTATGTCTTTACATTTTCTTTTAGCACTGTTTATTAACGGTATTTTTTTTTTGCTTTTTATTACGAAGAACGAGAGTTCAGAAAGGAAAGGTTTGTTTAGATGGATCAAGTAACCCATGGCTTTCCTGATACTCGAAGGACTGAAAGTCTAAAATGTAAAACATGATCAAGATGTGAAATAATTGTGTGCTTTGCCAAGTGTTCTATTAAGAATATGACTTCAAACATTGCTATGAATTTGTAATAGTTGCTAAGCATCATGACGTAACCTTCCTCGCTGTGTTCTCACTTCCCTTGCATGGGCCTGAATGGCTTTTATAAGTTCTCTGTATGGCTAAAAAAGTGGTATTGGTTGCCATATGACTCAATTGCAATTAATTGGTGGAGATGTATAGATCTCATTTTTATCCTTTGGGAAGGCAGCCAGAGGTCATTTCAAACTCGCCCCCTCCCAAATGGGTCAATGTATGTAATGAGCATGTACAAACTGAGCTACAAACGAATATGAGAGAAAAAGAGGGAGGGAGGGAGAAATGGGAGTTTCTAGAAAACATCAAGGAAGGAGCTTATGGTATCTTATTTATAGGCACAGGAAAGAAGAGAGAAATCCTAGATACAGAAAAACAACAACAGTCTTTCCAACATCTAGCACTATATATGTGGTATTCTACTTGAGTATTCATGTCCAAAATTATATGTGGATCCCACTCAACAATCATTAAAGGAATCTGTACATGAACATTTGGGCAATATTTGTGGATATTCCTTTGGTGGAAACCTCCTGGAACCCTAACGCAAATTTCATTTTCCCCATTATTTCTCATTCCATGTCTCTGTGCTACTCAGTAGAGATGGGCACAAAACGCCAAAATGGCATTTTGTTTTGTTTTTCATTTCTTTATTGTTTTCTGCCTGACTTAAAACAAAATGATTTTTTAAAAAATAATTTGTTTCATTTTTTGGTATGTTTTTTTAAAATTATTTTTTTAAACTTGCAATGACCAGGTGGCCCGTGGGCTGGGTCAGCGCTTATATATATTCTCATGCGCTGACCAGTTGGCCTGTGGGCTGGGTCAGCGTGTTTTTAAATTTTATTTATTTTTATTTTTATTTTTCACATGCCAACCAGCTAACCCGCGGACTGAGTCTGTGCGTTTATTTATTTATTTTTAAAAAATTATTCACATGACAACCATCTGGCCCCCGGGCTGGGTGGGCACTTTTTAATTTTTAATTTTATTTTAGTTTTTCATGTGCTGACAAGCTTGCCCACGGGCTGGGTTGACACATTTTAAAAAATACTTTTATAATCCCGTACAGCTGGCCAGGTCAGCACATTATTTGATTTTTTTTAATTTTTTATTTTTTTCATGTGCCAACCAGCTGGCCCACGGGCCAAATTGGTGCATTTTTGTTTTGTTTTGTTTTGTTTTGTTTTGTTTGGTTTGGTTTTTTTACTCATTGTGCCAACAAGCTGACCCGCAGGCTGGGTCGGAGTGTTTTTTTAATTTTTATTTCAATTTTTTTTAATGCCCCACCCAATGACGCCCGATCAGGTGGGGGAAAGGGAAGGATTTTAAAACATCCCCCCCCGCCGAAACCCCGTGCTATAGCTGATCGGCGGTGGCTTCAGCGGGGGGGGGGGGGGAAGCCTGCAGTTTCCCCCGCATTGGGGGGGGGGACTGCCGGCTTTTCCCCATAGGAATGCATTGCTTCAATGCATTCCTAGGGGGAAACAAAAAACAAAGCGAATGAAATGGAAATTTCCGTTTCGTTTCATTTTCTTTGATGGGTCTCTTTGTTATTCGTTTTGTTCCATAACAAAATGAATAAATAATAATGAAATGAATTAAAAATTCATTTTGTGCATATCTCTACTACTTGGGTAATTGGGAATGACTCCAGAATAAGAGGGAAGTAAAGGGGAGGCTATAGAGTTCAACTGTTCAGGTACTTTTCTTATTCTTGTTTATCTCCCATGCTTTCCTCTCTCTCTCTCTCTCTCTCTGTGTGTGTGAGAGAGGGGGGGGAGTCACTCACAGCGAAGCCCCACCCAATGGGTTTTGGCCCCATCCACCTTTGTTATTGGGTCTCATTGAATATCCACTATGGTTAGGTTAAAACAGTCTTAAACCCTGGTCTTGTGTCTTATGATGCCAGCTGGTCAGAGTGGGACCATCTTGTTCTGTTCAACTTCTACTTCCCAGCATAATAACTCACTGCCTGCCACTGATAATTGCCTTATTACAGCAATGATCTCATCTTCTGCCTGCCGATGACTTTCTGCTGCAAGAACTTGTTGCTGGGCTTCTCAAACTTGCGGAACAACAGGCGTGTGATGAGTTCAAGACCACCCATTAAGCCCTGTCTCACTGTGATATGTTATTTCTACTTTTGATAATAAAACCACAGGGTAATTGAAATGCATGTGGGAAGATAAAACGACCCAGACCCATGTGCTACGTACACATCCTTATATTTACAGAACCCATTTACCAAGTTACTGCCAACATACCTACAGTTTTATCATAACCATGTGATGGTTTGATGGTATCAGGAGCTGAAATGGAGTTCCCAAAGTCCAATTTATTTCAATAAGAAAAAGAGTAACCCATGTTCATGTTGAGATCAGAATCTTCCATTAGATGTACATTTATTTTGAACTTTAAAAGGGACATAAAATTATGGCTGTGACAGACCTAAAGTAGGATGTTCAGAATACTCACTAAGTTTTCAGTGTTCATTATGTGGTCTAACATTATGTAGTTTTTGCAATTTTGGTGTTTTAATTGTCTGAATTGTTTATTTTGATTGTGAGCCTCCCAGAGACCTTTGGGTAGTGGGTGGCATACAAGCTATAAATAAATAAATAAATAAATCCCAGAAGTTTGAATGTATTTTTATCTACTTTGCTAGTTCAATTTTATTTGTTATAGAGTGCTATTAATTTTACATTGTATTTTGAAATTTTATATTAATTTGTTTTGGGTTTTGTTCTTTATTTTTGGTTACTATTTTGTTTATAACTTGTGTACTTTCTATTATTGTAAACCACCCAGAGTAGCTTTTGGGCCAGATGACGTGGTATACAAATCCAATAAATAAATAAATAAATAAATAAATAAATAAATAAATAAATAGCTCCTAGCAAGTATGTAACTTTCTCCAAAACCCTAGTTTCTCTAACTCTGCACAAGATTACACTAAGGATCATGTTCATTGTTCAGCTTTGCTTGCAAACACGTTCACTTTTGTTTCTATTGCCTTTTCTCCATGAATTGTCTGTGCATGACACTTCCATAACATAACTATTCCAAACTTTTTTCATGATTGCTGTGGCATTCAAAAAGGAGTTAGAATCTATCATGACAGAGGCTTAAGCTCATATTATATATTGGGTGTTATCTCAGACCTTTCATAATAATTCCTGCAGTGCAATCTGAGCTTCGTTACAGACAACAGGGTAAGCTCAAGGTACCTGGTTACCTGAGCAAAGGAGGACATGACTCCCCTTTCCCATCTAGCTCCATATACCGATGCCGGCTAGATGGCCAATTGGATCTTCCTCTAACACTGGTCCTCTACTACTGGAGGACTGTAGGCCAGTTTAAAGGATTGTAAATGTTTATACTGCACATAGTGTCTCTCCTAAATATAGAGGGAAAGCCATGAACCCAGGAGGAGGAGCTGACTTTGCCTAATGGTATGGACAACCATTGTGGGAACAGCTTGTACCAGTGATGGTGAACCTTTTAGAGACCGAGTGTCCAAACTGCAATTCAGAAACCACTAATTTTTCGCAAAGTGCCAATACAGCCATTTAACCTGAATGCAGGTGGCTGTGAAGGGCCGATGTCACATGCCCACAGAAAGGGCTCCGAGTGCCACCTTTGGCACCCATGCCATAGATTCACCAACAGTGGCTTATACCCTCTGCATTTATAACTGTGGAAGGAGACTGTGTGTACTGCAAAAACTTCTAGTCTGATAAAGTGCACTTCTGTCAGTATGGGTAGGATCAGTCGTGATCTTGTATGAGATAAATTAAACGGCTGTATTGAGGAATGATTAAATGGCTGACATTTGTTACAGAAAAAGGGTACACGCAATCTTTCCAGTCATTAGATTACGTTCAATGTTCAGTCTGCCTGTGCACATGCCCAGGCCCGGCACTTCCATTAAGGCGAATTAGGCAGTTGCCTAGGGCGCCAAAATGGAGAGATGGCGCAGGACAGCCTGCCGCCCCCTCACCGCCGCCCCCCCACTGCTGGCCACCACCGTCCGTCCCCCCACCCGCCAGCCGCCCGTCACCGTCCGCCCATCGCTGCCTGCCGCCGCCCCCCACCCCCCGCACCTGTCGCCATCCCCCGCCATCTGCCGCCCCGCCCCCCACCACTGCCCCCCACCTTGCCATGAAGAATAATTGATCATCTCTCCCAGATATGTACTGTAACATCAGTTTCTGGACATTTTTTCCTGTACCATCCACGAGGCTGAGAAAGTGGATTTCATCTACAAAACCTTGCTGTTTGTTTTGCTTTTTAGCGGTTCCATGAAAATTATCATTTCCTCTTGCATTTGTGTAATCTTTGGGACCACGCTGTTCCTTTCCTTTTTCATTCTGCGCTAAAGGTGTTAACTTCCAGAATGATCACTACTGATTTATTATTGTTCTAGGGTAGTCAAGAATGGATGAGTGAATCTGCTATTTTTGTGCAGAACGAGCCTAGCCAAACACAGATAAATAACTTGGTCTTAATTTGGTTAATCTTCAGTTTCTATCAACGCCATGCTCTGTTTTGTAATACATCCTGTTGGGCTGCACTCCATACAGCCATACCACACACATAGCAATATAACAAATGCCTGCAGCAAGAATGTGGGCAATCCAGATAAAGTGGATAAGCAATAATGGCATTTTGGCAAGTGTGATTTAGACAGCATGTTAGAGTGAGCACAAGTGTGTGTTATCTGTAGAACAACTTCTCAAGTTTTGCATTCCTGGCAGGTGTCATTCTTTATGTTTGAACAAATTCTTCTTTATCTCCTGCCAATGGATGTTTGGTGCAAATAAACAAACAAATAAAGCTAAATAGATTCAAAGTTCCTTGCTATCAACAGAATGTCAAGTTACACACTTTTTTCTTTTTAAAATTTAACAGATGGAAACAGCCTTAGAAAAACATGTGATGCATGGGCTGATTTTGCTGATTTCACATCATATTAATTAATACATTCTTATTTGGGGAGATGATGAACTGTTTATCAGTACAATAGCTTGAATGCTTCTTTTCCAACCTCATGCCATGTAACAGCTGCCACTAGACAGGATAATATACAACATGTCCATGAAAGCTATAATGATTATGTGCTATCTGGTCACGTTTTTTGCCATTATGGTGACTCTTTTCAGGATTTTCTAGGAAGAGGGTAGTCTAAAGTAGTTTATCATGCTCTTCTTCTGGGGTCACCCTGGAATGGCACAACTTACTGCAGGCTACACAGGTTGGCTTTTCACCAGGGAAGCCATGCATATGAAGTGTCCCATTTTGGCTGGGACACTACTGTTTTTCAACCTTTTCCCTGCCAACACTTATTTTCCCAGAAATGTCCCGGGTGGTGGTGGTTGACAGGGAGGATTTTTGCTGACATAGCGGTGAGCCGGTGAGCAGGGAAAGCGGTGCTTGTGAAGTTGCCCCAGGTTTGGCTGGGGACTGGGTAGAGGGGGGAAAGGAGCTGGTGTGGCTGCAGCTCAGCGGGGTGGGAGGGGCAAAGTGAGTGGTGTGTGTGCACGCGCACGTGTGTCCATGCATGCACATAGGAGTGTGTGTGTGCATGCATTTGTGTTTGTGCGTGCGTGCTAGCATGGATGTGCACATTACTCCTCTCTCCTCCCGCCCTGGCTAGTGACGGGGATAACTTGACAGCTATGCCAGGGAAGCACAAAGGGGAATTGAACTTCTAAATTCTGGCTTCCTAACTCACAGAGGAATCTAGCCAATGCCATGACAGCTATCAAAGTCTTAAAATAATAAGTAAATGTGATCTATTTATCTCAGTGTAATTCAACCTTTCAAGCTCTATTATTGTTGCATACAATAAGCAGCAACGGTATGCCAGGCATCACTGGAAAATAAGAAAAACAATGCTGAATCAGGCCAAAGGTCTTTGCGGCTCCAGGTGAGATGACCCAGCCTGCTATTCCAGACTGCCAATAAATCACATTGTTGCTGACAAAGTAATATTGTTGATAGCTGTGTTAGTTTCTTATAGCAAAAGAGAAACCACAAGTATTGTAGCACCTTTTAAATCAACCGGTTTTTATTTTTCATGATCTCTTGTGTGTTCAAGCATACTTATTTGAAAAAGTGAGCTTGGACTCATGAGATCTTCTATTAGTTCCGTACTCCTTGATCCCACAATGGGGGGAAATCCCCAGCCCCAAAATAAAGAGATGAGACAAGAATTGCGGAGTTCAAATTGGGCCACAATTTATTGACTAGCTGTATTAAGTAAACTGTAAAGGACGAAAATCCAAGGGGCCCACTAGCACAGCACCCATCCAAAATAAATGGTCTGTCAGCTCTCATTTAACCTCTAGGGGACAATATTAATGCTCTAATTTATAATCTCAATATCCTACACTTTTAATATAGAGGGCTGCTGGGTAAATTACGAACACTCAACCTTCTAATACTGACTACTTGGGCTGCCACTTGCATTAACTGCAGTTGTGACCAGTAGAATAGTAAATGACCACACCTCACCTGAGGAGAATGGGATGGGCGAAAACTCACAGCCACTCTTGACCAATCTGAGTAGCAGTCAAAAATTTCCATCCGGTACTGACACAACCAGCTAATCTCATTCTCCTAATAGGGTGGGTGGTCAGGAGAATAATATGAGGCAAAAGAAGTAACAAATCCCGTGGCAACGTTGTTTAAACGTATTCAGCAGTGTGAAATTTTTGTTTAATTTTCCTTTTCCTTTTTTTTTCTTTTCCCTGTGCCGCCCACGCCATTCTCAGCGGAGGGTATTGTACCCTCCTATTTTTACTGGTGCCTCTGATTTTTATGCTCGTTTGCTGTTGTTTTATTCTTTTTTAGTGTACACCACCCCGAGTTCCGTCTCGGAAGATGGGGCGGTATATAAATATAATAATAAATAAATATAAATAATAAATAAATGCCAAACACTAAAATAGCATACATGGCAAAAGAAGGCCTTTCCCACATGGAGACTAGCTTTCCTCAGACTGACAAAGCTGTTTGGATTAGCAGCAAACCGTTTCAATCGCACAAGAAAATAAGTCGAGTTGCCATGACTCAACTTCCAGAAACGCACGATGAATGAACAATGGGGCCTGTTGAACTATCACCACCCACCCACATGGAAAGGGAATTAAATTCTCAGGACATGTACAGTCAAATCTCCATTGGATGTTGTGCTTCATAAGCTTTTAATATGCAACAATCACCAGAGAACTGTTGAGATGTAGAAATCAGCAAAAAGGGAAATATGTTTCTGTTTGTTGAGTGTTGGGTTTGGAAAAGGTCCTTTTGGGATTACGGTGCCTACAGGCCTCAAGGAAAAGTAACTTTCCCAAGCTCCACTTAAATGTTAATGCTGCTGTTTGTCATGCAAGTCAACTCTTGACCTATATTAGCTGCATCTGAAAAGAAACACTTTTTTTTGGATGAAATTGAATTCAGTTAGTCCACCTTCTCCATCTTTTCACCATGTGAATTCCCTTGGCCACCTCCAGTATCTCCGTTCACCTCCAAAAAAGCTCTTTCTTTTAATTCACATTTCCATCTACATTTCTGGCCAACCTACAGTGAAATATTCCATAGCTTTTATGAATTCAAGGAATGTGGTGGTAAGCCACAGGATTCCCCCACCTACAGCTCCCCCTTTCAGCTGCCAGCTACTTGTCAGATTTTAATTAATGAGAAAGTCACTAGTAGTTATTCATTTTCTGCTCTTTCTTTACCCCTCTGGAGAATTCTTAAACAGTATTCAGAATGTTGAACATACACTCCTTTTAAAAGTCCTTCTTTCCCCTCAGCAGTCCCTGAGAAATGCTATTAGTTATATTTGTTTGCATCCAGAGTTTAGTCACTGGGAGGTACTGTTAGCCAATTAAGAATAAATGAATGAGGCAACTTCCCTCAATCTCTGACATGGCAGGCAACTCGTTCCTCATTGTAGCACGTTGTACCAGAGTAACACACTGAATCAGAGGGGATTTTGTGGGTCCTCTGTAAGTTGCATTGTTCTGAATGGGCCTACTCTTGTTGTGACTTACTAAAAGATAAAGGTTCCCCCGCGCACATGTGTGCTAGTCATGTCCGACTCTAGGGGAGGTGCTCATCTCCATATTCAAGCCGAAGAGCCAGTGTTGTGCAAGTCCATGGCCATGTGGCTGGCATGGCTTCAAGGAAACACTGTTTTACCTTCCCACTTTTTTTTACAGTGCTACCAATTTATCTACTTGCACTTACATGCTTTCAAACTGCTAGTGTTGGCAGGAGCTGGGGCCATTAGTGGGAGCTCGCTCCGTTGCATAGCACCCAGGATTCGAACCGCTGAGCTGCCGACTTTGTAGCCAACAGTTTTCGGAAGCCTTAGTCCACTGAGCCACCATGCCCCTGTGACTTACTACAGTAAAGTAAATCACAGCTAACCTGGGCCCATTTGGATGTGTGGAACTTAGAGAGAAGTGGACTATACTAGTTATGAGTTACATCATAAAGCAACTGGATCTTAACCAGTAAGGTTTTTTGCCTTTTGGATACTCGGGGCAACCCCCTGCCATGGTTTTCTTATTCTCCTCCACTATAGGCAGTTCTGGCAGGGTTGTCAGCTGCAGCCCAAATCCATATAATCAGTATTTTACAAGTGAAAGGATAGCATGGCTATAAACTTTTCAAGAAGCACATATGTAAATATAGTATATAATTAATTAATATTTTATTTATTATTTTATATTATTTATTATTAGTTTGGGTGCTGTTCAAATATATCTCGCATTTTGTGTCATTATCTTATGTAATGCAAAATGTCCATTTCATTTTCCTTTTCTCACATGCCCACCACATATGGAAATATGTCCTTTTGTCTTTTATTTACATCTGTTAGGGCATTCATTACTTCCTGCTTTTTTTTAAAAAAAAAAATGCAAATCTCACCAAGACATATCTTGGAGCATCTTTATTCCTTGGACCCACTCTATGCACTCTTTCCGGGTTGCCAAAAAATCATTTCTGAACCCTCCAACAGGCCTAGAAATTCCCTTGGAAGCCTCAGAAATGATTTTCTGCGACCCAGAGGTCACTTCCGGTTCTCAGGGATGCCGCTTTGGGGCATCCAGAAGGCCTGGGAAGGCCCTTGCAGGCCCGTTTGGTGCAGGCCCAGTCCTGGGGTAAGTATGGGAGGCCTGAAACAGGCCATTGCCCCTTATCTCAGGGTTTTTTTTTCATATACTGCGGACCCCTGAGATATAGCGGGACCGCAGTATATGAACTGTGAAAGGGCAGGGGACCACTGTATAATTAATTAATAGTTTGGGTGCTGTTCAAAAATATCTCGCATTTTGTGACATTACCTTACTTAACACAAAATGCACTGGTTTCCTCTTTTTTTACGTAGCTGTTGAAAATGCTCAGTGAATTGTGTGCTTGGCAGCAGAACCAAAGCTTGGAAGATTCCTGGCTGTGCATCCCAGGGGAAGAGGCAGCCTTGGGCAAGTGCGCAGTCCCAGGGTGCCTCATAAGAAGGTCTACCGCTGCTTTGTGCTGTGTCCCTAGAGAACAGTGGAAAAGGTTGACTTAAGTCAGAATTGATTTAATGGCATGCAATTATTATTATTATCATGACTAGAAAGGTAATAATCACCCCATCTCTCTCTCTCTCTCTCTCTCTCTCTCTCTCTCTCTCTCTCTCTCTCTCTCTCTCTCTCTCTCTGCATCTATCAATCTTAATGCAAGCTCATGCTCACCAGAGGATTCAGGGAGTCACAGGAAACACCACCACCAGATAATATTTCCAACCTCTTTTTTAAACTCCCAGAGTAAATCTCCCCTCCTGGTCCAGCCGAAGTGCAGAACAGCAGATCCCTTTCTCTCTCTTGCCACCTTCTTAAAGGCATAATCATCAAGGTACGCCTGGAATCTCCTGTCAGCACCATATTTACCTGACGTTTGTCTCCTGACAGACATCATGGTGGTTGGACCCTCTGTATTACCTCTTGCTTTCTGAAAAGCTCTGCAGTTTGTTTCAGGAACGCGTCAGCCACCTCCTGCCCTTGCCTGTGTTTGTTTCAAACCTTCCTCCCAAAATTGGTTCTGGTCAGGGGCCACCCATTAGAAATTCTAGAAAGAAGAATCCTGTACTTCCCCCCTCCCCTTATTGAAAGAAAGATAGGGGATAGAATCAGAATCCAGATGATAGTACCTCTCCTGCCTGTGCTGTAAGGTAGCTAGAGGTGCCTCTGTCATAAATAACATGAAAGGCGCCTGCATTTCTTCAATGTTATTAAAGCCTAGTGACCGGCACCAAATGTTTGTCATTTGCTACTGCCTTGTAAGCCTTGGTACACAGATCCCTTCTGAGCTGTGTTGGATCAGTTAGAATAAGCCGCTGTGTATTGCTGCATTTCAAAAATATTCAAGAACTGGTAGTCCATGCTGAGGAATACAGTTCTCCCATTTAGGCAGCATAGAAGGTGCTATCTTCAGTAAGAGATTTCAAGATTTGCCAAGTTATTGGCGAGGGGAGGGAATCAGAAAGCAAACATGCATGTAAACAAGCCTACCTATCTTCTCATATTCACACAGGCCTAGCTCTGCTTGCCACCCAATATAAATATATATTTTTCTAAGTGCTGGTTTTCACTTTGCTTACAAAAGCTGGCGCTAGAGGAATTTATAAAGCTCCCAGCTCAGGTTCAAGTGGGGAGAAAGAAGTTAACAGCTTCTTTTAGAAATGGAATGCCTTCTCTTAGTGCCATTTAGGATCTTAGGAGTGCTGGTATTCAAAATGGCGGATTCTTCTTACTTTCTCTTTGGGGCCTTGTCAGCTGTGTGGATTCTGTGCAGGAGACATAGGCTGCCGCAGTACTACACAAGTCTAGATTTGGGGAAGTGGATGGGTGTTTGGCAGCAAAAATGTTGCAACAAGATTTACAGAGCCAAGATATGGAATCTGTTTCAACACTGGGAAACAAAATGGCACACTACTGGCTGTCTCCACTTCCAAATGCATAAAAGTTTGAATGAGCCTTTTGGGTCAAAATATCCCAGTAAGTGAAAGGCTGGAGTGGGCAAAAGCTGAAATAAAGTCTTTGAAGCAGTGCTCCATGTGCAGTAGGGTTTCCATATGGTTTTGTAAGCATATTTTTCTGAAGTCTGAGATAAGGATCACACTACACGTGTTCTTTTTATACCTTTGAATAACCTCTGGCTTGAAGTATGCCAAGTTCAGCCAACTCATTTTACCTATCGATTGAAATTCTCTTTCACTAAATAGACCAGTGAGTTCAGATGGCCGCTTTGTTGAGTTACACTTCCCATCACCTCTAACCACTGGCCATGCTAGCTTAGGCTGATGGGAATTAGAATCCAAAAACATATGGGTTACCATAGGTTCCCTACCTGGATTATATCTGATAATGCACACTGTATTATTAAGATAAGGGTTCTAGGTGCTCGTTTGATCTTAATAATCCAATTATCTAAACAAAACAAGCAAAACTGAAAGGATGAAATTATGGACACATGATGTTTTAAGAATGAAGGAAATATGAAACTGAATAAATATTTCATTCACTCAAGTTAAAGTACTGTACCCTTAATTTTGCATTGGATTGCGAAGTGCAATGATCTGTCCTCTTTATACTTTGGATACTCTCCCCCTGACAGTTGCCTGCAATATTTGGAAAAGCTACTTTTTATTTTTGCACTGTACTCCAAAATTCTTCAGCCGGATGGCAAGTGGCAATATGTTTTCTCAACTCTCTTGTGGCTGTTTATTTTGCTTATCTGCTCTTTTTTTGTGTGAACCCGATGGCTGTTGCTAAGTCTTTTAATATGAACGGCTCAGTTATTGTGTAGTCCATGTTTGGAACTAATTATGTGACATTGTCAACTGAAGGTCAAGCTAATTGTTGTGGAGATTACATATCACTTGCAATTAGCAAGCACCACAATTTCTTAAGAAATGTGTGCCATGCGATTCACCCTCACAAATGATGCCTGAATTTAACTTCCAGTGACTGGTCACAAAACAAAAGATGCTGGACTGTGAGACAGAGGCCAGAGCTACATGCTGAGCAAAGAATGGGTGGAATTCACAGGGACTACTGTTGCTGCATGCAGTGCAAGGAAGCCCTACAGTGATTTTAAAATGGCACCAATGGGCACTTTCAAAAAAAACAGAGAACTTCTGTTCCAGCCAGCCAGTGCTGCTCTGCTTCACCCCCTATTGACAGTGCTAGCGTTGGGAGAGCAGAATCCTCATGCACTTGATCTGTGTCAAAAAATAGAGGAACAAGAGCTGCCCCCCCTCAGGCAAGAATAGCATCACTGCCTGGCCAGTGCCAAGAGGCTTCCCAGCTATCTAAGCCACTGGGAATGTTGGTCTTGCCAACTTGCTCCATATTCACCACGTATCATATAGGCAAGGGCCCTGGAGAGGCTGCCCTGATCCAGGCACTGTCCATAGTCAGGAAGCTTCCCAATCCTGCCAGGCTGGTGGCTGCTCCATGTCCTGGTTTTTAATGTGAGATGTCGCATGAAAAGAGAAGTTGTGTTTCCAGCAGCTTCCTATCTGGCTACAAATAACCCCCTGGAAAGGATTACTATGGGTTATCCGCAAAAAACCAAAAAGTGCAAAGTGTGCTACTTATACACTGCTTTACTTATACAGTGGTGCCTCGACTTACGAATTTAATCCGTTCTGAATGCATGCTCTTAAGTCAAACTACTCTTAAGTCGTGGTACCTATCTAAAACATTGAAAAAATAAGTTTAAAAAAATAAAAAATGGAAAAAATTGTAAGTCAAGCAGACCATATCTAAAATTTGTAAGGCAGCAGTTAAAATGCCAACAGTATTCCGCTCTTAAGTCGAATTGCTCTTAAGTCGAGCTGCTCTTAAGTTGGGGTGACACTGTATACTGCTCTATAATGCTTAAAGTACTTCCTCGGAGGTAATTATGCAGGCTACACATTCCTCCCTCCCCCGCAAGCTGAGTACTCATTTTACCAACCACGGAAGGATAGAAGGCTGAGTCAACCATGAGCCTGCTACCTGGGATTGAACCCCAAGTCACGAACACCGTTTTAGCTGCAGTACAGGCATTTAGCCACTGCGCCACGAGGCTCCTAAACCAGTTTTAGCAGGATGGGCCCAGATGGTGTGGGAAAGTGTCTGCTATGACAAACTAATGTCTTTCACTCCTTGAGGTAGCATCATTTCTAAATGCATGGTAAGTTTAGTCTACCTCTGATCTGTTGATCTGAGATGTGATGTTAGATTGCATTTAAATTAATATTATGAAGTTGCATGATTGTAACTGTAGTTATAACATGTGTTTGTTTTTGTGAATAATTCAGAATAGAAGGCATTTTGGAAAATGTGGTGTACAGCAGATCTAGCTATGATCAGGATTTTGACGGTTATGGTAATTTCTATTAACTGGATAAATAAAACTATTAACCCCTAATAAAAGGGGGTTTTCATTGGGGTGGGTATAACTTTAAAAAGGCAGACACCACAGAGGAAGTGCATGATCTGGTCTTGATAATCCCAGGCTGCAAGTCACCTAATAATGGGCTCAAAGGAAAGGAAGCCAGATTTAGGTTGAATATCAGGAAAACGACCTAGCTGTTAGAGCAGTATAATAATGGACTCAGTTATCTTGAGAACTCCTGAATGTTGCAGTGCTGGAGGGGCATTCAAGAGAAATTTGCACAACCATTTGTCATATTTGCTTTGTTTTGGATTGAGCAGGGAGTTGGACTTGATGGCTTTATAAGGCCCTTTCCAATTCAATTCTTCTATGATTCCATGAATTTGGGTTTTTAAAAATTGCCTTCATTGATTCAATTAACCTGTGTTATGTGTTTAACTTGTACCTTCTCTGTTCCTTTTACAGTTGGCCACCTTGTGTGCCGATGGTAAGAAAGGCAAAAGTATGCATTTAACAAGCAAATAAACAACAATCGTGTTAAAAGGCATACTGAGCTTCAAGCATCTGTCCATCTTTACAGGTGTACAGTATTTATTGTGGTTAGTATTTATCTCATCTTTGATCTTCCCTTTCAATATACTATTGAAAAAGAAAGGGAAGTGAAGCATTTGGAGACTCCCTCCAGATTTTATCTACTGCTGTAGGCGCCTGGAGTAGGAACTGGCAAACCACTCCAGTATTCCTGCCAAGAAAACTCCATGGACATGGGGTCACGAAGAGTCGGTCACGAATGTAACAACACAACACACAGTTCATCTAAAAAGCACTAGGAAGCATGGAGCTAACAAACAGAATAGAAGTCTCCACCAGTTTCATTTTAATCCATTCACCACAGTTCTGTTAGCATTTTGCGTAGGCACCCTTTAAATACACTGCAGTATCATTTCCTTTCAGGAAGCTTGGCCCTCAGAGTGCATCTTATATAGATAGGATCCCTGAATTTCTATCACGAGTCCATCTGGGCCATAACTCATTCTTGGCTTTCAGCTAATGTAATTAGAAGATTAAGTGTGCAAAAAAGGGGGGAGGTGGGGGTGTGGGGAGGAGAGGCAGGAATGAGTGCATTGCTTCAAACTCAGTAAGCCAAAATAACTGCACTTGGGATGATTAACAAAACTCAATTACGCTACTGTTCACCTCACTGGGGAACTAAAGCCTTCTATTCATCAGAGGAGGTTTTTCTATCTTTCTTTAGAAGCTTCCCGTAAATCTTCTTACATTCCCTGACTTTTTTTTTCAAAGATGCCAGATTGAAATAACATACACACAAACACACACAATCCTATTTCAGCTAGGCATGTAAAGGTCTCTCCTTTCAACTGCCCCCCCCCCACAGGAGGCGAAAAACCTCAGCTTGAGAAAAAGGTCAACAAAAGTCCGCCTAAGCTCCTGAGGAAGCTGTGACTCATCGTTTTATCAACCTTTTGGCTTTTATGTGTTCCAGAGATGATTCAGAAATGATGTTTTGGAGGTCCCAAGCTGGAGGATAAGACAAAGAGTCTTCTGTTGATTTTGCTGTTGTCTGTGAAGAAGATTGGCTTTTATTTTCGCTTTGAAGAAGAAAAGCTGGGTATTATTATTATTATTATTATTATTATTATTATTATTATTATTATTATTATTATTATTATTATTATTATTATTGCGACACTTCATGTCTCTTGCATGCTTGATTCCTAGCATCTCAGCATTCCTGAAATCCATTAATTCTTTCTTGGGGACTTCAATGGCAAATAATTGATTCTTTATACTAAGGTATCTCGTGGAAAGGGAATGCAGCTGAGGTAACTGCGGCAGCAACAAAATAATCTGGGAGGGAGGTAGTCTTGACTGTTCTCCTTTGTGATTACAGACAGGGCCGGCCGGTGCGTCCATTAAGGACAGAGGGCGCTGGCCAGCCTGCGCCCCTGCCCCCCACCGCCTGTCCCCCCGCACCCATCGCCACCCCCATGCCTGTCGCCACCCCCGCCACCACCACCCACCTGCCCGCGCCTGCGCCTGCGCCTGCGCCTGCGCCGCCCCTCGCCTAGGGCACAAAAAACCCTAGCGCCAGCCCTGATTACAGAGTGATGCAGAGTGGAATTTTTTCCAGCTGGCTAAAAGCCTGGATAGTCACCCTTCCCTCTTGCAGAAAATAAGCAGTATTATGGTATGGCAGGGAGCTATTGTCCATTTTTGAAACACGAATCCTGATTCTGTGGGAAACCATTAATTTCAGCGGGTCTCTTAGAGTTTTTGAACCAGCCTGGTTTTTGTTCTCTTATGCAGAAAGGCAACTTTCCAGGATCTGAAAGTGGTAGGTTTTACTTATTGTTTGCTCCTTTTCCTTATTGATTTTGCTAGGTATTGCTAGGTAGGGATGAAGAAATGGCCCAATTCCCCTTTTCCTTGCAATCTGTTTTTCAAAACCTAAAATTCTTCCCAGCCAAAACGTATAACTTCAGAACCTGAATCATTTTTTTTCAAATACAATCTGAATCCACATTTTCACCCAGCTGTGATGGCCAGACTCCAGAGGTACAGTTGTCCTCCTTACTGAGGCAGCCATATTGTCCTCATCCTCCATTTGCATGGAACCTGCCAAGCTCTGTAGAGTTGTTCCTTGCATATTTCTAATGAAATACTGTATATAATTTTCTGTAGGTCTGAAAGGCTTCTAGAAGCCAACTAGGATGTGTCAAAACCAAATCCTGCCAGACTAATCAGATTTCATTTCTTTAATTGGGTAACCTCCCTGATAGACAGTGAATGTCATAGGGCGCTTTTACATGATCCCTAAGATCCACTGGCCACTTAAATTCGGACCGGAGATCTTAGGGGCTTGTCGCTCTTCCTGTGTTCCCACCCCCTCCACACTTCCTGGCTGCCGGCTGCGTGAGGGGAGGGAGAAAACAAAGGAAGAAAGACTGTGGCTCACCTCCGTTCTGCCTCGTTCTGCCTCTTGCTCCTTCCGGCTCTTGCCGGGGCAACATTCCAGTAGCTCTTAAGTAGTTCTTAAAGGGTCAGGAGCCAACAAACAGCAAACAGAAGCGAGGAGAGCTCCGCACTCACTATCATTGCACCGCATCAAAGAATTTTCACCTCCAGAGAGAAGGTACTTGAAAGGTGCGCTGGGACACGCTAAAGTGGGTGTGGTTGCACTTAATTGCCTGTAAACTCCGGAGCTGGTGGGGAAACATTTTTAAGCTCCGGAGCTTGCAGCCATTTGCTGCAGAGTTTAGGGGTCGTGTATAAACGCCCATAGACATAGTGTATCTTGACTTCACCAAAGTTTTTGACAAAGTACCACATCATAGTCTGATCAGCAAGATAATTAGGTGTGGGCTGGGTAGAACAAAGGTTAGGTGGATACATAGCTGGCTATACAATCATACTCAGAGAATGATGACTAATAGCTTCTTCTAAAAGTGGGTAGAAGTAACAAGTGGGCTACCCCAGGGCTCAGTCCTGGTCCCAGTGCTCTTCAACATTTCTATTACTGTAATGACCTGGATCAGGCAATGCAGGGAATGCTAATCAAATTTGCAGATGACATGAAATTGGGTGGAATAAGTAATATCCTGGAAGACATAAGGGATTTGTTCGAAAGGATCTAGATAGATTTGAGAACTGGGCTGAAAACAATAGAATGAAATCCAGCAGATAAATGCAAATTGTTGCACCTAGGAAAAACAAATCAAACACACAGTTACAAGAAGGGGGATACCCAGCTCAGCAATATTATGAGCGAGAAGAATCTTGGAATCCTCTTAGATTGCAAGTTGAGTATGATCCAACAGTGTGATTTTAGGGTGCATTAATAGAAGCAGAGTCTCCAAATCCTATGAAGTACTAGTTTACCTTGAGTCAGCACTGGTTAGATGGCATCTTGGGTACTGTGTCCTGTTCTGGACATAGCACTTAAAGAAGGAGGCTGAAAAATTAGAAGAAATTAAGATGAGAGCAACAAGGATGATTAGGGGCTGGAAACCAAGTCCTGTGAGGAAAGACTGAAGGAAATCCAAGGGGCATGAAAAATGAAACGAAATGCGCTTTTGGCGATTCGTGCCCATCTCTATTAATTTGTATTCCTGCCTTCAACAAGGACTGCCTGGCATTTGGAAAACCCAAGGGCCTTATCGGCACCTTCCAACATCATTCTTCTGTGATTCTTTGATTCTGAGGCAGAGTCTGAAATATTGAAAGGTCAACTTAATTTGGCTAGGTTTGTGTGTTCTTTTCAAATTAACCAAGTAGCTGAAAGAGAGAAAGTGTTTTGGTTTTGTAAGGTACTATTTGAGAGCTGGAGGTCAATCCATCCTGCCTAACGGAAGATTCTCTGCTTATATTGTTCAAGGGACACATGATGGCAGGAAGACTTAAGCTTGCATTCCTTCAAGAGGAAAATTGTAGTAGGGTGCAAATTCCTGATTTTATACTTGGCAGCTTCAGGTGTTACTTCATAACAATAGGGAGATTTTTACCACTTTAGACTGCAGGTGGAGGAGGAGGTGTGAAGGTATCCCTTGTTATTAATAGGAAAAGGAATATCCTTCTGCAGATAAAAGTAGCAGGTGATGAGTAAGGTGAAGGTGTACACCAAACTTTTGCTTAACAAATTAGAAGTCTTTATGGTTCTAATAAAGTATCTGATGCAATCTTCTTCTTGTGTCTGAAGTAGATTAGAAGGACCATGTGCACGGAAGATTGCTCTCCATTTGAAGAGTTTTCCAAAAATAAATCCAAGGGGCATGAAATTACTTGTTAGCCATTTCTACCCAAATATCAGATGGCACTGGCATGTGACTAGGGAGATGATCAGATATTAAATTCAAGAGCCTTTATTGGACTATTAAAACTCAAACAACCAGCGAGTATTTAGCACTAATCCATCTTCCTCCATTCGTGAACCAAGGTTTTGTGGATGGTCAGGAAAGAATATGTTTGGCAGTCTCAAAATGTCATGCTAGATGATTGTGTCAGGCCAGGTTTGCTTCTTAAAGTGTTCAAACCCAAGCTTCAAGTACCATTGGGAACAGGAGTGGTATCAAACTATCCCAGGCAGCAGTTGCTAGATTTCTCTTCCTAACTCATCAGAGAAAAGAACCATCAACTAAATCTACATTAAAAAAACCATGCCTTTTTGAAACAGATTGCTGTTTGGCTGGGGAAAATGTAATACAAAAAAGTATTTTCTATTGGAAAATTGGGATTAAAATTTAGCCTACCCATTTCGAGAAGCCAAACTGAAGCCAAATTAATAGTGCTGATGTAATCAGATGTGTTCTTTAGTTTGAGTCTTCTTTGACTGCTGTTAAGAGTTCATCTTGTCTTCTAGGTAGTGCTCTGGGTGGCCCTTTAGGGTATTTTTCATAGTCCAAATTTTTTTTCAAAAGGCTGTTTCATCTTTACACAATACAAATGCAAAATCAGATGATACCATTAGAAGACCAATAAAAGAACTGAACAACCGTGTTATTAAATTTTCTTAGTTTAGAGGTGTGTGTGTGTGTTTTCTTCTTCTTCTTCTTCTTCTTCTTCTTCTTCTTCTTCTTCTTCTTCTTCTTCTTCTTCTTCTTCTTCTT
>JAHTLZ010000275.1:16211945-16227806 GCA_023846285.1 Phrynocephalus versicolor | reverse complement strand
CCTGACGGCTCCTGTGACAAAGAAACCTGAAGAGGCAAGTATGTTACTCAGATTCTTGATGAGGCAAGTGTGTCACACAAAGAGGCAGAGAAGCTGGGATTTTCCAAATCAGGTATTAACCCAAGTGCACTGATTCCTCCGAGCAGAAGGTTATCTTTGTTGGCATGACTGGCATGCATTACATAAACAAGAGCAGGCTAATTCAGCATTCCACCACAGTGATGTGAAGTTTGTGAATACCACCCAACGGTCACCCCAGTCAAAGGACTAAAGAAAGGCTCTTTTGCTTCTGTAAACAGTATGTGCAGACTTCCAGTGTGCTTGTGTGAATTTGTTAGATTCCATCCTTTCCCTCTATAAGTCTTTAGTTCTAGAGACTTTTCCCCCTGCTGGAATGCCTGACAAAAACTATCAAGCCCTTCACATTTTAAAAGTTAAATATTTATTGCCTTTGACAAAGCTGGATTAGTACGGAGCTTTATCCTGAGTCTAATTCTTATGTTCCTTTAAATACATAAAGCTTGTATGATGTTTTCAGATAAAAATGACAATGTTTAATCTCACGGGAATTAGCAGTATCTAGTAAGTAAAGTGATGTATGAGGTAACAGACTATACTTCTCTTTCCTTTGCTTTCCTTCCACAGCTTTACCACATTGTTCATTCTTTTAACACAGGGTGGAGTTTTGCCACCATTAAGCAAAATTCACTAGAAAGATTAGTTCCAAAGTGAAAGCAGCAGAGCCAGCTTAATAAATAGAAAAATGATGTGATAGCCGCCTCAGGCGGCAGGTGGGAGGGGCACAGGAAATAGGTACAAGGTTTTTGGAGTCTAAAGCTATACAGGCCACATGCCCTGTCTTTCACCTTATAAGACAGCCTACCACCTTCAAGCAGAATATACTTGAGATGGTAGCAAAAGCAGAGCAAAACAAAAAAAAACACCCACCCACCATTCAACCATGCAAACAAAATAACAGAAAGCATGCTGCTTACTTGAAGCACTTGCTGGTGATTTACAAGATAAAGGCTGCACATTCCATCCCTTCTTCCTGCATACTTATTTGACTGACCTCAGAAGGATAGAAGGCTGAGTCAGCCATGAGGTGGTTACCTGGGATTGAACCCCAGGTTGTGAACCTAGTTTTGCATGAGGTACAGCAGTTTAACCACTGCGCCAAGAGGTAGGGTGGTGAAAAGGAACACAGTGGTACCTCAGTTTAAGTAATTAATTCGTTCTCCAGGCCATTTTGTATTGCAAAAAATTCTTAAATCGAAATGCGGTTTCCCATAGGAATGTGTTGAAAACCAATTAATCCGCTCTGGAGGTCAGAAAAAAAGCACATTCCATTTAAAATTTTCTTAAACTGAGGCATCCCCATTATTTTTATCATGAAAACATCACACATCAACTTATAATGCTTTATTTTTTAAAAAACCTTAAACCGGGGCATCCCACTGAAACAATTCTTAAACTGAGGCATTTCCATTTCCAATTTTTTTTCTTAAACCAAGTTTTTCTTAAACCGAGGCATTCTTAAACCGAGGTACCACTGCAATCATCTACTACACCTGAGTAGGCCCTGGGCTTCAGATTCTGTAAGTAACCTATGTTAAAAATAGTAGTACTGTACTAGTAGCAGCATCAGGAGTAGGGATGAGCACCAAACAAAAAATGAAATGCTGTTCTATCATTTCATTAGCTAACAAAATGAAACAAAATGAAACAAAATGGGGAAGCAGCATTTCATTAGTAATGAAACAAAACGGCGTGCTTTTTTCCTAAACAAACCAATTCATTTTGCTGTAAAATGCCTTCCCTGGGTCCTAGAGGTACCTTGGTTTATCTAGGACCCACGGGACCTGTTTTATAGAGTAGTGAACTGGTTCATTGCTGTTTCATTTCGTACAATTTAAAAAAAATACAATTTCTAACAAAACGAAGCAAATCCTGGGGGAACTTAATGAAACAAAACAAAACACAATTTTTTTCATTTTGTGCCCATCCTTAATCAGGAGCAGCAGCAGTCATGACAGTTTAAAATTAATTTAACCCTCTGTTATTCAGTAATCATGCTAGTAAATGAAACTTAATACACAAACATTACTCTTAGAGATGGGCATTAACTAAAAAACAAACAGCAAAATGTATTCTAGAAGTCACTAATTCATTGATTTCTATTCATGCTAATTAATGCAGCAAATATGAACTGATTAATTTTAGTGATTTTTGATTCATTCATTGCTATACAATGGCTCGCAAGGCACCTAGAAACACGATTTTTTTCAGGAAAGCTTCCTCTGATTCTCATCTACATTCCTTCCAAGTTTGGTGAAGATTGGGTTACTCCAAGCCAGTTGCTAAAGGGCACTTTCCTAGAGGGATTACTTTGTGGGAGTACAACTCAGATGTCTGAAACCCAATCCTGGAGGGATTGTAGAAGATGTGTTTGCAGGCTTCCCTTCAAATATGATGTCTCTAGGTGCCTTGGAGGACATTTTATGGGGTTTTAAAGTAAAAATGAATTTACAAATTAATTAATTCATTAGTCAAAAATTGTTTTTTTGTGATTTGTTGACCTTGACGAATCATGAATCAAAATTAATCACATTTTTTCTGATTCATCCTAATCTCTAATCACTGTTCCAATAGATGTGAGGAAGTAAACTTGTCCACAAATATTAAAATACAGCAGTTCATCTCTAACATGCCACAATGTTTTAGTCCTTTTTTATGTTTTGCCTTTTCTTTTATGTTGGCCCAATATGCTAGCAGACTAACATGGCTACCTCTTCTCAAACTATTCTTAGAAGGACACTCTAAGAGTTGCATCCACACTGCATATTAGCATAATGTATGCTTGTAGCAATAGTAGTAGCTGCAGTAGTAGTGGACAAATGTGAAACAAACACCAAAGAAAGACCAGGTCTTATTAGTAAGGGCTTTCTTTTTTGTCCACATGTTCTCATATGCACCAGAATGTATATTCACATCAAGATTTCAAACTTAACGTGTTCAGCAGGAATGAAAGGTGTGTGAAATCATGTAACAAGTAATGCTTTATAATTAATTCAGTAAATTACTTTTAAATTGCATACAGGTTATATCCTTACTTTTGAAGTTACATTGCTTGTTTGGTTCTTATGCCAAGAATTTTTAAGCAATTCTCTCATGTGTGATAACATTTGTCCTAAGTCATGAAAAATGTAATAAAAAATAATCAGCAATTCAAATAGTGGGATGAGTTATTTTTTCAAATAACTTTCCAAGTGATTTTATTATTTGTTGTTTTTGTGTGTTAATTTAAAGTTCATAATGTTTCTAACTTATAATATTTAGTGTATGTCAATTCCTTTTGATTATTTAATATTATTTTATTTTAGCTTGCTGATGTTGATTATTCTCCTATTTTCAGTTCTGAACCATCCAGACTGGTCTTGTTAGCCAGATGGGAAGTAGAGAACACAAACAAACAAACAAACAAACAAACAAACAAACAAACAAACAAACAAACAAACAAACAAACAAACAAACAAACAAACAAACAAACAAACAAAACTGAATAGGAGGGAGATAGCAGCAGGTTTAGGGGAATTCCAACGTTTGCAGAGATAATATTTAGAGGGAGAAAAGGTTTACGGGTGGGGGGAAGGACTGAATATTTTAAGGGGGATAAAATACAGTGGTACCTTGTATAAAAGAATTAATTGGTTCCAAATAAAATTATGTTAAGCACATTTTCCTTTATACAAATTTACCATAGGAATGCATAGAAAACAGAGTAATCTTTAATTGCGACCATTGTTATGTTGCACAGATTCACCCTATAGACAATTCTGTTAAGCAAATTTCCCCTATCTCCGGAATTTTTTATGTTGTACAGATTTTATTTATACAACCCATTTTTATACGAGGGTACACTGTATTTTGCTTTGCTTTGTTGTCCCTGTAGGGCGCCCACGGGTGGGGGGGGGGGGGGGAGGGGAATGACAGGGAGCCCTTGAAGTGCAGCGTCTTGTTGCAGTGGACCCCAATAACATTGTGCTAGAAGCCCAAATTCCAGATACAAAGAATTCCACATTGTATTTCCTGTCAGACAATGAGTTTCTCACGTACACAAATGGCTTCCACAACAGTACAGGGGCTGATGTCAATGGCCAGCACAGGCACAAAGCGAATGCATTTATTTTACTGTATGTTTTATTTTATTTTTACTCTGGAACTTTCCCTGGTAAAGCAGTTAAGGTTGTATTTTCAGGGCAAAGGAAAAAGTGATGAAAACTTCTTAAAACCAAAGAAACAAAATCCTTGATTTCCATCCAAGCCTTTCAAGACAAGATCCCATATGGTAGTAGCTAGATGTGGTCAGAGAAAGAAAGAGAACGTTAATGGTCGGATGGGTGGATTCTTTTTCCTTCAGAACCTTTTATTTTGAAGGCTAAGAATCGAGTTCACACTAGGGGCGACACACATATACGCTTACTAGGAACAGCTGCTGCTTCCACACAAGAAGAACTCACGAGTTGGCCATGGAAATGCTGGTGGAGGCTTATGCTGCCTTGTCTTTTTAGGATGAACCAAAGGAGGTCGGGCCAACACGTGCCCTTATGCGCTTGGTGTCCATTTGGCCATGGCTAGCATTGACATTCCACGTTGGAGCATGTGGAGACATTTTTTGCTGAAGACAAATTCGTTCAAATACCAAATGGTCCCCTTTGGTTCATATGCGTCTTTGGACTTTGTTGGCTTGGTTGTCCTTGGCAACAGAGGAAATGTTGGGAATTCTGTTCCGGCCAAACTCTGCTTCTGGGACTTGGGACGAACTGATGTTTACTTGTACGATGTGTAAAATGGACATGGGAAAGGGTGTTTATATATACAGTAGTTTATATATTTTGTGCTGAGATCCAGCAATCCCTTGTGGAGGCATACAGATGTACAAAGTCTGAAACTTCTATTCATATCACTGAAGGGGAATAGTATGTGGTGGTGGGGGGAGGGAGAGCAGAGCTTTGGCACAGGGGTGAGGAGCAGTGTAAACAAATTTGTAACAGCCTCCCCACTAACAGTAAAATCCCACAGTGAATGACTGAGATGAACAAAATAATTCAGGGTATGAGTAAAGTGGATAGAGGGACATTCTTCTCCCTCTCACAAAATAAAAGAACTAGGGAATATCCACTCAAATTGAGGGCTGGGAGAGTAAGAACAGACAAAAGAAAATGTTTTTTTTTTCACCCAGTGCATTGTTAGTCTGTGGAACTCCGTGCTGCAGGCCTGGATGCCTTCAAAAGGGGATTGGACAGATTCCTGGAGGAAAAGTCCATCACAGGTTACAGACCATGATGGAGATGTGTAATCTCCAGGCTTAAAACCAGGGTACTCCAAGGGCCAGATGCAGGGGAGTGGTACCAGGAGACAGATATCTAGTCTCGTGCACTCCCAGACGCATCTGGTG
The DNA here is from genome assembly GCA_023846285.1 of Phrynocephalus versicolor. Taxonomy (NCBI): domain Eukaryota; kingdom Metazoa; phylum Chordata; class Lepidosauria; order Squamata; family Agamidae; genus Phrynocephalus; species Phrynocephalus versicolor. The sequence continues at coordinate 16,222,348 of JAHTLZ010000275.1, read as the reverse complement.
GGGCCACTGTGAGATACAGGAAGCTGGACTAGATGGGCCTTTGGCCTGATCCAGCATGGCTCTTCTTATGTTCTTATGTTCTTAATCTCTGCTGCCTGGTCTAGGAGCCTCTAGGCTCTGATAGAGGGGGCCTCTGTGTATGGGGAGAAGGAGAGAAGACAGAAGAAGCAGAATGGCCATCTGCCCTGCTTCACAAGACTGTGTTCTATTTGTAGACAAAAACCGAGGAAAATTGCCTTTTTGCACTAAAACCCCCAGAAATCCCCAGTGGGAATGGAAAACACCACATACCTGTACTATTCTGAACGCTGATACCTGAAACAAAGCATCTGTTCTGAGCTCTGATTTACAGAACTTTCTTTGAAGGAAAGGAGATCTTGGTCTGAAAACAAGGCGTTGTTAGAGCATTGGTGGGCAAAAGGTGGGCCCTGGATTGTGTGTGGTTCCTCAGAGCCCAAATGTGGCCACTCAACATTCCTTCTCCAGACACTGCACATGTTTTGAATGTTTTTAGAAGTTTGGCTGAAAGCAATCTCTTTGTATGCTGTAGTGAGGATGGGAGGCAGTTTGCTGGGTGTTGCTCCACTCCCAACTAATTATCAGAGGGGAGAACAGAGATCTGAAGGTTAGCCATGACTAGTTCTCCTTCCTTGTTTTCTGGTGTAATTGTACTAGAGGTGAGCAGTTTGTCCTTTGAATGAAGCATGAAATGCAGCAGCCCAGGTCTTCCAGAGGTTCCTGGACCAGCTGAGCTACTTGCCTGCCTCTCTGTGTGGCTGGTGTCCTTCTTCAGCGGTGGCGCTCCAATCTGAGCAGAAGCCCATCAGGGCAAGTGCTACCTCCCCAGACAGTTGACACTCATTGGCTGCACGCCAGAGTCCTCACCTTGCTTCCTTGCTGGAATGGCCAGCTGCCAGAAAAGCCAGGGTGGAGAGAGCTGGGCTCCTGTCCAGATGGGAGCGCAGCCACTTCGGAAGGACACGGCACTGTGCAGAGGCAAGTAAGTGACCCCGGCCAGCCTGGGTGGAGTGTGAAGTTGGGGATGGGCCTCTGGAACACCTGGGCTGCTACGTTTCATGCTTGGCATGAAGCAGGAAGTGCCCATCTCTAAACTGTACTTTTTGAGAAAGTGTCAGTGACAATGGTGTCGTATCACCATCATCGCCATCAGGCATACCCTAGCAATTATTATCATTTTAAATGAATGGGGGTTGAGCATCCATTGGGCATAACACCATAATGGGCTCAGGACCAGAATGGTTCTCATGAAGTGATTGGCAAACTGCAATGCATAGTAAGGTTACACGATGGCTTTCAAGACTGGTCCTTTGCCATAGGAATATTGCTATGCCAAGATCTGAATAATACTTTAACAAATGGGCTCTGCAGGAATGGTATAGCATGTTGTGAACCAAATATTCAGCTTAAAAGATCTTCCCTCTTTGATCTGCTATACAGTAGCCCAAGAATGCCAACAGTCACATTACTTTATGCAAATGTAATTAACACTTTGTTTGATTTTTTTTTGAAAATCTCCACTTAAATGATTTCTTCATAGAATTTTAAAAAATCATCGTAGAATGAGAACTCCAAGAAGTATTTCAGCCTCACCCGAAAGTGAAACCAAGTTTAGAACTTGCCTGGCCTTTCATAATTTGTTCAGTCGGGTTAAAATACTAATCATGTATAATTTGTACCATACGTACACATGAAACAGATTAATTTAGCAGTATTGTTTTACAGCACAGTTCAATGGAGAATGTAATGAAATTCCTATAACACCACCTAACCAGAGGACTTGAGAAGCAGAAAAGATTCCCTCATTGGTCCGTTATGAGTTTATAAAACTAAAGATGCAAAGCAGTCTTACTTGTTACCATAATAAGCTTTTTATTCCGCATTAAATTGGAAGGCTTGGAATGCAATTTGTATGGTGAGCTGAAAAGGTTTGGGTTAATTTGGCCTACTTTCTCTTCACCACCTGGATTTTCTGTTGGCCTACATTGTACTCAACTGTTGGCTGTAGTAACAGAAGTATGTGAAGGCCAGCCAACACCAGATTTGGTTTTGTTCCACTGTTTGTCTCATGCTCTCACATCTTCAGCTTAGTCCTGATCAGCTGGAAACTCGTGTGTGTGAGAGAGAGGGGGGGGAGAGGGAGAGAGGGAGAGAGAGAGGGAGAAATGTGCAGATCATACATACATACATACATACATACATACATACATACATACATACATACATACATACATACATACATACATACATACATACATCTGCCTGCACTTCTTCAATATGTATAAACTAGTTCCAGGGATAGGGAACAGCTGTGATGAATTCTTTTTCCAAAATGTACAGGAGGGAAGATTGTCCTATTGCCCTGTCAAAATTATCAAGCCAAATCTCTTGATGGCTGGTTTTTCCCAAGGATTCTATAACTGGCAAAGACAACTTTAAAACATTTTGGGCTCCATTGCTTTCCCACAGTGTTGCCAGGAGATTCCCCCCCGCAAAATGCATAAAAGCAGAGTCATACATGGTTTAAAAGCAATCTTTAAAAAGGCCAAGATGTTTCTTCTCTCAGACTCCAAGTCCAGGAATTCTACATCCAGCATGGCCGGTGGCCATTTTGTGGTTTGTTGTAATCCAAATAATTACAAATTAATCAGATTACATGTTAATTAATTAACATCTTTGGATAGATTTGTGCTCATTCAAGATGTGGCATATCTAGATATATGAGGCCGGCTTCAGGCCTCTTCGGGGGACCGAGACTGCCCTGATCGCTCTGCAGGATGACCTCCTCAGGGAGGCTGACAGGGAGTGTTCCACCCTGTTGGTTCTCCTTGATCTGTCAGCGGCCTTTGATACCATCAACCAGGGTAACCTGCTGGATTGGCTTGCCGAGGTGGGAATCGGGGGCTCGGCGCTCTGCTGGCTCCGTTCCTTCCTTGACGGCCGGTCTCAGCGGGTTCAGCTAGGGGATGAGTTGTCTGCTCCTATGATGCTCCCTTGTGGGGTGCCCCAGGGGTCGGCAATCTCTCCTATGCTGTTCAATGTTTATATGGTGGAGGTCATCAGGAGATTTAGAGTTCGCGGTCATCAGTATGCTGATACACAGCTCTATCTCTCCTTTACTATGTCTGCAGTGGAGGCAGTACGCTCCCTTGACCTGTGCCTGGAGGCCATTCTGGAATGGACCAGGATTAACAAGCTCAAACTGAACCCTGAGAAGACCAAGGTACTGTTCTTCAGGGCGCCCTCACCTGGGTACAATGCCCCCCCTTCATAGTCTGGGGGTAGTTTCCCTCCAGCCTATGGACAGGGCCAGGAATCTGGGTGTGGTCCTGGACTCAGCCCTCTCCCTAGAAGCCCAGGTGATGGCTATCTCCAGGGCTGCTTTTTTCCACCCCCGCAGGATCACCCAGATCCCGTACCTTGATGGCTCCTCCCTGAGAGTGGTTGTGCAGGCCCTTGTAATATTGAGGATTGACTACTGCAACGCCCTCTATGTGGGGTTGCCCTTGACCCTTGTCCGGAGACTTCAATGGGTGCAGAATGCGGCGGCCAGACAGATGGTGGGTGCTCGTAGATACAATTACATCACCCCAGTTCTGGCTCACCTGCATTGGCTACCCGTTGTTCTCCAGATAAGGTTCAAGGTCCTGGTTTTGGTTTTCAAAACCCTCCATGGCTTAGGTCCTGAATACCTGTCGGAGCATATCTCCCAGAGGTCATCTGAGGCCAGGCCCACTCGAATGTCGCAGGTGAGCTCACTCAGGGTGCCCACTCCTAGGGAGGCACAGAGGTCAGCTACGTGCAGCCATGCCTTCTCTGTTGTGGGCCCATCCTTATGGAACCACCTTCCGAGTGAGTTGCACCTTGCACAGTCCCTGCCTGCCTTCAAAAAGGCCTTGAAAACCTTGCTTTTTAAGGAGGCATATGGCGACCTACTTTAGTTTGTTTTTCCCCTTCTTCCGCCCATCTTCTGATGTCTCTTGCCTGGGCTTTCCCCCCACTCTATTTGTTTTATATGTCTTTTAATTGGAAGAAGGTGCAGTATAGAAATGAAACAAACAAATAAATAAATAAATGATAATCATACTCAGGGCATGCATTGCTCTTGCCTTATTATTTGCATCTGAAGCCTCCCATTGAGTCTTTGAGTATCAGCTAAGGATTGGTTGGGTTTTTCTTCAGTTATTTTTCAGTATCCTAAGCATACAAGAGAATATTAATTAAATCATGAGAACTCAGATTCTTCCATCCTGGTTACTTCCAGATATGCTGCTCTAAAACATTCACCACTCTTAGCCAGTGTGTCCATGACAACTAGGGATGATGGGAGCTTTAGCGCACCACGCTGGGCTGTACTGTAGATGTTTTCTTATAGCCAGAACCTAGAGATCGGCATGAACCAAACTATGACCCTGAAAAAAAACTGCAACACAAATTGGATACAAACACAGAAACAGCAGGTCTTGGCTCACAGAAGTGATGCTAGGCACCAGTTTCTGAACATAGGGGTGGAGGAAGAAGAGAAGGTGGTGACAGGGGCAGGCTGACGGGGGAATATGATAGCTATGTTTAAATATTTGAAAGGATGTCACATTGAAGAGGGAACAGGTTTGTTTTCCATGGCTTCAGATACTAGGACTCGGGGCAATGGTTTCAAACTATGGGAAAGGGGATTCCATTTGATCATTAGGAAGAACTTCATGACAGTTAGAGCTGTTTAGCAGTGGAATGTGCTGCCACGGAGGGTGGTAGAGTCTCCTTCTTTGGAGGTTTTTAATCAAAGGCTGGATGATCATCTGTTGGGAATACTGTGATGGGGGTTCCTGCATGGCAGGGGGTTGGACTGGATGATCATTGAGGTCTCTTCCAATTCTATGATTCTGTGATTCTATGATTCTAAGGGAGGTGATGAGGCAGGGGGGAGGGAGCAGGGGCATTAGGTTTCCCTCCCCCCAGGCATGAATCCAAAAAAGCAAAGAGCAAACTGGTTCATTTTCCCCCTAGGGTTGGTGGCTAATTCATAGGTACCAATGAAACACAAACCACCCCAATTTGACATTTTGTTTGTTTGTGCCCATCTCTACCAGAAACATCATGAAGGCAGATGAAAACACCTTGCTTACTGATATCTATAGCAGTGGTTCCCAATCTTGGGTCTCTACATGCTCTTGGACTAAAACCCCTAGAAGCCTTCACCCCTAGCTGCGCTGTGCAGAATTTTGGGGAGTTGTAGTCCAAGAACATCTGGGGACCCAATGTTGGGAACCACTGCTCCATGGAGATTAGTAAGCAAGGGCTATAGTGACAACATGATTTCTCTTCGCAACTGGCCACAGTCATGTTGCACCCACACAACCAATTTTGAGAATTCCATTAAAAAATAGCAAATGCGAACATGTATTTATAAATGCAGAAACATTGTGGTGTAGTAGTTACAGTTTTGGACCTGGGCCTAGATTCAGATCTCCATTTGGTTAAGAGAGTCATTGGCTAACCTTGGGCCAGGCTTATTGTGGAAGCTGATCTTGCTTTTTAAGAAGAACTTGGAGAAGAAGAGGGTGATGCACATTGCTTTGAGCTCACTGGAGGAAAGGGAGAATACAAAAGAATGACATCCAGTGGTGAATGTTTTGTTACTTTAGGCTGTGATCCATATTTTTGAGTAGTACTCGAAAATACTGATCACAGCCATGTTTTGGCATGGAAATGGCAGGCTTAGCTTCCTCAGGCAATTCTCGGTAAGACCAAATTTGGAGAGGCTTGGGTTTCAGGGGGCTGAGTTATGAAGCTCCAAAGGAGGTGCCCTGAGGAAAAATTATTTCTAATTGGATTCAGAAGCCAAACCAACAGCTCCACTGGCTGCCAATCAGCTATCAGGCACAATTCAAAGTGCTGACCTTAACCTACAAAGCACAAAATGGCCTGGGTCCAAGCTACCTCAAAGATCATATATCACAGTATGAACCAGCTCTGGTGCTAGTTCATCAGGAGAGGCCTTTCTCTTCATCCCGCCACCTTCACAGGTGCATCTCATAAGAACACATGAAAGGACCTTCTCTGTTGCTGCTCCCAAACTTTGGAACTCCATCCTACTGGAGGCCAGGACTACACTATCTCTGCTGTCTTCCCAGAAGCAGGCAAAGACCTTCCTCTTCAAGCAAGCTTTCCCTGAATGATGGACTACCTATTATGCGACTATTAGATGAATATGCATACCTTGACTGATCTCAGAAGAACACCAGTGTTTCCATGCTAGTTTCCATCCCTCACAATGGAATTTTTTTTCTTTTTCTATGTTCTTGGTAGCTTTAATGTTACCTTTTAATGCTGTAAGATGCCTCTTCTAATTCCCTATTCTTAACTTGAATATGTTTTTAATGTTCTGGGCTGTATATTGTCCCTCATTATTGTAAACTGCCTTGGGTCCTTTTCCAAGGAGAAATGTGTGGTAAAAATGTTCAAAATAAATAAATGAATGAATAAAATTGCCTTTGGGAGTGGGTGGGTGGGTAATTCTGCTTCCAACTCAATTAGGAAGAATTTTTCCTAGGGCACCTCTTTTGGAGCTTCATAACTCAGCCCCCTGACCCCCCAAACCTTACCAAATTTCAGGGGATTACAGAGAAGAGCTTGAGGAAGCTCCCCTGCCATTTTGGTGTCTCTAGGACCCAGGGGAGCACAGTGTTTCATTTCATTATGTTTCATTTTATAACAAAACTACTATGTGTTGTGCCCATCTCTAATAAAAAAATCATCTGAAAAGGCCAATCCCCTGCCAGATTATCTTCAGGAAGTACTGTAACAATGTAAGAAGAAACAGTAACAACAATGCAAGAATAATTCCAGCAGTGTTTTAATGCGTAGTTCATCCTCCTATCATTAGTGGGCACACAAAACACATACAAACCAATGTCATTATACAGTATATTGTAAGGTGATATTGGGGTTATCATAAGGGGGTGTGGTGGCTCAGTGGACCAAGGCTCTGAAAACTGTTAGCTGCAAAGTCAGAAGCTCGGCGGTTTGAATCCCAGGTTCCATGCAGCAGAGTGAGCTCCCGCTGATAAACCCAGCTCCTGCCAACCTAACAGTTTGAAAGCATGTAAATGTAAGTAGATAAATAGGTACCGCTGTAAAAAGTGGGAAAGTAAAATAGTGTTTCCTTTCAGCCATGTCGGCCTTGTGGCCATGGACTTGCACAACATTGGCTCTTCAGCTTGAGTACGGAGATGAGCACAACCCCTAGAGTTGGACACGACTATCACACATGTGTGGGGAGAACCTTTACCTTTACCTTTTATTGGGCTTAGCAGCTGGTTCATAGTTCAGTAAGCACCACCACTACCACCATTACCTTTGAACTTCAGAGCTGGAGGGGACCCTATGGATCGTCATGTCAAGTGAAGCCCCTCTTAAGGACGCACAATGGGGTATAGAAATCCCAACCCCTGACTCTGCAGCAGAAACCTAATCCACTATTGCTATCCAGCAGTTCCATGGTTTAGCCAGAGATTGGGATTTCAATTCATCCCTGTGCCTCCTAAAGAAAGAGTGAGCCTGTGTATCTTTGGACAATCTGCACAGGCCCATGATCCCCCTGGAAGAGAATGTGCCCTAATAGGCAGACATTTCTTTTGGGGGCAATGTATTATATACTGATCCCTGGATACCTAAGTCACTGAGTTAGCTGCTTGAGATTGATTATCCATAGGGTCTCCAGAAGGAGAATCCAAAGAACAATATCTGATGCTATAGAACCATTGTGGTCAAGAGGAATTGGTGGATCTTGCTTTTGTCCTTTTCTGCACATTGGTGTAATCAATTGCTTTAGTCCTTTTCTACACATTGGTGTGATCTATGACTGCTGCATTTCTAATGTGCTAGGCTGCTGAGCATTTGAAAAATTGGATTAGCCAAATTTTGAAAGGATTTGTTATTCTTCATTGACCTGTCATAAGAAACCCTGTGTAAAATAGCAAGATATAATGCATACCTATCTCTTGTCCAGAAAGTAAGATCAAAGCCTGCTTGGAAAACAGCATTGATTTCCAGTAGTGATGTGTGGAAGTGAAAGCTGGACTATAAAGAAGGCTGATCGCAGCAGAATTGATGCTTTGGAGCTGTGGTGCTGGAGGAGACTCTTGAGATTCCCCTGGACTGCAAGGAGATCAAACCTATCCATCCTGAAAGAAATCAACCCCAAATGTTTACTGGAAGGACAGATTTTGAAGCTGAGGCTCCAGTACTTTTTGGCCACCTCATGAGGAGAGAAGAGTCCTTGGAAAAGTCCCTGATGTTGGGAAAGATGGAAGGCAAAAGGAAAAGAGGACGGCAGAGAATGAGATGGTTGGACGGTGTCATCGATGCAACCAATATGGATTTGACAAAACTCCAGGAGGCAGTGGAAGATAGGAAGGCCTGGCGAGCTCTGGTCCATGGGGTCACGAAGAGTCGGACACGACTGAACGACCGAACAACAACAACAATATGAGAAATATCCTGTTAAAATGGAAAACTTAATCAGGATAGAATACAGGGTGTTGGTGATGGGGTCTAGAAGAACTTGAACCCATCCCACGCCCTCTTAGAAATGTACAAAATGGAAAAGTTTCTTTTTTTCTTTGTACAATATTGTGGAAAATCACTCCAAAGATTCAACTTCATTCTTATTGTTCGGAATGTCATTTTAATAGGAAAGTTAAGTTATATTTTAGCACTCAACACCTACACACCAAAGTACATAACCCAGATGAGCTAATCTTTAAGACTGGAGTAGAAATGAGCTAATGTTGTTAGGGGATTGTATGCACAATATGGCAGGAGATCAGTAACAAAGGAGGGAGGGTGAACCACCCAAAAGGGCTCAGCTGCTAGCAATAAAGAAGCACCAAGTTGCAAAATGCATTAACCACTTCTTTGCATTGTTAACTTCAGAGCTGTTTGGAGGGGAGAGGTAATGTGTAAACCTTTGATGCTTGGGTACAAACACATGATTGGAGAACAGCTGCCTTTGTAATTTTGAGGGAAAATAGGCCCTCTCTTTGGAATGACAAAAGAATATAGGTGTGGACAGCCTGGATGCTAAAGGGACAATATCATGCACCCACCGACAGAACTGGGAAATAAATGAAAACAAACACTTAATATCCTAATTTTAGTCATAAAAGCTTGAAATCGGCCCCCAAAGCTTCAGAAAACTGTCTTTCTGAGCTGTTAAATGTCAGGAGTGGCCTCTGGGGATTTTGAGGAGGGATGATGTGGTGAAGGGCAGGTTTCAGGTCATGTTTTATTATACAAGAAGTTTAATTGTTCTGGCTCAGAAGCAAAAGTGACTCATTTACTTGAAGTGGGTCCCTGTCTCCCCATGCAGATTTCGACTGGAGGACGATACTTGAAAAGAACTGAACGGCTTCGCTCCACTGCTTTAACTACTTCCATCAAGATTCATTTACTTTGGACACAAAAATTGAGAGGGGTCCAAAGATAGCAAAAAAACACAGTGCTTTTGTCACCCTTTCTGAACCCTGTTCACTCTGTTTAAATTAGGCCCTTTTTGCCAAAGAAAATTGTATATCATTGGGCCTTTCCCGAGCTCCTTTTTAATGGAAGAACATTTAATTGTTTATCGTTATAAGCACTGAAAAGCCATTAGGCTTACTGGATGGCATTTGGTAGTTGCCTTGTCAGTGTAGTATCTCAACAGGAACTGAACCGACTTCAGGGGATTCCAGGCAAACAACGACAACAAGAAAAGCAATCTTGTCTCACTGCATGTTTGATTTCTAGGAGAAAACAGTGGTACCCCTCTTCATCCTAGTGCCATCGGATTGATTTGAGGCCAATTCATCCTGATGGAACTGGTTTTCTTCTTCTGGAGCGATTACCTTTTCATCATTCACTGACAACAAACATCCTGTTTGCAGGATGTGTGGATCATACCAGAAAGGAAGCTAGGGCAACTGACAGTGGCACACAAACACCGATGATTATTCATTTGGCATTGTTATTAATCCCAGATCAAACTGACGCGTTAATGACTGCTTTGATCTGAGAACCATAGAACACCCAACTTTTTGGGAGGCGAGGGAAAGATACGTTAAAAAGCTCTTACTCAGCAGTGAGCCACGTGTAGCTTATAGGACAACAGAAATGCAGAGAACAAGCCACAAAACCAAGGTTGGACCTTCCATTAAGCAGGTGGTGGTAGAAGGCTGAGAAATGATGGGAGTCATAAAAGGACAACCAATTCTATTTTTCTTCTATTTCTTTTGCTTGTTCCTCCTCCATACTCAATGTGTTCTCAGCAGATGGCTCACTCTCTTCCTTCTTACAATTTTCTATTATTATTATTATTATTATTATTATTATTATTATTATTATTATTA
>JAHTLZ010000275.1:16199660-16211935 GCA_023846285.1 Phrynocephalus versicolor | reverse complement strand
TTATTATTATTATTATTATTATTATTATTATTATTATTATTATTATTCCACCGTCAGAAAGGGAATCATTTGTGGGGGTTTCTGCCTTGTGCCTAAACACCTTGGCTTTAGTTCTTGCTCCTCCTCCTCAGACAATTTCACCTTTCTACTATGCAACGTTGCATGTAAGAAGGCATGTTTGTATTGCCATATTGCCCTGTTCTGATCTACTAGAGACAGTTTTTTTCTTTTTAAGCTCTCTCTTCTAGTGCTGAAAGGCAGGGACAATGCTTGACGAAGGAGGGCTTTTCGCAAGGTGTTATAGACACCTAATTTGAGGATGCAGGTGTTAGTGTACTTAGCAAAGTGTTCTGCTTATATACCGCCCCATACCACTTTAAGTAGTCTCTGGGCGGTTTACAATTTTAATTACAGTGTGCAGGCTACACATTGCCCCCTCCAGCAAGCTGGGTACTCATTTTACCGACCTCGGAAGGATGGAAGGCTGAGTGAACCTTGAGCCTGCTACCTGGGATTGAACCCCAGGTCGTGAGCACAGTTTCACCTGCAATACAGGCATTTAACCTCTGCGCCACGAGGCTCTTTTTGTGGGTCCTTATTATCTTGTGGGTCCACCATTCTGAAAATCCTGACAGTCTAGGAAGCAGCTACAGTGGCTGTCAGACAGCGGGAATCCAAGTCCAACACACACACACATCTCTTGATTGTAAACTCATAAGCCTGTTCCTCTGGCCATTTGTAAAATGTTAGGAAGGTGTGGTTTACAATTTCATTGTTGGTTTGCTTCATGTCATAGCCTTGATCACTGCAGCTGGCTAGGGTGCAAAGGCTCTGGCAGTATGTCATGTATTAGAAGTGGAGGAACTCCATTTCAGCTCAATCATATGCATAAAACAAACCCCTAGCATCAATGCCATGCTCTTCCTAGCTACTTCTGAATGCTCTGGAAGTATTCAAAAGTCATAGAAGATGACTTCAGAACACCTTGTGGCACAGTGGTTAAATGCCTGTACTGCAGGTAAAACTGTGCTCACGACCTGGGGTTCAATCCCAGGTAGCAGGCTCAAGGTTTATTCAGCCTTCCATCCCTCTGAGGTTGGTAAAATGAGTACCCAGCTTACTGGGGGGTGGCAATGTGTAGCCTGCATTACTGTAATTAAAACTGTAAACCACCCAGAAACTACTTGAAGTGGTATTGGGCAGTATATAAGCAGAACACTTTATAGAAGATCATATTCATCAATATGACTTTCACCAATAAAAGTTGGTTGCTCCTGTTAAACATGCGTAAAATGTACTGAGGTTCCTATAAGAAAAGACTAGACTAAATTATTATACAAAACTAACATTTAATACAAGGGTAGGAAACATGTGTGCCTCTTGATGCTGTTTGATCCTCAACTCCTATCATACCTCATCAATCCTGCTGAACACACATACATTCTGCTCAAGTATTTATAAACATGTTTAACAAAACTATCATTGGATGCTTTTGTATAAAGACACAGAAGAAAGGGCAGCTGATGCATGTAATGATTGTCATCTATGTTAGATTTTTGGGGGTAGTGGGAGAGAAGCTCAGTTTAAATATTATTTAAATTTACAGTTGTGCATGAACAGATCAGAAATTGAACTCTTTGCAACAAACGAGGAAATGGAGCTTGGTGTCCTGGTGGACAGCTCAATGAGGGTGCCAACCCAGTGTGCCACAGCAGTGAAAAAAGCAAATCCAATGCTAGGGATTAGAGATGGGCACGAAATGAACTTTTAATACATTTTGTTATTAGTTTCGTTAGCTAATGAAACAAATAACAAACCAACCCATCACAGAAAAAGAAATGAAACGGAAATTTCCATTTTTTTCGCTTCATTTTTCATTACCCCCCCCCCACCTTGTCCTTGCCGCAATCCTCCTAGTCCTGGAACTCGGCGGGGGCAGGTAGGCCTGTACAGGCACTGGCCCCAAGCCAGTGCCTGAAAAAAGCCCCTGGCTGGGTACTTTTAAAACAACAACAACAACAACAACAACAACAACAAAGGAGCACCAATCCAGCCCTAGGGGCTGCATGGTCAGCACTCTAAAATCAAGAAAAAATAAAAATAAAAAAGCGCCAATCCGGCCCCAGGAGCTGTGCGGTTGGCGCTCAAAAAACAAAAAACAAAACGAAATGAAAAACAAAACAAAACAAAAAAAGCCTCCGCTGCCGCCGACAACCACTAAGTCGGACCTGAACCGGTTCCACTCAGTTCGGGTTCGTACATTTTTTTAAATTTATACAAACCCGAACTGAACCATGGGTTTTCTGTTTCCTGCCCACCTCTACTAGGGATCATTAGGAAGGGTATAGAAAATAAGTCAGCAAGTGTCATTTTGCCTCTTTATAAATCTATGGTGAGGCCTCACCTGGAGTACTGTATACAATTCTGCTCACCATACCTCCAGAAGGATATTATGGAAATGGAAAAAGTGCAGAGGAGGGCAACCAGAATGATTAGGGGACAGAAACACATTTATTACCATCTGAGGCTGCAATGGCTGGGCCTCTTCACTCTTGAACAATGGCGCCTAATTGGTGACCTGATTTATAAAATCATACATGGTGTGGACAAAGTAGATAAGGAAAAGCTGTTTTCCTTATCACACAACACTAAAACTAGGGGACACTCCATGAAACTTTTGAGTGCTAGATCTCAAACAAAGAAGAGAAAGTACTTTTCACCTAGAGGATCACTGGTCTGTGGAATTCCCTGCCAGAAGAAGTGGTGACAGCTGCCAGCCTTGACAGCTTTAAGAAAGGATTGGACAAGTTCATGGAGAACACAGGTATCAATGGCTATCATTATGGATGCCTAAGGACAACCTCCAGGTCCTCTCTCAATGCCATTTGTGGGGAATCATAAGCAAGTGAAGATATCTGCTTGGGAATACTGTGAAGTAAATGGTGAGCCTCTATGTGAGACAGAATGTGGCCTGTTCCAGCAAGGCTGTTCTAATGTTCTGATGAACTGGAATTTTAACAGGTGCTGCATTTGCAGTATGGGTCTTTATAACATGGAAGAAGCAGTAGGGATGATTGCAAAATCTCCTGTGCTGGACACTCCCCTCATTTTCCACCCCACCTCACCCTACTCCAAACCTCAGTTCTCTGCCAAAGGGGGCAGATTTTGAGAAGCAAAGGTTTCAGGTGGATTTACTCCCCTGCTTTCCCAAGCAGTTTGCTTCCCAGATGACATGGATGATGATGATGAAGTTACATATGCCCTGCTGAAGGTTTGGCTATGCAGACACCGGAAATCTTTGACCAAGTAAGAAAGGTAATGTTAAAATTGTTACTGGATCAGATCTGGGTGGGGGTTAAAGTCTTTGTTTATAGGCACAGCCCATATTGGGGAGGAGGAAACCTGAAGAGGGATGCCCAAACAACTTGTGATACCTGCTTTGAAGTAACATAAAGCACTAGCCACCCCTTCTCATGCAATGGCTTTTCTGATGTCTCTTGTAAGCAGGTCTCTTTCCAGGATCAGTCCTCCTAATCTTGCAAGCTTGATTTCATAGTCCAATGGTTGTGAATACCTGAATTATGCACCTCCAAGGTGGGGCCCCTTTAGGAAACTACCCTTTATCAACTGGCTTCAGGAAACCCATTCTTCACAAAACATGGAAGGATTGTAAAGAAGACAACTTTCTTTTGCAGTGCATGAATCAGAAAGCAGACTTCCCCAAACTTGGAAGATTTTTAGAGAAGAGTCAGGGGAAGCTTGCCTAGAAAATTGGCATCTCAAGGGGCCTTGGGGGCCTTTTTTTAGCCCAACAAATGGACAAATTAAAAACAGCTAAAAGTATCCATTTGTATTTGTTGTATATATATTTATTATAACAATATAATATCATATTATTCATATGAATACAAATGGATGAATGAGCTATTTTTGAATGAATGTTGCAATTCATTTTTATTCATGCCCAATTTGCCCATCTCTAGTCCTCATCTATCTAGCACCTCTTCCATCCATATCACCCTCCTGAAGAGCCCAAAAAGCATTCCTAAGAACAGTGATGGCAAACCTTTTAGAGGCCGGGTGCCCAAATTGCAATTCAAAACCCACTAATTTTTTTCCAAAGTTCCAATACAGCAATTTAACCTGAATACAGGTGGCTGTGAAGGGGCGATGTAGGTGCCCACAGAAAGTGCTCCGAGTGCCACCAATGGCACCCGTGCCATAGGTTCGCTAACACTTCCTAAAAAGGAAGGGGTAAAAAAGAACAAAAACAAACCAGGAATAGGTAAAGACTAAAGCTGTCTCTGATTGAATGGAATTGAACTGGGATTTCCCAATAAAAGAAAAAATACGATCTAAACAAGGAGCACTGTAGAGAAGGCCTTGAATTTAAAAAAAATAAAAAAAAGTTGTGCAGGCAAACACAGCAGTTTGTATAACAGATCTCTATGGCTTTAAAAAGTGCAAAAGTCCAGCCCTGTCCATGTCCGAAGTAAGTTCCAACATATCCAGTGAGGTTTATACTGAGGCATTTCGAGCTACTATTACAATCTGTTTTCTCATCACAACTCTCCTCCTTCCAGGAATCCACAAAATATCTCAAAATATAGGAAAGTTAATAGATTCACATAAATGTTAATGCAGTATTTAGAGTAAAGATAGACTATGGCCAGAATGTAAGGCATAGCAGCAGATTGCCACTAATTAATAAGGTTCTGGTTGGATTCCTGGGCATAAGCTCAGTCATGTGCACACAGCCAGAAATGCAATCATCATCATCATCATCATCATCATCATCATCATCATCATCAGCAGCAGCAGCAGCAGCAGCAGCAGCAGCAAAGCGAAGTGTTCTGCTTATATACCACCACATACCAGGCTACACATTGCACCCCCCCCCCAGCAAGCTGGGTACTCATTTTACCGACCTCGGAAGGATGAAAGGCTGAGTCAACCACGAGCCTACTACCTGGGATTGAACCCCAGATTGTGAGCACAGTTTTAGCTGTAGTACAGGCATTTAACCACTGTGCCACATCATCATCATCATCATCATCATCATCATCATCATCATCATCATCATCATCATCATCATCATCATCATCATCATCATCTCAGAACTGCAGAGCTGGAAGTGAGTGGCAATTTGCCACCGTGATTTTCCTAAGCAAGCATTCATTGTCAATGGGATTGTGACTTACATATGTAACTAATAAATAAATAAGCCAACCGACATGGAGACTGCAATTAAGAAGTGAGAACTCCGTTGGATCGCAGCCTCAAAGGAACTTGAAACCCTCCTGAAGAGGAAGGATGAGTCACAGGAAACTAAGGGCAGTCGTTTAGACTATGTGTTCCTGATTGCTATGTATGGAGGTGAAAACTGGACAATGAAGAGAGTGGAGAGGAGGAAAAATAAATTCAAACAGAGGTGCTAGAGGTTATTTTTATGTATACTATGGTCACAGAAAAAGGCAAATATGTGGGTTCTAAATCAAATCAACCCTGAATCTTCACTAGAAGCCAAAATGACTAAACAGAGGCTACTGTACTTGGGGTATATTATGAGAAGACACAAGACTCATTGGAAAAGGCAATAACATTTTGACTCTGGACTGGCTCTGCACTGTGTGTTTGGATTTGTCGTCGCCTGGATACCCGCTGCTTTGTACCACACTGGCCTGAATGTGGGACTTGCCTTGCCTTCCAGGGCCCAACCAGCCTTGGCTTTCCCTTGAACAGGATGGAAGCAAACATCAATCTGTTTTGCAGCTCGTCAGCTCCTCCTATTAAATGGATTCAGCCAGAAACCATGGATTCTGGTGCATGTCCAACTTCCCAGAGAATAAGCTTTCAACTCGAGGGTTGAAGGGAGGTAATAAAATGTAGTGCACACTCGTTTCTTCTTCATCTGTACCATTGCCATATGGAGAAAAAGAATGGGAACCTTTCTTTTAATGTATTAGGACTTTTAAGGGAGCATGCTGGGCAGAATTTCCAGGGTCAGTCATGCTCACAGCATGTGTCAGAAAACAGACAGAAGAGCCAATTCTGCCTGTTTCCCAGTTACAGTCACTTTGATAAAATAGGTTAAGGGGTAGACAGAGTTTTCATAGGACGTTCCCTAGTCTCTGTTTGGATGGGCATTGCTGAATATATCGATCACGTTATCTTTTCTCCTGATATGCATTTTTATGTATAACACAACCAGCAGGTTTCTACTGTAGAAGCATGATCAATATGTTGGAATTCTTCCCTTCCCTTCCAACATAAAGACAAGAGGTCTTCCCAATTCCAATATTTAATTCAAATATTTTTCATGAGAGCAAAGAGAATCAAATCAAGCCAGTCCCAAAGGCAAACGAGAGACCTACCCTATTTTTTTCTTTTCTTGAAAATGTCAGGCATAGACCCAGGCTATATTGTGTGAAAAAGTCACCTGAATTATGTTAACTTCTACACTATTTCTGGCAGAGTTTAGAAAAGTAACTTGTGGTGGTGGGGGGGCGGGGAATGCTGGATGTTGATGATTTTTTTCCCAAACCTTGTTTTCCTTACTTCAGCTTTCAAGGAACGATAAAAAGAAGCAGCAAGATGCTGCCAGGAGGATGGTATAAAATTCCTCAGCTATATTTAGGATCACCTAGTAAGAGTGAGACAACTGCCTCTGATAGCAGAGAGTGGAAGGCAGCTGTGGAAGATGAACCGCCATTTCATCAACCCCAAAGCCATGTATTCCATCCATGTGGCCTGTCACCGCCTGCTAAACCAATATGGTGCCTTCAGGGTTCAGGAAAGAGACACTCCATCTCAACTTTTAACATCAGGTTCAACTTCCAGTCCAGTTGGCTTATGATCATGGCATAGAGGAGGATGCTATCTTGTCCTTTGCTGCAGCAAAGCAAACAATCTTGGACTGGACTGATATGTACCTCAAACATAGTAACTATGGCTGCTGTCTCACTAAAGTTTTCTGCGCATCTTAATTTGATACATAGTTTCTTCGGGGGGGGGCAATCACGTGTTGCTTGATGCGCAATTTGTGTCCTGTTGACAAGTAGTATTGTACTGTTCTGTTCCCCTCTCTCCTTGCTTATTGCACATCTTTTCCCTTTTTCCCGGGTTGATTTTCTAAGTCTCTGTTGCATATAACAACCCAGACCCACAGGAAGTGGCAGGAAGTGGGGTACAAAGCTAATTACTGCGTATTTTCTGGGGTTGCACCTCGTTAGAGTAGCAAAGAACTGAGCATCATTAAGGGAAGTTTTTAAAACCAACACCTAGCGGTGGTTTAATATACTTCGGTGAAAGTGTGCTTCCGGGGGCGTGGTCAGTCGGGGCACCAAATTATTTTCCTTCCTGGTTAGGACATGATCTTTTACTGCGCAGTTCTCCGTAGCAAAAATGTGCAGAAAATGTTGGTGAGACCGCGGCCTATGTCTTTCTGATTCTGCTTGACTCCCCTTTGCCTATTTTAATAAACTTTCTACTTTTGAACTGCGGGGACCCAATAGATCATCAAGTCCATATCCTTTCAGGAGGCACAATGAGGGAATTGAACCCCCAAGTTTTAGCTCTGTAGCCAGAGACCTAAGCCACTGAGTTACCCAGGATGCCCATTCTTCAAAAATTGGGTTTAGACTTTCTCCATGATATAGCAATGCCACCTGCATCTCAGGGTCCTCTAGCAGCAGTGAACATGAATTTCTGATTAAACTGACATTGAAGAAAATACGGTGTTGAGAATACTTTTAATTCTGCTAGATGGCAACAATTCACATCCCAGAAAAATAGCTAAACTTCTCCCAACTAAGATCATTTGGGGGACAATGTAATATTTAATCACTAGCTGGTTGCATTGTGTCAGAGGACAAATTGTGCATAGACCCCAAATTTAATCAATCTGCCACATCCTTCCTATGACAGTGGCCGAGCTAAGTAAACAGATTCTGACCTCTCTGTTAAATTAATACACGAGAAGGTGAAGCTGGATGTGGACTGGGAGAGGTACTGAAAGAAAAAATATTTTGAGTATTCTTTTTTGCCTTGGCCCAACCTTTGGCACATGACTATTTTACCATCGACTAAAATTAGGTAGGCATTTTTACCAATGGCATTAGAGCATGGCATTGTAGTTCCATTTGCACATGGGTAAACATGTGTTTTCACACCCAGGGAAAAGTTTGGCTTGGCAGCTTAAGATGAAGACCAAGATGACTGCGGCCTTACTGAAAGCCAAAATTGCTGAAATCCAACACCATTTCCAAAAATAATAGCACTATTGGAGTTCTGATCATGCTGAGTATGAGTATCCTGGGGGCCCACAAAGCTGCAAAGCTCCTGCCCCCATGTTGGTTTCTACTCTATAATCATGCTGGATGAATTTATATCTGCAATAGTACAGAGGTTTAAATGACATTTAAAGATTTTCTTTCACTATCCTGATTCCACACCTCAGTCAACAGAAAGAAGCAACAAGACAGCGTTCATAAATGTATCAAACTCTATGTTCTGTCCAGGGAGATTCTTCCAGTTCAGGTCCAGCTTCCCCTGTTGCAAGTTCTTAAAGCGGTTACTTCACATCCATTTTGTCTTTGTTAGTGTTGCACTTAGGAGCGGTACAAAAAAAAAATGGTACTTCATGTCTGTCGTGCAACTACAGAAATTTGTCTTGACCACACCCCCGGAAGGGGTGCTAAGTGCGACAATACTGTACCTGGTGCTGGGGTAGAGTTTTCCCTTGTCACTCTTTGTTCCCGCTTTCTGTTCTGAGACAAGACACTATGTAGTAATGACTGTCACACAACAAAACATTAGTTTCTATCAGAAAACTGTGTCCTTTTTTTTTACTTTTCAGAAGCAAAATATTGAGAAAGAGAAAGATTTTTTAAGCCCCCCACCCAAAGGAAAAAGGAAGCTAGACAAATTCAGTGTTTGTCACGGGACAATACTGTGAGGTAACACTTGTCATGAGACAAATTATCATGACTATGGGAACACTGAAACAGGGACAAAACCACGTAATCGTGACCAATGCTGTCACGATACAAAAGAAGGGCGTACAGTAAATGCCTAAGTCTCTACATCTCCAGTGTTTTAAAAAATCTAACTTCATTATGGTGCTATTTCCTGTTTTGTATTTCCTGTTGTGTACCTGGTCTTCTATACTCTTGTTACCTCCCCTTCCCTTTCTCGGCGTCTCTTGCAGGAAACACAGCTATGAATGAATCCTTGTTTTGATATCTATGATCAGGGATGTGAATCTCACAGCCACTCATTCTCTGTCTGCTTTTATCCTCACAAGAAAATTTATCTGCACAAATTTTATTTTCCAAGGAATCTCCCAGGAAATCTCCCAGGATCTCAGGAAATATTGGGTTCTTTTTTCCCCAGAAGGAAAATCAAACTGTGCAGGGTTATTACAATTCCATACAACAGCAGTGTCCTTCCTTCACTGGATTCAAGAGTCTCACGGTGCAGTGGTTAAACAGCTGTACTTGGAGCTACAACTGTGCTCATGACCTAGGGTTCAATCCCAGGTAACAGGCTCAAGGTTGACTCAGCCTTCCATCCTTCTGAGGTCAGTAAATTGAGTACCCAGCTCCCTGGGGATGGAGAGCAATGTATAACTTGGATAATTAAAATGTAAACCACCCAGAGAGTGCTTTAAGCCCTATGGGGCAGTATATAAGCAGAACACTTTACTACACTCAGAAAGGATAGAAGAAATACCAACCCGTTCGGGATTATTACAATTTTTGTTTGCCAAATAGCATCTTCCCTGCACAGAATTCACCAGAAAGGGCATCAAGCCACACAGGATTCCTTAGTTTTGTGCATAGAAAAACAGGGGAGAGGGGTGACCATTTCTTATGAAATCAGGGAATCGCATTGGCTTAGGGAGAAGATTCAATAAGCAGTCTTGACATGGTAGGGATTGGAAAATCACTGAGAATGAGAATGTTTTCCAAGTGCTCATCACATCTTTAGCCTCTGTATTACTTCAAGTATCTGAGACCATATACTGTATCTCTATATAGTGATTGTCAAGAGACATGACAGGGAGTATGCTATTGTCTTCATGTTCTTCTGCTGGATTCTTGCAGACAACTCATTGTCCACTTTGTGAATGCTGGATTGTAATGTCCTTTAGGTTGGTCCTGGACAGGTCTGTTCATATTGTTATGTTTTCCTATCTGTACAGGTTCATTCTACTGTTCCTCTTAAACGGATGATCAGCTCTGGTATCTCCTGGGTCTACTTAAGCCACCTATTGACAAATCACAGCTCAAGGGTTGCCTGTGCTGGTTTCTTTTCTTCCATAAGCTTCATCAGTTGTTTGGAAGGCAGGAGTGATAGAAGGATGATGGGGAAGAAAGGCATAGGCATAGTTCTCCAATGTAAACTTCAGCCCAGTTGAATATCTGTTTAGTAGAGTGGTGAGAGATCTTAGCTTTGGAGAACAGAAGGGTATCCCTGCATGCTTTAGCCAAGGGATATTAAAAATGCTATTCCAAACTACTTGTTCTTCATGAGGCAATTTCGAGGGACACACACATCACCACTGATTACACCATTTAATGATTGGCAGTCCACCCATCACATACTCCCCCCCCCTTGAGTTCAACCCTAAAATATCAAGCTGATGACATTGTTCATGTAATCATTGACTCACTTTGAACCAAGATATACAGAGATGATGAGTAAACTACATCTTATATGAGAGTTCCTAGAATCCCATAGCCAGCATGGCTACTGGGCATTGATTCTGGGAGTCCAGGGAGTACAACAAAGCAGTTGTTTCTGTCTTTGGGAGTCTGAGGGATGCAGGATGAGAGAGAGAGAGAGAGAGAGAGAGAGAGAGAGAGAGAGATTTTGCAACGCCTCCACTAGGCTTCTGGATCTGAGTCCCAAGTGACCTGGGTTTTGGCCTGGCATGACCTTGTGCTCTGTGAATCAAAGCATAATTTTTATCATGCCAAGTTCCCTTGTGGATGAATAAGGCCCAGTGCTGTTGGTTGATGATGAGTGAGAAGCTAGGTTAGGGAAAAGAAAGATGGAGGTGTTTCAGGAAGGCAGTAAACAGAGAGCTGTCCATGTAACAGGCTCTTTGTGTGAGTACATGATCTGCATCTCTTCCCTGTTTGGGAAATTGGGCGATCTAGAAATGCAATAAATAAATAAATAAATAAATAAATAAATAAATAAATAAATAAATAAATCTGTGTTCATTCCTTAGACGGCCCCGCCACCCCCAACTTCCTCAGTGCTGCTGGACCAGCCGGACATAGGGGCAGATCAGTCTTAGGAGAAACATGTAGGTGGGCAAACTCCTCAGTCACAATGCCTAGACTTCATACATTTCTAAAATGAGTGACAGGATTTGTATAGCAAATGTTTCATTTGAAATGACAGTGGGAATTATGGTCCCATTAATCTGTTCCAAATGAAATGTGCTGCACAGCAAGGGAACATACCACCAGTCAGATAGAAAGAGACATTTTCGCTTCTACCTTCAAACTGGTTGCACTGGAGTAGTCCACTTCACAACTATGAACCTACCCCAGGAAAACTGTTTGGTGCTTGTGGGTAATGTTACAGTTGTAATTGCTAGAAAGGGAACTTGAAGGCTGAATTTCTGCAGCCATCTGGATTGGATTTTGGCTGTAGTCTTTTTTGGGTCACCTTGGCACCCTCCAAATGCAAATCACCAACGAGCTGAGGAGAAGGGGCATTCAGGACACAAATGTATTTATACTGCTGGAGTGCAAAACCAATAGGAACTAATGTTGTTTTTGTGTGCTGAGTTGGCTTATGGTACCCCTCCCACAAAGGGCCTGCAGCAGGCATGTCCAAACTTCTGCCCTCCAGATGTTTTGGACCACAACTCTTACAGTCCTTTGCCATTGAAAATACAGGCTTGGAATTCTGGGAGTTGTGGTCCAAAACATCAGGAGGGCCGAAGTTTGGTCATGCCTGGCCTACAGTATTTTGGAATGAGCTACTAAGGGAAGTTTATGCACTTGCTGAGTTAAAAGCCAAAAGTGAATAGAGCAGGAGATATTTGCAGCAGAAGCCCCAAACTCTGGATTGGACAGAGGTTCTGTCTGTGCAGGGTTTTTGCAGCTCATTATTATGGTCAGAGAGGTCTGTTGTTATTGTATGTCACTGTATTTTGGCAATTAAAATTTGCTTTCAAAATTGCTGTGTGTGTGTGTGTGTGTGTGTGAGAGAGAGAGAGAGAGAGAGAGAGAGAGAGAGAGAGAGAGAGAGAG
>JAHTLZ010000275.1:16171479-16193212 GCA_023846285.1 Phrynocephalus versicolor | reverse complement strand
AAAGAAAGAAAGAAAGAAAGAAAGAAAGAAAGAAAGAAAGAAAGAAAAATCCTGCCCATAATAGCTCCTTGTGTCTCCAGGCTCATGGTGAGCAAGGCCTGTGACTCATTCGCCATGAATGAACCGTGGAATTTTGCATGCCAACACAAACTCTTTCAGTAACAATTAACCAGTGGGTTGCAAAGAGCACCTTCTGTTGACGGTGATCTGCTGAGGCAGCCTGAACCTAGCCTGTGTGATTTTTAAAATCACATGGTGCTGGGCAACTTCTGGACTGCATCACTTTAGAATTCAGGCTCGACATTGGATTTGAAAATAAGAATCATGTCCCCCACCCATGTTTTTCAAAATTCCCATACAGAGAAGCTTCAGTTTTCTGCCCCGATTCACACTTGGATTGTGTGGAAGGGATCAATTATGATGTAAAAAGGAGTTGGATCTCCTGGTGCTGTCATTACTGGCCAGCACTCCCCCCACCCTTGCAAACACGTGCAGATCATGGATGTTTGGCCTTTCTTTTCAGTTGTTTAGTGCAAGCATGCCAAGTGACCTAACCAGACCAATGGGTGAGAGAGTGTGACTAAGCGGAGGGCCCCCACTTCCTTTAACCAGATAGATCAGTGGTTCTCAACCTGTGGGTTCCCAGATGTTCCTGAACTGCAACACCCAGAAATCCCTTCCAGCACATCAAGTGGTGGAGGCTTCTGGGAATTGCAGTCCAGGGACATCTAGAGACCCACAGGTACTAAGATAGATGGAGCTGCTAAGGAAGCTTGCCTGAACATTTTGTTTTAGGGAACATGTGGTCATTGCTCAGCCAGGCTCTTTATTATAACATTTGAGCTGCAGAATTGGAAGAGACCCTATGCATCATTGAGCCCAGCCCCTCTCTAGGAGGTACAGTGAAGAATCAAACCCCTGACCACTGGCTCTACAGCTAGAGACCTAAACTGCTGAGCTATTTTCTTAGGTACCCCTTCCTCCCTCCTTCATTCAATCATAGAGTTATGCATGTGCAGACACACAGCTGAATGTGGATTCTCTCTTCCTCATCCGATTTAGAAAAGCAGTTTAGAAAGCATGCCTAGGAAAAACAACATCTTTAGATTTGACCTTGTGCCCTTCCTCTGTGTCAGATTATTATTATTATTTTCGCTGCATCTGCTCTTGCATCAGAAGAATGTTGGCAGATTTTACCGAGCACTGCCTCAACAGCTGCAGGCATTCTCTTTCTGCAGAAATAATTGAGAAGACTGCAAACTTTTTACTTGTGAGCTTGTTTGACTTTGCAGTATTGAGGGTGTGGGGGGAGGATAGCTTAAGCACTTTTGCATTGCAGTTCTCTGCTTCTTGTCCGCTAGAAGGAAGAAACTCATTTTCTGCAACACTCGAGTGTGCAGAATTCACCAGTTAGGTGCACTTGACCAGTTGCTAATGACATCTGTTGATCTCCACCACCCCACCAAAAACCTCCCCAATGCTCTCCCTTTCTGTAGCGTCCCCATCGTTTTTTGTGGCCCTCCTCAGGAGACATTCTCTCTCTCTCTCTCTCTCTCTCTCTCTCTCTCTCTCTCTCTCTCTTTCTCCCTCTCCCCCTTCTCTGTCCTTCACACATGAGCAGAGGTGGCAGAATGTGTCTTTTTCCAGCACCTCCCAGAATCCCAGAGTCAACATGGCTACCAAAATGTGAGGGCGGGGATCTCCTATTTGTGTAATGAGCAATCCCATGTCATATACTTTAGCTAGAACATCTCATGGCCTTTCAGTGCAGTAAATCCATACGTTCACTGGTAGGCTCTCAACAGATCAGAAGCGGAACCGAGTTGCATTAAAACACTGCAATGTGTCCCAGCCCAGATGCCCAAAAGGAATAAGCTTTTTAAGGCACGAAGGATGCTGCGTGTCAGGGAAAGGGGATCTTTGTTTCTCAGTCGCCACCAGCCCCCACTCCCACCCGAGGTTTTCAAACCTGACTTGTAAAGTTATTTTGCTCTGAAAACCAGTCAGTAATCCAAGATAACATTAAGGTTCAGGAAGCTGTTGTGTGGTGGAATGTAACTGTGTTGTGCAGCCAAGGAATCTTTCCTATGGAAATGTGCTATGTTTTACAACCTGCGAGGCTGCTGCATGGAACATTGCTCTGGTGTGCAGAGAAACGGAAAGCGGTTCCATGAACCTGGACTCTGCTTAACAGGTGAGATAGCGTAGCATGGAGCCAAGCTATGCACTGCAGCCCAAAAATGTTCTGTATGGAACCGATCAATGCCTTCCAGGATATGAGCAAGCTACATGGAAATTACCACTGAGGAAATGTGCACCATGGGGTGGTAGGGTGGCAGGCAGGGCATATATGAGGTGGTTGGGTGGTAGGCGGGGCATGTTTGACAATGAGTCGCCAACCCTGACCATAGCAATCTTAACCTTAGAGAGCAATCTGGAAGGGAGCCTATGCATCAATGAGTCCAGTTCGTGAAGAACCACTGAGCTCCCTACCATGTAAAGTAATATTTATTTATTTATATTTATTTATTTATTTTAGAGTATTTTTACCTCACCTTTCTCCTTGGAAAAGTACCCAAGGTGGCTTAGAGTAATGAGGGATAATATACTGTCCAGTACAATTAAGGCATGTTCAAGTATTGAGAACAAGGAATTGAGGGACATCTTACAGCATTAATAGACAAACGTTGCATTAAAGCAACACGGTTATAAGTAGTCATAAACACAAAGTCTATGTGAACCCATAGATTCACATAAAATACCCATGATAGTCCATCATTCAGAGAAAGCTGAAATAGCCCACTTAACACCAGAAATGGAGCACAGATTTAAACAGCATTATGGGGACCATGAAAACAATTTGCTTCACCAGGGCTGCAGCTAGGGTGGAGGCAAGTGGGGCATGTGCCTGAGGTACTGAGCTGGGGGAGGCAGGCAAGTGCCAAAATGAGAAAATAGTATTTGTACTTTGTACTATTCCATGTCCCCCCACACACAAAAAGTGGGGAGGGCCTCGGAATCCATGTTGTGACACAGACCCTTGTTGTGGCCTGTGTTTCACAGGATGAAGCGCCCTCCAGTGTGGGAATGGGAGCTTCCCTTTGAATACATGCTTCATTTGGAATAGCCACTGGGAGGTAGGGGTGAAACAGACAAAGGGAATGGGTATGGAAAGTAAAGCAGAGGTGACACACAATGCTGTGAATTGAAGCCTGATTCTCTCCATCAGTCTCTGCCTAGCTCGGGCATGGCCATACTTTGGTCCTCCAGATGTTTTGGACAGCAACTCCCATAGTCCTTTGCCATTGGCAATCTAAGCTTAGAATTCTGGGAGTTGCGGTCCAAAACATCAGGAGGGCCGAAGTTTGGACATGCCTGGCCTAGCTGACCACTTCCCCACACTCAGTCTTACCACCACATGGAGCAAGCGTGATGTGGTCTGCCATTTCCACCCAGCTTTATGGTCATCCCCATGTTCATTAGCACCATAACATGGGCCGCTCGTGTGTGCGTGCAGTAGAATCAGTATTATGCAGTGCAGCGTTATGTGGTGCAACCTCTCAGGAAAGATAGGTCTTGGAAATTAATGATTTTGCATTATTAGTTCTATTAGTTGTTTCCAATCTTGGGTTCCCTGATGTGCTGGGACTAAAACTCTCTAACACCTTCACCACTACCTGTGCTAGGCAGGATTTCTGGGAGGTGTAATCCAAGAGCATCTGCGGACCCAAGGTTCAGACCCTGAGCAATTCAGCTGGAAGATGTGCTTGCTTGGTCACCACTCCAAGCCCAAAAGGGATGTAGGTGCAAGAAAGAATGGCACCTGGCAAAATGAAGAAGTGAAACATAAGCAAAAGACACAACATAAATCCCATGGTTCCAGATTTTGTTGTAACTGATTGTAGAATCATAGAATCATGGAGTTGGAAGTGATGTCAAGGGCCATGCAGTCTAACCCCCTGCCATGTCGGAACCCCCATCAAATTGTCTCCTATTATATATGAACAGGCATGGTCACAACCTCATTTAGTGGATGGTGAAAATGCAATGAAGAGAGACACAATGTATTCTCGAAGGCTTTCACGGCCCATCTGATCGTTGCTGTGAGTTTTTCAGGCTGTTTGGCCATGTTCTGGACATTCTGGAGACACGGTTTGGAAAACTACAGTATCGCTATCATGGGTGACCATACAACCTGATCTAGTAGAGATGATGGCCCAGGTCCAGTGAAGGTTTTGACTAAATCCCATTGAAACTGATGGAGCGAATGAGTCACAACCAATGTAAGCCTTTTCTACTTTCACTTAGACTTTAACTCTGACTTACATGGAAAGGATTTGGGGCTCTTGTCTATACCAGGTTAAATCCAGATGACATCTGCATAATGTCTGAGACTTCGAAAGCAGAGATGTCTGCTTTAAAAAAAAATCTATACAGTTCTCAGAGGACTCAGTTGGGAGTGTTTTCCTGATCTTTCCTCCACCCTCTTCCAGGACTAACATATGACCTTTCATTCATGTGGGATGGAAAATAAAATCTCTGTCTTGAATAGTTTTATTAGTTTTGGAAAACTCATCCTATTGTTCTCTTCTTTCACTGCTTAAGCTAACAGGCAGAACGGATGTCATCTTTGTATCACGCTAAGGAAGGTGGTGCTAATAAATAGGTGGTGGAATATTTTTTTTTTTTTGGAAGTGTGAAAACAGATTGATAAGAGCAAGTTCTTGTAAAATGACCCAAGAGGGGTTTATTGGGTGACAATGTCTTGGAAAACCTGAGTTTTGTGGTATGATCTTGTGAAACTCAAGGGTAGGAAAATTAATTGGAAAAGCCTGCTAATGTTTTAAAACAAAAGATGTACATAGGGGGAAACAGGCAATATCTAAACAGTTGAATCAACACATACATACATTTTTAGCATTCTCTCACAGGACGCAAGTGTTACCTATAATGCATAGTATGGTTTACTTCTTTTTGATTTCCCTTCTGTGTCATCAGCACCTTCTGCATCTACTTCTAGCTATTTTTTTCTCTCTCTCTCTCACCTTACACTTTTTTGTGCACCTACCCATCTTTACTTGTTCTTTGTATTGGGAACTAGAGATGGGCACGGAATGAACATTTTTTTTGTTTCCGTTACCGTTTGTCGTTTCCGTTACATAACGAAATGACAAACGAAAATTGTGATGAAAATGAAACGAAATGAACAGAACCATGAAAATTGTGGTAGTTACATTTCGTTTCCGTTAATGGTGACGCGCAATGAAATGAGCTGTTTTAAATGTTAAAAAACGCCCTGGACATCCGTAAAAATGCAGCGATAATTATTTATATTGTCTGATAATACCTACAAGGGGGGTTGGGGTCCTTAAAACGTTTGTTTTTGTCTTCTCCCATCATGATGTATTTTTATTTTCCCTTTAAAATGGATGTCTCCACCAGCCACAAAATGGAGGCAAGCCGTGTGATGTGGGATCATGTTCAACCAATAGCATGCCCAGGTTACAGACTGGGCGGGCAGGTTTCGCAGCCACAGAGGGCATAAAAAGCTCTGGCAGCCCCCGTCCTCCTTGCAGTATCTGGTGGGAGTTAGGGTGGGATTGCTATCTCTGCTGCGACTCTAGCTTCAGTCCTGCAGCCTCCCTGTGTGCGTGCGTGCTGCGTACCTCTCGGTGAGTACCCTCCCTTGCCCCGCAGTGCAGTCACTCTGCGGCTGCCTTGCACCCTGGGCAACGCCCGCTGCTGCCTTTGCAGCCTCCCTGCATACCTAGTCTATACTGTGTCTCTGCCAGCATCCATTTTTTTAGTGTTTTCCCTCTGGTCTGGGGCGTTGGGGGATGCCTGTGCACAGAAATGCTTTAAAAATCGTGCAAAAAGTGGGTAGAAATGACAAATGAAAAAACAAAAAACAGTAACAAATTTTTTCAAAAAATTCGCGACAAACGGAAACGAACCGAAACAGACCTTTCAATGACAAACGAAAAACCGAAACACCTTTTTTTGTTTCGTGCTCATCTCTATTGGGAACTGTATAAAAAGTAAATTTCCCCCAATGTGGGATCAATAAAGATTTATCTATCTATTATCTATCTACTGATGTGATTGCTGTTCTTTTCTATTTGGTCCTGCAAGATGGGTACCAGCCTAGGGATAAGTTATTCCTAGCATCATCTAGAAAGCAGAAGGACCAACTGTACTATCTGTCTGAAAGCTAATAAGGGTTTCACTTTTTTGCCTAAAAGCTTAGTGTTCAGTATTATCACCGGTGGAGGGAATAACATTTAGCTGGATCCAGCCTCAGAGACATGCTAAGGGTACGCTCATTGTAGCACACGAAGTCCACAGGCTGGTTTTGCTCTAAACACTTCTCCACAGTATTTTCCTGATCTTCCCTCCACCCTTTTCCAGTACGGACCTGTTGTGAGGCCCTGCGTGGCCTGTCACCAGCAAGAGCACTTAGAAGGCAGTACTTTTATGCCTGTCAAGTGTTCATTGGGTGTACCTGGAATGAGTTGAGAAGATGGTCCACACCCCTGGCTGCAGTCTTTTCCAGAGGAGGAAGGGAAATTCTGCCCTCTCCAACTATCTTGTTAGAGGGAACGGGGTCTGGTCTGGTCTGGTCTGGTCTTTATCACTCAACTCAGCTATACAGAATTCATTGTTGTGTTGTTTCTTTGTTAATTTATTGGAGGGCTTTATCCCTGTTTTAATGCGTCTTCTAAATCACAACATGGATGCTAGAGATGGCTGGAAACATGGGGTTGTAAATGTTTCTAATAAAACCAATAAACTCCTACAACTTTGTTCGCAGCCATTTCCTTGTTAGCGCCCTTCAGTTACTAATTTTCAAATCCCACACTGGTGAAATTTAAAACACCTTAATTAATCTTAAGATGTGTCATGCAGATCAGTCTGGGACTGTGCCAGGACATTCCAAGACTCTCGAGTAGCACAATCTAATTAGCTGAAGGGAGAAGCAAAGAGGAAAAAACACCACATAGCGCTCATAAATGTAAAGTAATCTGAAACATGGCTGACCCTGCCAGCTGGCACCCACCGCTCGTCTTCTGTTTCTATGCGCTCTCATTCCACTGCCATTTACACGGGGCCTAAAACTCTCCTTCCTCGGCTTGTAGGCCGTATTATGTTACACAACGTTCAGCGGATATATTTTTAATGAACTAATTACATGTCAGTTAATAATAGAACGTTGCTTTAGTGGACAACTGCTGAACGTAATTCCAAAGGAACTACTGTAGGCGAGGCTGTCTCAGGAAGGTTTCGGGAAAGGTTGAACCATGTAAGCAACATTAACCTTTGGTAAGTTATAACTAGGCTGAAAAGGGCTCTGGGCTTCCCATCAGCCTCACTTCCTAAAATCTCCAAACCAGTGAGAATGAATTAAGGTACGAAGTCTGTGAAACAGAAAAAGTGGGGAGAAGTTGTCTAGCACAGATGTGTGAGGAGGTAGAGCGCACTGATGGATCTGAGCAGCAGTGGGTCCCTGTTGAGATCCTCTTTGGTTATGCTAAATCCTACCCATGGGCTGGTTCAGATAGGAACGAGCCTACAAAAAAGGAAGAGCAAAAGGGAGATTCGGCTCCTGTATATGTAAGTACATAAGTACATAAGAAGAGCCATGCTGGATCAGGCCAATGGCCCATCTAGTCCAGCTTCCTATATCTCACAGTGGCCCCACCAGATGCGTTTGGGAGTGCATGAGACTAGATATCTGTCTCCTGATAGCACTCCCCTGCATCTGGCCCTTGAAGTACCCTGGTTTTAAGCCTGGAGATTACACATTTCCCTCATGGTTTGTAACCTGTGATGGACTTTTCCTCCAGGAATCTGTCCAATCCCCTTCTGAAGGCATCCAGGCCAGATGCCATCACCACCTCCCGTGGCAGGGAGTTCCACAGACTAACAACGCTTTGGATCAGTAACAAGGCTTGTCTTGGTGATCATCTACACTGTATTGCCATCATCTACACAAATTGGAATGTTGGGTGTAATTTACTGGACATAGTGTATCACAGAGCTTTCTTATGGACTTTTGTAGTGTGTCAATTAATAGAATCAGGAAGGGATTTTACCATATCCATGGACTGGGTACATGTTAATATAATAATACAGGAATAGGATTGTCTTGTCCAATTGAAAGGCAGGGCGGATTTTTTTTCCAGAATGGTGTGATCCCTGCATGATTCTGTGACCCTTCGAGACCCACTTTCTAATTTGACCATGAGTTTGCAGTTCTTCATAGTTTGAAACACTTGTCCAAATACTTGGTTCATCATTCATTTGCGATTTTCATAAAATCCCAGAATCCTAGAATCACAGAGTTGGAAGAGACCTCAAGGGCCATCCAGTCCAACCCCCTGTCATGCAAGAATCCCCATCACAGTACAGTACTCCTGACAGATGGCCATCCAGCCTCTGCTTAAAAACTTCCAGAGAAGGAAACTCCACCACCCTCAGAACTGACAGAAGAAAATCTTTCTTTACCCCAGTGTGTTGTTAGTCTGTGGAACTCCCTGCCACAGGATGTGGCGATGACATCTGGCCTAGATGCCTTTAAAAGGGGGTTGGACAGATTTCTGGAGCAAAAGTCCATCACAGGTTACAAGTCATGATGGAGATACATATTATCTCCAGTCATAAAAGGAGAGTACCTCAAAATGCCAGATGCAGAGCAGTGGTATCTGAAGACAGGTCTCTAGTTGTTTCATGTACTCCCAGAGGAATCTGGTGAGGTTACTGTGAGATACAGGAAGCTGGACCAAATGAGACCTTGACCTGATCCAGCAGGGCTCTTCTTATGTTCTTATTTATCATCTAGTTTGTGTTTCCATGCAGCTGAAAAATGCATGTATTTTCTGAATTTACAGATGATTTTAATAATGGGTTTGCCCTTTTATAAGTATCAGATTTTGTTTTATTCCAACAGATCAACATCACCTCATTTTTTATTTTATTTTATTTTTTAAAAATATAATTTGGATGTCTTTTTCAAGTTAGCACTGCAGTTCATGGTAGTCTTTATGCGAGAGGAGGGGCACGGCAAGAGATTACGGGCAAACTAAACTGTGAATATGTACTGTATTCATTTTGATGTCTGAAAATATAAGAGAGGTTCATCAAGTTTTCATTGTAGGTGAGCTCCTCCTTCCAAGAAACAGCACCCACCTGAGCCAAATAATCCTTATCAGGCAGTTTTCAAAACTCAGTCCTGTGGAACACAATGGTGTGGAAAAGACTTTGATGAGGCACTGCCTTCTGCCAGACCCAAACACTATCAATAAGCGAGTTCAGTCAATTTCCAGAATGTTCCAGAATTTCTAGCACAGGGAATGGCCAACAGTGGCTCTCCATAGGTTGATGGACTGCAGCTCCCTTCGTTGTTTACTCCTCATGGAAACTGTAAACCAAAACTATCTGAAATGACCACATTTTGTCCACATACATTCTGCATAGTGTATGCGGTGCTGTGGAGAACTGAAAATACATTTCCCAGCTTGCTCAATCAAGAAATGAAGGGTTGCTTCTGCACCATATTATACACATCTGTTGGCTTAGGCGCTTGTACTTCCAACGTTCATTCCAAATTCAAGATCCCAGAAGAGCGGGAGGAAGGGTACATTGGTGATGGACTTGGGGCAAAATGTGGTGTGGGAGAGATCATCAGCTGCCCAGTCCTTAGACAATTTCATGTACAATGCAACCACTCAGACCTTTATACATTATTAGGGCAACCTAATGATTAAAAGCATGGGTATGCACCTCTCACACTTACGTATGTTGGGCCTGAAAATCATTATATTGGAATGCAATCTTTTGTGTGTGGTGCTGAATGTCAGGACCTGGCAAACACTGGGATGACTCTTAGGAAGGGATCTTGTCTCTGTTGCAAGAAAGAGAAATAATATGGCCCACTGGCAGCTGATGTATTGATGCTAGGTGAGTAGTCAAAGGCGAATGAAGGAAAAAAGACACAGCACCCAGTACGTCTACTCAGGGAGTTGGGCAACTCACTTTGACTTGGATGCAAGAGCTTGATGTGATCCGTTGATGGATGTTTGAGCTGTAATGCCCATTGCTAGAGTTGCCTATTACAGCGATGTACCTTAATCAGCCTTTGTTGGAGCATTCAGCTGTCATTCGTCATCTTCGTTAGCATCAGAAAATTGATTCACAGCATCCCTTTCTTCTATTCAAATTGTTGACCGTTTTTCAGCTCTACAAAGAATTGGTTGTGGTGTGCGCCATCTTGAGGGGGAAACACTGGCTCTTTGCTTCTCCCCGTATATACCAGAATGACACAATGAACCTTTGATTTCAACCAATTTAGCAACTTTTTCCAAGGACAGTGTGCATGCCTAGGCTAGGGGAACTTCGCTCTCTCTCTCTCCCTCCCCCCCCTCTCATTATTGTGCTTTAGTGGACAGAATAGTAATTTGTCTGGGAGAACCCTTGACCCAATGAACTAGCTAGAATTGCAAGTTGTTGACAAAAGTTTATTTTTTGCTGCTACAGATGACTGAAAAGTGCAGGAGCTTAAACACAACAAACTTGCATAATACGCCAGCATTTCCATGTGGCCTGGACAAGAGGAAGCTCATTCTGAAAGGAAGATGCCCAGTTTCTCGAAAGCATTTGGACTGGGGAGAGAAGCTGCACGAACATTGAAGCATGCAAGTTATCTCCCGCCATCTCCCTCCTTCCCTTAAATAACTAAATCTTGTTTCACTTTCCATCCAGCTTGGTGCAATCAGAAACACATTGCCAAAGGTTATTTCCTTTTGGGTGGTCGCAATCAGAAAGCAGGCAATTATTAACGTTCTTTCTAAGAAGGGAATTATGCCTCTTTTCAGTCGCCAGACAGAATGTTGGCCCACGGAATCTAACAGAAATGTGGAGCACGTTGGGTCATCCTAACTATAAACTGTTTTTGCATCACGAGTCACGACATGACTTTCCGAGAAGGCGTAGTTTCGTGGAGACAAGAACCAGGCAGATGCTCCAATGTTATTCTTGCTCCAAAAGAATGAGACAGGGTAATTTAGGTTCCTCCTCCCTCAATTGTTCTGCTGTAATGAATGGAGCTAGTTTTTGACAATGAACAGTGTGGCAGCCAGATTCATGTGGTAGAGGAACTGTGGTATTCTTATCCTGCTGAAAGGCGTGAGATTGCCAAACTCTGGGTCACGTGGACTTAGTGGCTTAGACCTTTCATCTGTCTTCCCCACTGCTTCTCAGATTCTCCAGATTCCTTTGCCTTGTTCTCTCGTTCCCAGAAGCAGGCATTTCTGCAATTTTAACGGTTGTTTACATCCAAATAGTTTTACAAAATGCAAAGTACTTTTGGCTGCAGGTTCTGCATTTTTATTCATTTCCATGGGTAGTGTGATGGCGCTTACAGAGTCAACAAATATATTCATCCTTTGATTGGTGTTTCCTGACCGTGAAGCCGTTGCTTCTACATTGACATCTAGGCAACTGCAAACGGATTGATCTTTCCAGGTTTATGGAGTTCCTGTTCCTCATTTTCATTCACAGGCACAGGTTTAGTTCTCTCTCTGCAATCTATCTATGTTGCTGGTTAAAGAGAGACAGCATACAATTTGGCGGGCTCCAGTGTTGTAAATAGCCATTTTGTAAATATGTGCTCTTTTAAGGTGTCCTAAATTAGTCATTTGTTATGACCGGTTTCGGCTTTCCTCTGAAGACCAGAGCTTGTTGTCTAGGTGGAGACACAGAGTTGGCCCTCCCATTAGGAAGAATGTGGAACATAGTGGAGCATGAGATGATGACCCACGGGTGATGGAGAGCCATCTTCCCCAAACACATCAACATTCTGGACATCCTCACTGGCGCAATGGGGTCAAACCCCACGAGACACCAGTGGAGACTAAAGTGTTCTCCCTCCAAGTTGAAGTCCTTTGGAGATGCCATGCTTGCAGAATCGGACATACTAATGGAACCAACGCGTTCACTTCCTGTCCCCACAACAAAAAGAAGATGCTCTGCAACATGCACAGTTGATAAAAGCTGTTGCATAGCTATGCATGGTAGAACTCAACATTGTGCTTGTGGTAGCTACAAGACCAGTGAGGTGGAAGTGCTATCCACAAAACATTTTCTACAACACATTGCATAATTGATCATGACAGTGTCATGCGACCAACTGTGCAGTATAATTGAATTGTCCAATTCCTTCTTGCTAGGCATATTGGACAGTACGTTGATGCAAATATAACTATGGCTTTATGAACAAGAATGTGCCTATGGTGCTAGGGTAAACAAATGCCTTTTACTTCTTAAAAGAATTTCACTTCTAATGATGGGCTAAGTGTTTATCTGTTTGTTTGTTTGTTTTGTTTTGTTTATCCCGATATGGGAACCCATGGAAACATACACTTTAAAAAAAGAATAGAATTTTTTTAGATTAGTGAAACATTAAAAAGCAAATACTGGTAATCTATATATTCATTACAGTACATTACAGTACAATTGAAGAATTAAAAGCTATTCAACCAAGCTAAAAAGCATGAAGACAGGCTGTAAGCTTGGAAAACTTGATCCCTTATGTCAGAGTATGAAGTTCTGCAGAGATGAATAAAAGTGACTCAATGCAAGACAAGGATGTTTTCAACATGGGATTGTCTTCCATCACTTTGCATATCTTAGCCTTGGTAGCCGATAACATATGGAAAAGGAGCTCTGTTCTCCTATACCCATGAGAAGAAGAAATTTGGTGGCAAATCTTTTGATGGTTTTATGTAGGCCAGCAAGGGGTTTCAAATATCAGAAATTTAACAGTAATCATTTTAGATTGGTATTGGTGGATACAATGCATGCCTCCTGGGATTCTGCAGGAAAGGGCCTCCTCCATCTTGTCTCTTGCTACAATTGATCGACTCCAGGGCTTCAATGAAAAACAAAGATCCCACAATTCTGAACCTTGCCTTTCCCTGGGTTAAGAGGCATATTTTAGCTCAGAATGATTCTAAGCCAATGCAAAATGATGATCACAATCTAGCAAAACCTGTAATTAAAATCTTTGCAAGATTCCATAGAAATATATCCTTGCTACATAAATACAGTATTTTACTCAAAGTATGTAACTCTAGGGTGACCCTCTTTTTGTTGCTTTTAAATGAGCACAGATAACCACTAAAAAAGAAAAAGACCAGTATTATGTCTAGTCTCTGCTGCAGCTCTTGATCCCCTGTACAGTATTTGAAATTCATATGGCGTTTGCATTACAGATATAACAGCCCTATAAAACGTGGTCGTTATAACTGGTTCAATTGTTTAAGCATGCTTTCCACCTGTTGCTGCTTATAACATGCTCGAGTGGCATCAAGCACAGAGGTTCTGCTTCTATTTATGTGGAGGCTTCCAAGAGATGCATGAAGTGCAAGATAAACTTACAAGGCGCTCCTTTCATCTCATTTGTTAGGCACTGCAAGGAGCTATCCTTCTCCGCCAATGCTCATGCCACTGCCCCTGGCATTCTGGGAAAGGAAGCAGCCCTGTTGAGAAGGCTGTAAAGAATGAAGAGATCAAGCTCAGGAAGTCCCTAAATTCCTTTGATTGGAGAAAGGGATTGGAGAACATTCTTACCAGGGAATATGCTTGTTTCTGTAGAAGCCCCCAAGATACCAAGTCGGATGCAATTCAGAAAACTCAGGACTTTGGCACTTCCCATAAGAAGCTCATATTTGGTCAGATTCTCTTATAAATTTGTACTTATTTTTAATATTAAAATATGCACTTTCTGTTCCACTGTGTTTACAAACATATTTGTCCATGGGTAAGGAATTTGTGCATATTGGCATAGATATGCAACCTTCGGCACCCATTGGTAAACCCACATTTGTGTTCCACAGAACAGGAAGCTCAGAAGGGAATGGGTTGCCCACTGGAAGGTGCAGCTTATATTTATCTGTAAACCAACTAAACAACAACAAACAGCTTCAATATCTACTTGCAGATGGCAAAGACTAGGATTCGGGGCAATGGTTTCAAACTACAAGAAAAGAGATTCCATTTGAACATTCGGAAGAACTTCATGATGGTTAGAGCCGTTCAGCAGTGGAATATGCTGCTACAGAGGGTGGTGGAGTCTCCTTCTTTGGAGGTTTTTAAGCAGAGCCTGGATGGCCATCTGTTGGAAATACTGTGATGGGGGTTCCTGCATGGCAGGGAGTTGGACTAAATGGCCCTTGAGGTCTCTTCCAACTCTAGGATTCTATGATTCTATGCTTCTGTTGTATGATTTAACCTTGGACCTTCTTCAAACAAAATCAGTTTTCTGTGGTGAATGATATATCTTCGTCATCTGGACAACATTGAATCAGTATCCTCTCCCTTCCACCTGACCTGCCCAAGCCTACCTTTCCTCATCCTTATCCAGGATCTGCCCTGTTTTCCTTTGTGATCACTTTGCTTCTATACTTGATAGCTCCAACTTTTGTCTTCTGTGTTATATGGAACATATTTGTCATCTGCCTGCAAGCACTACCCGAACCAGCTGTGCAGGAATAAACTTCTGCATGAAATGAAAGGGAAAGGTTGATGGAGGGAGCCATTGCCATAAAGATTGAAAGCAGAATACACCCCAGAACGTTCCTTCATTTTGTACGTGAGCACGCTAGGGAATTCACGATGAATCAGTGATGCTGGCAACCCAATGGCCTTGGTGTGAAAATGCAGGTTGAAGCTTTGAATAGAAAAATGGTATCCAGCCAGTTTTATCAACAGACCTCATCAGAATTTTGAACAAGCATCTCAACAAAAGGTTCTTTTGTTGCCTTATGATGCAGTGGTTAAATCCCTGTACTGCAGGTAAAACTGTGCTCACGACCTGGGATATAATCCCAGGTAGCCAACTCATGGTTGACTCAGTCTGCTATCCTTCTGAGATTGGTAAAACGAGTACCCAGCTTGCTGTGGGGTGGGATGAGTAGCCTGCATAATTAAATTATAAACCGCCCAGAGAGTGATTGAAGTGCTATGGGGCAGTATATAAGCAGAACTCTTTGCTTTGCTCTTCCATTGTATCTGAAACCTCAACTGGGCCTAACATTGGGCAATTAATTTCCATCCAATGGAAAGTATGTGTATGTGTGCATAAGTGCGCATGCATGTACACACCACAAATGTAGAAGGACTGGCTGATTGATCTGAACAAAAAATAACCCATTTTGCGCTACAGATTCTAGGAAGGAATGGCTGTTGTAATTTTGTCGCCAGATGCACACATAAATTTCTTCCCAATGTGATAGCTCCCATGAATAACTGAGAAAATGTCTCACCCTTTTATAAGGTGAGGAAAGTTTTGCTTGCAGGAAAGAGATAAATAAAGATTTACATCCTGAATCTCTTACACACAGACATAATTCAATTTGAGAGCATATCTAAATATTTATCTATGTCTAAGGCAATCCTGATCGCTTTCTTCAGTACAAGACTGGGGGGGGGGGGGGACCAGTGGTGATTCTGCAAGAATCATATTGTTGCAGTGTTGGCACCATTTCACTATTTCCATCTCCCAGGGCTCCATCTGTATTGCTGTACATTTGGGTAAGTAAGCCCTATGTTGTAACTTGTTATTTTTTCTAATTAGCCATGTATTCTATCTTTCCTCTAAGGTGCTAAAGGCTGTCCCATTGACAAATGAGCTAAGAGATGGCAAATGACTTGAAGCAAGGCATTGGACTAACAGCAGGAGGGATTTGAACTCATGTCTACCTGGTCCTAGTGTCTTATCCTACCCATTGCATTCTATCCATTGCCTCCACCACACTTGAACTGTTTTTTCCAGGTTACTCGGCCCTTTCTCCCATTGCCAAAATGCACACAATAGCAGTGGCTGCTGGCATCTCGTCTCTTCTCTTTATCCCACCCAATTGAGGGCGTGGCCACCCTGCAGTCAGTGCTACGACTGGTGCACTGTTGCTGCTGCTTGTCCCATCCATCCCCTGGTTTACTTTGGGAGAATCCACCCAGGAACTGTGGGGTTGCTGAGAGTACCTGGCCAAGGGTGGCTCAAACCTGAGCTTTGGCTCTAAATGCCACTATACTGTGTGTTGAACTGACTTAGGTGCTGTGTGCTCCATCTTCTTGGCTGTTCACCACTGGTTCCAGACTGCACCTCCTTGATCTGGCTACCTGGCCAGGAAAGGCTATGAAACCAATCTAGATTCTAGGATGCCTGAGCCCTTTCACAGGCTATTGACATTTATGTGTCTCTTTGTGGTCTTCTGCTCGGACCCCTTCTGCATCAGCTTTTAGTTTACTACCAATGTGTTTTACCATATTTTTTAATTGAAAACACTCAGTACCCATATTTTTAATTGAAAACACTCAATGAAAGTTACAAACCTTCTCAGTTGGCTGAGAAATTTGACTTGGGGCATCTTTCAGCTTGACTGGTCTTTTGAGCGGCCCAGAGAACACCATGCTTGGAAACCAGAAGAGGTTTTACAGAGTGGAATAGTATTGGGTGTACATCATCAGCATGCTTAGAAAGGCCTGATAAGTGATGAGAGCATTCCTGTGGAATGGTGCCAGGATAGAATCCGCTAGGGAAGCAAGCAGCATTAAAAAAAAGAAAAGAAAAGAAAAATGAGTCATAGCCCAGTTCAATATCCTCGAAGCTCATACAGTGACATCAAGACCAAAGCACTCGGGGCCTATAAGGAGATTTCAGTAAGCAGGCTATAAAAAGCAAATTAAGCATGTATAAGGAAGTGGCACACAGCATTCCGCTGTTATCTATGGCATCGGCTCAACTATGGCGGTGGGCTGTATGTTCCCATGGTATCCGATCTCTGAGATTTATTATGTGCTCATAAATTGTCTAAGTGCATTTCTCCAGTGGAATTGCTATGGGGAACTGGATCTCTTAGGCTGATCTTTGTATAGGATGAAAAACAAGCTTTGTATAGATATCTTGGCCTCTGTTAAGCCTTTAACTTTCAAATGATCTTAGATAGCTAGACCATCCACAGGACCTTATCTTCTATTCTTATACATACCGGATGAGTCCTGGTGGTTCTTTTTATTTTTATTTTTATTTGATTATTTACCTTTTAATTACACTTCACAAAGTTTTGTTTGAAATGTGTAAGCTTAGCTGTTATAGGACATACCACTCTAGGTACTACATGTGTGTGTTAGTGAGCCTCTCCAAAATGACATTTATCAATATTTATTTACCATATCCTTAAACATTTTTGCTCTGTACAAATCCTTTATAAATAAAAGCTGAGAACTTCTGCAAAGTAATTCAACAGTGGAGGAGATCCAAGAGACACAATACAGAGCAAAAGAATGGCAGACAGAAACAAGGCAGACCCCCCCCCCGACTCCTCCTCCTACAAATACAGGATATTACTAATTAAATGTAGACCCATCACAATGCATTGGTGGAAGACAAATAATAATGCACCATCCATTTATGTAAATGAATGCTACAATGGTACTAATTATCATTGTGATTTTTATAGTCATGGCAACCCTGTAGAGTCAAACTGTGGCAGCCTCAAATGGTACGTCGACCCCAGCTATTGGTAAACTGTCAATGTCCGACTCCTCTCAACTTTCTGTGCAAGGCCGTGTGGTCCTAAGAACTTAAAACCATCCAAAAGTTAAAAATGGATACCCTCATGTCAACCCAGACTGAACAAAAGTTGGGTAACTCTTCAAAAAGGTGACAAACATAGATTTCCTCCTTTGCAACCCATCTGTCTTTGCACCCCAAAATGGATTATAATTGGGCTTTAAAAACCCAGATTTTAACTGGATCATTTTCATGTGCCATAAATAATACCTTGAGAGGGTAATGGGAATAACGGTTTACAATGGTAGTGACTTTTAAAATACTGTAATCTCATTTCATAGGGTCTGGTGACAGCAAGGCATCTGGACTCTTGTACACTGGGTGTAGCAACGGTTCACAATACTCACAACCTGGGGTTCAATCCCAGGTAACAGGCTCATGTTTGACTCAGCCTTCCATCCTTCTGAGATCGGTAAAATGAGTAACCAGCTTGCGGGGGGGGGAGCAATGTGTAGCCTGCATAATTAAACTGTAAACCGCCTAGAGAGTACTTGAAGTGCTATGGGACAGTATATAAGCAGAACACTTTGCTTTACTGATTGTGTCCATGGTAGGTGTGGGTGTTGTAGCATTAATGTGCTTGTCCCTGGCCCTTTCACAGACCATTGACAAACACCACTTCCATTTTATTTCACTGACACCAACTAGCTTCGCTGTTAAATTAAAGCCTTCAGACTGTTTTAAATTAAATAAACAAAAAGATGTTTATTAATTACAAGGTAGAATCAAAATTATTAAAGGTAACATGTTGAAGTACAAACAATAAGAAGAATATTGCTCAAACCCACTTAAGTTTAGTTACTAATAAAGCAGAACATATGCACACCCAGTTCCTAAGTTCACAGACTCTAGACACTTAATTTTCCTCACAGAGATTTTAAAAATCCTGTCTCCTCTCTCTCTATCTTTTCTCCAGTAAGTGTAGGTCCCTATCTATCCCTATCTGATTCTCTCGAACTCTATCAGATTCCCTATCTCTCTTACTCAGTGCTAGGCAGAGCCTTAAATCCCCTCAGGCCACTCCCCAGACTCTCTCATTGGTCTACAAACCCACCAATGAATTATTCATTACAATAGGTAAATGCCACAGGTGTGATGTTCAGTCTCCTGATCTATTTCCATTGTCACAAATGTCTCTTATCGCCTTCCTCTGCTTGGAAAAGTTATTATTTTACGCTACTTCAGCCTCACATTGTTCAAGTGTCATTCTGAAGCTCAGCA
Organism: Phrynocephalus versicolor; assembly: GCA_023846285.1. NCBI lineage: Eukaryota > Metazoa > Chordata > Lepidosauria > Squamata > Agamidae > Phrynocephalus > Phrynocephalus versicolor. The sequence goes on along the minus strand of JAHTLZ010000275.1, from coordinate 16,174,362 downwards.
TGGGAGGACTCCTTGCAAGCCATACATCCTCTCTAACATCCAAAGCGTCTGTATTTTGTTTGGTTCAGTTTCTCACACAAGTGTGAAAAGGAATTTGAAATTATAAATCAAGGCTGTTCGGTCTCTACCAGAAACACTAACCACATCCCTGAATCAACAGTACGTTTTCTTGCCTTTGCCACAGATAGGTTGACCCTCCAGATTTACTATGCATTATTGCACCTAAGTTCCTGATGCGTTTGCAGATTGCATCACCGGCCTGGGCTTGCGGCTCACCCACCCAATTACTTTTCAGATGAATTGCTGTTGCCCACCTGAAACTTTCTTCCTCCTCAAGCTGTGTGTGCTCCTTAGGAAAAAACACACACCAGAGAAAATAACTGTTAATATAATCATAATAGCACAAGGCAAAATATAACACACTTTCTAATTATTTCCTTCCTATTTCTTATAGCTCTATTTTTCATAGCCTGACACTTTGTGATTATTGCTCCATTTCAGACTGACTTATTTGGAGTAATGAGTCTGTTCCATTTCCTTGAATTCCAGTTATGAGTGACTTGGATGTTATGATCCATTTGCTGGCTTGCAAGCATGTTGAAATGAAACAGGCAAACAAGCCTTCAACTATGTTGAATTGTACAGCCTTATTTGCCACACATGATTCTATCATAACCCCCTTTTATGGCCCTCTCCAGGCAGGGTTTAAGTAGCCATACGTAGAATGCTATAGGATACATTTGAACTGAATATTATACAGTATGTCGATTGCCTTACTTCTGTAATATTCTGTTACTTTTTAAACATTAAGTATGAAATGGCTTCTAAGTTGGAGATCAAGCCAGAGTAGTGATAATATATCTACTCATAGAAAAGAAGATTGTCCTCTATTAGAAACATGTTTTGCCCAAAGACATAAGAACAGCCTTGCTGGAAGAGGCCACAGCCCATCCAGTCCAGCATTCTGTCTCACACAGCAGCTCACCATTTGCTTCAGGGTATTCCCAAGCAGATGTCTTCACCTGCTTATGAATCCCCTGCAAATGGCATTGAGAGATATCCTGCCTCTCTCCAACCCAGAGGTTGTCTTTAGGCATCTATAATGATAGCCATTAATACCCTCCATGAATTTGTGCCATCCTTTCTTAAAGCTGTCAAGGCTGACAGCTGTCACCACTTCTTCTGGCAAAGCACAAACACAAAAAATTTAAAGAAGTTACATATTTATACCCCTGCTTTTGAAATACTCCCACAAGCATGATCCTCTGGATATAATTATCACTTTTACATCATCTTGCACTACTATAATTAAACCCAACCCCTCTGTCAAGCTGCTCAATGTGGATGGTTCTCTTTCCTGCCTCATTTTATCTTCAAACGAACTCTGTAAAATAACCTATGGCAAGACTAGCCAAGATCATCCCATAAACATCATGGCTGAAGTAGGGAAACTGAACTGGCATATCCTTCTGTCTGATCTAACCATTATACCACTGGCTGTCATTGGAAGACACCAGAAAACCAAATAAAATGGCACTATATTGTTGGATAGCTCCCTGAAGTCCAGAACTGCCTGTTGACTCACGAAAGTGCTATCTCCATTGTGCCTCTCCAAAGATAAGAAGCCTCCCTGTGTAGCCTTGGGCAAGCTGCCCAATGGCAAAAGAAAGGAATGAGAACCCACTTTAAAGTACTCCATACCCTAGAACAGTGTTGGCGAACCTATGACACGGGTGCGAAAGGTGGCACTTGGAGCCCTTTCTGTGGGCACCCAACACCACCCCTTCACAGCCACCTGTATTCAGGTTAAATTGCTGTATTGGCACTTTGCAAAACATTAGTGGGTTCTGAATCACGGTTTGGGCACTCGGTCTCTAAAAGGTTCACCATCACTGCCCTAGAACAGTGGTGGCGAATCTTTGGCACTCCAGATGTTTCAGACGGCAACTCCCAGAAACATCTGGAGTGCCGAAGGTTCACCACCACTGCCCTAAAACATCCTGGAAATGGGTCACCCTAAATCAGAATTAACTTGATGGCACTGAACTATTATTGTTGTAATCCTATGACTCTTGCCTCAGAGAGTGCAGGCTTGGCCACAGAAGTGGTTGGTAGGGATGAATGGAGAGAGACATGTTACAGCTGAACTTTATATGTGCTTTAGAATCAGGGAATCACAGAAGAATTGTACTGGAAGGGCCTTATGAGGCCAACAAGTCCAACCCCCTACTCAAAGCAGGATCCCAAATCAAAGCAGATCTGACAAATGTTTGTCCACACTTTTCTCTTGACTATCTCCAGTGTTGGAGTGCTCACCAAGTCCAGAGATAATTGGTTTCATTGTTGTACTGCTCTAACAGTTAAAAAGTTTTCCCCTCTGACATTCAGACTAAATCTGGCTTCTGGAAGCTAAGCATATTAGCTTATTATTACATGTCCTGCCCTCTGGGATGATAGAGAACAGATCCTGCCCCTCCTCTGTGTGACAGCCTTTCAAGTATTTGGAAAGTGCTATCCCATCTCCCCTCAGTCTTCTTTCTTCAAGTTTAAATATGCCCATTTCTTTCCATCTTTCCTGACAGGACTTGGTTTCCAGTCCCCTAATCATTCTTGTGGTCCTCCTCTGAACTTGCTCCAGTTTGTTGGCATCCTCCTTAAAATGCTGAACTTTTAATAGCAGGAACTGGAGGATGCTTACATGCTTGATACCTGAACTGCAGCTGCTCTCCTCTCCTCTCCATCTTATTGTTGCGAGCAAGCAAAGGAGACCTGAAAGCAAAAGTGAATGAAAAGAAAATCAAAGGTGGAGAAGGAGGAGGAGGAAGAGGAAGAGGAGGAAGAAGAAGAAGAAGAAGAAGAAGAAGAAGAAGAAGAAGAAGAAGA
>JAHTLZ010000275.1:16157241-16171469 GCA_023846285.1 Phrynocephalus versicolor | reverse complement strand
GAAGAAGAAGAAGAAGAAGAAGAAGAAGAAGAAGAAGAAGAAGAAGATCTGGAAGTAGAGTCATGGCTACTGGACTTCTGTTTTGAGAGATAGAAACGTTTCACTGTTCACCCAAATAGCTTCATCGATGAAGACCGATGAAGCTGTTTGGATGAACAGCGAAACGTTTCCATCTCTTAAAAAAGAAGTCCAGTAGCCATGACTCAACTTCCAGATAAACTCACCTGGATGACTGAGAATCTTCACAGACATAAAGGAGGAGGAGGAGGAGGAGGAACTGGATTCCACTACTTGCTGACTTGTTTTGGCACTGCTGAAGCGAACATTTCCTTTCTCCCACTATTGATCTTATGGAAAGTTAGACAGTAGGGGGTCACAGCTTTTGTAGCCAAGTAAGAGTCAGATATGTACAAGAAAAATACCCTGGGAAAGTTCTCATCATCTCCTGCATATGAGAGAATATTGTGCATTCCCTTGTCCAGCCTATAATTAAGATGAAAGGCATATTTCTATTTGATTTGCCATTCAGTGGCGTGGTTTGCATTCCATGCAGGCTGCATCATCATAATTCTCCTGATGCAGTGCAAACAAAACAAAATCATCCTTAACGGTTTAATCAGATGACATATTGCAGTCCAGACTATTTTAAACGCACGAGAAAGAGGTGGGTGGGAGGGTAAGTGGGGGAAAGAACTTCATTGCAGCTCTTTTGCAGGAACGAAAATGGAAATATTTGGATTATTACAACAAGTGGATTTATACTTATGTGCACAACTATCTTGACAGCAACACTCCCTCCCTACTGAGAGGAGTGATTCTCATAATTTAACTGTTCACTTTAAAAATATATTAACATACTCTCAATCTATATTAATGGATTTGCCATTACTTTATTGTCATTTTGCCAGTGCCTAATGGAATAGTTGAAGATTTCCAGATAGGCTAAAATAGAGTAGAGTCCCACTGAGGTTACAAATATATACAAATATATATTATACACAGGTATCCACAGATTCAGGTAGAAATCCACCAGAATGTATCCAGTCCACACTGGCAAGCAGAACAACTGGTATCTATTGATCCCAACCTGGAAGTCTAAGTTGCCCTGCAGTTTTCAGGCAGGCAGGAAACAGCAGCCGTCTTTTGTCATCTGTAGGCTGATAGCATCTAGCACTGTTTATCTTTTGCATCTAAATCAGGTGCAGCTCTGCTATTCTTGGATAGAACAATTTGGACACAGAGGTCCAGACACAGGTAAATTCAGGACTGGTCTGTTGCAATGCTTTGTACAGGATTGGGATTAATGTTGGCATGGAATGATTCAACTATGTACCTACATGAGGTGAGTTACTTACTAGCTGCAGGTTTTACCACATCTCTGTCATTTCCAGAATAGAACAATTTGTAGTTGTGTGACAGAAAATATCCCATTTCAATCCACTTCCATTCACTGGCACAAAATACTGCAATGGTTGTGCCTTCAATTTCTTGCTTAACAGTTTCCAGTTTATCTTGCCTTCTCATATCCCAAGGTCCAATTGCACATGCTGTGCAGCATCAGACTCCCTTCACTTCTATGCACATCAGCCACTAGAATCCTTTCAGCTTTAATCTAGATGCATCATTAGTGACAGCAATATTTGTTCTAGAGATGGGCACAAAACAAATTTTTAATTCATTTCATTTTTTGTTATTCGTTATGTTACCTAATGAAACGAATATCGAACTGACCCATCAAAGAAAAATGAAATGAAACGGAACGGAATGGAAATTTCCGCTTCGTTCATTTTGTTTTCTGTTTTCCCATAGGAAAATGCATTCCTATGGGAAAAGTTTCCCTTGCAATTGGTGTGGGGTAACCGCAGGCTTTTTCCCGCCAGAAGCCACCACCGCCGATCAGCTGTAGCGCTGGCTTTGGTGAAAAAAGTATTTTAAAAGCCCGCCCTTTCCTCCACCATTTTCTGAGGGCTCCTGCCTAGCTGTCAGTTGCTGGACCCCTTTAAACCTGGCCCAGTCGGTACCAGGGGCAAACCCTGGTACTGATCGGGCCAGGTTAAAAGCGGTCCAGCAACTGACAGCCCAAAAGGAGCCTTCAGATCATGCTGCCCTTCCCACTTGTTTTCTGAGGGCTCCTGCCGAGCTGTCAATCGCTGGACCCCTTTAAACCTGGCCCAGTCGGTACCAGGGGATCCCCCTGGTACTGACTGGGCTGGGTTTAAACCAGTCAAGCGACTGACAGCCCAGCAGGAGTCCTGTGAAAATGCTAGGAAGGGCTGTTCCAGGGATCAAGCTGCCCTCCCTAGCATTTTCAGACTTGCCAACTTGTCATTGGCTGGGCCCCTTTTTAAATGGCCCAGTCCCCACCAGGGGTTCTCCCCAGTGCCAACTGGGCCATTTTTAAAGAGTCCAGCTGATGACAGCTCAGCAGGATCCCTCTGAAAAAGGTCAGGATGCCCATTTTGAGCTCTCCCACTGGTGTCCCGACCATTTTCAGAGAGGTCCTGCTGGTGGCAACCGGGCCATTTTTAAAGGGACCCAACCGATGACAGGGAAGAAGGGTCTCTTTAAAGGGATCTTTCCTGCAGTGGATGACAGCGCCAAGCGCCCGCTCAGCGCTGCCATCCGCTTCAGGGGAAAATGTCAAAAGAGACCCCCGTTTCTTGCCTCTGCATGCAGAGGCAGAAAGAAGGGTCTCTTTGAGGTGCTGGCCCCAAGCCAGTGCCTCTCAGCTGAGAGGCACTGGCTGGGGGAGCTCTTTCCCCCACACCACAGTGGCTGGGGGGAAGATTAAGCCCCTCTTTCCCCCAGCCAAAGTTGCACAAGCACCACACACACTACACACAAAATGAATAACAAATCAATGAATCAATGAACAATTTTTTCCAAAAAAATTGTTTAAAATGAGATGAAATGAACTGAACCCTAAAACAAAATGAACCAAAACAAATCACCATTTTTTCAGTTCGTGCCCATCTCTAGTTTGTTCTATAATTTATATGTATGCAGTATTTTTCCAGTTTTTTTCTTTTCTTTTCTTTTCTTTTCTTTCTTTCTTTCTTTCTTTCTTTCTTTCTTTCTTGTGCTGTTTGTGTCTGTGTTTCAGATGAGGCAGGTTTCAGCAAACAGGTACTTTACCCACTGGCCCTGTGAAACTGCAAAGTTGTAGTATTGCTTTCTACTTTTTTCTTTGATAAAACTGAGTAAATTGCATGGATCCCTGTTGAGGGAGGGAGGGAGGGAGGGAGGAAGGAAACTGATAGAAGGTTTGGCTGCACACTGGAAGTTGAATAGTCGTTGGTGGCACTGCCATCACTTCTATCCTGGAACAGAGTATTTATTTTCCAAATTTTCCACTCTTTTGGATAAAAAAGAGAGGACTCGACTTACCGAGTCCGGAGATTGTTGCTGGGCTGCCAGTGGCTGAAGACAAAGAGCCATGGTGAACCTCTCGTGGAGGGGAAGCTGGAGGTCTGGACATGGAAACGGATGCTGGAGGCAGGTCCACCCCCTGGGAGAGCATGAAACACTCTCAGGGGGCCAGGCCCCAAAAAGTATAAGGAGGGGCCAGGGAACAACCTCCTCTTTGCCCAGAAGAAGAAGGAGCATCCCAGCCCACCCTCACCTTTTTACTTTCATTATAGTAGGTAGTAAAGATTATCAGTTAGTTGTGTTGACTTATATGTATGCATGATGCCACAGCTTGGAGGGAGTGGTGGTTTTATAGGCATCGGGACAGATCCAGGCATTTAGAGTAGCAGGCAAGAGCCTGAGGATATGAAACAACACCTGAAGAAAAGTCAAACAGATGTGGACATGGGTTAATCATTGGGGGGCATTGCCCCTTCACTATTAGTTATGGCATGGCCACCAATGGGGTCGATGCCCCTTGAGAACATACAATGGAATGGGACATGGGATACCAATGGGGTGGACACCCCAGGGTTCCTGCAACTAACAAGAAGTGGGATTATATAAGATAACCAAAAGCATAATGGATCATCAAAAGGCAGGCGGGTTCCTTTGATGTGCTGAATCTGGCCCAGTTGCTTAGCCAGAGTACTGCCTGTTGAAATCAATATAGTTGTGGCCTAGATATATTCCCAAACTATGATGGTCATGTCTCGTCTTTTATGCACTCACCAGTTTATTTATTTATTTATTTACTTATATACTACCCATCTTCCCAAAGGATCTCTGGGTGGTTAACAACAATACAGGAACAAAGAAAACAAAATCAAACACCACCACCACTGAAGCCAGGACACACCCACCCCATCGCATTTTTAAAACAACCACCTCCATGGAGGCTTCCCCCTCCTCTGCACCTGCCACAAAGGTTTTATAATCCAGGTTATTGTTCTTGGTATTTTGCATTTTATTTATTATTTATTATTTATTTATTACATTTATATACCACCCCATCTTCCGAAGCGGAACTCTGGGCGGTGTACACTTAAAAACAGACAACAGCAAACAAACATGAGAATCAGAGGCAAATTACCAATAAAAATGGGGGGGGGGTACAATACCCTCCACAAAGGATGGCATGGGAGGTGACAAGAAACAAAAAAACAAACAAAAAATTAAATAGAAAGGTTGCCAAATGCCTCCTTGAAGAGATGTGTTTTCAAGGCTTTTTTAAAGGTGGCAGGGACACTGCTAGGCGCAACTCGCTAGGGAGCTGATTCCACAGCGTAGGGCCTACCACAGAGAAGGCGTGGTTGTGCGTAAGCGATTTCCGTGCCTCCCTGGGTGTGGCCACCCTAAGTGAGCGCGCCTTCACTTCTGAGAGATACATTCCGACAGGTGCTCTGGTCCTAAGCGGTGGAGGGCTTTGAAAATCAAAACCAAGACCTTGAACCTTATCCAGAGGGCAACGGGTAGCCAATGCAGGCAAGCCAGAACTGGGGTAATGTGCTCAAATCTACAAGCACCCACCACCAGTCTGGCCACTGCATTCTGCACCCGTTGAAGCCTCCGAACAAGGGTCAAGGGCAACCCCACGAAGGCATTGCAATAGTTGATCCTCAAAATCACGAGAGCCTGCACGACTGTCCTCAGGGAGGATTCATCAAGGTACTGTTGGATCTGGGCGATCCTGCAGAGGTGGATAAAAGTGGCCCTGGAGACTGCCGTCACCTGGGCTTCCAGGGAGAGGGCAGAATCCAGGACCATGCCCAGATTCCTGGCCCTGTCTGTAGGCTGGAGGGAGACTCCCCCCAGTCTAGGGAGAGGGCCATTGTACCCAGATGAGGGTGCCCCAAAGAACAGAACCTCCATCTTCTCTGGGTTCAGCTTGAGCTGGTTGGTCCTGGTCCATTCCAAGACCACCTCCAGGCACAGGTTGAAGGAGCGTACTGCCTCCTCTGCAGAAAAAGAAAGGGAGAGATGGAGTTGTGTGTCATCAGCGTACTGATGACAGCAAACTCCAAATCTCCTGATCACCTCCGCCAGCGGCCTCATATAAACATTGAAACAAAATTTTCCCAGGGTGTTTGCAATTCAGTGTGTCATTCATCAACAACATTTAGTAGCTAAAATCTGAATGCCAGATTGCATCAATCTCTTCAGTTTGTCAGAAACAGTAAACAAGATCGGTATAAACACACTGAATTTTATTTACACAGTTGTGTGAAGAAAATGATAAGGACTTTCATTGATTACTCCTTCACACTGAAGTATGCTGGGTCTCAAAAGGCTTATGTTTGACAAGATTTTTTCACCTTTTGAGATGGTTTTAGAGTTTTTTGGATGCTAAAGATCCTATTGTGAAATAATATTTAATCAAATGGAAAGCAGGCATTGCTTATTTAACATATTTGTTTACTAATTTAATGAGATTAATTTGCAGTTACAAGGTGACAGTCTGAAATAGTTTAATAAAAACAAAGGCCATCATTGCAGCTTTTCTTCCCAGAATTAATCTAATGAAGCAAAACATTGGATGGCATGAATTTTCCCAGTTCCCCAACTTGTCATTGACAAATGACCAGGATGATGATGTTTTGGTCTACATTCAACATTTAAGTGTCCTTCACACAGACTTTAAAACCAGGTTTGAGGATGTTTTGACTATGGAAACACCACAGTGGTGTTATCAATCCATATGCTGACATTGAAGAATTGGAGGTCACATTACAAGAAGTACTGATTGGAATAAGCAGTAACGAAGAATTTAAAGTACAGTTCAGAATGGGGTATCAGTAGTTCTGGCTTCAGAAAGATATACTTGTTGTTTATCCTGCATTATGGACTATCACAAGAAAGTTTTTGATAGCTTTTCCATCTTCATACCTTGTGGAAAGGGGGTTTAGCATGTTTGCCAATTTTCTTATAAAAAAAAGAAATTGATTACAAATAACTGAACTTGGAGATTTAAGACTATACCTCACAAATTTAAAGCCAGATATTGAACAATTGGTATCAGAGCTTCAGGCTCAACCCTCCCATTAACAGCATTATTTGTGTATTAATTTTATGTAACAATTTTACTAGGTTCTTATTTGTTTCATTCCAAATCCAAATATTTACTTGCATTTTGTGTCTTTTCAATAAAGGTATGAATAAAAACTACATGGTTTTCTTTTTTTACAATTGTTCATACCACAAAAGCCCCTATCAAAGTGAGTAGCACTGTGTCAGCAGTCAAAAACACATTTGAAGTTAATAAGTTTAGGAAAATTCAATATTAGGCAGGCAGGGAATCTGAAGAAAACAAAACAAAAAATTGGCAAGTGGTCTACGGGGCGAAAAAGTTTGGGAACCTCTGGTGTAGAGACTAATTTTGAAATTACAAAAAAGAACCTATTGGTTTGCTGCTGTGATTTTTGTCCACAAAGATGTTATAAAAATCTAACGAAGAAGAGCAACTGATTTGTTTATCTCTAAGCAGGATCTGCCCATTGCAGATGTTTGTATGGTAAGTTGTTCATGAAATAATGGAACAATCAAAAGAATGCACAAACATGGGCTGACTTGTTAAAAGTGGGCTGCGTGTCCCCACAGCTGTCAAACATCTAGTCTCTCTCTCTCTTTCCCTCTCTCAATCCATGGAAAGCAAATACAATACAATTAAAATGATACTCTAATGAAACTTTCTGTGTTGGACACAAAGGAAAGAATGTAAATGACGTGCATTCTCTTTGTTTCGTATTATTGCTGCCCAGCAGTTATTTTGTTTGCGGTGACTCTCCATCTTACATTGGAGAAGTGTAAGTGAGAATTTTGGAATGCAAACATGGCCAGTAACAACTTTTGTGGAGGCACATATACCACCATATGAGAAAGTGTTTCCTATGTTTACACTGTCACTTTAACACCGCAGGCTCCTTTGGAAGGAGTGACAGTTCTCCCCATGCTTCCATTGTTAAAGCAAAGTGTTAGCAGACAATACTGGGGCATAAGAGCCTTATGGCGCAGTGGTTAAAATTGTATGCTGCAGCTGTAACTGTGCTCAGGACCAGGGGTTTAGTTCCAGGGAGCAGGCTCAAGGTTCACTCAGCCTTCCATCCTTCTGAGATTGGTAAAATGAGCATTCTGCTTTGGGGTGGTGGTGGAGGGAAATGTATAACCTGCATAATTATTGTAAATGGCCCAGATAGTACTTCAGATGCTACAGGGCAGCACACTTTGCTTTGCTTTTGGAGATGTGATACATATCTGAACTTAGGAAAGGCATAGACTGACATTGATCAAATTTAAGATGCTTGCTTGGGCAACAATGAAGACTGATCTTCAAAATGGGGGGTGGGGGTAAGAGGGGCATGGGTTTATGTCAGTTTTCCTGTGCTGATCTATATGTGCAGATGCACCACTAGGCAAAGTTGGTGTGCTTGTAAACAGAATTATAATGCCTCTCAGTGAAGTGGGAAAAACTGAGAAGGCCTGTGTGCCAATTCAGTCTGCCCAGGTGTAAATGACTCATGGGCAAATTCACAGCACCCACTCTCCCTTCTTAGGGTTCTTTACAGTTAAACTGGGATTTGGAGTGAACAGCACTTAAAGTTTAAATGGTTGTCCTCTGCAGAAGCAGGACACATGGCTTCATTATTCAAGCAGCAGATGGAAGCTCAGAGTGGAGTGGTTCCTTGTAATTCTATAATCAGGCTACGCTTATTATGCAGACATTTGCTTGAAAGTGTATATGGCTAAAGGGGTGTTGGGGACCCACACATGCCTCTGTACCCAGCTCTACACCCAAACATCCCCATGTGTCCTGCAGTGTTGTAAATACATTGAACATGAATGCTCAAACAGGCCTTTGCAACTGGGTTCAGCTCAAGATGATTGCACAGCTCTTGTAAACAAGCACCTTAGCTTATGAGACCTCCTGAAAATTTGATACGCAAAGGTTCTCTGCAGATCTGCATGCTCAACAAGAGGAAATTCCAGGTCCATGGGGACATCGGAGAAATGAATACATTTATACGTGCCATCGATAAAACAGTTTCATGAAGGTCCCAACACACCATGGGAATATTCCAGTGGAAGCAAAGAAATAATGCTGTATGATTTGACCTAGAATTTTCAAAAGTCCTAATAGTCCCATTATTTTCCTTCAAAATTAGGAGACAAGTTTGTTTCCTCTAGTTATTGTCTAGAGGACAATATTATGTGCATTGTTCCCATATTATTTATTTAGAAGTACCTGCAGGAAATCCTGCAGACATTGTCTGTCTGTCTGTCTGTCCCTGTCTCTGTCGCTCTTTATGTCTCTGCCTCCCTCCCTCCCTCTCTCTAAGACTAAGGCTGTTACTTCACGTCCAGTTTGTTGCTCTAGAAAGTGTGCTGAGTTGCGGACTATAAAATTGTTCCCCACATCCGTCACACTATATTCAAAATAAAGTGCGACCACGACCCATGAAGCATGACTCAGCACACTAAAGTTGTACCTGGTCTAGGGGTAGTGGTTTTTTTTTGTTGTTGTTGCTGTTCTGTTGCGGTTTTTATACCGGTACAAGGCACAGTGGGGTAACGTTTGTTCCACATCTTTTCCATTATCATCCCCATTTGGTTAACAAGAATGCACTTGGATGTGGCATTACCACATGAGGTCACATAAATTTCGTAACAATAAAGTGCAATCTTGGGGGTGCAGGAACAGCAACAAAACCACATGACCCCAACAAATTATATTACACAATATAATTTCTTGCGGTACAAAATGGACATGAAGTAACGGCCATAGTTTTTGGTAGGATACCAGTTAAAGGATTGCTTCATTTCTTTTGACATCTACTTCTGACTGGTGTTTTAGGCTGCTGATTCTCTCCATTTAATAGTAGGGTTGGTTTGCTTCCATAAATCTAGAGAAAGATGGATATTATATTTGCTCACTAAACTGGGGGAAGGAAACGGGCTGTTTTTGTCAATGTGCTTCATCCTAAATGAACACAATTTCACTTCCTCCTTTCCTGTCTTGTGGAGATCTTGGCTGAATTCTCATCTGTTATCTATGCCAAGTTTTAAGCCAAGCAGATTACAAACACCTTCTCACTGCTGGTTAATACGTTAGACTACTAGGCGTCTTTGCATGGTCACATTTCCCAGTCCCATTCAAAAATACATCTTCCACTTACAAGGTAGTCAGAATGCAAAATTAATCCCTACTTAGGGGTGCACACTCTGTGATGCTTTTAAGCAGAGAGCAATATAAAGTTTGAGACTATGAATTTTAGTTAATCAGGGATTTTTGAGGACAGTATTCCTTGCATCTTGTGGCTATAAGAATAATTCCTACAAAATGATTTATTACCACTGAATGAAATAAACATATTTTAGATGGGGGTTTAGCTACAGATTAAAATTAGTGGCAAAGTATTCCTTCTCAGTGCACAGCACAGCTGACCAGATGAGGACTTAGAATGAGGATGAAGTAATGATGGGTAAATGCTTCTCCTGTTTCCAGGGTCTAAGTGCTGAACAAAGGCCCAATATCCCAATTATCATTGGTGTCATTCCCTGTGTGTCACCGCAGTACCAGCACTCCTTATCGATGGATCTGCCAAGACAGAAAAATGGAACGAGCAGCACTTTCAGGCTCTGTGCCGGAGCTGCTGCAGTTCATAAGGCAGAGCGGTTCACCACTATTTCAAACTCAACTGCTGTTCTCTGGTCACTTGACAATAAATGATATGAGACTTCCTCCAGCTTTACAACTTTGAATTGAATTACGGGAGCTGCCTATTTGTTTATGGTTTCTACTGTATTTCCACCATTCAGTTTTGATTTTAAGATGTTCCTCTCTCTTCTGATATATTACTTTTTGGTCAGTTCTTTAACCTTAGATGTCATCGTCATCATTCTCGTCGTCGTCATCGTTGTCACCGTCGTCATCATCATCATCATGATCATCATTTGGTTACTTGCTCATTTCCTAGTGAATTTGCCTTAAATATTCTAGGCTGTATCTTGTCCCTCATTATTGTAAGCCACCCTGGGTCATTTTCCAAGGAGAAACGTGGGGTAAAATATTCATAAATAAATAAATAAATAAATAAATAAATAAATAAATAAATAAATAAATAAATAAATAAATAGCCTTTTGCTGAAGGAGAAAAAGTCTCCCTCGGCATTTGGGTTTTTCTTCAACATTACAAATAACTCATTATTCGGAGTTGAAATGTATCAGTTTTCCAGATCAAGAATTGGAGGTGTGGGGGTGATCAGAGATTTGGTCAGGAACCCCTGCACATGCCACATGGGGACTTCTGTAAGAACCATGCAACAAAAATATGCATGAATTGTCAGTCAGAACAGAGGTGTATCTATCTATCTAAACACTCAACAATAGAGGGGCACGAAACGAACATTTTTCGTTTGCATTATTTGTTATTCGTTTCATTACACAACGAAACGACAAACAAAAATTGTGATGAAAATGGAACGAAATGAACAGAACCACGAAAATTGTGTTTGTTACATTTTGTTTTCGTTAATGGCGGTGTGCAATGAAATGAGCTGTTTTAAATATTAAAAAATGCCCTGGACATCCATAAAAACGCAGCGATAATTATTTATACTGTCTGATAATATCTACCAGAGGGGTGGGGGTCCTTAAAACGTGCATTTTCTCAGATCGCTGTATTTTTTTCCTTTAAGGGGAGTTAGGGGACATTGACCCAAAATGGCTTCCAGATGCCTAATATTGATTTCTTGGGTATTAAAATGCCCTGGACATCCATAAAAATGCAGCGATAATGCGATAATTATTTGAAATTATTACCTACCAGGGGGTTGGGGTCCTTAAAATGTTTGTTTTTGTCTTCTCTCATCGCGATGTATTTTTCTTTTCCCTTTAAGGATGACAAAATGGATGTCGCCACTCCAGCCACAACATGGAGGCAAGCCATGTGATGGGATCATGTAAATTCTTGGACAACTTCAACCAATAGCATGCCCAGGTTGCAGACTGGGCAGCCCTGGCAGCCACAGAAGGCATAAAAAGCTCTGGCAGCCCCCGTCCTCCTTGCAGTCCCTGGTGGGAGTTAGGGTGGAATTGCTGTCTCTGCAACTCTAGCTTCAGTCCTGCAGCCTCCCTGTGTGCGTGTGTGCATACCTCTCGGTGAGTACCCTCCCCTGCCCTGCAGTGCAGTCACTCTGCGGCTGCCTTGCACCCTGGGCAACACCCGCCGCTGCCTTTGCAGCCTCCCTGCGTACCTAGTCTATACTGTGTCTCTACCAGCATCAATTTTTTTTTAGTGTTTTCCCTCTGGTCTGGGGCGTTGGTTGACGCCCCCGCACAGAAATGCTTCAAAAATCACGCAAAAAGCGGGTAGAAACAAAAAACAAAAAAAATCAAAAACAAAAATTATATATTGCTACATCTTGAATCTCCAAAATCTTATGCAAGGGTTCTTTTTGTTGATTTTAGTTTTGCATTTAACACTATTATTCCAGATATCCTTATGACTAAATTAAAACAGCTGTCTGTACCTGATTACACTTGTAAATGGATTGTAAGCTTCCTAACAGACAGAAAGCAGCAGGTGAAGTTAGGTAAAATTATATCAGATATTAGCAAGCTTAGCATAGGAGCCCCTCAGGGCTGTGTGCTTTCTCCATTTCTTTTTTCCTTATATACTAATGATTGTACCTCAAAGGATTCCTCTGTTAAAATAGTGAAGTTTGCAGATGACACTACGGTGATTGGCCTCATTCGAGACAATGATGAATCTGCCTATAGGCAAGAGATTGATCAACTAGTTTTATGATGTACTCAAAATAATCTTGAATTAAACACATGCAAAACTGTTGAAATGGTGGTGGATTTTAGGAAGACTTGTTCTATACATCCACCTCTTATGATATCAAATAACTTAGTGTCTATAGTGGAGTCCTTTAAATCAGTGCTCCCCAACCTTTTTGTCCCCACAGACCGGTAAATGTTTGATGATTTTTCCGTGGCCCGGGGCTGGGGGTGGGGAGGGGGGGAGATGGGGGAGATGAGGGGTGCGGGGGGTCGGGGGATGGGGGGAGGGAGGAGGGAGGAGGGGGTGCAGGGGGTGCAGGGGAGCTTGGCGTGTGTGCCTTGCGGGGGGGCCACAGGAGTGGCAGCGGCAGCGGCGGCGGTGCTCACCGGCTGGGGGCGTCGGGTGTACTGCTCCCCCCCACGCGCATGGGCGGGGGGAGCCCAGGGCTCCTGGGAGGGCGGGCCCCGCCTCCTCCTCCTGTCGGCTGCGGCCTTCGGGCGGGCGAGCGGGAGGGGGGAGGGGAGGGAGGCCGGTGGGGGGGTGGCGTCTCTGTGCTGGCCAGCCGGCCAGCCAGCGCACGCACACTCCGATTGGGGGGGCTCGGGGGGCCCCGCCCCTCCCCCCCCCCCTCCGTGGGGGGGGGGCGGGGGAAGGGAGCGGCCGCTCCTTCCTTCCTTCTCCCTCTCCCAGCGGAGCGGCGGCGGCGGCAGCGGTGTTCCGGCTCCCGGCCCCCAACCCCGGCCTCTCCTCTCCTCTCCTCTCCTCCAGCGGGGCCTGGCGGGGTCTCCGGCACGGCTTCCCTCGTCCCTCCCCCGTTCCTCACGCCTCCTGCGTGCGCCCCCTCCTCCCCGCCGGCCCCCGTGTGCCTGGCCCCCAGGGCATGGAGGAGGGGCCGGGAGGAGGCGAGGAGGGGCAAGCGGGCCAAACGGGGTTCCCCGCCGCTTCTTCCTACCCTTTGAGGGTGTCATGCCCGGCGGCGGCGACTCCTCCTCCGGCTTGCCCTCCGCGTCCGGTGCGGCCGGCGCGGCTGCCGGCCTCCTTGGCGGGCGAGCCCGGGCCGGGCACCGACGATGACGACGACGCCTCCAGCGCTCCCGGTATCTGCTGGGGACTGGTTCCAGGCCTTCCCGTGGATAATGAAAACCATGGATAAGAGAGAACGCCTGCCCACCCATCTCCAAACTGCTGTTTCCTGACAGCAGCTTGCTTTATGGCTGCTGTTTGTGACAGTAGCTTGCTTTACAGATGCTATTTGTGATAATAGCTTGCTTTACCGCTGCTGCTTGTGACAATAGCTTGCTTTGTGGTTGCTGAATTATTTGATTTTTTTTCCTCTGCCAACTATGGATAACTGAATCAGTGGACAATGAATCAATGGATACGGGGGGGGGGGGGGTCCTACTGTCCCACTTGTAGAGGACTGCTCATCGGAGACATGGGATGGCACCTTCCAATCCTTTCTGCACAGCATCTTCCATGCAACAGTCATGGGCCTATGGAGTCACTACTTTGAATAACAGCCCATATTGATCCTTAAATATCAGTGGTGCCACATCCTGGGGGAGAGAACAAGGCATTGGGCACTTGCTCCAAGAGAATCAGAATGACTAGTTGTTAACAGCACTGCTGGGAAATGTAGCCTGAAATTTTAAAACGGCCTTTGTGAGGAGGAAAGAGACTTGCCACAATAGGTCTTCCAATGAGGCACCTCAGTGCAACCTTGCAAATGTGACCAACAACAACTAAAGAGCCCAGTGGACTGAGGGCCATTAAGGAACCTACGACTCAATGCCATTTCAGTTTCGTACAACTAATTTAAGCAGTGGTTGCCTCCCTTACTTTAGTTCTTCTCCCCTTTCCCTGATTCTGTGTAAATAACATTGTAGGCATTAAGCAATCTCAAATCCGTTGATGGAGCCTTGGCAGCAGATGCATAAAGCATTAATCACAACCCATAAATATCAAATTGTTTCCATAATGTTTTACAGGAGTCCTCTCTCTCTCTCTCTCTCTTTCTCTCTCTCTCTCTCTCTCTCT
>JAHTLZ010000275.1:16145430-16157231 GCA_023846285.1 Phrynocephalus versicolor | reverse complement strand
TCTCTCTCTCTCTCTCTCTCTCTGTGTGTGTGTGTGTGTGTGCACATCCATTCAACTTAGAGGGGGAAATATTCAAGCAAGTAGTTGCGGTACAGTCCTTCATTTAAAAGAAACATTTACACGAACAGCTCATTTGTTCCTCTCATACAGATAATGCTAAAAACCCTGCCTTAATCTAGTCTCCTATTCTCAGTCTAGAATCAGACCTTCCCTCTTCTTAGTTTTAAAACCCTTTGGTTCTCTATTAAACAAAGGTTAACAACAGTTTCTGCTTTGAAGGCCTTTGCAATTCCTGCTCGGCAGGACTTTGCCATATAAGTATGCAAAATGCTGTAGAAGGAAAACCAAAAGCTACTCTATCTTGAGAGAGGCCAATGGCCCAGTTTACCCAGTATTGCCAACTGTCACCAGCAGTGGCTCTCCATAGTTCCAAAACAAGATTCTTTTTTAATGTCCTGCCTGGTAATCATGGGTCTCCCAACCAGTGGTCTCCCATTCAGACCTGATCCTGCTCAACTTCTGAAATCAGATGAGATTTCACTACAGAATGGTGGCAGGTAAGCTGGGTGGATAGCTCAGTGGTTTAGGTATCTGGCTGCAAAGCCCGAGGTTGGGGGTTTGATTCCCTACTGTGCCTCTTGAGAGCAGAGCCAGCCAGCCACCATCCCAGGGCACCCCAGGAGGTACCGTGAGGAATCAAATTCCCAGCCTTTGGCTCCACAACCTAAATCACTGAGCTCTTTGGAACTGAGGACCTCATCTCTAGGAATGGCATTGTTCTCAGGGCTTTTGGCATTGGGGTGGGGTGGGGTCCACGGCCACATGCTGACATATGTGAGATATCTGTGTACCACCAGCAGAATGCTCCCAGTTGGACAACACCTCAGCGCTCTCTCCCTTCAACATTCTACTGAAAGGACCTTAGCAGTGGTCATCCCTCACCTGTCATGGACCTTCCCCTCCTGCTGTGGATAACATATAACTCTGCAACTGCCCTCTGAGTAGGGAAAATATGTTCGTAGATAACATTAAACCAAAGAAAGGGCAGAAAATTGGGGACATTGGTTGTCCTTGGTATTAGCAAAGAAACA
Source organism: Phrynocephalus versicolor (assembly GCA_023846285.1). Taxonomy (NCBI): domain Eukaryota; kingdom Metazoa; phylum Chordata; class Lepidosauria; order Squamata; family Agamidae; genus Phrynocephalus; species Phrynocephalus versicolor. The sequence goes on along the minus strand of JAHTLZ010000275.1, from coordinate 16,156,140 downwards.
GCCCTGTGCCTCTTTCCCTTGTTCTCACTCCCACAAAGACACCCTCAGAGGTCAAATGGAGCACTGAGCATGCTCCGATCAACCCCACCCACCCACCCCAGCTAGAAAAGTATGGAATATTCCTGACTGAGGGGCAGGCTTCTTAAGCAAAATTATGCAGCAAATTGATGGGGTAGAAGCAAGGCTTTGAGTGACTACTTGCCTGCCTCTTTATCTGTCAATGAGCATACATGAGTACTTGCTAGTTTCCCTATCTGCCTCTGTGTGTATGTGTGTGAGGGAGTGCCTGCCTACTTTTTTCTGCTATGGTCCCAGCTCCACCAATCCCTTGTTGGGGGGCCTTGCCACCAACAACCAAAGTGGGAAACAGCCTTTCTTGGCAAACACACTCATCATAATTCATTATAGTATTTTATGCGATAATTATTTTAAGAAATTACCACAAAACAAGGTGATAAAATTTGACCTCGATGATGGCGACACAAAGGATGAAGTTTAGAGATTGTTGGTTAATTAAGAGGGCTTTTTTCCCCCTTTTCCCCCTCCTTTCCTTGTTGGCACTAGTTTTTTAGTTGCCTTGCCAGACATTACCTGGACTTTTTGTCTTGGTTAGAGGCGTCTTGCTAGTTTTACTTGCTATCCTCTTTTAGTTTTTTTAGCAGTTCTTTATTGTATTGGGATGCTGATTTGTATTAGTTTTGCTTTCTGTTTATTTTGTTGGGTATTGTCATGTCTTGGGATTGTATTTGGGTAGTCACTGTGGGGTGATGTGTATGTACACTGCCCAGAGTTCCCTTTGGGAAAATCAGGCGGTTTATAAGTGTAATAAATAAATAAATAAAAATATATCCAGAGCTTTCTCCTAAGCTCCCCCTTCTTGCATCCATCATCACCCCCAGCTTTTCATACACTGAGTACCATAGCAACATTCCTACAATGACAGAAAGATCCCTCTGCCTGGGATGTGGGAAGTGGAGCTATTCCTTAAGTGCCTGAAGATGTATGATTGCCACAGCTGGGACACTTTGCACCTCCCATCATTTCCAAATTAGCTTGCTCTATTTTGCAGTCGGTCAGTCAGAAGTAAATGCAGGCTTCAACTGCAGGTATGGTTACTCAAACATGAAGGTCTGCCCAAATAGCGTCTTTGGAATGGCAGTGTGATTTGAGCTTCTAACAATGTCCTCTCCTTAAACGCATAATTTGACTGTTGGTTGACCAGGTTGTAGCCTGCAGTTTAGGTTAGTCTGCATGGCAACTGGACAGCTTAACCTTTCTCTTGTATAATTTATATATACACATACATACGTATGCCTGGATGGACATACTCACAGCATGTAAACCCTTTACTAATGGGGGGAAAGTATCTTACCATATGTGTGGCTTAAAATGTTGCCTATCATTTACATGTTTCCTTCCAGCCTTACTGAAGACTACAATTAGGGTTCTCTCTTCCCGTGCAACCAGATCAGTTTGACACTGCAAACAGTTAAATCATCCTTGGCAGTAGGTTGAGCTTGGCAGTCATTCTTTAATGAGAAATCCAGATTACTTGTATCATTTGTAATATGAGCACCCTGTGTTTAAGCTAGCATCATCTCTGTGTTGCTACTTTCTCTCCTGACCCCCACCCCCCCCCCCAGATTTTCAGCACTTTTTCTCTCTACTGTGCCGTAAAGCCTTAACCATGCTCATTCTGGAAGATAATTGTTGTAACAGTTTTGATAGTATATATTTTATTTTCCCATATAAAGTACCCTTCATAATAGAGAGAAATGTGAAGGGTGATTAAGAACCAAAGACTGGCTTTGGTAACAAAGAGTAACAAAGAACATAGAAGAAAGAACTTAGGATATGCTATGCTCCCTACATAAAGCTGGAAGAGAACTGAGAAGGGAAGAAATGAATCATCGGTGAGATGATGAGTGTACATCAGACAGAGGGACAGAAGAGATAGACAAGAGGGAAATGAGCCAGGTGGTCCTTGTCAACTTTTTCTACCCATTTCCCCTTGTCTGCTTTCTTGAGGTAATTTTCCCCACCTCCAATAATCCATGTAGTTTAGTTTAATAATTATGAAGTTGTGGGACCTTCCTACTTCCAACTTTTTGGGGGGTGGTTCATGCTTATGAATCCATCCCATTTCAGGTATAGTGGTACTTCTTAAGATGAATGCCCTATAAGATGAAGAACTCATAAGATGAATGAAATTTCCAGGAATAGGCAAAACTCCCAAGACGAATTCAATGCATTCCCTATGGGGAACAGTGTTAAACCACGTTTCATAGTGATATGTCTGTGAAGATTCTCAGTCCTCCAGGTGAGTTTATCTGGAAGTTGAGTCATGGCTACTGGACTTGTTCTTCTTGAGAGATAGAAATGGTTTGCTGTTCATCCAAGCAGCTTCGTCAGTTTCATAGCACAAACTTTTTGTAAAATGAATTGACCTGTAGAATGAATTAAATTTATCTTAAGATGTACCACTGTACATGATGTTTGGTTCTGAGAAGCAAGAGTTGAACTGATTTTGCATTCTTTTATCTTCGCACTTAGAGGTCCACTTTTTCACCTAGAGTGTTTTCCGTAACAGTTGTGAACATTGGGAAACAATGCATTTTAATTTGATTGCAGTTTCAGTCAGCTCCCCCCCCCACTTTCTTAACATCAGCAGCAGGAGTGAAACATAGTTTAAAGACCTCAGATAGAAGAACTCTTTTGACCAATCCATCCTCTTCCACTAAATGTACCAAGGCAACAGAGCTTGGAAACATTATTTTTAAGGCCACAGAAGGATTCTAGGAACTGTAGTCCAAAAGGTAATGTTTCAAACTGTTCAAAAAGCTAGGCAGAGCTTTGTCATGGATTCTGCTAGGAGCATGTGTACCACTCATTGGTGCAAGTATGTCTGGTTCTACTATTAGATGGTGGCCATTTGTGTCAGAAAACAAGGAGCATATGTGGACACGAGACAATGGGACAACTGTGTAACCTTTAAACTTGAGTTCTCTGGTGGGTTGAATTCTCCATACTGCCTCGTGTTAGGGAATGTCTGGAGAAAGGAAGAGAGGTGGTAAAAAGATTTGGCAGAAAAAATGTTCACTAGGTGTGAGCTTTGAAATTGCCTATGTCTTATTTGTTGAGGATCTCTGAACTAGGATGTGTATATGAAATGAGAGAAACTCACTGCACAAATGTTCCTTTCCAATTCTTGTTTTGGTTATCACCATTGGTGATAATGTAGACGCTGGAAGAGACAGTAATGCTAGAAAATGCCGAAGAAGAAAAGAAGAAAGTCAAATTTTAGATAGATTGATTCCATAAAGAATACATTTCTGATACCCAGCCTTGAGTTTTCAAGTAAAGCTATCTTGATTTGAATCTTCTCAGCTCAGAAAGGACTCAGAACCACCATCATGCTGTCTTAACTTTATGCTGGCATAACAACAGAAGAAGTTCAGGCACCTCCTGAGGCTGGAGGAGGTCTGGATCCGACAAACCCAGTTCCTCCCCTCGATTGCCTTTCTTTTGACCCCCTTTTGGCTCTTCCTACAGTGGAAAAAGTGTGCTGGTGGATTGCGCTGTTGGCACACCTCTGGGACCAGCTGGCAGAACAGGGTTCTGCCAGTAGAAAAACATTTTGTTGGAACTGGATAATCCCAGCCTGCTACAGCTGTCACATCTTTGAATTTAGATTGAACTGTAAATCAGCTCTGAAAGGAGCCCTTCCCAGTAACACATCCTGTTTCAGGTCATATTGGGGAGAGAAGAATTCCAAATTGAGAAAACTCTCTTCTGGAATTAGTCTTTGTGTTTGTTTGTTTGCTTGCTTTAATGATTGCTTCCACACACAACTCGTTTTTTGTTTACCCTTATTTTGGTCTACCTTATTTTGCTTTCTGTATCCTGTATCTGCAGAAAGCTCTAGAAAAGGCAACTACGGTTTTAGAAGACAGGAGTTTGTGGGTTAAATTCACACTCATGTTACAATTTTCTCTTGGGGGTAGATGGTCAAAACATCTAGGAACAGCATAAGGTTCCAACATTTGTTCACTGTATTCTATGCACACCTTCACTTGTGTGAGAAACTAGTGCTAGTCATTTATTAACCAAAGGTAATGGCACTAAAAAAGCAGAGGTTATCTGCATATAATTCCGCATAAAGAACAATTGAATGGGAAGACTAAGAACATCTGAACCTGCCTTAAATTGACTCTTATCCTTGGCTCAGCTGCTTTCCAGGGAGATTGATGAGCCTTTGGGTCTGAGCCCCAAATCCAAGTCTTTGTTACCAAGTCCTGAGCCCAAGTCTGAGTCTTTGTTGCGAAGTCCCAAGTCCAAGTTCCTATTGAAAATATGCTTTTTTCCCTATTGTGGGGTGGGGGGGGGGGAAGAGGTGGGTGGGATCCCAACTGCGGGTCAAATCCAAGTCATTGAAAGAATCCCACCAGAGTTGAGTCATTGGTGAGAGTTAAGTTCAACTTGACAGAAAGTACCACAATTCAAGCACCCATGTCAGCTGATTTCCTGGGTATTTGAAAAAAAAATTCCTAGCCCTACCTACAGATCCTTGCTATTCTCTTGTGGTCTCTCAGGATTAAAGTATCCACCAGGCTCAACATTTCTTAACTTTCTTAACTTAACTGGTTGCCTTTTTCGGCTACTGTTTTTGTTTTGTGTTTTGTACTTTTGGAGGATGCAAATATGCCTGCTAAATGTAGAACTGAGCAACATTTTTCCAGGAGTCACCATATGAAAAGAAATGGACTGCTTGATTTTAGCATTGTGTTGTTTCTAAGTCTTTTCTTTTAAAGCTGCTGGGAATTTAAACTTTGACATGCTTCTCTGCTTGCAAGCAGGTTTTCTGAAGAGCCCTGGGAGCTGAATACGGAGGTCTCTTTGAGCAAATTAAGTCGACAGAATATTTCAAAATTCAGCTGTTTATAAGCATTCCTCTTCACGTTTGTCTTTCCTCTCACTTTGCAAATTTGTTTTCCCATTTTATAAAAATGTGGGAGAATGGAAAGAATGTGGCTCCTTCTTCCAACGTGAAAATATTACATTTGGGTGGACATCCAAGACCTGCTTCTGAATCCATGCACTTTGTACACTGTCTAACAGGAATCATATCTTCATATATTACAGCAAATGACTCCTGACAGTGTTGATCCACCTTTCCGCTTATTCATGATTAGGACATTCCTGGTCTCTAAAAATATACCACCTACTAAAACTGTGAGTTTTCAAGCTCTTTTTAAATGCATTTTGGCAGAAGAAGAAGGAAGACGAGAGCCAGAATCTTGCAGGTCATTAAGAGTATAAGTTCAGGAATGTCCGTTATAAAACCTACTCAACCTCTTCCTCGGTATCTACAAAACACATTAAATCTCTTTATTTTTCATTTTCTCTTTTAACCCAAAGCCCTCAATTCTAATTCACAGCACGGCACAGTTCCACCCCCAGGCTTCCAGTTTGCACTTTAGCAGGCTGTCCTCTGCAAATGCCAGACCATTTTTAATAGAGGCACATAAAGTTTAAAAGGGTGTTTTGTGATCCAACAGGCCAAGAGGGGGTGGAAGAGAGTGTGCTGGGATAGCTGAAGTGGGAAACGGGGAGGAAACGGCCAGATGTACACATGTTCCTCCTTCAATTGGATCAGAGCCACGGCTCGCAGCTACACGACAAGACACACTCAAACACCGCACGGGAGAGCAGGGTCTTCGGACAACCCTTTCCCCTTTTTCCAGCCATACTTGGATTAATTTTTAAAGTCAAACTTAGGTTGCCAGGTCAGCAGCTTCTCATTTTGCAGGGCCAAAACCTGAAAGAAAGAAGGGGCATAGGTGATAGTGTAACAACAGCAAAAGTGTGTGCATGCATGACAAAGTGAGACAAAGACTACCTCAAAGCAAATATTATGTCAACACCATTCCCTTCCTGTGTTGCAGCAAGAATCATTGTGAAGATGAGTGGGGAGGGACAGGAGCCCAGCCAGTGAGGCCGTCACACTGCATACATATCAAAAGTTCTCCTTCTCCTCCAGCACCATTTCAGCTGAAATTCACCACTGTACTTGAATAATCAGAGTGGCAGAGCAAAAAACTTGAAACTTGATATCATTATGAGTAAAAACTGTGACTGAGAAGCAGAGCCATAGGCCTAGTGCTAGCGGTTCAGGATGTGCCGATACTACTGAAAGAAATGGACCAATAGTCTCCTATGATGGAGAGTTGCTTCACTCTCAATCACCCTGTATGCACATTCCACCACCCCCTACCATATTTTAGTGTAATTTGATGGGAAGGGCAAGGTTTCCAGTGATCCCAGACAGAGGGAGAGTTTGTTGGGTTTTGCAGACATTTATACAGGACAGTAGAGTCTGTCGTGGTGGTGAAGCCATGATTTCGGTATCCTTCAAATGTTTGTGTCATAGAATCATAGAATCATAGAGTTGGAAGAGACCTCAAGGGCCCTCTAGTCCAACCCCCTGCTATACAGGAACCCCCATCACAGGATGCCTGGCAGATGGCCATCCAGCCTCTACTGAAAAACCTCCAAAGAAGGAGACTCCACCACCCTCTGTGGCAGCATATGATATAGCACTGCCAAAGAACTCTGTCATAGAATTCTTCCTAATGTTCAAATGGAATCTCTTTTCCTGTAGTAGTTTAAAACCATTGCCCTGAGTCCTAGTCTATGAAGCCATGGAAAACAAACCTGTTCCCTCTTCAATATGACATCCTTTCAAATATTTAAACATAGCTATCCTATCCCCTCCCAGCCTTCTTTTTCAAAGGCTAAACATTCCCAGTTCCCTAAGCCGTTCTTCATAAGACATTTCTTCCTGGTTACAGCTTGGCATTCTGGCGATCATCCTTCTTGGGCCTAACACTCCTTTTCAACATTTCCCGACCCCATGATAAACCTTTTCTTAGGGCGCTTTTACACGACCCCTAAGATCTGCTGGTCTCTTAAATTCGGACCAGCGATCTTAGGGGTTTGTCGCTCTTCGTGCGTCTCCATGCTGGCTGCTGGCTGCGTGAGGGAGGGAGGGAAAAAAAGGACAAAAGAAGAAAACCTTACCTCCCCGGTGCCCGTGGGAGCTGCCGGGTGAGCTGCCGGTGACTTCCTGGTTGTTCTTAAAGGGGCGGGAGGCAAAGAACAAAAACAAAAAGAAGTGAGGAGAGCCCAGCACATCCGCATTAAATATTTTTCACCATCAAAGAGCAGGTACAAGAAAAGTGCAGCTGGGTCGCGCTTAGGTGGGCAGGGTCGCACTTAATTGTCTGCAAACTCCGGACCTGGTGGGGAAACATTTTTAAGGTCTGGAGCTTGCAGCCCTTTGACGCGGAGCTTAGGGGTCGTGTATAAACGCCCTTAGTCTGTGTCACATCCAGTTGCAGGTAGTAGAAATCAAATGCGGAATTGCTCCTTCTTTTAAAGAGATGTGTCCAACCACCGACCCTCAGTCGAAAATAAAATAAAATAAAAAGGAAGGGGGGATCTAGTTTGTCAGACAGCAGAAATGGTACCCAAAGGGAAAAGAGTGGAAGAAGCCCCTTTCCCTGACTCACTCAAAAGCAGACTGGACAAAATATGTGCAGATAATCCTTCTTTGGCAAAGCACAGTCCTAAATTGGCAGAGAGGTTAAAAAAAAGATGACCTCATAGGTCTTTTCCATGTCTGATTCCTAAGATCCAGTCAAAGTATGTTACTATGTGTCATGTGTCAGAGTATGGCCAGGCCATAAACCTCCAAGTTCTACTTAAAACTGGGAATCCTGGAGTATCAGTTTCACCCACAGAGATTAATATTTCAGTGGACATGAGGAGGTGGAGGTTGAAGTGAACTAATGAGATCCCTTTGTTCGCCTCTTCTTTTTCTTTACACAAGGTCTTATAATGGAAACATACAAAAAAACCTTAATAATTTTGATGCTGTTTTTCAAGCTGAGATTTTAAAGATGGAATGAGGGCTGTCATCTCTCTCCCCCCCCCAATTGACTCACCCAACTTTTTTCCTGTTGCTTTGCATCGGCTTATTTCGGAAACTAAAATAAACATCCTTAATTCTGTTGAATTACATACGATGTCAATATTCCAAAGTCCTTCCCGCTGCATTGTCCTGCCATGGAAAGTCACCCTGGTCTGGCTATGGTACTTTTTAGGCTCTAGTGATGTGACTGTGAAGAAATTTTGGCTTAAAATGAGGGGAAATGGCTTCTTTTTGCATGACAATAGGAAATCCCATTGCTTCAGGGTAAAATTGGGAAGCCATGGCATGAGAATACTTAGACAATAAAAACAATAATATTTTTTGAGTTCTCGTCGCACCCTCAGTTTGGATGACACCTTTCTACATACCTGATTGTTGTCAGTGGTGACTGGAGCTGATAAATAGGTATATCTCAAAATAAAGTGTGTCCCTAGTTTAATAATAGCAACTGTGTGACATCAAGCCTTTTTAGGGCTTCCAAGGTATATTCAGAATTTGTTTATCTTTCCCTTCCTCTGGGTGCCCTTTTGCCCAAGGCTACCCAGGCTGGCTCTTCTCCACAGAAGCACAGTGAGGAGTTGAATTCCCAGACTCTGCCTCTGCAGCTAGATACCTAATGCAACAGCTATCTGGACCTAGTCTAGCGGTGGACAAATGATGTACTGCTGGCTGCGAGCAAGCCATGTTTTCAGGGCTGCCCCCCCAAACTTTATTTTTTTTTTGGTGGGGGGGCTGTGTTCACAGTGAACCCTGGAGGGTATTTTTAAAAATAGCCTCTCCAGCTCTCCAAAGCCATTCACCCCAGGGGCGTAGCATGGGAAGGGCAAGGGGGCGGGGCGCCCCGGGCACAGCAATTAGGGGGCACCAAATTGCCTACTGACGCCCCCGACACTGCCCCCCCACCCACCATCCAGATTATATTTTGTAATGATGGGGGGCACAAAAACTGACTGATACCCCAGGCTCTGGAAGCCCTAGCTACGCCTTTGATTCACCCCTGTTCTGTTTGAACATGGAGCCTTGATATAATTATCCTACCCACAGTCTGGTAATGTCTCATTTAGACTACGGTCATCCACTCTGTGGCTCTGAAAACTGACCAAAAACCTTCAGTTGTCCAAAGTAATGGAATGTGCCGTTTCACAGGAACTGTCATATATAATCAGTCATACTACACTAATATTTTCCCAGTTGGCTAGCAATACTTGTCTGGGCCAAACACAAAGGCCTAAACTAATGAAGGATCATCCAAAGACCTAAACTAGTTAAGGATGCCACAATGTCACCTGCCTGACCCACTACTAGATCATCATAGGTGAGGCTGCTCTGGGTTGCACCCCAAGGAAGGCGTGCAAGTCTTCTACAAGGGATAGGATATTCTCTGTGGTGGCTCCAACTTTGTGGAAACAGTTTCTGGAAGTGATTTACCTGGCCCCTTCCTTTGGACATTCAGGAGCCTCTTCATGGAGGTTTTCCATACTGATCATAATTTATTGCCCACTTTTCATCCAGTGCTGTCTTTTGCATTTTGGTTTTCACTAGCTATTATTATAGTGATTTGCTAATTGTTTTTAGTGGGGTTTTTAAATGTTCGTTTAATGTATATTTTGTAAATCACACAGAGTAGTGATGTGGCATTAATGGCAGCAGTATACAAATTAAGCAAACAAACAAATCTTAAAACAGATCTAAAAATTGTCTTCTGAGGCCGGTTTCATGCTCTCCTTCCCAAAATGTGCAAACAAATGTGGAAGAGATAGCAGTAACTTAAGACTGGAAATAGGGAGAGAAAAATAAAAAAATGAGAGGTCCCATGTCCTCTAATCAGGAAGGACAGCAAACCACCTAGAATCATATGAGATGATGCTCATTTGAAGAGCAAACCTCAACTTCAGTCTAATAAGCAGTTTTCAAGGGTTATAACTGACATACGGCTCATATGTTAACATGTGAGGAAAATGTGCCTCAGCCGTGAGTTTTCTCACCAAGGGGTTAGCTGTGGTTGTCTCAGCTATCCAGAGTCTGAGGGTTTCCATGAGTTCATTCTCTGTCCCACTCCTCAGAAAGGCTGGCTCCTGATGTGTCTATAGTCTTGTTGAGTATTTAGCTGGACGTGGGGGCACTTTGCCTGCCTTTTTAATATAATGGCAGATTTTCTTTGCTGAGGTAAGCTGGCTTCACTCCAGGGGAATCACGTCTTCCACTTTATATGAAGTCATCATCCAAAAAAGGAGGGAAAGAAAAAAGCAGGGCAGGATGGGGTGGGGGGGCAGGATGAGAAGGGGAGCCGCACACATTTTGTCACATGGAGAAAGCGTTAGCAAAGCACGCCAGTTCATGAGTCTGTCTCAAACAAGCTGATCTGGATCAAATTTTCAGAGTGAGATATATTCCACCATCTATCTCCCTGCTAGAAGAATAGCAACTGTGAAGACAGGTAATAACTAGAGAACCGTCTGGGTCTGGTAATATGAAGCTTTTAACAGATTATTTTGCTAAATCTGAGAGCCAACTACACAGCGCAATACTGAGAACAAGTTGTGCATTCATGAGATGTTTCTTACATGGTAAAAGCAATGTATCACATTACTTTCAAAGATATTCCTTACACAGTGCAGATTTAGTGGGGAGTTTATTAAGAGGAATGGGCTGGATGGCTCAGTGGTTTAGGTAGTAGTAGTAGTAGTAGTAGTAGTAGTAGTAGTAGTAGTAGTAGT
>JAHTLZ010000275.1:16101915-16111927 GCA_023846285.1 Phrynocephalus versicolor | reverse complement strand
GGATGTGTCTACATTCACACCAAGGCTCATCTCTGTGGCATTGCATGGATGAACGCTCATTGATAGACACAAGGCATCACTTTGGCATGGCATAGTATGCCCACACAAGACAGTCATGGTCATTTTGGCTCACCAATGGAGGCTTGTTCCACGCTACAGGATCCTGGGTTTTATCGTTTGGGGAGGAATGTAGAGCATTCTATGCTGGACAGCTCCCATGCACTCCCCTGAATGAAAATGTAAGTTTCTAGTGCAGGTTCACTCACTGCTACAGTTTTGATTGTGGAAAAAAGGCTCAGAGGAAGAGCGGGCCACCTGCTTTTCAATTTATGGATGTCCATCAATTGTCAAACACTGAGAAGATTCTGAAAATTAGTTCCACTACAAGATCCTCCTAACCTTCCTTCCATAATTTGCACAGTGATTTTAGCAATATGCTTGTTGTTTTTATGTGTCATCAAGTTACCTCCCACTTATGGCAACTCTGAGCAGTCTCCAAAATATCCTGTCCTTAACTGTTCTGCTTAGCTCTTATAGAATCAAGCCTGTGGCTTCCTTTAGAGCGGTGGTGTCCAAACATTGGCCCTCAAGATGTTTTGGACCACAGCTCCCACAGTCCTTTGTCATTGTCAATACAGCCTTGGAATTCTGGGAGTTGTGGTCCAAACATCTGGAGGGCTGGAGTTTGGACACCCCTGCTTTAGAGAGTCAAAAGTAGGCTAGGTGATACCTTTATTGGTCACTACTAAAACAAAAAAATGTAAGCTAAGCTTTCAATAGCAACTTGCTATCTTTATCAAAGCATTGTACCAAAAAGGCGATCTTGATAGAGGATGTAGTCCAAGCATGTCCAAACTTCGGCCCTCCTGATGTTTTGGACCACAACTCCCAGAATTCCAAGCCTGTATTTCCAATGGCAAAGGACTGTGGGAGTTGTGGTCCAAAACATCTGGAGGGCCGAAGTTTGGACATGCCTGATGTAGTCTATCAGGCACTGAGAATCTTTTTGGTGAGATGGAATACACCAGATGATGGCATTAGGAGGCAGGGCTGGTGTTAAGACTGCTTCAAAGCCCCGGATACGGTTTAACACCCAGCATATCAAACAAACCGCATAGTCCTTGCCCACCCACCCCTTCCCAACCTCAATTTGGCTCTATTAAGACTACAAGTCCCTGCTGGCCTAAGGAAGGGGGGGAGGTGATACAAAAAGCGTCAGTCCATCTCAGATTCGGTCATCTTGTTTTCCTGCTGCCTTCCACCTCTCCCAGCATCATTGTCTTTTCCAGAGAATCCTGCCTTTTAGGACAGCCTCAGTTTCAACATTTTTGCCTCCAGAGATAGTTCAGGCTTGATTTGAAAGGCCAGCTTGTTCACCTTTCCGGCAGACCAGTTCATATGCAAAGCTCTACTCCAGCACCATCTTTCAAATGAATCGGTTTTTCTATCTTCCTCTCATCTTTCTTAACTGCCCAGCTTTCACGTGATGATTGTGTGATGATTAGAAATACCAGAGCATGGATGGTCTTGGTCTTGGTCTCTGATGAGAGGCAGTGCTACAGATTATGAACCTGTCATTAATCTCAGCCCACTGCTTTAAGAAAAGCATATGACCACTACATGATGACTTAGAATATATCCTTAGGAAACTCAGTGGTGTGGGATCCTTTTGCCCATCATAACATTTTTAGGCACTCTGGCAAGTTTTTCTTACAATAAAAAAATAACATGAAACTTCATCCCAGTGCTTGTAGATACTAATCATACAATGTGGATATGAAATCTCTCTGGATTTGAACAAATATTAGCATTGCCTCTGATCTTATCAACATTCGCCTCCCTTTTAACGCCTCCGATGTATGCTTCAGCTAAGGAATACTCATGCTGGCACTGACACTGGTTCCAATATTTACCCCACTGGGTAATTCTTTGCTTGTTGCAACTTGATCTGCTTCAGAGTTTCTCAAGTCATCCTATAAGATAAGTGGTGGGGAACAGCCCATTCCTTCTTAGGCCAAGCTATTAAACAGAAAGGGAGAGGGATGCCCACAGCAGTGCCCCCAGGATGCTTTCTACAATATGGCTCTATATGCAGAGCTTGGAAAGAGTGAGCTACAGATGACTAGTAATCACTTGCATGTAATTCTTCCTTCCAGGGATGAGTGTATATAATTATGTCCCATTATTACTGCAACTTTATGTTAGATTGCATCACTCCTTTTTTTGGTGTCAATGGAACATTTGTAAACAAGAAGGAGGGACGGGGGTGAGAGAAGTAGGGAGGAAGAGTGTGTTAATAATCTTAGAACTGTGGCACTGCAGCCAGAGACCTACAGCAATTCAATTCATGGGAATAAAATAAGATCCAATCAGAACATTTTTAGATCAAATCAAATCAAAGTAAGCAAAGTGGTCTGCTTATATACCACCCCATACCACTTCAAGTAGTCTCTGGGCGGTTTACAGTTTTTAATTACAGTATGCAGGCTATACATTGCCCCCCTCCCCCAGCAAGCTGGGTACTCATTTTACCGACCTTGGAAGGATGGAAGGCTGAGTGAACCTTGAGCCTGCTACCTGGGATTGAACCCCAAGTCATGAGCACAGTTTTACCTGCAGTACAGGCATTTAACCACTGTGCCAGAAGGACCAACATTCATTTCTTTGCTGTTTTATTTCTTTTTTATTTATCTAATGTATTTTGTGAATTCATAGTTGACTGTAACAAACACATTGCAAACATCTGGATTTTGGATTCTGTAACTGAATTAGTTACTTGGGAACTTACAAAGAGTTTGGGTGCTGATTCATGCAGTAACTGATCTTGCTGAATAAAAAGCATCAGACTTTTTATGAGGATATGGATGAGGCTTAGGTTAATGAAATAGCTGTGGTCCTTAGGAATGACCCAAAAATGCAGGAAATACAGTAAATGCAGCCAACATTTGGTCGATTGTAGATGAGCATAATAATTCCATTACTTTTGAGAAATCAAAATTAGTTACTTTTTTAAAAAGTTACAGTGGAAATTTACTATTTTGGAGTGGGGCACAAACAAGATAATATTAAAACACTATTTTCCAAACTCTATTTTAATACACGTATATAAATTGCTGGTGCCTTATGTGCCCTGTACAAGCCTTAAGCTAAAACCTCATCATTGTAAAGACAGTCCCAACACTCAGATTTCAGTATATCCTTATCGTCATCCTTCATTCATATGCTGGCAGGATTAGGTATCTGTTTGTGGAGCCAAAGGTCAGGAGTTCGATTCTCCATTGTGCCATGAAGTGCCATCTTGTGTTTCCTTGAGTAAGTGGCAGAGTCCTGGAATATATCTAGAAGAAGGGAATGGCAAAGCCCTTCTGAATATTCTCTGTCTAGAAAATACTGAAAGGGGTCATTATAATGGCACACAATTATATTATTCCAACTATATTATTCCTGAGCAGCATGATGGTGTTTCTTGACAATGAGACACATACAGGCCGAGCCAATTAAAATTAAAACTAGATTTTCCAATATGCAGCTTAATGGGAAAAATTCTAAAATTAATCCAAGGAGCCTGCTGACTTCTTGGTGCATGTGTACATTTAGCCCCAAAGCAGCCTTTCCAAGTAATGTATCCTCAGACTATCCTGGACTACAACATATCACATACCAACGACTGATAGTGCTAATTTGGGATGGTAGGAATTGCCATCCAAACACCGGGAACTAATGTTTGGAAAGGATGTCCTGAAACTGTACATTAGGGACTGTGCCTCCCTGCCTCTGCAGATTCCACTCTGAGAAATTACCTAGCATTCAGGGAAGCAGCAAGTATATGAGCATGTCCATGGAAATCATGACGTGTGTAGAGCACTACATGATTTTAGCTATATCTTGGTGCAGAGTTGGCCACTTGCACTTCTCCAGATATTACTGAACTACAGGACCCACCATGACTGACAATTGGTTGTGTACTATGGGGTTTGTGGTCCAACAATATAGAGAGGCCACAGGTTCCATAATTCTACTATATAGCATACATTGGACATTCTCGCCCTTTTTGTATTGAGCGCATCATTTGGGGGGGGGGGGCTGGCCATAGTGTCACCCATGTACTACATGCCAAGAACATTTTGAGAGGGGGGGGTGCTCCCATAGGATCTCTCAAATTTGAAAAATTGCACAGAGAAGTGGAAAAACTCGGCTTAATTGAGAACATGAAGAACAAATGAGCCTAACTGCATGGTATGTTTTCAATGTCATATGTAGCTTTGTTCTTAAGAGGCATCAGAAAATGGGTATATTTTGGGTATGATTTGGCAAAATTATTGGAAATGCTGCAGTAATCAAACCTGCCCCCATTTAAGGGCACCATTTTTCCACAAGATATTTTTGGCAGCTTTCTTCCATCTATAGGAAAGAGCTACTGCTTATTTTTAAACAGTCTGGTTATATCATCAGCATTAAACAGACACACACAGACACACACACTAAAAAAATCTAAGAGCCAAGAATAAATTGAAAAAGCTTTTAAAAACTACAAAGGTTCTGGGATTTCTCAAGCTAAAGAAAAGTGTCATTTTTTTCAAGGTTCTTTTTTATCCATCGTGTGTGTGTGTGTGTGTGTGTGTGTGTGTGTGTGTGTGTGTAAATGCATTTTCATATTTGGATGGTGCATGCAATGTAATGCAATGGGGATTTGACCCAGCAATATTAGTTGATGATGTTTTACTCATAAGTCAGGATCCTGTTGGTTAGTTGCATTGGCGTAAGTGCTACAACATGCACTGACACCACAAGTTGCTATTTACAGTCTACAAGTGAGACCATTCACAGGCATCCTAAGTGGTCTCCAGCTCATCTTTGACAAGAACACCTCACTCTCCAAAGCCCTTGGTGGGAGACCCATCCTTGCCTACACACCACCCCCTCCCACAAACCTCAAGCAAATACTAACACCTAGGGCAGTGATGGCAAATCTTCAGCGCTCCAGATGTTTTGGACCACAACTCCCACAGTCCTTTGTCATTAGCAATCTAGGCTTGGAATTCTGGGAGTTGTGGTCCAAAACATTTGGCGTGCCGAAGGTTCACCGCCACTGACCTAGGGCAGTGCTGGTGAAACTTTTAGAGACCAAGTGCCCAGATTTTGATCCAAAACTCACTTATTTTTTGCAAAGTGTCAATACAGCAATTTAATCTGAATACAACGGTACCCTGGGTTATAAATGCTTTTTGGGTGCTACCCTTCAGGAAAGTGAGGATCAAAGAGCAGGCTTTTGAATTTCCCATGGCCACAGCACCCTCTGGGATGCCCAGAGCAGCATGGCTGTAGTGTAAACTGGGCCTAGGAACAAGCCCACAAGCTGCTGCCTCCCCTTCACCCGGCTCCCTACATAGAGCACAGTGGCATGCTTCAAGTGGAGGGGGAAGTACTGTGGCTGTGAGGGGGCAATGTTGCGTGCCCACAGAAATTGCTCTGTGTACCGCCTTTGGCACCCGTGCCATAGATTCACCATCACTGCCTTAGAGCCTACCTGATTGGTCGTACCATGAGTTTTCATGGACAACAGCCCAATCGTTTGGCTTCATGAAGCATCATGCAGAATAGAGATGGGCACGAAACGAACAATTTTTTGTTTTTGTTTTTGTTTTTTCATTTCGTTACGCAATGAAACAACAAACAAATTTTGTCTCTAAAATGAAACGAAACGAACAGAAACACCGGAAATTTTGTCGTGCGTTTAATTTCCGTTACTGAAATATAAGTGAATTGCTTAAAATCCTAAAAAAAATCACAAAAAATGAAATAAATGGTAACGAAATGGTAATGAAACAAACGAAAACGAAAACGAAAATGAATTTTTCTGCAAAAATTCACGAAAAATAGAAATGAACCAAAACGGACCCTCCAAACAACAAACGAAATGCCATTTTTTTTTATTCGTGCCCATCTCTAATGCAGAATGTCAGATATATAAAGAGCACATGTCGTTCAGTACTATCCACTTTGACAGCAGTGGTGCTCTGGGGTTTGAGGCCAGATTGTCTCCCAGCCCCTGACATTCCCTGGTGGTCTCTCCTCCAAGTAGTAACCCAGTCTGACCCTGTTTAACTTCTAATGTCAGATGAGATAGGGTGTACTCTCAACGGAAAGTTCCTACACATGCTTCGCTGGAGGTAAACCACATGGAACACACACATTCTTCTGAGCCAATATATATCAGGTTTGTGTCTATCCTACGTTGGCAGAAGGGAGATTTTGGTAGGTTAGAGTATCCCTTCTTAGGGATTCTCGTTACTTGTGTGTTAACATAATATCTCTTTTAAATATTTTTAAAACGGTATTGGCGACTCAAATGTCTGGAAATGATATACAGTCCAAAACTCTTGAAAACGTAACAGACTTATGAAGCTATAAATCAGCACACGTTGCTCACCCGGGCTTAACCAATTTGTGTCATGTTGGATAAAACATTAAAAGTATTAAAGAAGGAGCCAGCATGAGTCAGTTGGGAGACCAAGCTGGTAGTTCTTCTTCAATAGGTCCCCTTACATCTCCCAAACAACCTGATAATAGAGTCATAATAAAATTAAATGCCTCATGGCCATGAAGAGTCATAGAGTCCCTATGCAGAGGCGTAGCAAGGATTTGGAATGCCTGTTTGTTTTTGCACTCCTCCATCCCCCACCGCATCACACCCACCCAGCAGTGGGGGGCCAATCCTGTGGGCGTGGGATGGGGGCATGTGGGGGCATGTGGGTGGATAGGTGGATGGTGTGTGTGTGTGTGCGCGCGCACGCAGTAACACGCTCACGCCTTACACCTCTCCTGCGGTGGCCCGAAGGAAGGCGAGGAGGAGGAGGAGGAGGAGGAAGAGGAGAGGGAACAGGGGGCACAGCAGCCACTGCACTCCCTACCTGCCCGTCTGCTTGCCTGCTTCGCCGCTCGCTTGGCGCACGGCGGAGGGTGTCTCGTCGGCAAGCTTTAGCCGGGGGAAAGGAGGACTGCTGGCAAGAGGGTGCAAGGCTTTCTCCTCCTGCTCCTCCTCCAGTTGTCCCCAGATTGCTGAGCCCGGGGAAAATGCACCCTTCTGTCCCCCACCCCAGATACGCCCTTGTCCCTATGTCATCCCAGAGTACTTGCAGTTTTGATTTGAACATTAACAGTGCTGGGGAGGATAATAGTCCTGATTATAGAATAAAAATACAATAATATTATGGCTCTGACAGATCAGCAAATAATAGAATGGCTCAAGCAGATCAGAGGTGCTCACCAAATAGTGTTGTGTATTCAGTGAAATCCCCTCTGAAATAAACACAGGGGATAGGCTTACAAGTTTGCTAAATGATTATAAATAATGGTTCCAGTGACTAAACCAGTACTGTCTAGCTTTGGGGCCCCAGATGTTCTTGAACTACAACTCCCAGAAATTCTGACCAACACAGCTAGTGGTGAAGATTTCTCGGAGTTTTAGTCCAAGAACTTATGGGGCTCCACAGATGAGGACCCTTGGGCTAAACCAACTAAACCCAGTTAACAGTCCAGTTCTGGATTCTATAACCTGTTCATCCGTACAGTAGTACTTCAACGGGAAGAAAATAACCAAAGGACCAATGCAAGGCTACAAAGCCTGGTATTGTCCTGGTATTGCCAATGCTTTTTGTGTGAACCACCCAGAGTTCCTTTGGGAAATGGGAGCAGTATATAAATGCAAAAATAAATAAATAATAAATAAATAAATAAATAAATGCTACCAAATGTTGAACTAGCAGAACAGTTTAGGACAATCAAAACCGTTGTGGCCAGAATCACGCAATAGAAAAATAGAGCCAACTGTTGGAACACAGGGTTCATAAGGGGTTCCATTTTATGGTATCCAGATTCTATGGCATTGTAAATTAATCATGTTTTCTCTACATTTTGTCTACATTCTATTCTACATTTTAGCCATGAGCCTATTACTTTGCTTTTGCCCTTTCTGATTCTTAAGCACTGTGCATCTCAGCAGCTCTCTCTATTGTGGCCACTTCATTTTTACAGGTATGTACAAGCAGTTCAAAAACTGCAGTGGCAGCAGAGCAAAGGCATGGGGTCACTATAGCAGAACTTAGAAGCAGCTTATTATAAATAATGAGCTATTGTCTGTCATTTCTTTTCACATCACCTAAGGCATAACAATGTTGCCATGTGATGCGGTTAAAGATAATATCACTAATTCTTGCTGTACCTGATTATTATGAATATTTATATCAGGGGTGCCCAAACTTTTTGTAAGGAGGGCCAGATTTGGTGGCTGAGAATGTGTCAGGGGCTGGTTGCTCCCCGACCCTGCCACCCCACTGCAAGCCCCACCCACAGACCCCTTGCAACCCCACCCACAGGAAGGAAGGCAGGAACCAAGGGAGGGAGGGAGGTGGAAACCAAGAGAGGAAAGAAGGAAAGTGGGGAACAAGGGAGGGAGGGAGGTGGGGACCAAGGGAGGGAGGAAAGAAGGAAGGGGGGGACCAAAGGAAGCATAGGGAGCCGTGGCCACAGGTTGCCCCTTGGAAGAGGCGATCTGTACCTTGCATGCCCCCAAGCTCCCCAGCGGTGGCGACGGCTTGCCCACCAGCCCACCCCAAAGCTCCTTGGCGGTGGCAGAGGCCCACTGGCCTGCCCCCCCCATTCCCCTGCGGTGCCGGTGGCGGTAGACCACCCGTCCGCCCAGCCACCCAAGCTTCCCAACAGTGCCGGTGTTCCCGAGCTTCACAAGGTTCCCAGCGGTACTGGTGGCCTGCCCGCACGCCAAGCTTCACAAGGTTCCTGGTGTTGCCAGTGGCGGTGGCCCTCTCGCGCGCCACCCCCGCGCATGCTCCCAGCCTGACATGGTGGCTGGCGGTGCCGGTGGCAGCAGCCCACAAGCTTCCCGGTGGTGTCAGTGTTGGCAGAAGATTTTTTTTTACAAAATGGGGCGGAGGAGGGGGAGGGAGGGGTGGGCCAGCCAGCCGCGGGCCACTCAGAATGGCCTGACGGGCCAGATTTGGCCCTCAGGCCGGACTTTGGGCAGGCCTGATTTAGATCATAATATACTGTGATTATGAGTTTTATACATATCAGGGCTGTCCAACAGGTAGACCGCAGGCTACTGGTAGTCCGCGAAGGGTTCAAAAGTAGGCCGCCAGGCATCAATAAAAAAAGTGAGGGGATAAGTTCTCCACCCCTCCCTTCCCCACCCCAAGGATCACTACTGCCCCAGCAAAGTTCTGGGTCTGCAAGCCCACTGTCTTAGCTGAGCGGGCAGTTCAAGGGCCATGAGCATGTACTCGGAATGGATAAAATTCATAAGTAGAGGTATTCGTGTAGTAGCCCTCAGGCACTTTAGGCCGGAAAAAGTAAACCTCGGCCTGTTCAAAGTTGGACAGCCTTGATATATATGGACAAGGTATTGTGAATTTACAGTGCAGTAGAATCCTCATATATTTAAGAAAATTGAATTTCAGAGTGTAGGAAGGGAAGACTAAATACAAACACCTCAGGTAACTTCCACTGGTTTATCCCAAACCATTCATGGTCCAGGACTACAAGCCAATTAGGGGCACTAGAGTAGAGCCATTGAATTGGTTGCTTAATGGGGGATCAATATTTACTTAAATTTTCTTGATTCAACAAGTCCAATATAGTTGGAACTGCCAACTAGATTTAGGCCCTTAGAAGAAATGTTTGACATGGGAGTATGGAGAGAATAGGACACGGATAAGCTCGGTGTAGATGATGGTAATGGTGGTGATGAGGCTCACAATTTTAAAAATATATACACAAAACCCCCAGAACCAGTCTTGCATTAAACTGGGAATGCACCTAAGAGGTTTCACCAACTGAAATTCATCCTATATGCACCATATGGGATATCATTACAGCTGCACTGATGCACATCACTCTGGACACTGTCATAACTACATTTGTTTGTGAGATATAGGAAGCGGGCCTTGCAAATGATGATGATGATGATGATGATGATGATGATGATGATGATGATGAT
>JAHTLZ010000275.1:16053934-16101905 GCA_023846285.1 Phrynocephalus versicolor | reverse complement strand
ATGATGATGATGATGATGATGATGATGATGATGATGATGATGATGATGATGATGATGATGATGATGATCAACTGCATGGGTTTTGGCTTAAACACCTGACGAGTCTGCATGGAAAAATGGCTCAACAATTTAATGAAATGTTGAGGACAGGTTATATTAATGAGTGGTTAACAACTGGCAAAACCTATTTGATTCAGAAGGATCCATCAAAAGGAGAAATACCCGAAAATTATGGGCCAATATCATGTTTACCAACTATGTATAAACTGCTGACAGGCATCATAGCTGATAGAGTCCAGGATTATTTGGAAGCTAACAGAACAAATGCAGTTAAGGTTAGAATAGAAAAATCAGCTGAGTACCCCACATGTAGACTCTGTAAAGAGGCAGATGAAACTATCGACCAGATATTGAGTTGTTGCAAGAAAATTGCTCAGACTGATTACAAACAGCACCATAATGTTGTTGCTCAAATGGTCCACTGGAATTTGTGTCAGAACTATCCTCTGCCCGTAGCAAAGAACTGGTGGGATCATAAACCTGAAAAAGTGATTGAAAATGAGCATGCAAAATTACTTTGGAACTTCCGAATACAGACAGACAGGGTTTGGGGGCATAATACCCCAGATATTGTGATTGTGGAGAAGAAAAAAGTGTGGATCATTGATATTGCTATACCAGGTGATAGTAGAGTCACTGAGAAACAACTTGAAAAAATTACTCACTAGCAGGATCTGAAAATGGAATTCAGACTCTAGCATAAACCGGTACAGGTGGTCCCAGTGGTAATCGGCACGCTGGGTGCGATGCCTAAAGAGCTAAGCAAGTATTTAGAAGAAATTAGAGTTGACAAAGTCACCATCAGTCAGCTGCAGAAAGCCACCTTACTGGGATCTGCTCGCATAATTTGCCGATAGATCACGTAGTCCTAAGTGCTTGGGAAGCGTTTGGATAGTGATTTGTAATACAAAATCCAGCGTACTTATCTTGTCTGGTGTGTGATGATGATGATGATGATTAGAGATGGGCACGACTTGAAATTTTTTTTTTCGAGTTGTTAGTCGGGCCGGTTCCGTTTCGGCTCGTTTCCGTTTTTTGCGAAAATTCGCAAAAATTAGTCGGTTCGTTTTGTCGTTTTTTGTTTTCGTTAGTACTGG
The DNA here is from genome assembly GCA_023846285.1 of Phrynocephalus versicolor. Classification (NCBI taxonomy): domain Eukaryota; kingdom Metazoa; phylum Chordata; class Lepidosauria; order Squamata; family Agamidae; genus Phrynocephalus; species Phrynocephalus versicolor. The sequence continues at coordinate 16,100,748 of JAHTLZ010000275.1, read as the reverse complement.
TTTTTTGGGGGGGTAGCGGGCTCCTGGAGGCACCTCTGTGGGGTGGGTGCCTCCTCTGGCCCGTTAGGAAGGGAAAGCGGGCTCCTGGAGGCACCCGTGGGTGCCTCCTATCCTCACCCACTAGGAAGGGGAAGCAGCAGGCTCCAAGAGACCCCTCAACATGGGGGTCTCCCCTCCTCACCTGCTGCTGCAAAATGGCATGCATAACCATATGGATATGCATACCACTATTGCAGACAGTCAGACCAGTCCACTGGTACGACCCTCCGTCAAGGACTGGGTCGCACCTGCCATGTCCCACAAAGAAGGGAATCGTACTTGCGTGTAGTGCAATGCAAGTAGATCTGGCTTAGGATTAAGGTGGGTTAGTGCAAGGGCTAGGGTTAGGCTAGTGACGGGTAAGGTTACGGTGGGCTAGTGGGTTGCACCTCTGGGTGCCTCTCTGACCCACTAAGAAGACAGTCTGTGACGTATGGGTAAGGAGTCAAGGATTAGGGTTAGGGTTAGGGGGCTAGGGCAGGTTTTAGGGGGCTTTTTGGCACATCCCAGAAGTCTCCATGGCCAAGTGGCCATGCGATTGGTGGGATGGCTCCAAAAATTTGCATGGTCGTCCACTCCCACATGGCTGGCCATGGCCACTCGGCCAGCCCATCATTGCGCAGGTGTAAATAAAATAAAATAAAATAAAATCAATGGAGGACAGAGGAGGAGAGGAGAGACATTTTGTTGCAAGAAAAAACCCACTGCTACTGTGAAAAATCTGGCAGTTTATAAATTTCCGCGTGTTTCTGTTGTGCTTGTGTGTTTTTGGACCACGATTTCAAAAACAATATTGCGTTCGCCGCCCCATTTTGGATCCCCCGCCCGCACCGCATGGCATGGCGACTCGAGTCCGGCTGCCCAGGACGGGGGGCAGGTGGGACCCCCCCTCCAGAAACAATCCCTCCGGTAGGTGCCCTGCACCCTTAGTCAAGCAGGCATTTTCCCGCCTGCTTTTTGGCCCGGGAATGGGTTGGGGGGAGACCCGGGAGAGTTTAAAAGTTTTTTCCTGTGCCGCCCGTGCCGCTTGCTTGCGCTTTGGCGGCCGGCAGCGAGACTGGGCTTTTTGCTGGCTGCAAGCCTGCGGCGAGTCCCACCAGACCAGAGCAGCCCAGGACGGATGGGGGGAGGCCGGGACACCCCCCCTCCAGAAACAAACCATCCCTCCGGTAGGTGCCCTGAGGCACAGCAGGCATTTTTCCGCCTGCTTTTTGGCCGGGAACTGGTTTTTTTTTTTTACTTTTAAAAACTTTTTTTCTGTGCCGCGTGGCATCGCACGATGCAAGTAACGAGCACGACAAATCAGACCAAAATTGTTCGTTCGTCGGTTCGAGCTCGAATTCTGGCGGAGTAATTCCTGTTACCGTTTCCGTCGAGTAACGGAACCGAGTAACGGAAACGGAAACGGGAATACCGCTAAGTCGTGCCCATCTCTGATGATGATGATGATGATGATGATGATGATGATGATGATGATGAACTACCACAGAATACATTTACCTCCCTATTTTTTGATTTGTAGTCCACTGTCACACAGAAACTTGCCAAAAGAGCTAACAGCTCTTACCAGTGATGACTAAGTGAGATAATGTACAAGAGTATTATTTTAGAATATTCTTCTACTCTAGTAGTGGGTGTGCCTTCTTCGCAATAGGACAAGCATATGGGTGAAGCTAGCTGCTAACGCAGCCAGGACCTATTCTTCCCATGCAAGCTCAATGCAGGTGGAATCTGAAAATATGAACAACATTCAGATATCAATTGGCTGAAGAATTACATGGAGCCATTTACCCCCCCTACCCCCAGAAGCTCTGTTGACATGAAAGAATACTTGACTGTTAGTCTGAATAAACCATTACATAACAGCTAAGCTATAATAAAACCCTGATTCCAAATCAAATACGTCTCCCAGACTGCTCTCAGTGAGTCACCAACAGCTTTATAAACACACAAAATACTTGACAAGGAAGTCTCTGATAATTTTTTAGCAATTATGTCTGCAAATTGTTCCTTGCTGACATCACCGTTTGAAATGGTTTCCCATAAGTTTGTGTTCCCTCTTCACGTCTATTCATTAATCATTACAACTTGGGATATTTCATTTTCCAACAAAATGAGAGAGAAAACCTTATCAGAGAGTTTTCATGGCTCTGAAGCCAGTTGATGTCCTGGATTCTCAATTACCAGGGCCCCCAGGAAAATATCTCCAGCGCATAGTCCAGCATCATTGACACACAAAAAGTTTTGCTTGTAGAAGTAAAGGCTGCATGGTTGTGTGTGTGTTGTGTCATTATAGTCGTAACTGACTCTTTGTGACTCCATGTTCATGGAGTTTTCTTGGCAGGAATATTGGAGTGGCTTGCCAGTTCCTACTCCAGGCGCCTACAGCACCTGGTATTCCCTGGTGGTCTCTCATCCAAGTACAGTACTAACCAGGGCCAACCCTGCTTAGATTCAGAAATCAGGCGAGATCAGGTGTGTTAGAATGGCTCTATTGACATAGTTTACACATTTTTGGCTATGAGTAACATAAAAAGTCCAGCAGCAGCAGCTAAAGACTAAAAAATACATTACAGCATGTGGATTCAGGAATTGCAACCCACTTTCTCAGCTACCTTTCTCAATTGCTTTGTCTGTTGTGCATTTCAGAGACTTCTAAAAGTTTAACACAGTAAACTGACAAAAGAGTTAAAGGCAAGCAGGGAACTCTTTGTTTGCCCTTGAGGAATTACAGAAAAATTTCACAAAACATAAGGTATCCAAGGAGCAATACATGACAACAGTGATTTGAATGCAAGACGTAAATGAAACATGTGGCCACTCAGAAGCTGTGGAACTACAGTGGTACCTTGTATAAAGGAATTAATTAGTTCCAAATGAAATTATGTTAAGCAATTTTTCCTTTATACAAATTCCCATAGGAATGCATTGAAAATGGAGTAATCCCATTTTTATGTTGTACAGATTTTCCCCATAGGCAATTATGTTAAGCAAATTTCCCCTATCTCCGGAATTTTTTATGTTGTACAGATTTTATGTTCTACAAGCTGTTTGTTATACAAGGGTCCATTGTATACACAAAACACCTGGTCCTCTAGGAATAGTTGGTGTGTGTGTGTGTGTGTGTGTGTGTGTGTGTGTGTGTGTGTGTGTGTTTTGTGTCATTACAGTCGTGACCGACTCTTTGTGACCCCATGTCACTGGAGTGGCTTGCCAGTTCCTACTCCAGGGGCCTACAGCACTTGGTATTCCCTGGTGATGTCCCATCCAAGTACTATCCAGGACCGACCCTGCTGTAGCATCTGTTATTCTTCACTATTGGTTAGGCTGGCAAGTGATGAAGGGAACTGAAGGTCAATGATACCTGAAAAGCCCTGTTCTCTGTACTGCAGATGTAAAAGATAATGACAGCTGCTCACCATCTTGCTTCAGTCACTCCAGTTCTGGGACACTCACCCTTTCTCTGTGCCTACACTTTCAGTTTCATGGGTCCCCAGTCTCCATAGGAATGGAGTGATCGCAACACAAAGATAGAGCAAGCACAGACCTACCCACCTGGGCTACCAAATGGTCAGGGGGTGTACTGAGACCTCTGGGGAATTTATGTCTCACAAACCAGAGCTGGGCTTAAATTTTGTTTGGGAAGGGGCACGTTTCTATTGGACCTTGTGGCTCTCTGGATATTAATAAACTATGACTCCCATCAGTCCTTACTATTAGCCAGACTGGTAGGGGACTGATGGGAATTGGGGTCCAACAGCACCTGGAGGACCCAGGTTGACCAATACTATTCTGAGAGGGGTACATGGGCTACCAAAAGCATTGAATAGACAGGCGGCACTTCATCAATGCTTACTTGGCACCAAGAAAAGAACCAAAACAAATCCTCCTTTGAAGTTTGGCACTGTTTATCTTACCACAAAGGAATTCCTTGCAGGTTTCTGTAACTGGAAGCAGTTCCACCTGAGGACAAAACTGTCCATGCACCTTTCTTCATAATGGAAACAGTTGAGAAAACCATGGAAAAGTGAGAAGGGATACTTTGATCATTTGTCTTCCTGCTATGATCCTGATTATCCCCCCCACACACACACAATTATGATGTGTGCTTCAGGAGAACTTCTCAAGCATGTTGGAGGAAGGTTTCCATGAAATGCAGGCACAAAACGCAAACAGGTCATTTTTGTTACATCACCATGGGAAGAGAAAGGGTTAAAATTCCCCAGCGCCTTCCTCGTGAGGCTGGTCAACTTTTCTCCAGCTGCTGTTCGCTAACAAGGAAAAGGAAAGTGGTCATTAAATCATGGCTACGCATTCTGTCTTCTGTCTATTTTGCCCTTTGACCCTGGGATTTTGTTGACACGCCTCCCAGCATATAAAGCAGTTTGTAAAAGTAGTGATGGCAGTTACGAAGATACACTCTGTACCAAAGCTTTCAAAACTTAGTTCTTGAGATTACATGGCCAATTATAGAGGATTTGGGTAGTTGCAACCCCCCAAAGGAGCCATGCCTCCACCTTCTGTTCCTCATATTCCACAAGGCACAAAATCAAGGTGAAATAATTGATTTCATTGCAAGGATCTGAATATGGGGTTTTGAAAGCCCATTTCTTGGAATCAGTGCATGGGAACAAGAGAGTCGTTGAGTTAAAATGGGGCTTGAGCCCCCCCCCCCTTTTATGTGTAGCTTTGGGCATGTCATCCAATGTTCAAAAAGCCTCAGTTAACCCTGGATCCAGCTGAAACTCAGATGTTGCCTGTGCATTGACATTTCCCAAATCCATGTCATAAGGGCATCCCTCCTTTCAAATATGCCCCAGCTAGAGAGTGTTATTAATGTTAAATAAGACAGTGTGGACATAGAATGAGCAGCATGTAAATGATTAGTGGTGGCTTAAGCTTCTGGGATTGCTGAGGAGAGCTGGCTGAGGGAGTTTTCAGTGTTTATATTCCTAATCACTCTTATAAAAGAAGGCTGATGAAACCCAGTAGGATATGTAATTGTACATTTATAGGATAGGCAGCCAACTATTCATCGTAATATATACAAATACCTCTAAATAAAAATATGTCTTCCATCTCTTGGCAATGCACACAACTCCTGTGTGAACTGAAAGCCGTACTCCTAGGCTGAGCCACAGTAATGTGGAACACATTCCACTGACATCATGAGGACTTTGGCAAATAAAATCAGGGCCAGGAGTTGCCTCAGGTGGCAAATGTGTGGGGGCAGCCACAGCAGTCTCCTGACAGATCTTCCTGTGCCTGCCATACTTTGCCTCACTCCAGCACAGGGTTTATTCAAAACAAATTCTGACTAGAGATGGGCACGGAATGGAAAAAAAACAGTGTTTCATTTCATTTTGTTAGTCAGTGCATTTTCTTTTGTTTCATTTCTTTATTAAATGCCTTTTTAATAGAAAATTTGTAACAAAACAAAATGAGCGACAAAATGGTTCCAGTCAGGAAGCTTAGGTTGTGCAAAAGGCACCATTTTTTTCATTTCTTTGTCAGACATTATGCAATATATAGTCAGGGGCATGGTGGCTCAGTGGACTAAGGCTTCTGAAAACAGTTGGCTGCAAAGTCGGCAGCTCGGCAGTTCTAATCCTGGGTGCCACACAGTGGAGCGAGCTCCCGCTGTTCACCCCAGCTCCTGTCAACCTGGCAGTTGGAAGCATGTAAATGCAAGTAGATCAATAGGTACTGCTGTAAAAAGCAGAAAGGTAAAACAGTGTTTCCTTGCAGCCATGCCAGCCACATGGCCATGGACTTGCACAGCACTGGCTCTTTTGCTTGAATACAGAGATGAGCACTGCCACTAGAGTCAGACATGACTAGCATGCGTGTGCGGGGGGAACCTTTACCTTTTTACCTTTATGCAATATATAATGGCACTGGCGATGGGCAAGTGATCATGTCTTACCTCCAAGGTTCCCTCTAGATGTGCAGCTGTGTGAGCACACACAACTCCACACGCACACACACATACACACACACACACACCTGTGCAGTGTTTTTCCTGCTCCATGAACCCACAGTGATTTCTTTCCAGCTCCTTTGGTTCTAGACACAACACAATGCCTCAGGGAAGGGGCAGAGTCATACTGAGAGTCTGTTAAGAGAGGGAGACTCAAGCACAATCTGTCTGCTATTTATCATGCTGCCATTTCATCAATCTCCAAACAAACCAGAAAGCAAAAGCAAAAAACAAAGTGTTCTGTTTATATACCACCCCACACCACTTCAAGTAGTCTCTGTGCAGTTTACAGTTTAATTACAATATGCAAGCTACACATTGCCAACCCCCCTCAGCAGGCTGGGTACTCATTTTACCGACCTCAGAAGGATGGAAGGCTGAGTCAGCCATGAGCCTGCTACCTGGGATTGAACCCCAGGTCATGAGCACAGTTTTAGTTACAGTACAGGCATTTAGCCACTGAGCCATGAGCACTTCACACCTCCACCTGCAAAGCCACAGCTAATTACCCATACCTGATGGGTGTTGGGAAGGGTTGCATAGGTGGAACTTTCACATAGCCCAGGCCATTGTCCATCTAACCAGCCTATTTAGGCCAATGTCCAACTTATGAGCCTGTTCAGACCAGGGTGATGTGAAATGAAGGTGAACTATAAGAATGGAGGACTCACCACTAACTTCTCTCAGACTGATGAAGCTGCTTGGATGAGCAGTGAAACATTTCAGTCTCTTAAGAAAAGAAGTCCAGTTGCCATGACTCAGATTCCAGATCATTCTACGTAGATATTCAGGAGAGATGAAGAACTCTTTGGGTGGTCTGGAAGTTCAGTCATGGCTACTGGACTTCTTTTTTCTTGAGAGACTGATGAAGCTGTTTGGATTAGCAGTGTACACACACACACACACACACACACCACAGGTGGTAGATGCTGGACAACAGCAGTAGCTTAAGCAGACCCAGGTGATTCCTCCCAAGATCCATGGACACCCCCACCTCCTGCTTCTGGAGATTAATCGTTCTTAGACATTCCATCATCATTTGTAAAACAAGGATAAAGGAATATAATTTAGATGCCTTTAAAACTGTGTATAGATTATATTGTAAAGCAACTTTTTTTTTGCTCTAGTGGCATATAGTCTATTGGAGTTCTCTGTAGTTGTACAACAAACTGGGGGGTTAAAGGAGAAAGAATATCAGGGGTGGGGGTGGGGAATAAACATTTCAATTAAGAGGAATTATAATAATTGCCAGCCTGTGGTGTTAATACAAATGGGCCAAAACGATACAGGCTAACTAAGGTATTGATAAAAATTCTGCATAAGAATTCATAGTCCCAAAGTAAATATAGTACTGTCAGCCATATAATGGGCACGACCAGCTAGACTTTTAACAGTGGCTTGGTCTGCAGCCATTACCAAATAACATTTCCATGGAAACATTAGCATTGGGGTGAAGCCAACATTAACTGGACCTAGAACAGATATCTTGAAATAAATTGAACATATTATTCACAATTAGCTTCAATCCCATTGATTTTGATTAATCTACCATAGCTTGGACTACTGTTGGATTTAGCCTGCAGAAAATAGCATCACAATCCTAACATTTCAAGCTACTGTTAAAGCACCAACTGTAGAAAATGACTGAATGACCAAGAAGCTGTCATTTGCATATAGCTTAGAGGCAGAATCCTCATATTCCAACTACAAAAAAACCCTGAATTTTGCTGTGAACTTAGATACAAAGATGTTCAATGTGACTGAACAGGGCCGATGTCTTGCATAATGTTGTGATATGCCGTTCCCATCTTGGAACTGGTCAAGGGAAAAGCAGAAATTGTGAGGGAGATGAAAGATTTTGATTTCTTCACTATCTTGAGCTGAGATTCATTGGCTGTGTTTACCCCATCCTTCCTGAAAAGATTGCTATTGGTTCGGGGGCATTGTGACAGGTTTCAAATGCATTACAAATGCTTTATTGGAGAAGAACATGAAATTCTAGCATAGTGTTGGCTTCAATACCACTGGAATTTTTATGGCAACGATGACTGAAAGGCCCATTTTCACAGCAGCTAAGGTCAGCTCTGGATGATGACTCACTTGCACCACTGATCTACACAAATAGCATGTGCTAAGATTATCATCTGGTATAACAATCTGCATCAGAAGGCTCCACATTTCCTCTGGACCAGCATACATCTACTGCAAGCCTAAGGGAAAAAATTAGCAAGTTTCTCTAAGTGTCTTTACAGAGAGAACAACACAGCATTTATGGAACTGAAGGAAAGGGGGTGAGGGCAGGGGTCAGAGAGAAAGAGAAAGAGAAAAATATGAAATATGTTCCACTCCTTCCCTCCCTTTTTCCCCTCATGAGGATCAGTGGCAGAGCAAGGTTTTGGGGCGCCTGGGGACAAAGTTGTTTTTACACCCCTCTGGCCCTCCCCAACCCCATTTGGGTGCAAAGATCACACCAAATGGCATACGTGGACCTCTTAGCAACCCTATTTAGACTGCTCCAGCCCAGCCAGGTAAACAAGACCCAATTTATATATCCCAGGCTAACACATGCTTGCCACATAGATATTTGCCCTTATCCAAGCTTTGTGATGCAGATTTTACCTCAGAACTTATGTCCCAAATGTGTATGTCAGGGAAAGTTGTATAAAATAATTGGGATAATGTACACCTTAGGGAAAGATGCATATACTCTCCGTGTTAAGGGAAACTGTAGATGGTAAAGAAATGCAAATGCTCATGAACTTGTTGGACGTTTTTAAACGCAGGATGATGACGAATTTGAACAGAATATGAGGAAATACATGACAAACTGGCATGAGCTGGATATGGACTGATTTGTACTCCCCTAGTGCTGGTAAGCCATAGAAATGGAGGCCAAATCAGATGCCTTAAGTACCACATAACGAGGAGAAGAAAACACATCAGTGTTTCAGCAGCATCCTGTCTGAGCAACTGGAACTCAAACTAAGGGCATTTATACACGACCCCTAAACTCCGCCGCAAATGGCTGCAAGCTCCGGAGCTTAAAAATGTTTCCCCACCAGCTCCGGAGTTTGCATACAATTAAGTGTGACCCCACCCACCTAAGCGCGACCCAGCACACTTTTCTTGTACCTGCTCTTGGGAGGTGAAAAATATTTGATGCAGATGTGCTGGGCTCTCCACGCTTCTTTTTGTTTTTGGTTTTTGCGTCCCACCCCTTTAAGAGAAGGAACCAGGAAGTCACGGGGCTCCCCGGCAGCTTCCACCGGCACCGGGAGGTAAGGGTTTATTCTTTTGTCCCTTTTTTTCCTCCCTTCCCTCACGCAGCCAGCAGCCAGGAAGTACAGAAGGGTGGAGACGCATGAAGAGCGACAAACCCCTAAGATCTCTGGTCCGAATTTAAGGGGCCAGCAGATCTTAGGGGTCGTGTAAAAGCACCTTAAGCTGGTATTGAGCTCCTTGTGACTAATCACAAATCAAAGCAAGCTAATTTTCCATAGTTAGAGAGATGCTAAAAAGCTCCTGGGATGACATTTAGATGGATTTTAACACTTGAAGGCCATGCTGCTTCCTAGAACCAGCTCTCAGCAGCATCTAGTTAATCCCTGAGGGATGACCTCAAAGTGCTTTGTGGACAAGGTCGGCTTTAAGGAAAGATTTGAAGAAAGGAAGACAGATACCATCACCAGCTCTTCTGAGATGCAGGGATATAGGAGGCAGCAAAGGGAAATGATGTTGTTATCTATTGGAGCAGGAGGTCTTTAGAGATGGAAGAATAGTGAAACTTGAATGATTAGCTTACGCTCCAGAGGGATTTAAGGGCTTTTGAAAGATGTAACTGCAGCTTGTCCAAGCCGGGAAATAGATGTGGTAATGGGAAATGAAAAGGGTGGTGGGAGTACTTCTTCTTTTTGCAACACTCTCCTCAATTTATTCTCAAAGGCTTTCATGGCTGGGATCTTATGGATGTTGTGGGTTTTTCGGGCTGTTTGGCCGTGTTCTGGAAGTTTTTCTTCCTGACATTTCACCAGTCTCTGTGGCTGGCATCTTCAGAGGGCAGGAGCTCAGGGAGCTAGGAGTTCTCTCTGTGCTCTGGGGTATAGATCGAGATTGTGGGCTTTTTACATTTTTGGGAAAGGGAGGAACTTGTCCCATTCTGGGGCTATCTTTACATTGTATAGCAAACACAATGAGCTTGACAAAGAGGTGAACTCTCTTCCTTTTTCAGAGAACAAACTACAGTATGAAGAAAAGCAACAGCAGGGGGGATGGAAAGTGTTTGGCTCTGAGCTCTAAGACCAAGTCTTCGAGCCGAAGACCTGAGTCCAAAACTTATTAGTTATTTATTTTTTTATTTTGTTTTAGAGTATTTTACCCTGCCTTTCTCCTTGGAAAAGGACCCAAGGCGGCTTACAGTAATGAGGGATAATATAGAGTCCAGTACAATTAAGACATGTTCAAGTATTTGAGAACAAGGAATTGAGGGACATCTTACAGCATTAATAGAAAACATTACATTAAAGCTACATGGTTATAAGTAGTTATAAACACAAAGTCTATATGAACCTATAGATTCATGGGTACCCTACCTGCTGCTGCCACTGCTGGCTGTTGCCTCCGCTCATGCACCCTTCACTCAGCTGATAGGCTGGCACATGCCCAGTGGTAGGGACTGGCTCTAGGAAGGGAAGTATGCCGAGATGCCCTAAGCACATCCAATCTTGACTGATTTCGGAAGGTAAGCAGGGTCGGCCCTGGTTAGTACTTGGATGGGAGACATCCAGGGATTACCAGGTGTTGTAGGCCCCTGGAGAAGGAACTGGCAACCCACGCCAGTATTCCTGCCAAGAAAACTCCATGGACATGGGGTCATGAAGAGTCGGTCACGACTATAATGATGCATCAAAACACACTGTGAAGGAAAGTCAGATTGCTGTCTCTTTTCATCGCTTTACCAGAGAAGGAAATGTTTCCAACTTAGAGCTGTCTTGGGAAGAGATATCTGCAATTCAAAAAATAAAAAACAAAACAAAACAACAGCAGAGTCAATACCACAGCCAGCAAGTCATGCTCCTCAAGTTCCCAAACCAATTTGTAACTCCATCCCTTCTTGCATCTGTCAACTTGTGTTCAAAATGCTGCAGACCTTGTATGAAACTGTCTATTCCCATGAAGAATTGCATTATGAATGATGCTCCCTGCAAGTAGCAATTTTGTTTTATTTGCCTTTCACATATGGGAATATTTATCTTCAAAGCTTTCTCCTCTGGCTCAGAGGCTGCTTTGTAAACCAGATGGTCTTGTGTGGGCTAATTGTACGATGATTTGTTGTGTGATTCAGTAGCATTGTTTATTTGTACAGTGGTTTGATGGAATGCGTATAATGCATAATATTACTCCACAGTGCGTTCCTTCAGGAACAAGTCCCATTTTGCTTGAACGTTGGTGGCTGCATTTGTAATTAGACAGAGGTACAGAGAACACTTTGATTTTGGTTCACTGGTTCTATTGAACTGGGAGGAATAAAGTAGTAGACCCTCTGTTGAAAATTTGCCTGGCTCCAAGCTTAAGGAGTAGTTGTAGTAGTTGGATCAACAAATGCCCTGCAAGTGAGATGGCTGTCTGATGTTTTACAACCATGCTTTTCCTAAGAGGGTGATTAAATATTTCAAGGGAAGTGTACATAATCTTTAAAATGTACATTCATTATTATAAATTTTTAATTTGGAAAACAGGGAAGAATATTTAAATCTACTGCTCTCTTCATATGTACCTCATTGCCTCATTCTACGGCAGGGAGTTGTGCATCCATTTACAATATTTACAAAGGCAGAAACATTCCTCATTGTGATATGTCAAATTTCTGATAAAATTATTGAAGGAGGTGGTTTGAAATCAACATGAGTCTCAAATGTTTAAAGAGATTTAGATTAAAAAAATGCAAAACCCTTCCTTAGATGTTGTTGTAGCCACCAATTCCAGATCTGTCTACCTGGACAAGTTCCTTTTATTCACCAATTCATTTAATTTATACCCAACATTTCTGCCAAAAAGCTTATGCTGGAATCAGTCTCACTTCTGTTTTAAACCCAGGTTGCCAGCAGCATCTGATCACCTCAGATTTCAAGGACACAATGAAGGAAGGCTCTGTGCAGGCAAAAGTTGGGAATAAGGTTAAGAACAATTCTGGGCCAGCTGAGAGTGAAAATTTGAACAAGAGGGACCTGAGTAAATGAGCCATTAAACTCAAGTAACACGGTAGCCTACAGTCAAAGGAGAAAACATTTTTAATGACCAGGTGATTAATAAAATGGATCCATCAGCCACAGCAATTGTTAATGCTAAGGCTATGTCCTTATTGTTAATGTTAATGCCATGTCCATGAAACAGCGAGTTTTCCAAAACCCTCCATTGCTGCTGGACAGGGCCACAACTAAAGGGGGGCAGGTGCCATGCGGGGCCCCCATGCCAAAATGACAAAATAGTGTTTTTATTCTGTACTATTCCTCACCCCTGCTCTCTCTCTCTCTCTTTGTGTGTGTGTGCGCGTGCGCACGCACGCACGCACGCACGCACGCACGCACACACACACACACACACAGGCCCTGGATAGTACTTGGATGGGAGACCACCAGGGAATACCATGTGCTTGTAGGCGCCTGAAGTAGAAACTGGCAAGCCACTCCAGTATTCCTGCCAAGAAAACTCCATGGACATGGGGTCACGAAGAGCCGGTCACAACTGTAATGGCACCACACACACACACACACACACACACACACACACACACACATGCAGAATCCATATTTGCCCCGGCTGTAAGAGACTGTAGTTGTGTCCTGGTGCTGGAGTTCATGGAAGGATTACGGCCAGTTCTCGGGAAGTTTTCCTTTGATGTCCTATTCTGACAACACACTGGAAGCAGGAGAAATACATATGTAAATCATCAGCCAATCCCAGCAGGAGGGTGGGGGACTGTATGGTATAAAAAGGGTGGAGCCTGGTCTGTGTGAGAGTAGTTGTTGAGAGTTAAGGGTTGTTGTGTGTGAATGCTGGGAGATAGCACAGCTCTGTTAGAGTTCAGTCAGGCAGGTTATGTGTGAGGGCTTTACTGTTTACTGGTTATTAAAGACAGGGAGTCTGGAAGAGTCGATTTAATCTATTTTATGTTTAAGGCAACGCATACCAACTTCAGACATTATTGTATGTATTTTTTTCTCAATAAACTTCATTATTATTTTTATATTATACATCTGAGTCTGTCCCATTTCATAAGGTGACGATTTAAAAAGTGGCAGCATTACCAAGTGGATCCTGTGAAGATTAATAAGTTGGTTCCCTACACTTTACATTTTCGTCACAATCACACGTTTAAAAGGGAGGTGTCGTCACACCTAAGTCAATACTGCCAGGGCTTATGCAGCAAAAAAGGGTCACAACAAGTTGAGATGCTGATACTCCTCTCCTGGCCTTGCTCCAAATACTACAGTGGGCCTGAATGTGTGTACCTACCACTTTTCCTCAAAATACCCTCCCCTTGAAAGGCAATGTGGAATAGTGGATAAAATGTTGGACTACGAATCAGGAATCCTGGTTTCGGCACTTTCCTTGGCCACGAATGCTCGAGTGGGGGTGGGGGCCATGGAAAACACTCCATGAACTTCTTGCTTATTTTAAAAGCACTCTTAGGGAAACTCTAAGTGGGGAGTGGATTTGATGGCAGAGAACAAGGGGAACCTTCCCTTTGTTCAGTGCACCAGTGTTGCACAGGTACCGCACAGATATAAGCACCATTGCTCTGAGCCACTGAACCCTAATGCCAGGCAAAATGAGTGGAAACAGATGGCAAGGATCTAGAGCTCCTGCACATACAAAACCCGAGCTTTTGCTTCCTTCATTATCACCCACTTTGAGATTACGCTAACTGACTTATCCTTTCATCTTGATGGATTCAAAATGGCAAGCTGGCAAACTTATTTTCTCTGTATGAGAGGTGTGGAATAGGTTTCAACAGTTAGTAGTAATGGCATCAGCTTTAGGCGGGGAGGTCTCACAAAAAGACCAGGCTGACACGTCAGTTTCATTTATCTGTTGTTTAGGTATTGGGTTGTTGTTTTCCCCCAGCTCAGTGTACAATTGGCAAGCCTTTTACAGGAATCTGTAAGATGGAAGGACAGGTAGTTAGCACTGCCTGATCTCAGGGCACTCACTAAAATCCCAGGTCTTGAGTGTGGGGGCTGTGAGGACATTATAGGGTTTTCTAAGGACCACTGCAAGTGCGTCATGCCATGGCTGGGTCTCGGTTGTTCAGTATAGAGGTCATCAGGATGACTCAGTGTAACCAGTCAGCGAGAATAACTTAGCCTTATTATTGTTTTTTAGAGAAGTAAGTCTATATCTGGGGCCTGTTGGGTTTTTTGATCTTCAAAAAAGATCAAAAAATCCTGACAGACCCCAGATATAGACATATTTCCCTTGAAAACAATAAAAAGGCTAAGTTATTATCTCTGACTGGTTATACTGAGTCATTCTGACTGATCTAAATTAATTCTAACTCTACCTAACTGAAGCAAGCATCAATGCTCAAAGCGATCCTCAGCAAAATCATGGCTTCTATCTCTTCTCCTCGTCTTCTTCCCAGAAGCTTCTAGCTGTCACATGATCTAATTGGCCACTGGTAGCTGTTAGAGAATTGTTATGACTATATTCCACATACCTTAGATAAGAGTCTAATGCAAAGCCGAAATGTGCAGTTCATATCACAAGTAAAGAAGTCACTCTGTGTCCCCTCTTCCTAATTTCCTTGCAGGGGCACAAACCATTCCCCTGTAGGTTAGTTATTGTGGCAAAATTGAAGATTATATAGTGATTTGAGATGGGCATGTACTGCTGCTTCACCGGTTCGTGCTGGTTCATCCTTTGGAACGAACAGGTGTTCAGCCGTTTTCCGCCCTAGCTCCTCCAACAGGCGCTGCCTCTGACAAGGAACTGCACAACAGGCAAAGAAGCAATGTCCAGGCTTCTCTGCCCTGCTTCCTCCAGGACCTCTGAGTGGGCACCTGCCAAAGGAGGCAGGATTGGGAAATATCGAACACTTGTTTGTGCAAAGAGCAATCTGGCATGCATAGCCAAACCAGTAGTTCATGTCCATCTCTAATGGGAATCAATTAATACAGTTGTCCCCCGCCATTTTGCGGTTCATATACTGCGGTCCTGGTATATCGCAGGACTGCAGTATATGAAACTCAAGGACCCCTGGGGAAAGCTGCTTGGGCCCATTGGAGGCCTCTTGTACTTACCCCAGGCCTGGCACTGCCCTGAATGGGCCTCCAATGGGCATCCCGGGCGTGTCAGAGGCCCCAGAAGTGGCTTCCAGCAAACTAGAAGTCACTTCCGAAAAATCGGAAGTGACTTCCGGATCGCTGAAAACCACTTCTGGGGCCTCTGACAGGCCCAGAAAGCCCATTGGAGGCCTGTTTGGGGCAGCACCAGGCCTTAGGTAAATGTAGGAGGCCCCAGAGAGGCCCCCCACTACCAACCCAGCATCCGCATATTTCGGATTTTCCATTATCACAGGTCAGTCAGGTCACCAATCCCCGTGATAGATGGGGGATTACTGTATACTGGTATTTATTGCTTGTTTTATTTCTATGCCACCCTTCCCCCAATTACAGCACTCAAGACCGTTCACAAATTATTTAAAAAGCAGAACAGTTAAAAACCTGACAGATCATTACACCAACTTGAAACACATATTAGTATTAAATTAAAAAGTTAAAAGGGTTAAAAGAAGCCATCCCAAGAATGGTAGGGGCAGAAATGACTTCAAAGCATTCTTCCACTAGGCTAGGACAGTTTGTGCCAAATAAAACTTGTTAGTCTTTAAGCTGTCACAAGCTTCTTGGTTGTTGATGTTGTAGAGTAAGACTGCTCCCTCCATCATAATTGCCCTCACTACATCCTAGTGAAGTTTACCTGTTTTTCAAACACGCTTCATGGCTATGGTAAGGATTTGAATGTAAAAAACAAAAAGAAAGTGTGCTGCTTAGATACCAGCCCATACTGCTTAAAGCGCTCTCTGGGTATTTTGCAAGTAATTATGCAGGCTCCACATTGAACTGCACCCCCCAAAGCTGGTTACTCATTTTACCAACCTCAGAAGGATGGACAGCTGAGTGAACCTTGAGCCTGCTACCTAGAATTGAACTCCAGGTTGTGAGGACCTTTACAGCTGCAGTTCAGCAGTTTAACAACTGCACCATGAGGCTCTATGTAATGTAAGCTACTCTACATCAAATTAAGAAAAATCCATATGCTGTAATCGCATCCACCTCATATAAGTTAGGTAGGAAAAAATGCCTAAAGGAGACAGAAAATGTTCTGAAACGAGTCCATGATGCTGAAGTTGAACTATGAGAACCATCCCTTCCTATCACACTGCATACAAGCATCTGTGTATGCCTGTTTCAAAGAGGATTCTTGTGCCAATGTTTTAGGGCGCTTTTACACAACCCCTAAAATCCGAGGCAAAGGGCTCCCAGATGCGGAGCTTAAAATTGTTTTCCCACCAGCTCCGGACTTAAAAAAAAATTAAGTACGACCAAGCCCACCTAAGTGCGTCCCAGCGCATTTTCCAAGTACCTGGTCTCCGAAGGTGAAAAATTTCTGATGCGGTTTGCAAAGCAGTGAGTGTCGGGCTATTCTGCCTTCTGTTTGTTTGTCGTCCCCCCCCACCCGCCCCTTTAAGAGACTGGAATGCTTCCAGGGCTTCTCCTGGATGGCAGAGCGGAGGTGAGCCTGCATTCTTTTCTCCCTATTTTTCTCCCTCCCCTCACTGCAGACAGGAGCAATGGAGTGCGGAAGGGTGGGAACGCAGCAAGAGGAGCAAACCCCCAAGATCTCTGTTCCGAATTTAAGTTGCCAGGGGTCGTGTAAAAGCGCCCTTGGTTAGCAGAGCTTGTCTTTTTTTTCCCCTGCCCTACGCAGAACATTCTTTCTACATTGGTTGGATCAAAATGTGGCCAATAAAAGTGGAATATTTGATACAAGGAGAGCCCTAATTGTATATGCCTTGCAAATGTGTTTTTTTAATTAAAAAAGTCCAAAATCTCTTCGATCAGACAGAACAGAGTCTATCAGGAGCCATGAGTTCTGGGAGAAAATAAACAGCGAGGTTATGTAATTATATGTGGTTATAAAGTCGATGTGAAGTCATGTAGTTGGCTTGTCGCTGTGGATGGGTGTAACAGTAATGTCCTCATCCATATAGAAAAACAAAACAAAACAAAATGGAACAGAAAACTAATGAGAATTCCCAATCAAATTTGATACGTTAGTTTTAATGAAGTAACCTGCTGGAACCTAGGAGTTAAGTCCCAGGAGCATGAAGTCAACTGAGATGTGGTGCTCCAATAATCTCATCTTGCTGTTGAATGAACCATTTCATGCCAAAGCAAAGTGTTGGCAAGAAAGGGTCAATGACCACTATTTCCTGGTTGTTGTTTCTTTGCTTTTTGTTTTCTGTGCAGCTTACACATACAGTACTTGAGCATTACATACCCATTATAAAGCACTTTCAGCATCCAGAGTCTGTTACAGTGTTTAAACCGTTTCTCTCTTCCCTCCCCTTTCTCTGTCTTCAGCCTTTGTGATTGGTTATAATCTTATTTAAACTGGGGAAACGTTGGCCAAACAACTAGACTGTTTACAGATATATTGCAGCCTAGGTGCAGCTGACACCTTACAATGTAAATAGAGGCCAGCTTTTTGATCTATCACCAGGAGTGGCCAGATGCTTTTGTTTTCTTGAAGCCAAAGACAAGATGGAACTCACCCCAAACCATCTCTGATTTCATACATAAAAGTCAAATTGAGTGGTAGCTGGATCTTCAGTATTGCCAACAAGGTGGTGTTCCTGAACCATACTGAGTGCATCAGGCAGGCACAGAAGTCCTAGAACCAGCTATGTGGCACACTTAGCTCCATTCTCTACTCCCTTCCTCTCTCTTCTTGCCCCCAGTATTATGAGTCTCCCTCTTTCTGTCTAATAATTAACCCGGTTTTGTTTTTGATGTTGAGTTTGCTTTCATCTTCTTCTGGTGGACAAGATACTGTAGTTGCATGTTTTTCACTATCTCATAACTGCTCAGTGCAAGTCACTTCACATCCTCTATCAACTGCCTTCTTCCTCCACTCCTTTTTCTACCATGACATTTCCATGCTTCACTCCGGCATTAAGGCCAGCGTGCATGGAGAACCCCATTGGATGAAACTCAAGTTCTCCAGTACAGCATCATCCTTCTTGCACTGGAGGATCAGATGTCTCCAGCAATCCACAAGCAGAACATGAAGGAAGATGGCATCTCCCACTGTGGCTTCCAAGGAATTGCTATTTGATGAAAAAAATTCTCTGAATTTGCTGGTTCTATGAGGTACTGTGGGCAACAGTCATTTGAGAAAGATTAAGAAATTGGAAAGTATAAAGTACACCCCTGCCCCTATGAGATCCCTGCTTCTAGCAGTGAAACAGAAAAACTGCTGGAGTGGGGAGAGGCTACTCATGCCACTGAGCTGCTATATTGGTATAGACCAGTGGTTCTCAACCTGTGGGTCCCCAGATGTTTCTGGACTGCAACTCCCAGAAGTCTTCATGACTAGCTGAGCTGGCCAGGATTTCTAGGAGTTGCAGTACAGGAACATCTGGGGAATCACAGATTGAGAACCACTGGCATAGATGCAGAACCAATCATTGGAGTTGTTGAGGAACAGAGAAGATTTAAAAATCACCTCCTTAACCAACTCTGGAGCTGCTGTCTTCACCTTTGGTAATGTGTTTGTATGCATGTGCCTGCATGGTCATATATGTCCATCTTTCTTGGTCTTGTTCTATGTTCTATGCCCATTGGGCCATATGTTTCATCACGATCAACTGTGCATGGGATAGGGGGCCAAAGGAGATGGATTTCTGTAGTAAAGAAATGATCCTGTTGCTCAGCTAATACTAGGAGTTACAATTAGAAATGGGCATGGAGACCATTTGTCTGTGAAGATTCTCAGTCATCCAGGTGAGTTCATCAGGAAGTTGTGTCATGGCAACTGAACTTCTTCTCTTGAGAGATTGAAACGTTTTGCTCCTCATCCAAACAGCTTTGTCAGTCTGGGGAAGGTTAGTGGTGAGTTCTCCATTTTATAATTCACTTTGACCTCATGTCACCCAGATCTGAAAAAGGCTCATAAGATAAACGGTGGCCTGAATAGGCTCCTTAGGTGGACAATAGTCTTAATAGACTTATCAGGTGGACAATGGCCTAAGGTGCATGAAAGGTCCCACCTTTACAACCTTCCCAACAACCATAAAGTATGAGTCATTATCCATGGCCTTATTGATGGAGGTGTGAAGTATTCTTGATTTGTCTGGTTTCCCCAGACTGACAAAGCTGTTTGGATGAGCGGTGAAACATTTCAGTCCCTCAAGAAAAGAAGTCCAGTTGCCATGACTCAACTTCCAAATGAAGAGTGTTGTTGCACTTCATCCCAATTTGTTAGCCCAGTGGCACAGCTGCTGCAAGCTCTTTTCCCTCACCTTTCTTGCTGGAATCTCCACTCACCCACTCCCACATGCTAACCAGCTTAGCCTTCAACCAGCACATAGAGTAAAGTGAGTGGAGTTGCAGGTGAGAGAGGTGGGGAGTATGCAGCTGTTGCGTTGCCATTTCAATGAATTGGGACAAATTACAATGAACTGCTTCATGCCCATCACTATGCCATGGCTGACCAGGATGAGTTGCGCAGCAAATTTGCCATTACAAAACAGATGTTTTTGGTCGTTGACCGTAAATAAAATTTCATTCACTCAAACAGATGAATGCAGTACGTGGGCATATCACTGTCACTGAAATAATTTATTTACCATTAGAGCACCACAAAATATGGACATTGTATTAAAATACAGAGTTAAATCAGTCACTGAATTTCAGCACAGATGTTCTTATGTACATTTCTCCCTCCTCTTTATACACTCCTGATGTGATTTTGTTATTGCTGATTATACAGCCAAAAATATTTGTCCTTTCCCATTTGGGGGCTCCAGAATTGCCACCTGGGTCCCATTTTTCCATTTGCACTTTGGTCCTGAATCATCAAGCAACTGCAAAGTTGTTAATTGGACATCAGTCCCTTTGCTGCGTCACTGAAAGAGTATTGCAGATTTGTCAGAGGATCATCTGAAGTGGCATTTGAAACAGTCAAGAACGTTAGATATTAACGTAACTCTTCAACCGTGAAGCAGTAAGTGGTGAAAGGGAGGGGGGCTTCAGTCACTCCTACTGGCAGAATTGACATTTCTAGGTAGTTCATAATATGTACTGTATTAAGGTTCTAAATGCTATTTGTAATTCTCTATCCCTCTCCGTTCCTGTGTGTGTATAGGTGTGTGCATTGACCTTTTATTATCTTATGCCAATGTAAAAATATTGAAAATATTGATATATATATATATTTAAATCCCTTCAAATAAATTCAAGAGATACAAGAGAGAGGATCCAGAACATGTGCTGCTGGAAGAAAGTAATCCAGCAGGACGAGGCGGTCTTCTCTTCTTACTGGTAAACTGATTTTTATGCACCGTAAAAATCTGATCTGGAGACTGGAAAGTGCACACACATGTGTGGTCGAATAAAAACACATTGTTCTGCCCTGGCACTATAAGTGCTGGCACTAGATAGATTTTAGGTCAAGAACTGGTTGTAAGGGAAACAGTTTAAATTTGCAGGGAAAGTTTTATCTTGCTCTGCAAAATAAATGTACACCACAAAACATTTAATAAAAAATGGGGTGGGGGGAAGAGAGGAAAGTATCTTCTGGGATGTTCTCCCTAAACCTAGCACATTTAGGATCTCGAAATCCCAACTCTTAGATGAGGTTGAAAAGGGTTAAGAGCACAGAAGATCCTGGAGGATGGGGTGTTTCACACATCCTTTACCGTTATTCTGACACTTATCTAAAAAAACCCATTTTCAATCATAACAAGCTTTTGTAGGTCACTACTTACATTAAAAAGCCTACTAAATATGCCATTAACCTTGCTTTCCCCAAAACCAAGATGTAAGAAGAATGCACACAAACTGCTCAGAAATCTACCCTCAAAATAATAAGATCCAATGGCTGTAGAACATGTGGCCCTTATTGTGCTACCTTAGCAAGCTATTAGCATTCTTGTTTTAAATTATGTAGAGTTGGAATCTATTGATCATGGCAAATTATGATTCATGCAAACAAACAAAAACTGTTGTACTACAGAAGTTCCTAATACCACCTGGGGCATTGTACACATACATCATCCAACTGAACCGCCCGGGTGATAACGTGGCTTGAAATCTCAATTCCATCTTCATGCTGGCAATCTTAAGGCAACTGGAAACCAGGGGAGGTGGGCCAGGTGATGAGTAACTGAATGAATCCTTTCCAAAAATGATGTAGGAAGTCAAGTTCCATTGTCCTGATTTCAATGAGAAATAGATGCTGGAGAGAAAACCTTTCAGATCTGAAAATGCAGTGAATACTTTGAATAACATACTTCTGCTACTTTCCTTGATAATGAACCAATTTTGACTTCGACAGACTTGTTCTATAATTAAGAGCATCAACAAGAGAATCACAGAGAATCACAGATCTGTGTAAAGCCTACGTAAATCCAAGATGTAACAGTATGATCCTAAGCAAACTTCCTTGTAAATGAATCACATTGCAATAACATTTAGGTATGCATAAGCAAGGATACGATCACAGCGATGAGACATACACCCAGGTAACCTCCACAGATATTAGTAAGAGTTACTTCCAATCAGCAACTGGAATGGGAACAGAAAAGGAATATAACACACTTTGTTAACGATTACTTACTTTAATTGCTTGACACAAACGCTTGGCGGGGAAGTTCTGTAACTTGTTAAGTAACCATTACATTAATTGTTCATATTAATGTGAAAAACCACAAGCCTAACAGCGTTCTATAAACTCTTGGTCGATGTTGCCGGTTGGCAGCAAATCTTGCTTTTAACTCCTTCAAAAATTCTGCCTGGAGAGCTTACATTCCCTTTCCCAATGTGTCACTTTGCAGACCTTCTGACTGCTGGACGGGACTGGTAGCATTTGCAGCACAGCTTATCTAGCAAGGCCAAACATAGTATCTTTTATATTTACAGCTTGTTTAACTTATTATTTGCCATAAACCTGCTGTTATCACGTCTCTTTTTCTTCACCCCCATCTACCCACGACAACATGGATGCTGTTCATTCACTCATATCCAACACTAGAGGTTGTTGAAAATAACATAGCATAAAACTTTGTCTATGCCTTTAAAATATGCTCAAAATGCCCTCTAAAATATCTTTTAGAATAAGAATACATTATTTATCACACTGAAGTGATGTAACTGTTGACCAAAGGCATTAGTGCTCTTTATGTGAATTTTGTTATGCCTTCATTGAAAAAGAAAGAAAATTAATTTGTAGAGGTAACTGAGTTCTTTGAATTCGCTTCTTACCCTTTCTGCCTCCAACTCATAGAATCTCTATATTATCTGAACTTAGGCAAACACTTTTTGCTCGATCACCAACAAGTTACAAATAACTGACCTTCCAACTCCTCAACTTTTCATCAGGTTAAGGCAAATCATTCAAAAAACAGTAATGTCATCATAAATGCCCTTAATCATAATGCCAAACTGTAAATAAAATAAGCTAAAATGTGACTTAGGTTCAACATCAGGGAGAGGAGACAAACACTGCCTTACTTAGTCTACTCAGTAATCGGCCAATTCATTTAGGTGTGGCCAGTGGATCTTTGTAACACTGGAGCAGGAAACAAGATCTTAGTTTTCACATCATCAAAACAAGATGATACATTTTGGTATTATACCTTCTGTGAAACCTTTGCCTCCTGAAAATACATAAAGACTTGTCGAAGATACATAAAGACTTGTTCTTGAACTCAACAGTTCATCTGATTTATAACTTTTTAGAGTTCCAGTAAAGGTCTGTATCAACCCAGGAATTTGGTGAGACAAAATGGATCCCGCCACCATGTTAAAAATTTAATTTTCACATGGTTTGACTGATTTTGTTTGTGTACATGTGTGAGGTGACATTAGCCCTAATGGCTGTCAATGTGTGTAGATAAGGCCCAGCCCACATACACATTCAATCATTCAAAGTACCTACATCTTATTGGATTGAACCATGGGAAGAACAACCTTTAAAACAAGACTTATCTAGTGCTGAAGACTATGGCTGTGGCCATACCAGTTGTCACATGTGGTCTTGCCCAACTCCAGCATTCACTCTATGCATGTGGACGTTAGGGAGTAGGAAAGCTGTCTGGTGTGATCTTCTGCTTCAGGCTGATCGAAGCAGCATTGCTTGTGTCAATACCATACAAGAATGGGCTGTTGTTTTGTGAAGAGGAATAATTCATATGGTATACCTCAGTGTTCTAAGGAATGATTCACACATTTTGAATTGGGATCGATTAAAATGCTTGCTTACTGTGTGGGTTTTCCAAAGAGGATTCATCTGAGATTTGTAGAAATCAGATATGGCAACATTTAAATATGTACATAAATGCACATATCTTTATGGGGAGGAATGGAATGCATTTGTTGAAGACTGTTATACAAATTTTAAAATACTACATCACTGGGAAACAATAGTTTTTGTGTAGATCTCTATCTTTTCACGAAAAAGAGAGAGAGGAATGTTATCAGGGAAGTAAACAATAAGTTAAGAACACCATGTAGGAGTGATCTTGC
Organism: Phrynocephalus versicolor; assembly: GCA_023846285.1. Lineage (NCBI taxonomy): Eukaryota > Metazoa > Chordata > Lepidosauria > Squamata > Agamidae > Phrynocephalus > Phrynocephalus versicolor. The sequence goes on along the minus strand of JAHTLZ010000275.1, from coordinate 16,076,922 downwards.
ATAACAGCCTTCCCAACCCTGATGATGCCTCCCAGATGTTTTTTTAATTACAATTCCCATCCATGCTAGTCACTGTGCCCAACCAAGGGTTCTAAAACCTTCAGGTGACACTTAGCTGGGGAGACAATGTTGTTAATTAATTGAAACTGACAGATGTCCCCATCTCCAGAAAAGACACAGAAAATTCTGTTCTCGGAATAATCTGGGGATCAAAGAAAAGTCTTACAAGTAGGTTTTTGGGCTTGGCTGAATGTAAGAACTGTGGGATATCTCAGTGACTTAGATCTCTGGTTTAGAAGCCAGATATTGGGGTTTCTGTTCCCCATTGTGTCTCCTTAAGTGGGACCTGATGGGCTCCTTTCCAGCCCTGCAGTTATATAAACTGTCCTTCAGCTCATAGATTGCTCGCTCAGATTTAATCTTTGGCATTCCAAAATGGAGGGGGGAAGGGGAGGAGGAGTATTAATTAATTCACATTAATTCAAATAATCAATCCAAAATCCCAAAACAGGCAATTAACTTTATTGGGATCACGTCTGAATTCAGAGAAGGCTCCAAGATTTTAAGTTTCATTAAGCTAAAAAATAAAGAAAAGAAACAAAAAATAAAGAATGTTTTTAAATGGGGAAGGAGGAAATAGTAATCCAGAATCCTACATCTGAATATTTAAAGCCATTGGCTGAGGGCACAGGAACAATATAGCAGGGCATACCTGTGAGTGAATATGCACAAAACTGTGCTGCTGTTCATAGTTGAACCAACTAACTGCATGGTGATTATCTCTTAAATCAGAGGTGCCCAAACTTTTTGTAAGCAGGGCCAGATTTGGTGGCTGAAAATGTGTCGAGGGCCGGTTGCTCCCCGACCCTGCCACCCCACTGCAAGCCCCACCCACTTACCCATAAGCCCCACCCACTGACCCCTTGCAACCCCACCCGTAGGAAGGAAGGCGGGGAACAAGGGAGAGAGGGAGGGAGGGAGGTTGAAACCAAGAGAGGAAGGAAGGAAAGTGGGGAACAAGGAAGGAAGGGAGGGAGGGAGGTGGGGACCAAGGGAGGGAGGAAGGAAAGAAGGAAGGTGGGGACCAAGGAAGGGAGGAAAGAAGGAAGGTGGGGACCAAGGGAGGGCCACTCAGAATGGCCTGACGGGCCGGATTTGGCCCCCAAGCCGGACTTTGGGCAGGCCTGTCTTAAATGAATTCAATTGTAATCTTCTAGAATTATTTGTCCAGTATTGGATTGCAGCTCATAAAAAAACCCTACTTGGGGTCTATAATGAAATCAGCAGCATACATCCCAGAGACCATCTGACCTTTGCTTCCCACCCCACCCACTTCTTGGATGCATGACTTCCATCCTAAAACACTAACACCCCCTCAACTTTACTGCACCGTCAATGGTTAAAACAATGGTTTTGGCTGTTTTCTTCTTAAACAAATCCATTAAGTCTGAATACTTCAATATGCATGTCAAATCCAGTAGAGACCCATATATCTGCACGTATACATAGATATGGCAGCACTGTGTATGTGTACATTGTGAATGAGGAGAGCTTCTCAGTTTGATGTCAATTCCAGGGTTCTGTGCCTAAATCGTTTGAACCAAAAAGTCAACAACCTGCTATCCTGCCAATTAGCTTTTAGGGGAGGACAGACAGATGGGTTGAACCTCCTCATGTTCTCCTCCTCCCTTCTAAACATCTGATTAGTGAGATGGCAAATTCTGCAGAAGTGCCATATCTGTGTCATGCCGGAAGCACTATCCATGTTGTGCTGCAATATTATCCTCTATCCTGTTTCCTTTTAACTTAAGCTCTAACTGACCCCAGGACCTCTTTTATGCAATTAAGATTTTTTAAAAACAAAGTAATTGAAGAAAATGGAAAGCACAGAAAGTAATCAATCATCCTACTGTACTAAAAAACCAAAATGAAACAAAAACCACATGCATTTCAATGGGGAAAATAATGCACATGCTCATCTCACATTTGCAAACCCTTCAGAACCACAGTTTCTACAGAACTAGCTTGGTTAGAAGATTGCTGATTCATAAGGTAAACATAAGTTGCAAACAATTTAGGGGCACACAACAGCAACAGCTAGGGTAAGTCTTTTGATGAAATGCTTGGTTTGGACCAGGAAGCCAGGAAAAAATGTTGATTTTTTTTTTACCTCAACTGCAAATCGACTAAGACACTGATGGTCCAGGAGAATGAAGTACAGTGGTACCTTGTATAACAGACAGCTTGTATAACAGAAAATTTGTACAACATAAAAAATTCCGGAGATAGGGGAAATTTGCTTAACATAATTGCCTATGGGGAAAATCCGTACAACATAAAAATGGGATCACTCTGCTTTCAATGCATTCCTATGGGAATTTGTATAAAGGAAAATTTGCTTAACATAATTTCATTTGGAACGAATTAATTCCTTTATACAAGGTACCACTGTATGTGTTTGGCTTCTCATGGATCATCTCGTTTAATCAGCATCCAACTCTGAAACAAGGAGTGGAAATTACATTGTTTTCTGCCATCCTTTTGTTTTAAAATATATGAATGGGAGGTATTTCATACAAAACAATATTTTTAATCTACCCCTCGCTTTTTTGTAAAATGAAACAAAAACTGAGTGGACTCAGGTAGCTTATGTCATAAGGATGAAGAACAACATACAAAGCGCATGTATAGAAAATATTATAAAACATGTATTTGTAGTGCAAGTTGAAAATACAGGGACTCGACTCATACTGGCCAGGTAGAAGGAAACACATGACTCTGAGTGATCAACAAGAGCCCCTAGATTCAAACTCTTCAGAATTGACAGTATTAACAGAATACAAAATATGTTGAAAATTTACACGTTACACATAAAGTACTTAATTTTAATAGTTTACAATAGAGATCTACAGATACGTTTCCAATTAAGCTGGCTTCTTACTACCCACCTATTGTAGTATTATAGGTATGGATACACATACATACACAGGCACACAGGCACACGCACGCGCACACACAGGTTTTCAAAAATCCCAAAGCAGTAAGCAATGTAAGAAGGTCTAAAGATTAGACCAATAGGTGTTAACTATTACACTGGTTTACAAAAGAGACAGGGAATTCATTTGCTGTTTTCTTTTTTTAGTTCTTCCTCTCCTTTTTAAAGAACAATCTTAGTAGACTTGCTTTTTGAGACTGAAACAAAATGTCCTTTATTAATAAGCTTTTCAGCATTAAAACAATTGTATGAGGCTTTACATAAAGCCTTCCTAGGCTCTTGGCAAGGAAAAAACATGATGTGGCTTTTTCTTTTCTTTTTGGTTGTTGGTTTGGTTAAGGCAGAATTTCTTAATAATGTAATAACAGACTACTATTTTAATTGAACTAAGCTAGTCATCGTTTTAAGGACCTTTTTGTGCTCATGCTTCTTAGGTATTAAACATCTTTCTAACCATTTATTGGGTTTGCACGTTGGTTTCTTTCTTCTCTATCTACACCCCACAATGGCAACAACATGTTCTCATTTGATCATATTACACAAAAATAAATAATGCACTGTTAATTCTAATAACTACAAGAAACAAATAGGGTGTCTATCGTATTACAAAATGAACATCAAGTAAGCCACGGGAGAGATACAGCAACTCCACTTAATCGGAATCTTTTTTTCCTGTTTGTTTTCCTTTCACATAAGAGCTCTGTTAACAAATTCTTCCAGTGTTTATTTTTAAAGGCTGCTTTTCTTTTTCTTTCTTTCTTGACAGTATTTTTTTTTTGCCTTTTCCCCTTAAAAATGATTCTTGTCTATCTCACTAACAAAGTAGTTGAAATGGAGGATAAGGCTTTCGAGGTGGTTGTATCAGATGACAGTCTTAAAACAAAACAAAGAACTAAACAATGAAACAAACTCTCAAACTTTGTCGGATTAGTACCGCTTTTTTTCCTTTTGTGAAAAAACACTGATGATCTTCTGTGTTCTTTTTTGTTTCTTCCTCTTTGTATGTTTCTTTTCCTTTCTTTCTTTTCTGGGAAGAGCAAACTTCACGTTGCTCCAGTGTCTCCCTTTAGCTGCATTTGCAAGACTTGACAACCATGTTCGAAAGCTGTTCAATTTTCGGTGTTTTGCCAATGTAATACAAGATGGTGAGGGGTTCAAGATCCTGGGATACGCAGCATGGGGATGCAGATGCTTCTGGATTGATAGTGTTATACAAGCTGAGGACCTAAAAGTAAAGGAAACAGAGATGAATACATTTCTTCCAGATATTCCATATATAGCATCACTGTTGGTGAGTTGCATTTATTGCCAGCTTATGTAAGAATGTTAAAAATCTCAATGGATCAGACCAAACATCTATCTAGTCTATTTCCCTTTGTGGCCAGTAAAATACTGTACCTTCAGGAAGCCCACAAACACCCATTTTTAATTTTGCTCACTAAGTGCCCCAAGATGTTTTAAAAAACAAAACACTCCTCTACAAAGTCCATTCACAGTGTTTTAGCTGCATTTGTATTCCTACTACACTACTCTGTTGGAATGCTTTTGCATAAGAGTCTTCAAATTTGCATGGTTATCCCTTACCACCACCACCCAATCCAAAGAGAAGATAGTTACACCATGTTGTAAAAGCTGGTAATGCCAATCTCCAGCTGAACAGAAGTGAGATGCTCTACCATGCAGAGCATTATTCTGCCATTGCTTAGTTACAGATGTCTTCGCCCTGCCACTAGATTCATCCTTTAAAAAACACAGTATGCATCCTATGAGATCTGTCAGGACTTAAACTGTCTTACAAAACTGAATTTGTTTAGAACAATAGCAACAGCAGCAGCAGCAACAACAACAACAATAATGAAGGCATGCTCTACTATTGTGGATACTGCACATATTTTATTTGTATGTCATATTCTGTTGCCAGGCAAAACTAACTCTGCCCTATTGCGTAAAACACCCCACTGGAACGTGAACCACTGCTCTAGTGTCCCAATGCCCAAGTTGTCTGAAATATACCTAAATTTATATCCAAGGTGGTGGGCGCAAGATCCCAATACATTGAACTAATAGGAGTTTGCAGGGCTGATTGACTTAACTAAAATACCTTGATGATGTTTCTAAATTTTAGCATTGGTATTGTATTTTAGCTGTTTTTTATTGTGTATTTATGTGGTTTTGAATGTATTTTGATATGATCAAAATGGCTAATCAATAAACTAAACTAATGAGCATGCTTGAGACGGCCAAGTGACATGATCCTGAAACAGAAGGGAAAGAGGTAGAAATGACAAAAGTCACATTGACCAGAAAGAATGCAGACAGTGCAGTAGAGATCACCAATGGCAAAAGGCCATGGAAACTCAATGAGAATCCATCCCTGAGTCTCCTTTGCTCTTCAGCCCAAGCTGCCTTGAATCGCCCAAGCTCTTCTTTGCAACCAATATAAAGAGGCTTTTTTTTTCCTCTTAGAAAGCCAGCATGTTTTTTAGGATGCCCAAATGTGTACCAAGGACCAGCTTCTATGCTGGAGTTTCACGAGCTAGCACCTGGCACACCCTCAATCCTGATCACAGCTGCCCAGGAGGAGAATTCCTTTCCCTTGAACAGGCCTGCCCTGCATGCAAGCAGACCCATGCCTTGTGCGGGCCTGCCCTAGGATGACTTCCACAGTCTGAGTCAGTACATTAGGACTGGGGAGGTGAATAAACCTGGCCTGGAGGAGGGTCCAAACTGATTGAGAGAAAAACCTCCTCCCATTGCAGAGAAGGCAGTGAGGCTTAAAGGCAGAAGGTTTGTCCTCATTGGGCACTCTTGAGCCACCAGTCAGACACAGTTTTGGGATGTTGCTTTTTTCTTTTTGGACTACAACATCCAGAACTCCCCAGCAAACCTAGCTGCTGGGAGATTCTGGTTGGACGGGAGATTATGCAAAGTCTGATTTTTCAAGCTCTAGTTTCATGTTCCAATTTCCATAATCCCTGATCAGTGGCTATGTTGGGTGGGAGGTCTAGTTCAAAATATCTGAAGAGCCTGACTACACCTGGTTTAGGAACAAAAGCAAAGAGGAGGGACTTGGGATGGTACAGACAAGCTTTTTGGAAACTAGGTGGCCATATATCTCATCTGCAGAAACGAGAATGAAACAAAGAATATTTTACGAGTGGAAGATCTTCACAGTAGGTTTTAGAAGTGGATCGGTGAAATATCCTGCAACCGTTGAATCTTCTGGAGCAGGCGTGCTACTACACAGCCTAAAACTGTGCATGCCAATGGCTCTAAACATTTGGTACCTTGCTATTAAGAAGACACCAAAATCATTGATTAGATGCACTTTTTATTGCTTTTGAATGGAGTTTGTATAAATAAAAAACAGTGGTCCCCCGCCATTTCACAGTTCATATACGGCAGACCCGGTATATCGTGGACTTACCCAAGGCCTGGCGGTGCCCCGGATGGGCCTCCAACGGGCTTCTCGGGCTGTTCGGAAGCCCCAGAAGTGGTTTCCGAAGATCCGGGAGAAACTTCTGGTTTTCGGAAGGCATTTCTGGTTTTCCAGAAACCACTTTTGGGGCCACTGGCAGGCCCGGAAGCCTGTCGGAGGCCCCAAAAGTGGTTTCCGGTGAACTGGAAGTGCCTTCTGAAAACCAGACATTACTCCCGGATCTTTCGCGGCAGTGGCAGTAGACAGTAAGTCTAGGAGGCCTGGAGCAAGCCCCCCCCCCGTCCTGACCTGACCCAGCATCCACATATCGTGGATCGAGTTGGGACCCTAATCCCCGCGATAAGCGGGGGGTTACTGTATTATCATAATACAATTTGCCATTCATAATAGTACTTCATTTATTTGGGCTTAAAAACACTTCATTATTGTATCAAAAACAATTTTTACTTGCCTTGCCACCTCCCCACCCACATTTAATATCCCATCACAAAACAAAGCCAAAGTTTCCAAAGGATGAACTTACTCTACTGTGCTGAGTATCTGAGCTCCATAAATAGGGACATGCTCCTGCACAAAAATTTGCATGGTATCCTTTAGGCTCATGTATCCATTTCCATCCAAGATCTCGTTTGAAGTCAATATAAAATGGACGCAGACAGCAATTATCTTGAACATTCCTGAAAATGCAGTCACAGATTATAATCATGTTCGCCAGCACTATGGACATGGTAGCTAATCCAATGCCTTTCTCTCCTTGGGGAGATTTAGTGAGTTCAGCTGGACTCTCAAAGAAACTGTATTGTATCTTTAATTGTTGTGATATATTAATGTGCTGAATGTACATTTACATTTGTAATGGTGTTTCTACTGTTTCCTCTGTGTTGTAAACCACCCAGAGTGGCCTTTGGCTAGATGGGTGTATATAAATCAAATGAACGAACGAATGAATGAACGAATGAATGAATACAGCCTTTTCTGAATTTTTCAAGGATCTAAAATATGCTAAATAATTATTGTATTGAAATAATTATTGTATTAGAATTGGCCAGAGTAAGCATTATCTTATCTCTCTCAACACTGTTCATGAACTAGGCTCGGAAAGATTTCTTCACATAACACAAAATGAGATAAAGGGGCACTTGGATTATCATCTATGACTATCACCACCTACAAGAGCAAGAAGCTCTTAAGGACAGAATGAAGTGTGTGCAAACAGAAGAATTCCAAATGAAACAACCTATATGCAGATAACATTATGGTTACTTTTTGAACAGTTGTAGGTTGAGTAACTCAATAATTGCATCTTTAGGGGATAAAAATCAGCTATGGTGCTGAAATTTGTAAATCAAAGTAGAAAGGCATGGAAAAGGCTCACCCTGCCATCCCAATTCAAACTGATAACTGACTGAGGGTGCAATAAATGATCACTTTGAACTTATGCCAGAAAGGGTCACTTGGATGGGTGCAATCTTTAAAGGGACACTTCAAAGAAGTTCTTCCATCCAAAAGTGATCTAGTCTCAAGTATCCTGCCAGTATCTGTGACCTTCCTAAGGTCCTGCGCCATGGTGCAACAACTTTCAGGGCACAATGACTTACGGAGAATGTACACCTGTTGGTGACTATTGAAATTACGTTTCTCATAGGTATTTGCTCGCCTTTAAGGATGTTTGGGCAAAAGGAAACAGAAGGAGTTGTGTGGAGGAGGAGCTGCTTCCAAGATTCAGGTGCCATTGAATAACTAATGACGTCATTCAATGTGTGACAGGGCCTGAGTTTTGGAATGTATTTAGGAGTAAAGGCAACTCTCTTCATTCTGTGTGAATGGATGGGTGGATGGGTGGACGGACGGATCTGAGCTCATTGCAGGTTGAGCTAGTGGAGCTCATCCATCACAAGATTTGCATATGAATCTCAATGCCTGTGTGGTGTCATATTTACCACAGGTGCCTCCACTGCCCGTGACACACACACACACACACACACACACACACACACACACACACACACCTGCTAATATGATATTATTCCCATTTCTGGTTAAAGAGACAAGCATCAAATGTCAGAATGTGGATTTATTCTTGCTTCTCTTTGTACCGCATTCTTCTACCAATGGCTTAATAAGAGCCAAACAAAGCACCACAAATAAGTGCACAAGCACTTTCAAACTTTCCAGGAGTATAAGAAATAATAGCAGACTATGAACATCTCCTAGGTTAGGCCACCTCAACTTCCCCCTTTTCTAGGGCAAATTAAAATCACTGTGACAGCTTGAGTATGTCCACTGTTCCCTAAAACAGGAGCCAAACTGTAGGTAATGTAAAATGGATAGCATATTTTATTTTTCATAATTATAAATAGGACCTACATAATGCTTGGAGATGGAAAGCTTTTCTGTTCATCCATGATTAGACAAAAGTGCCCCTCCCAGGATAGCTAGAATGTTATAAAAGGGTACATTGAGGATTCCCCAGAGAGTAGCAACATTAATGGGATGTCATAGAAAGGGAAATTAATTAATTCCCACTGGGGACTCACCACAGAAGGAGAATATTTCCATTCTGCAGGTCAATATTGAAGTATTATACCACTTTCCCCCGAATACACTGCTGTTAGAAAAATAGAAAAGCCTTCAGAATTTCTAGTTAGGACACCATCAATTTTTCGGCTTATTTATGAGAATGAAGTGGGGAGAGCCATATATTCTAATGTGAATCTAATGGAAGAAAGTGAAGAGAGAAAGGTAACAAATAATCACATGGATATTACTACAAATCAATCTTTGAAGTTCACTTTCTCCTTTCTGCTCCCTCCAGCCTGTTTCGTTTTTCTTTAAGAATTAAAAACCGGAGGAAGTGGACAATCAGGTTCCAGAGAGGTTCCATGGCTTATGCTCATACTTGGCGCTTGTCCCTCTCCAACAACTTTGTATCCACTTTGATGAACTCTTTAAGTCAGGCATGTCCAAACTTCGGCCCTCCAGATGTTTTGGACCACAACTCCCACAGTCCTTTGCCACTGGCAATCTAAGCTTAGAATTCTGGGAGTTGTGGTCCAAAACATGAGGAGGGCCGAAGTTTGGACAGGCCTGCTTTAAGTGAACAGGAACACTCAAGAAATTATAGAACTGGCTTCCCTTGCTATGAGTGTTAACATATTTCTGCAAAAGTAAAGACACAGAGAATCTCAACAAATAATTACCTAAAACAATAGGCAGCATCTAGAGCACGCTTCTTCCGCCGACTGGATTGTTGCGACTCAAGTCTGTAGGAGGGTAATAACATTAGCAGAAGATGTGGGTTCTTCCCACTGTATTTTTTCCTACTGGACTTTAATTTCTCACCACTGGGAAATGGGATGTAGTCATCAATACCTTCAAAAAATACATTTTGGTAATAAATATGGTGTGGCTCTTTTGGAACAAATTATATAAACTATCTCTTTAAAAGAAACCTGAATCATTGAAAAATCATGGGTGCTGGGACCAGCTGAGTGCATTTATGACACACTTATATGCATATAGAAACATTGGGAGAAACTCACATTGACTTCAGTGATTACATACCCTATGTCAGTGATGGCGAACCTTTGAGAGTCTGAGTGTCCAAACTACAATTCAAAACCGACTAATTTTTCGCAAAGTGCCAATACAGCCATTTAACCTGAATCCAGGTGGCTGTGAAGGGGTGATGTCGTGTGCCCACAGAAAGGGCTCCGAGTGCCACCTTTGGCACCTGTGCCATAGGTTCGCCACCACTGCCCTATGTTTATATCTGTGACTCATTTCCCACCCCACCCCCAGATTGTCTGGAGGATCAGAAACATGATATCAGTATGGATTCTACATTCCTCCCCGTCTTCGTCATGCACCCATATGCTCCCCCATTTCAGGTGTTTTCACATCCTAGTTTGAAGTCTGAATTCACTAAACTATGGTTAATGCTAAACTCAAGCCATGGTTTTAAATGACGACTTGAAGTGAGTCGGCAAACCATGGATTGGAGATTAGCATTAACCACGGCTGGCTGTTGTGGATATTCTGGTGAATTATAATTAAAACAACCTAAAAATGGAGGAGATAATTGGTATGCAAGAGGAGATGAAGAAGTATGTGAGACTTATGTTTTGGAAGATCATTGAGATTAAGTCTGTATTCAGGCTGCATTAAGGTTTTCAGCCTCAATCTAGAAAAATAAAATTGTTTTATGCAGGTCAATACTAGAAGCCAAAGTGTATCATCTGCTTCTTCCACTTATTCAATCAAATACAAGATATGAATGTTCCTTCTCCATAATTATGCAGCTGAGACCTAATATTTGCCTTCTCTCATTTGCCATTAACATACACTTACAATTTTCATTCCGTCTGAAGTTTAGCTAAGCAGGGCAATCATAGTATGGTTACTTAGAAATAAATCCTATAGAGCTCAATAGGATACACTCTACAACCGTTTTCCCTAGATTGCTATTGATTTTAATGGGCAAGTTTGCACGGGAAGACTTAGAATATCAAATTCTACAGGGTGTTGCAACCTATCAGCTGCTGTCACTTAAGAAGAAGAATCAGATTATATATATCAGCAACCCTTCCACATTTTCATATTGTGACTTATTGAACTAAATATGCAATAGCGGCAAACCCATGCAGTTCTGCCTTGCCTCACACATGCAACTGGGCAAGAAGCATAATCTAAACACAAAAGGGGCAGGCAGGCAGGTTTTGTGTCTCTCCCTTGCATGGTTCTTTCACAACCGTTCACATTGACATCCCATGTTATTTCACCCCAGCTGTGCCGGAACAGATGAAGACATATTCCCACCAGAGGAAGTCAGGCCTACTGTCTTACCATGAACTTGGAGCTGTCCTGTTTCTACATTGCTTCCATTTGTGACTTGCTCCTATTTTCTGTGATTGTTTATCTCTTATATTTACAACAAACACATAAGCTCAAGGTGGTGTCTGTCCTGTCCTCAAAGCAGCTCTGCTGAAGTGAGAGAGGAGGACTGGCCCAACACCACTCAGTGACTTTAATGGTTCTTTGGAAACTAGAATCTGGAATGTCTAAGTCCCAATTCATTGCTTTAACTATTACACTATACTGATTCCAACACCCTGCCTTGAATCGTTTGAAACCACTCTGTGTTTGTCATTCTGTGAGTCCTTTCTCTAAGCTTCAGAGATAGATCAGGACCACAAACTGTAGTGCAGAAAGAATGAGTATCCACAGCCTACTGATGCGACGATATGTACTACTCCTGTGACCCAGGCAGACAAATGGACAGACAACTGGAGGTTTTAATGATGGACCCGGGTTTCCACAGTAGAGGAGCAACAAGTTGCTATTCAGTAAGGGAGGTCTGAAAACCAAAGCATCCTTACACACAGGGCAGCTCACAAAGATATTGAAATAAAATCAGGCACTTCCATATTCATCTGAACATTGGTTGGATTGCCTTAATGCATCTCTTTATGCAAAAGAGGCCAACAATTTCATTAAGGTCAATATGCACATGAGACATGTGAGTTTTGAATTTGAGTCTGTGGGCACTGGCTGCTGATCAGATAACTGCTTTGCAGTAATTAGATCTGTTTTATAGGGCTAATCTGGCACAATTCCAGGCCCATTCATTCTCTTTTCTGCATGAACTACAGCGCAAGTCCATAGAGGTCCCTGCAAGTTGGAGGGCTTAAGTGAACATGTCAAATGAATGTGAACCGAACTGGAGAGATGCTAGGAAGGAAAGCACCAAGGTTGGGCATGTGTGGCCACCCACATCCAGCTGGACTGCGACTCTCATCAGTCTTACTGAGCATAGCCCGTAGAAAGGGATAATGGGAGATGTAGTCCAACAACACCAGGAGGGCTACATGGCTCACATTCCTGCTTCAGAACAGACTAGCAATGAGATCAATATCACTTGTCCAATTGCAATTAAAATGGATTCGCATCACCACAATTTTAAAGCATTTGTTTCAGAATGCATTGCAGCTCCTCGCCATGCCTCCACATCTTCTAAGTCTTTTGCATTAATTCAGTTGCATTAATAGACTGTAGGAGTTCCTCTTCCTTATATTAATTCTTCCTCTTTGGTCATTACCTGCAAATCTTGCTTCTAGCTCTTCGCTTTTATTTGGGATGATATAATTATTTGAAGGCACAAATGTGCAGCATGGACAATGCAAACTTATCTTAAATCCCAGGTTCCTGTCTGTAAAACACAAGAGAAAGGGGAATTGTGCTTAGATCAGATGCAAAATGAAATCAGTTAGATTATAACGATAGCAGGCCCTAAATGATCAAAAGGTACTATCACCTCTGTGGTGGAGCCATTCCTGTACAGCATCTGTTACGTCAAAAGATAACCATTCACCATCAGCTTTTGTCTTAACTACTTTGCTATCAATGTAACGTTGTGTTGGTGATGCTAGATCCTTGGTTTTGAGAACCTGCAAAGAAGAGGGGAAAAATTGATATTCTGTTGATTTGGGGCTTTCAGGATTTCATAAGGGGTGGGGGGGGAGAAAGGTAATGGGGGCTCAAAGCAGAATGGTGGTGGTACAGAAACCAAATGTGAAGCAGGCCCAGAGACAAGACATGCTGGCCAGAATCTAAATAAATATTTACATCAAGGGAACAGCAAATAGCTGTTAATGAATAGGTCTCCAAATAGATTCCTAGTAATGCACCAGTTATGTGACTCAGCAGAAAACTTAAGAATTTCATCAAGAGCACACTGATTACTGTAGTGTCTATTTGCTGCTCCTGGATAGACTAATGCAGTCACACAGACTCTGTCACTTCTTTGGACTACAATTTCCATAATACCTCAGCCAGCATGGCCAGCCCCCCCTCCAAAGTTACATGTCCCATCTTGGGCAACCATTCAAAAAAGAGACTTCCAAGGCCTAGGTGTAACCCACTTCTTCTTGGTCCAGGCAATTCCATTTGTGATGTTGGTGGGGTGCAGCACAAAGACATTGGCTCCACCCTCCAATAGACCATCACTCCATTGTGAATGGCCATATGTTGCAACTAGATACTGGGACACAAAAACCTGAAAGATGTACCTTCACCTACCATTTTCAGCTATAGGTAAGAACATATGTCGTGACCTAGATGAATAAAAGGATTCATACTTACAGTGTACAAACTGGTAAATATTTGTTAAATGTAAATCTTATTACATGAGTGTTTGGACATCAGCACATTTGCATAAGAAGGAGACAAAACATAACACTGTCATGTACCCAAGCTATAAAACAACATATGTAACTTGGTTTTTACACACAAGAACTAAATGGATGCAAAAGCCATACTTTCATATAGCAGTGATGGAATGGCAAAAAGCACTATTCCCCTCTACCAAGCCCCCTATACCTCCATATTTTGATTTCAGAAGTTTCTATTTTTTTTCAAATAGCAATTTTCTTCATATCTGCCTTGGAAACAGATTGTTTGACCATATATCATCAGGGATGAACTAGCAGCGCAAACAGCCAATAAGACAAGAAAGAGTTTGTAAACTGGTAGAATAGGTTCTGCTTCACAAATGCCCACAGTAGTCAGTAGGGCAGAATTTGCGGTACTTTATGGTGCACAGAGCCAGGATGACAACACACACAAGGGAAGAAAGGAGGCAGATATTTATTTAGACATTCATTCACTTCACTTCATTTGCTCTGCATTCAAGGAGCAGGAAAAAAGGAACAAACAGCTTGTGTCTGGTGGAGGGGGGGGGAAGGAGGGAAAGAGTGAGATACAGCTTGATAGGTTGGAGGGGATGTCAGTCAATGGCACTGGAGGCTGCCATTGGCTGAGGGTGCCTGTAGAGGGAAATTCTCTATGGCCTCTAGTGGCCATAGAAGGGGGCTTTTGGCCTCTTCCAAGCAGGGCAAGGGGTCACCACAACATGAGGAACTGTATTAAATGGTTGCGGAAAATTTTCCCTAGCTACTGCTGCTTCCATGTAAGCCTGGTTCTAAAACTAGACTTATTCACTCTCTTATGACTCTTTCGTTCTCTTCCCTTCTTTCTCCAGCCACACGTGGTATGATAAGACTAGAAGTTTCAGCAGCAGGGAAATATAGTCACTGTCATCGTCACCCTTCACTTCCAATCAGCAGGCAGGTAAGAATAGGTGGGCAGGGTAAAACAGTTCACACCACCATTGTGGGGGTAAGGACTATAGACCACGCCAGGTAACAGTCATGGTCATACAGTATATGCAACGGACACTGAAAACTATTGTTCAGAATGGAGTGTGCCCTTTTGGGCAAGGAGTCCTACACAAGATACCCCACCGGCTGGGGTTTTATTTCTTAAAATATGTTTTTCTCTTTTTATGCCAAAGCACTGTAAGAGAGGTATTGCCATGCAACCCAAAGTACTGTCAAATAATGTAAAACAGTAAGCAAAATAAATATACCCAGTAGCTGCAAAAGCTGTGGGCAAACCAAAACATTTTCATTTGCTGTCTAAATGGCAGAAAACACTATGACATAAACCAACCGAACAATGTACACCGGAGTAAAAATAACACAACATGATACAATTAAATCAAACATGATACAATTAAATCAAATAGCATAATCATAAAAATCAGAGATCAAAAATAAACTAAGGATAGACGGAGACAGATTACCAAGTCAACAGATCAGTGAAAAATAATTAATAACCAGTGAGAGCCAATTTAAATATCCAGGTCTTCAGACTTTTTTGAAGACCAACAGTGAGGTCTTCAGAAATTTATTCCCATGGCCCTACTGGAAACTAATGTTGCTACTACCTTGACCAGTGAAAGTGGCTTGTTATGTGGTTTTTGATAGCTAAGGTTTCAAAATGGTTCCAGTGTCAGACTAATACAGACACTCCTCACTTAATGATGGAGTTCCGTTCCTACGACTAGCTCACTGAGTGAACTCGTTGCTAAGTGAAAAGTTCAAGGCAGATGTCTCGTGGTGTGTTGAGGGTGCTCTCCTTGCAGGCAGGGCAGAGACTTTCCAGGAGGCCATGGGAGAAGCAGAACAAAAAGGAGGAGAAAACCGAAGTGGTCGATGCTCCATCCCGGTTGAGTCTTTTTCCTCCTTGGTGAAGGCACTGTGATGTTTGCAGCAACACCCCTCCCTTGGAAGCAGCAGAGGAAGAGGAAGGTGGATGGAGGGAGATTCTATAGCCCTGCTTCCTCCCCTCTGAGCTTCTGACAAGGTAGGTGCCAGCAAACAGAAGCAGGCTAGATGTTTTGGGCATTGGGCAGCATTGGTCACTTTGACTGCGGCTGCTGGTTGGAAGTCTGAGACATCATTAAACAGGTCGGTCAGTAGCGAAGAGTGACGATACTGGTCAGACCTGGAATGCAATCCCCACCCTTCTGGAGCCAACTTCTCAGCCTGGCCT
This sequence comes from Phrynocephalus versicolor, assembly GCA_023846285.1. Classification (NCBI taxonomy): domain Eukaryota; kingdom Metazoa; phylum Chordata; class Lepidosauria; order Squamata; family Agamidae; genus Phrynocephalus; species Phrynocephalus versicolor. The sequence continues at coordinate 16,061,095 of JAHTLZ010000275.1, read as the reverse complement.
GCTTTTGTAGGGCTGATGTAAAGGTAAAAGTAGAACTACGCATATGGCTGTCAGCAACTTGGATGAACACAGAAGTGTAATAGGGAAATAACTCTTTTCTATCTGAGGTTGCCCTAATATTAAGCTCTGACATCAATGTACGTTTGCTTCTCTCCTTTTCCCACACTTGAGAGTTGTAAATGTCATGCTGTCCCTCCATGCATGGGATTGGGTCAAGCTGCATATTTGTTTTATTTTACTTGATCATTTTTATTATTGGCAGCCAGTCCCCCCTGCAAACGTGACCAGTCGCCCTCTGCTTCCAGCTACTCTCATGTAATGCGATGGTCCTACAGCTGTGGAAGCCAATGGGGGTCTCCCCTTTGGCTTCAGCAAGCTTTGGATCTGGCAGTAATTGAGAGCAGAATGTGGTCCTTATAAACGATTGTACGAGGTGCAGCCTTCTTGCCAAAAAGACAAAAGGTACACAGGCCTTGCCAAATGTGTTCAAGCCTAAAGTTCTGCGATCCACTTCCTGAAAAATGGCCAGGCACGTTCATCATGCAACACTGCAAATAAAGTGCACATACTGCACGCACGGCCCAAACCCAATTACAATTTGGGTGAATAAAACACCGCTAAGTTGAATGCTGTTGGTTCATGCAACAATCCCAATCCCCTTGTGAAGAGTTGATTCTGTTCTCTACAGTGATGCTTAGCACAATTTCTGACTTTTTTTAAAAAAAATCCCTAAGTGTTTCTAGTGACTGTGGAAAAAAACTACTATCGGCCAACTTTGGGAAGGCTTTTGTGCTTCTGCACAACTGCAATTTTTTCCACAGCTTTCCTTATCTTTATTTCTTGAGCAAATCTTGATTTTGGCCATTACGAACACTACGCTTGAGTTCTTGTTATCTCCGAGGAGTGCTGACTCCTAACTATAGAATACTGCTGTACGTGTGTTTTCTCTCTTCGGACCACCATTCTTTTTAAAGCGCCTTCTTTTGTTGAAAATGCCTCCCAATTTCACCGCTGCCTACAAGATTACACTCTCTAGTTTTGGCTCATTTTAGAAGCAGTTAGCTTCTAAAAGTTAGAAGCTGGGTAGCTGATTGGTTTAGGTACCTGGCTGTAGAGCCTGAGGCTGGGGGTTCGAATCTCTACAGCTCCTCCTGCAAGTAGAGTCATACTGTTTGGACTTGGAAAAGCTGCACAGCCTCAGGGCTCTCCCAGAAGATGGGCGTGGTAAGCCACAACTGCATATTCATTACCAGGAAAACCCTGGAAAGGGGTCACCATGAATCAGAATTGACTTGGTGGCACATGATGATTACGATTCCCACAAATACTGCCTATTGCTGTGCACATGAGCTCATATCACACCGATGCACTGAACTCTAGAAAAGACAGTTGGCCATGTTAGGGTTAGGGTTACAACGTTGAAAATCCACCCACACTGCAGCTACCTGGTGCAGCTCTTTGTGTGTCTTTAGCACTGACGGTGAAAATGTTGGAGGTGGTCAAACCTTATCATACGTATTGTATTCATTGGTATCTTTCTTTCTAATCTGGTTCCTCCATGGACGTGTGAAGATCAGAAGCCAGTCTTGCCTTATTTCTTTTATCACATTAATGAATGTCTCTGGGCACTGAAATTCTTTGAAAAGATGAAACGGCTTGAGACAGAGGAAGGAATACATTGTGAAGAAATCCCAAACCATGTTGTGGATTAAGTAACAGAATGCCTTTGATGCTCAGAAGGCATCCTAACACCTCTCTCTCAATTTTTTCCTTAGCAGAAAGGAGCTTTGGTACCATCAAGAGTGGAGACAAACAAGGACAGCCTGGATGTTTCAACCCAGGAATAGCCTGAAATGTTCACTGCAATTTCCGGCTGTTTAAGAGACTTCGAGATCTTCAGGAATAAAGCCACAAAACAAAACAAAACAAGCCTCTGCCAATAAAATAGTCAGAAAGGCACATATGAGCATTTGGATGTAACGTGCCTGAGGCATGGTATGTTTTATTAAACTATCAAATGATGGCAGAGGAAACTAGAAAAACTGGAGCAAACAATCTCTTTTCTGTTTCTAAGGATGATGATCTATGCAGATCTTTCCATAGATGCAGCCTTTCCTTTAGGGGCAATTGGCTACATGAAAACAGGTAAAGAATCTATGGTGATTAGAGATGGGCACGAAACGAACATTTGTTCGTTTCCGTTATTTGTTATTCGTTTCGTTACGTAACAAAACGAATAACGAAAATTGTGTTTAAAATGGAACGAAACGAACAGAACCACAAAAATTGTGTTCGTTACGTTTCGTTTTCGTTAATGGCGACGTGCAATGAAATGAGCTGTTTTAAATATTAAAAAACGCCCTGGACATCCATAAAAACGCAGCAATAATTATTTATACTGTCTGATAATACCTACCGGGGGGGTTGGGGTCCTTAAAACGTGCATTTATGTCTTTTCTCAGATCGCTGTATTTTTTTCCTTTAAGGGGAGTTAGGGGACATCGACCCAAAATGGCTCCCAGATGCCTAATATTGATTTCTTGGGTATTAAAATGCCCTGGACATCCATAAAAATGCAGCAATAATGCCATAATTATTCGAAATTATTACCTACCAGGGGGTTGGGGTCCTTAAAACGTTTGTTTTTGACTTCTCTCATCCAATGTATTTTTCTTTTCCCTTTAAGGATGACAAAATGGATGTCGCCACTCCAGCCACAACATGGAGGCAAGCCATGTGATGGGATCATGTAGATTCTTGGACAACTTCAACCAATAGCATGCCCAGGTTGCAGACTGGGCAGGTCTGGCAGCCACAGAGGGCATAAAAATCTCTGGCAGCCCCCGTCCTCCTTGCAGTCCCCGGTGGGAGTTAGGGTGGGATTGATGTCTCTGCGACTCTAGCTTCAGTCCTGCAGCCTCTCTGTGTGCATGTGTGCGTACCTCTCGGTGAGTACCCTCCCCTGCCCCGCAGTGCAGTCACTCTGCGGCTGCCTTGCACCCTGGGCAACGCCCGCCACTGCCTTTGCAGCCTCCCTGCATACCTAGTCTATACTGTGTCTCTGCCACCATCATTTTTTTAGTGTTTTCCCTCTGGTCTGGGATGTTGGGGGACGCCCACACACGGAAATGCTTTAAAAATGCGCAAAAAAAGGTAGAAAAAAAAACGAAAAACGAAAACGAAATTTTTCCAAAAATTCTCAAAAAACGGAAACAAAATGAAACGGGCCTCTCAACAACAAACGAAAAACCGAAACACCATTTTTTTGATTTCTGCCCATCTCTAATGGTGATCACTAGAAACCCAGATTGTGACCAGCATAAATAAAATCTGGTGTCTTCTAGACTGCAACCCTACCTTGCTTTCCTCTTGGTATTATAGTTAGTATCCTGCTGCTGCATTAATGCAAGGTGGAAAAGAAATCTGATTGACGTGTTTTCCCCACCCACTCCAGCAGACTCCCTCTTGTGTGGCTTGGTGCCCAGCAGATTTAGTAGTCAGTATGAGAATGAGGATGGGAGAGATGCTGACATGATTTTCCTTCTGCTGCTTCTCTAATTAACAGGACCGTCATCCACAGATGTTACTCCTTCATGTATGTCAAAATCCCACTGGTGTACATTTATGTTGGCGGAACTCAATGATGTCCTCAACTGGCATAAAAAAACATTAATTCAAAGTACAGTATTTGAACATTTCCTACCTCCAAATCTATTTCAGATTCCAAGATTCCATGAGACTCTTTTGTCTTGGGGAAGCTTTTGGGAACCTTAGGATGAGGACAGGGGAAACCTTTAATAGCCAAAAACACCACCCAACACCTCTGGGTGGTCCAAATCCCAGCTGTGGCTATCTGGTGCCACTTTTTGGCTAGTGTAGCCACTCCCTGCCATCCTGTGGCTCCCAAAAGCCTCCTGGGACAAATCCTCGAGGGAGCCCTAGAACCTAAAAGAGAGGGTAGAAAGCTTTCCATGAATTTAAATTATACTTCCCCCGTGGCAGCGGGTGATGTCATCAGTTCCTGCTAGTATTAACTTGCATAACAGGATTTTGCCCATTGGAAGATGGAATCAAAACAAGCACTCCATAGTCGCCAGAAAACTAGGGCCTTGAAAGAGTAGGAAATCAACCCATACTCTTCACAATTTTGCCTAGCACTCATCAGAACTGGCTGGATGTACTGGTTTTATTAAACACATGCCACTATTGGTTGAGAGCTACAGGTGATAACAAGCAAATCTAGACTTTGTGGCACCTGTGCAAAACAAGCACCGGTACACCAAAGAGAATCTGCCTCAAGTTAGCACAGACAAGGTTTCCATGATCCATGTAAGGAAAATTGAGCTTGGGAAAACTTATTGTAAAACGCTCTGAGAATTTTTAAAATGAAAAGCGGAGTAAAAATGCTTTTAATAATAAATAATAAATAATAAATATATACTGCTACGTGATTAAAAACACATTCACTCTGTATATTTAGCAGAGCGAAGAACAGACACATCATTAAACAGGAGACCTATTTTTCCATCTCTTTAAACAACCCTTTTGCCATGTGGTGAACACTGCCAAAGAGAGCGCCGACTTAATATCCCAAGGCAGAAAAAAATGTTTCTCAATTGTCATTTAGTCTCGCTTATGCCTATCAACTTTAGAATTAATTCAGTTCATAGAAAAGGGCCTGGCCAAAAAAAATGTGAGGTGATTGGCACGCCAGTATAGACAGAGTTGTGACGCAGCAATTAAACTGTTTTATTTTGTTTTCCGAGTCTTTAGAATAATTTTAAAGCATCTGGATTATTTCACATTTTTAAAAGGCAACTTCACTCATTTATCCCACCCAAGGATAATAACAAGCAACCACAAAAATATTGCCCTTTGCTGCATCGCCTTCTTCCATATAAGCCTGCCCGTACTCTAAGATCAGGTCAGGAGGCCCGGCTGAAGGTGCCATCGCTTAAGGAAGTGGGGGGGGGTGGCATGTCGAAACAGGGCCTTCTCGGCCATTGACCCCCTCAACTTCGGAATGCCCTGCCAACAGAGATCTGGATTTTATTATTTGTACATTGATTTTTAACTGTTTGTTATTTTGAGGGTTTTAACATGTTGTTTTATTATTTTAATATATTGTTGTAAGCCGCCCAGAGACCACATGGTAATGGGGCGGCTAAACAATTCTGTAAATCAATCAATCAATCAATCAATCAATCAATCAATCAATCAATCAATCAATAAAATGTCACTGCAATTTCAAAATTGAATGAACCTTCGACATCTCAGCCAAAGTGGTGCAGTGGCAAGAGACCTGAGTTCAAAACCCTGCTCAGCCATGGAAACTCCCTAGGGAGGGTAATGGTAAAAATGAATCCATAAATATCTCACAAACCTTGGCAATTCTATGAGGGTTACTCTAAGTCGGATATGACTTGATAGACCAACACCTAACAACAATACTTAGGGTTCTCAGTGTATCCTGAGTCCTGGAGTGATGCATGCAGTCAGGATCATACATGTGATTAAAAAAACACGCCGGCAGAAAAGAGAGCAGAAAGGTGTCTTGCTCCCTTTTCACTTCTTTGATTCCTTCTCTCTAAAATAATGTCCCCCCCCCCCGAGGTCCAAGTGGCGGCTGGGAGGACATGGCAGCTCAACATTTCCCCACCCTGGGTGGTGCATTCCTTCCCTTCCAACAGCCCATCAAGTATCATGTGAATGCCTCCAATAACAGAAGTAATATAACCTAGAATTTTAGTTTCGTTCTTCATGATGCTTTATGACGTGTTACCAAAACATGGCAATGTTTCCATCGGAAGTCATTGGAGCATGTTATTGTTTTATAGTCTGTAGCCAACAAACGACCATAAAAACAACATTGCCACCAACTGCTCTAAACAATGGATAGGGATTGTCTTGCCCTACTCCACTTCTCCGGTGTCTTATTTTGCCCGGATGCCTATTGCTCTTCGGAATGCCTACTCATAAAACAAAAAATGGGGCAGAAGCTTATTTCTAAATACAGAAGCGCCTTAATAAAATAAAGATGTGAGGAAGCCTAGAAAAAGGGCCACCAAGGAGATGGGTTCAAAGGCATTCCCACAACATCTAAATTTTTATCTGACCCAGTTCCAATAAATCCTGCATTTGGCACCAATCTTAAAACATAGCAAGAGAGACTGGGGGATGTTTGAGCTTGTTTGTTTAATTGCTTTGTTTCCTTTCTCCCTTTTGAACCATCATTGCCTGAAATACTCATCTATTCTAGACCAAATCAAGGAGAAGGGCTCTTACATGATCTCCTTCTAGTGGGAAGTTGGATGGCATGATAGAAGAACACACACACACAAAAGTCTTCAGCAAGTCTCATTTGCTATCAGTAGCTCAGACAGGTTTCTGGATTTGCCTTTTTCTAAGAACACTGTGGCACTGTCAGGCCAGAACAGCTGCTAAAACAACTTGGCATACAGTTAGTGCAGTGCAGTTGTTAAGAGTGTGGGTATTACTGGAGTTTTAACAGTCTCACATGCTGCTTGTGGGCTTTCTGGATTTAGGGTGACTTTCAATCTGTCCAGCACTAACCAATTGCTCTCTCCCACCTCAGAATTCCTGTCTGTCTGCTAAGACTTTTCTCTCAGTACTCTTTTGCTTGTTGAAGTCAGCAATCAGTTTTTTGTTCCCTCTTTTCAGTTCCCAATGGTAACTAATGAGATGCTTTTATTCATTCTACAACTAATGCCTCAGAGTGAGTTATTCAAAATATAAGTGCCAATTAAGGAGAAAGGGGACTAGACAGGAATTTGAAGTTACAGTGGTACCTCAAATTATGAATGCCCCTAACTGCGAAAAAATTGGAATAAGAAGGGAAATCTGACTGGGGCACAATGTACCCTGGGAACTGAAGTCTTCCACGAAAACCTCAAGATACGAAAATTTTCCCATGGGATAACTCATGATATGAAAATGTTGTGGAAGGGTTCCATTCCCAGGGTGCACTGCACCCCATTCGATTTTGAATTATGAAATGTTTTTATATATGAAGTGTTGCAAGGAATGGATTAACTTTGCAATTCAAGGTACCGCTGTATTGTCTTATGTGAATCTCTGTATTTCTTCTGTGTATAAGAAAGAAAGAAAGAAAGAAAGAAAGAAAGAAAGAAAGAAAGAAAG
>JAHTLZ010000275.1:16039539-16051227 GCA_023846285.1 Phrynocephalus versicolor | reverse complement strand
ATTTATTTATTTATTTATTTATTTATTTATTTATTTATTTATTTATTTATTTATTTACAAAATAAAAATAGCCACCCCACTACCAAGTGGTCTGTGGGCAGCATACAACATTGTATTAAAACTATAAAAGAGCATGATTATTAAAACTATAAAATACAATGCAAATTATTAATCCCTGATGCTCATGAGTCCAGCGAAAACCATGATCTAATTAAATGCTGGCTGAACAGGAAGGTCTTTGCCTGACACCAAAAAGCCAAAAGTGTCGGCACCAGGCAAATCTCTGTAGGGAGGGCATTTTAGAGTTGGGGGGTAACTGCCAAGAAGGCCCTGGATGAAACGGATTATCTAGATCCATTGCAGTCGGGTTTTAGACTGGGTTTTGGAACACAGACTGCCTTGGTCGCCCTGTATGATGACCTTTGCCAGGAGAGAGACAGGGGGAGTGCATCCCTGTTGATCCTCCTGGACCTCTCAGCTGCTTTCAATCTCTACCATCTGGGAAAGATAGAAGGCACCAAGAAAAGAGGAAGACCAAGTATGGCCGTTACTTCACGAGCCGCTCGCTTCGCGGTAAGCCGTCATTTGCGTGCGAACCGACCGGTTCAGTCCGCACGCTCCTCCCTTTTGGCTGCGACGTCACCCCGACCACGCCCCCTTTAGTGTGCTCCAACCGGGGCAAGTGATGCCCCTGGCGGAGGACGGGAATCTCTTCGCTTCGCATCTCGCTTCGCACCCAGCGCCACGTGTGGTCTCAGTTTTTGGCTTTTATTTCAAGTTTTTTTAAAAAATATTCAAACAGGGATATCGATGCATCGCTATATTGTTTCATCGCTTTGCGCTGTTACTTCCTCGCTCAAGTAGCAGCAGCGGCGGCGGCGGCGGCGGCGGCGGGCGCAGGAGGAGCCGCTGCTGCCTCGCCCGGCCAGAGCAGGGCACCCGGGGCAGGCAGCGTGCAAGCGGCGGAGGGCGGGCGGCTGTGCCATGCGGGGCTCCCCCCGAGTAGCGGCGGCGGGGGCGGCGGGGGGCTGCCAATGATGCCAGGAAACAAAACACAGGATCGTACAGTAACCACGCTCTGTCGTGAATGACAGCCAAGCATTGATGCATCGATACACCGGTCCCTTTTTTAAAAAAAAAATCAAAGAACGCGGGAAACGGGGGAAGAACATCAGTGTTTTAATGCGAATGGAGCTCGTGAGGTCATTCTCGATTCGAACGGAAAAGCGGCCCGCGTGAGTACAGGGAAAAAGGGGTGGGGGCGAAGGGAGACCACGTGATCGCCTTCGCATTCAAAGCGAAGGCAATCACGCTGCGAAGCGAAGAGCCTCGTGAAGTGAGGGCCTATGAGATATGTTGACTCCCTAAAGGAAGCTTACAGGCTGAGTGGGACTGTTAAGGCCAGGACAAGCTAGAGATTGTTCTTTCATAAAGTCAACATAAGTCAGAGGTGACATGGCAGCACATGACCGCAACAGACTGCTCCGATGATTCTCTGAGCTGAATATGACTTATTTCTGAGTACTGTACACTTGCTTCTTTTCAAAATAACTCAAAGTCAGCAAACAGAAACATAAGGCACAGTCAAAACAATTCAATGGATCTCATTTATTATCAAATATGCGGTGAAAACTCTACTTGTTTCCAGTCAGCTTCTAATGCAGATATAAAACAGCACTGTTTGTGATGCGCACCAGGCCCCCCTCCCCTCCCCCCTCCCCAGCATCCTCAATTTCTTCCTACTTATTTCCTGTATCAACTTGAATTCATATGTAATTATGAACTGTGTAAAACGTAATCAAAGATATTCAAGAAAATGTATATGTACAATATGCTTAAGTCAATCAATGGGATGGGATTCTGCAGAAATGCATTTTTCTTTTTTTACTTCTTACATTTTTAAATATAAAATCATCATCATCATCATCATCATCATCATCATCATCATCATCATCTCTGAACTGTAGAGCTGGAAGGGACCCAATGGATCATCGGGTTCAGCTCACGTCAAGGATGGGAAGTGGGGAATCAAACTCACAACCTCTGGTTCCCCAGCCAGATATCTAAACCTCTGAACTATCCAGAGTTCTGGCATCATTCTAATTTGGGCCTTGTTTAAATATGATAATTCATTCAGTTGTCTCTGTGGTATACAGCATTCGGTTTTTAGATGTATCTATTTTTAATTCGTGTTGTGATCTACCTTGGATCCTGTGCCGGAGGCAGACAGGATAATAAATAAATGGCCTGGTTTCTCACAAAAGAAGCCTGGGAATTGTGCTTTGGTGAGATCAAGAAAACAGTTACAGGTCATTAGACCTTTTCCAGAGAAGGATATTGTTCCAGAGCTCCCTCAGAAGAGAAAATGAAAGTCAAACCCTCAAAAGCTGTATAGTAGAGGTGGGTCCTAAGACAGGCATGCGACGTATGAATGAAGCATTAGGGACCAGCAACCAACGCAGCTTTACCTGGTACAGTTCTATTCGTTGCTCCGAAACGCCAGCGTGTGGATTCTTCAAGCGAAAGACTCTGAATTCGGCTTTCACCAAGTTGCTAGCGTTCTTCTCCATCGCAGAGACATCAAATCTCACTCTTCTAAAATAAGGGCTGGGGCTGCTGGTTAAGATGTTATCTGCAAGAAGTTAAGTGTAACGATTTAACAGCAGAAATATATTGTTCTTTCTCAGGCGGCAACACAAGACAGCCCCAAGAAACAGCAACGGAAATGTCTGCAGGATGATTCAGCACCCAGCAGCCAAGTTTGATATCATTAGCAATTTAACCAGATAAACAAACACATGTGTTTGATTATAGAAACAGCAGATTAATAGAGATCGGCAAACCATTTCCAACTTCATTGCCCTCATCTCACTCGGTTCTTTGAAAGCAACGGTGGAAAATCCTGGATGATTATAAATTGGAACCGACTCCTGACAGCTGATGTTTAACAAATGACTCCAGAAATGCATATGCTTAACCGCCACTGCCAAGAAAATGGAATTTAAGGACAAGCAAGTTTGCCCTGGGTAGCTTTTAAAAAGAAGGAAAGAAAACAAACAAACAAAAAAAAAAGCCTGGAGCAAAAATGTCTCAACTCTCTGACAATCTGTTTTGTCTTTTAAATACTGTAGTTTGATTGTCTTGAATCTCAAAGAAGAGGAAAGGAAACAGACAATTGCATAACAAATCTAAGTCTTGACACATAGCAAAAAAAAAAAAAAAGCCCAAATGGAGGAAGCAAAAGACAATAACAAGTTTTATTCGGCTATGCCCTTAAAATAAAAAGTTCCACACTGCACAGTAAAGGAATAAACTAGTCAATTGCCAACACAGTTCCAGTTATTTAAAAGAAGTACAATACTTTCCCATATCTTATAAGTAACATCATTACTTTTATTTTCTTTTACAAATATAAGTGCAAATAAGGCTGCTAGTATGTGGTACACTTTGTAGCACATACTAGTACATTTGTAGCACATCCGCCCCATGGTCACTTCAGTCCAAGACAGCGGCACAAAACACAGAATGAACCACCACTTGGATTATAATAAAACCTTGGTTTATGAGCATAATCCATTCCAAGAACATGCTTGTAAACCAAAGCACTCATATATCAAAGCAAATTTCTCCATAAAAAATAATGGAAACTCAGAGGAGTCATTCTGGGGCCCCACAGACAAAATGTACAAAACTCACAAAAGAAGTTGGCTAGAAATCCATGTCCACACCACGGTTTAAGTGCCTGGCTGCAGATTCTGCTCTGCTTGGGACAAACAACTATATTTTACTCCATATTTTTAATTTGACAATAATAAAATGAAATTTGTAGCTGTATATACACTTGACTAGCTGCACCATGACTAGAAATGGTTTGAAAAAGAAGAAAAGATGTTGGAAACAAAATAAGTACTAATATAAAGAAAAGCAAAACCCTAACCTGCACTCCCCTTTCTAAAAGTTCGTGGATGGTGCAAGGGACCTTCCTTCCTCTCTCCTCCCTCTGCTTTTGAGGCTTGCCTGAAATGGAATGTTCCAGACAATTGACCATGATCGAGCAGGGAGAGAGAGAGAAAGAGAGCCACAATGGCTCACTTGTGATCATGTGACCTGCTCTAGTCCTTGTATTGCAAGACATTGCTCATTGATCAAGGCAAAATTGATCAGAAATGTTTGCTTGTCTTGCAAAACACTCTTCAACCAAGGTACAGTAATCCTGTTTATCGTGGAGGTTAAGGACCTGATCCAACCCAAGATAAAGGGAATTCTACATTATGCAGATGCTGGGTCGGGCTGGGACTGGGGAGCCTTTTGGGGGCCTCCTGCACTTACCTGGAAACTACTTATGGGACTTCTGACAGGCTCGGGCAGCCCAACATTGGTCTGCTTGGGGCAGCACCAGGGCTGGGGTAAATGCAGGAGGGCCCAAGCAGGCCCACACAGCTTGCCCCAGGGGCCCTTGCCTTCATATACTGTGGTCCCATGATATGAACTGCAATATAGCGGGATATGACTGAACTTGTAAATCAAAGTATTATTTTATGTGATATTTCCTCATTTTGTGAGGCCTTATCCCCATGACTATAAAAGCAACTAAAACCTTGGAGTAACCCACAGAAGTTGCAAAAATATCTCTCGTGAAATTGCAGTTGTAATATACTCATACTTTTGCAGGTTGTCTATGGAGCCCATCCAATATGTAGGTGACACCCAACTCTATCTCTTCTTGCCATCTAAATTGGAGGACATTGTTTTGGCTCTAGATCAGTGTCTGGTGTCAGGAATGGATTGGGTAAGAGAGAACAACTGACACTTAATCCAGACAAGATGGAGCTGTTCCTGGTCCGTCGAAAGGCAGAACAAGGAATAGGGATATAGCCTGTGTTGGGTGGGATTACATTCGTTCTGAAAACACAAGTTTACAGCTTGGGGGTGTCCCTAGATAGTTCTCTGAGCCTGGATGCCCAGGTTCCAGCAGAACCCTGGAGTGCATTTGCAGAATTAAAGCTAGTACACCAGCTGCACCCGTTCCTGGTGAGGTCTAATCCAGCCACGGTGACACATGTCTTAAATTACATCCCAGCTGGATTACTGCAACACATTCTAAGTGGGTCTCTGGAAAGTCTCAGGAAGCTTCTGCAGATCTAAAATGCAGCAGCCAGATTGCTAACTGGGGCTGGTCATATGGCTCACATAACTCCACTGGCTGCCAGTCCATGTCTAGGCAAAATGCAAAGTGCTGATTCTAATATATAAAGCCCTCAATGGCCTGGGCCCAAGCTATCTCAAAGACTGAATCTCCATTTATAAGCCTGCTCAAGTGGAGAGGCCTTTCTCTCAGTTCCACCATCTTCACGCGTGCATTTGGTGGGGACAAAGGAAAAGGCTTTTCTCTATCGCTGCTCCCAGACTTGGCAACTCCTTCCCACAGGAGGCCAGGCTGGCCCCATCTTTGCTGTCCTTCCCACAGTGAGCAAAGACCTTTCTGTTCATGCAAGTTTTCCCAAAGCAGACACGATATATGATTGCATTTTAATGCTATATTTTGTGGGGTTACACTAGAACATGTCTCAATTTGCCTCATCTTATACTTTCAATCCCTGCATAGCAAGCCCCAGGACAGACAACCAAGCTGGATCGTAATTGTCTCACATGGAGTTTCTTGAGGCAAGCACATTAATGAATATTTATGAATGGTTTTAGGAACTTTGGATAATAATAGCAATTGCATGTCCTCAGACTGATTCTGATGTATAGTAATCTTTTTCTAGGCAGATCCACTATTCCAGGCATGACCAAACTTTGGCCATCCTGATGTTTTGGACCACAACTCCCAGAATTCCAAGCCTGCATTTCCAATGGCAAAGGACTGTGGGAGCTGTGGCCCAAAACATCTGGAAGGCCGAAGTTTGGGCATGCCTGCACTATTTCCTTCTTTGAGAACTAGGGAGCTTCCACAGGGCTGTGCAGTCTGGCTTTTCTCCCAGAAGGCACAGTGGGCAACTTAACTCCCAACCAGGTACCCTATCTCACTGAGCAACCCAGCCAGCTGAAAAGCCCATCACAATACTGCACTGGTTATGAGATCAGTCAAGTCACTCAGCCCACAAAGACGGAGTCATCGGTCATCGAATTTTTTAAAAAACCCCAAATCCTTAATCAATAGCAATTGGAGAATGATATCAAGGCTTGGGCATAGGTAGAATGAGGCAATAGGATACTGGCCACAACTATTTTCTTAGGAAAGCTTATCAGCTGAGCTGACTAAAGAGATATGCCTAGCATGCTTGGGCTTCTTCTTGGAAGGTTTTTGCATTAACCACCTACCTCTAACCCCTCTCTGGCCAACCAGGAGCCTTGTGCTTCGAAGAGCCAATAGAGATGATGTTTGTAAGCAAGAGGTAGGTGCCCATACCATGCAGCTCTTTGTTTGAATTGGCCTATAAAGTCCGGCCCCTTCAGACCATGCTGCTGCTCTGTGCCTTCCAAGAAGAAGCCTGGCATCCATCTTGCCAAGTGAACTTTTAAGAACTCTCTCCTGGCAAATTACATCCCTTGCCATGTCTGGACTTTTATACCTTGCTTTGAAAAAGAGGGCTTGTGCTCTCGAAAGCTCAGCAACTTTTTTTTTTAATTTTTCTACTAGCAGCCTATGAAGGTATCACCCTTAGTTTAGCTTTGATTTTATCAGCGAATGATGTGTCGTGTGAAGGAAACCACATCCAGAAGCTACCGCATGTTATATTGTCTTGTTGCACTAAATCCCGAGGCATTGTTCTTTTCCACCTGCTGAAGTCTGTTACTTGTTCCAGTTTTCAGTTCTCTGCCAGGGACAGCGGCAATTCAGTTTACAGTTGCCAGGAATTCTGGTAGCAAGTTTTCCATTTTACTCTGTAAACCACAGCCTTGAAAGCAGAGACACAGGGTGGATGGGTGGGTTCTGCTGCAGATGCAAGGACACATACTAGTTCTTCTAACAACTCAACTATTTATCAGCTTCAGCTTGTTGGTAGAATGGTACTCCGGGGGAGAAAAAAATCAGGTCTGGAAGAAAACAAGGCAGGACAGCTTAGCCAAGAAATGTATCTGGCTCCTAGTTCATTTAGGACCAGAGTTAGTTTTGTTCTTAAGAGATTATTATGAGACTGCAACCACTCATTCAGGTTTCCTCTTCGAAACTGAAGCTGTTTCTACCAGCCAGTTTGTGCTTGCTTTCCTTTTAAAAAGATGTAACAGAGAAGGCACAGCTCTTGGCATTACAGACCGATCCATTATTAGTGGGTCTCTGTGTACCAGGTGTGATGTCGAGGAACTGTTGTTCTAGAGGAAGACTGAGTTTGTACTCTGTACTGAGAAAACTCTAGATTTGTATGTGCCACTGCACACTAAAAAAACTCAATGTTTTGGTCGATTTAGAAAGGTATCACCTCAATTTAGTAAAGAGCATACGACTGCAGCAACAAAATTAAAAGATGCCTGCTTCTTGGGAGGAAAGCAATGGCCAACCTTCATTAAAAAGCAGAGACGTCTCTCTGCCGACAAAGGTCTGGATAGTCAAAACTATGGTTTTCCCTGTAGTGATGTATGGAAGTGAGAGTTGGACCATAAAGAAGGCGATTGCCGCAGAATTGATGCTTTTGAGCTGTGATACTAGAGGGGACTCTTGAGAGTCCCCTGGACTGCAAGGAGATCAAACCTATCCATCCCGAAAGAAATCAACCCTGAATGTGTTCACTGGAAGGACAGATTTTGAAGCAGAGGCTCCAGTACTTTGGCCACCTCATGAGGAGAGAGGACTCCTTGGAAAAGTCCCTGATGTTGGGAAAGACTGAAGGAAAAAGGAGAAGGGGATGGCAGAGAATGAGATGGTTGGACAGTGTCATCGATGCAACCAACATAGATTTGACCGATCTCTGGGAGGCAGTGGAAGACAGGCGTGCTCTGGTCCATGGGGTCACGAAGAGTCGGACACAACTTAACAACTGAACAACAACAAAATAGAAATGTTATTTTTTAAGACTTCCACTACCAAAATACCTAAGCATGTCACGGTGTGGAGTCTGGGATATATCCCATGGAACAGAGTTGCATGGTCTGCTTCAAGGCCTTCCACTTAAAGTGGACATGCCATTGGGCTTCATCAAATTGTCATCATCTTAGAACTGCAGTTCTGGAAGGGACTCTATAGATCATCAAGCCCAAACGCTCACTCCGCAGCCAGAGACCTAAGCCATTGAGATATCCAGGAGTTTTGTGATAAGGTATCTGTTATTACTTTGCCATATGAACACTGGTTCCTTAGACCAAGGTCCTTTTTTGCTGACACTGTGCTGTGTAATAACTCATAATAGGTCATTGAGAGTGCTACTATTATTAAGATATTCAGAAATACAGTGGTTTGTATAACATAAAATCTGTACAACATAAAAAATTCTGGAGATAGGGGAAATTTGCTTAACAGAATCGTCTATGTGGCGAATCCGTACAACACAAAAATGGTTGCAGTTAGGGATTACTCGTTTCAATGCATTCCTATGGGAAATTTGTATAAAGGAAAATTAGCTTAACATAATTTCATTTGGAACAAATTAATTCCTCTATACAAGGTACCACTGTAATGCTAATGGGAGCCAGGTCCTTTCAACCACATGTGAGAGCAGAAGCATCAAACATTGTTTGATAGAGTGTCCTAAGTGAGTGGAACAAATTCAATATGCTTCCTGTCGCGGAGAGACATAAACAAGCTTCCTTTTCTTATTTAGAGAAAACGTCGGACACTTCCAGGTTGAGTCTACTATTTAGTGTGCTCACTCTGTTTTTCTTTCTGATGTTCACAGAGAATTAGAGGGAGGGAGGGAGGGAGGGAGTCTGATGTGAAAAGCTGAGAGCTCCAATTTAGTCCTTTCCACAAAAGTGGGCAATAAATTTTCCAGTGATTTATTTTTATTTCTCTTTGTGTTTGTTAAACTTTGGCCGTTCCCCCCCCTTTCTCCACCCATTTCTTCTTCCGATCTTTTGCCCACTGTTAAGTGACATCAGCCACAAGCTGTGGCAGTCCTACTGCTTTTCTTCTTTTGTTTTATAACTCAGGTCACATGGGCGGCCACATACTAGGCTTTGATGAAGAACGTGTCTCTCTGTGTGTCTCTGTATGTGTGCACAAATATTTATAAGAGTCACTTGATTGTGATTAGAAGCAGTTTGCTCTGGCTTGCTTCCCTCTAGACCTCTGCTTAACAGGGCCGTTTAAGATGTTTAAGTTTCAGCTGATAACACAAACGAAGGGTGTGTGTGAACAGAATACAAAGAGCACAGAATACAAGGAGCAGAGACGCCAGTCACTTCTGTCCAGGGTGAATCAGGTCTCTCCTTGATCGACTTGTGGGCTGGTATCCAGAACCACCTCGTCCTTGAAGAACAATGAGATGGGATCACTGGTATCGTGTGCACAGAAGACCCAAGGAAAAGCTTAGTATGCTGAGTCCTGGCATGTCTCAACTACAAGATGTGTTCCTTGCTGTCAGGCAAGCAAGGGTCACAAACCCTCTCTCCTCTTTTAGGGAAGTTTGTCCAAGTAATGAGGAGTGCCTGCAGCACAGCTGGGCTCCCAAAACTAACCTCTAATGACTACTACTGTTTCCCTCCTCGTGACTGTGGTGTGAAAGCTGGGGGAAGGATAATAAAATGGCAGATGCAGCTCATTGAAACTGAATGCCAAGGAATTAGCGTTGGGCAATAAATAAACACGTCAAGTAACCCAAACCTCACATACGCCGCCAGAGCCAAATCAGAAACGACACGCTGACACCTCAAGCATTCTCCCGGCAGCCCTTTAAATAGGAGAAACCACTGCGGGTGACTCAAAAAGGACTAGGAAAACAGTCCACAGGGTGCATTAAATTCTTTCCCCAGCCCACTCATTCCTCATTCCTGCTTATTCCCAAAGCTTTTTCTCCCCTTCCTGTTCCAACTATCTGTTTGCCGTCAGCGAATTCAGCAGGTGGAAGGGCTTGGGCCAGGCTGCGCTGAAGCAGAGAAAGGGATACGAGTTGATTGCTGGAGGCTGCCTGGATTACTGGAGATGGGGGAAGTGGCAGCAGTAGTCAGGCTCCTCTCCATAATGATGTCAGAAATCCGAGTAATTCCAAAATGCTGGTTACAACCAATGTAAAACAATCACCAATAGCTGCTAATGTGCTTCCCAAAAGTCAGATGGAAAAGCCACATTACTGAGGTGGCCTTTTAAAACGGCACAATGTTGAAGCCTATTTCACCTGGTTAGCAATTTTCAAGGCCAAAGTCTGGAGTCATGCTTTTGAATGATGAAATTCAAACACTGGTGAATTTGGAAACATGTCATCTTAAACAACAATGGCATTATCACCATCACCACCACCACCACCACCACCACCACCACCACCACCACCACCAACAACAACAACAACAACAAAGGTGCAGAAAGGGGCAACCAGAATGATTAGGGGACTGGAACACCTTCCTTACCATCGGAAGCTGGGCCTCTTCAGTCTTGAATGATGATGCCTAAGAGTTGACCTGATTAAAGTAGATAAGGAAAAGCTGTTTTCCATATCACACAACACTAAAACTAGGGGGCACTCCATGAAACTTTTGGGTGCTAGATCTCAAACAAATAAGAGAAAGTACTTAGGCAAGTTCATGGAGAACAAGGGTATCAATGGCTATCATTATGGATGCCTAAGGACAACCTCTGGGTTGGAGAGATAGGCAGGATATCTCTCAATGCGATTTGCAGGGAATATTAAGCAGGTGAAGACATCTCTTGGGAATACCCTGAAACAAATGTTGAAGCCACTGTGTGAGACAGAATGCTGGACTGGATGGACTGTGGCCTGTTCCAGTAAGGCTGTTCTTATGTTCCTAACAACATGGCTGTCCTCAGACATGAAACTGAGGGATTCATATGCATAATCTAAGATCAGATTATCTTCACTAGATCCAACCAGAAAATAATTACAAAGCAAGGTTAGGAATGTAAAGAAACAGTTCATTATCTGATAGTTGGCTGTCCAAACCTAGCATCAGCAGATTATATATGCAGCCCAAAACCAAACTGCAAATACCACTTTTCAGCAGTTGGCAGAATCTTTTGGCTAAAACACAAGTTTCCCTACATATTATAAATATTAGTTATCTTCAGTTTTAGAACACAATACTGTAATATTACACTGGGATAAGGACATATCCCGGATTTTAATAAACCAGAAACTATAGTTGTGGTTAAGCAACAAAGAAAAACATACTTTATAGAAACGCAAGTTCCATCAGCAGGCAATCTCAAAAGAAGAAACAGAACTAAACTTGCATTACACCAAACATTCAGATGATCAATTAAAAGACTATGGAAGGAAGATCAGGTCCTCCTCCACCCCATACTAATTTCACAACCAGGCTCATCCCCAAATCTTTGGTTAACCAGTTTAAAACAATTGCCATTAACTGCTAATTTCCTTGTTGAAATTCAAACATCAACAAATTTGCAAACATGTCATTTCACCAATGTTCCATCTATGTGCATAGATGCACAGCACTCCATCAATCCCATACAGCCTGATTGAGTTGCTGCCCATTTGCCTCTGGTTGTAGGTGAAACCCTGCAATATATTGTGTGTGTGTGTGTGTGTGTGTGTGTGTGTGTGTGTGTGTGTGTGT
>JAHTLZ010000275.1:16022450-16039529 GCA_023846285.1 Phrynocephalus versicolor | reverse complement strand
TGTGTGTGTGTGTGTGTGTGTGTGTGTGTGTGTGTGTGTGTGTGTGTGTTTCAGGGGGAGGGGGAGCCCTGTGCAATGCTAGCAGAAATTAGAGGCAACGTTGCATCTCAATCACAAACATTTTGGACTTCTAAATTTTATTAGGCTTGAGCTTTCGGTTGACCCTGTGCATCCGGAATGCTGAGAAATAACATTCATCATCATTAGTAGTAGCAGCATTGCAGGTCTTTAGGAATGACTTGATATTCAAGAACTAAGTTCAGCCAACCTTTGGTGGGGTAATATTCCTCCACATACTCTATAATAATGCTAACAGCAGCATCAACAACATTTCAGTGGTCCTCATAGTCATCAGGGCATTGGGAACAATGCCATGGAATTTTATAAAATATTACAATCATCTGCCAGTCTGCCATCCGAGCTGCAGGAAATGACATTAGGAGCACTGCACACATTGAACCAATGTTTAACTGATAAAGTAATACCTTGGTTTAAGAGTAACTTGGCTTAAGAATGTTTTGCAAGACAAGCAAACATTTCCTCTAAATTTTGCCTCGATCAACAAGCAATGTCTTGATATACAAGTACTGGAGCAGGTCACATGGATTGTAGTGACTGTCTGGAATGTTCCATCTCAGGCAGCCTTCAAAGCAGAGGGAGAAGAGAGGAACAGAGGTCTTTCTTGCACCAGTCAGGAACATGCAGTTTAGGGTTTTCTTTTTCTTTTTCTTTATATTTATATTTAATTTGTTTTCAACATTTTTTATTATTTTTTGAACCATTTCTAGTCATGGGGAGCTACTCAAGTATATATAGGGCTACACATTGCACTTTATTATTGTCAAATTAAAATCAGAGTAAAATCCAGTGTCAGCTACCTTAAATCATGGTGTGTATGTGGACTTTTATGAGGTTTCACATTTTGTGTGAATAATCCATGGTCTATGGGACCCCAGAACGAATCATCTGAATTTCCATTATTTCCTACGGGGAAATTTGCATTGATATAAGAGTATTTTGGTTTACAAGTGTGTTTCTGGAACGTATTGTGCTCATAAACCAAGGTATTATTGTACATGGTTTCTTGGTGACAAGCTAAAACATGTTTGTTTTACAATGCCAGTCAATGTTGTTATGATTTTGTCTGGTTTTGACGGTTTCAAATATTTTAACAATGAAGTGTGCAGATGTGCGACATTTTTGTTTTGACTGCAACAACCAGAACTCTGGGAAGCGTACAAAAATACACACAAGGATCTGAATGCCTCTGGTGAGAATACCGATGAACCTCTTTCATCGTCTTTTCTTCAGTCCCAATTATTCTTCTTAAGCGGGTTATGTTGCTTAAATTCATAAAATCATAGAATAGTGAAGTTGGAAGGATCCTGTAAGGCCATCAAGTCCAGACCCCTGCATCATGCAGGAATACAAATCAAAGGATATCTGCTAGGTGGCTGTCTAAATTTGTTTTCCATCCCTCCAGGGTAGGAGCACTCACCACTTCTTGAAGTAATTGGCTTCACTGCCAAAATGCTACCACACGAATTACGCATTTATCTGTAAGTGCAGATCTTGCATAATGGCTATCTACCTAAATTTAAAGACCTTACATCAATTTGAGCCTTCATAAATGTCTAATGTCAAATACAGGCTTTGCGTTTCTGCTGCACAGACCAGTTAAAAAGCCAACTCAGCAAAGAGATTATTTTTCACTTGAAGTCACTCGTGGAAAAGGAGTTTACCTCAAGGAGGTGTCAAGATATTTTCATTTCCCTTCAAGCCTATTGAATGATTACAACTGTGACTCGTTTTGTAGAGAGTGGCATATTGTTGATGCAGAGTTTGTGTGTGTGTGTGTGGGGGAGGGAATAATCTTCTATACAATGCTAAACAAAGCTAATTCCGAGCGATGTTCAACGGTTTTGGCTGCATGCAGTGACATCACATGGGCATAACTCCACTGTATTCAACATCTGCAGTACAGTGGGACCTCGACTTACGAATTTAATCCATTCTGAATGCATGCTCTTAAGTCGAACCACTCTTAAGTCGGGGTACCAATGTAAAAAATTGAAAAACTAAATTTAAAAAAATCAAAAAATGGAAAAGAAATTGTAAGTTGAGCAGACCATATCTAAAATTTGTAAGGCAGCAGTTAAAATGCTAACAGTTGTCCGCTCTTAAGTCGAATTGCTCTTAGGTCGAGCTGCTCTGAAGTTGGGGCACCACTGTATTTGTTGGATCAGAGATGACAGCAGGACAAAATAAATGATAGGCAGAATGGGAAGTTATGTACTAGTTAAATGCTCCAAATATCTTATTGCACATTGTTTCTATCAGATTTTAGTAGAAGAGAGGCCACTGGATACTTGCATTTGCCTCCCGCAAAAAACTCTGAGTGGCAACTAAAAATATGCATACTTAACACTGCATCTGTTTACCTTGGCAGCAAAGCATCTGCCAATCAGATCCTTCAAATTAAATAACCACATTTCCTAGATTTTTATTTTGATTAGCATGCTGCATTCATTATAACCAGACACTTTTAAATGTTAATAGTTGTGTACATCCCAGATGTTTCTCAGAGAAGACATCTTCACAGCAGCATGTGTGTCGGGGAGGTAAAAAGGTAAAAGGTAAAGTCTCCCCCCTGCACATGTGTGCTAGTCATGTCCAACTCTAGGGGCGGTGCTCATCTCCGTATTCAAGCCAAAGGGCCAGTGTT
Organism: Phrynocephalus versicolor; assembly: GCA_023846285.1. Classification (NCBI taxonomy): domain Eukaryota; kingdom Metazoa; phylum Chordata; class Lepidosauria; order Squamata; family Agamidae; genus Phrynocephalus; species Phrynocephalus versicolor. The sequence continues at coordinate 16,036,804 of JAHTLZ010000275.1, read as the reverse complement.
GTGCAAGTCCATGGCCACATGGCCGGCATGGCTGTAAGGAAACACTCTTTTACCCTTCCCGCTTTTTACGGCGGTACCTATCGATCTACTTGCATTTACATGCTTTCGAACTGCTAGGTTGGCAGGAGCTGAGGTTAACAGCAGGAGCTCGCTCCACTGCGTGGCACCCAGGATTCGAACCGCCGAGCTGCCGACTTGCAGCTGGCAGTTTTCAGAAGCCTTAGTCCACTGAGCCACCATGCCCCCCCCAAGGGGGGAGGGGGACTTGCTAAATTACTTGTTCTCAATGGGATAGCCTCTTGAGAGTTTTTCACCCTCCACATGACACTGAGGCAATGGGAGGTGAGTCCTAGTTCTCAAATTTTATATTTTTTTGCAAAAGCCAAGGCAAAAACACCCACCCATATTCAGGCATGGAAAGAGCAATCAGAACCTTCAACATTGCACCTGTTTACAATTGTACAACACTCAGATGATGCATATGAGATAACTGCTTCTCCTAGACCAGTGATGGCAAACCTTTTACAGACTGAGTGCCCAAACTGTGATTCAAAACCCACTAATTTTTCGCCAAGTGCTGATACAGCAACTTAATACAGGTGGCTGTGAAGGGGCGATGTTGGGTGCCCACAGAAAGGGCTCCAAGTGCCACCTTTGGCACACATGCCATAGGTTCGCCAACACTCCAAGTTGGGACTTTTTCCACTCTTACTAATTTTAAGAAGGGAGTGAAAACACATGTGAAAACACATCTTTTTCTGCTGGCATATAAGTTCTAACCCACCCTGTGCATATAACTTTTTTTATTCTGTATCTTCTGGTGATTTTAAAGGTTTTTAATGTATTTGCTGAACACTTTGAAACACATTTCCTTAATTTTGTTTGATTTTTATGATGGGGTTGGTTTATAGCTAAGTTTGATTCTCTGTTTAAGTTGCCTTGAGCTTTATCTTCTAGACTCTAGAGCAGTGGTTCTCAACCTGTAGCTCCCCAGATGTTCCTGGACTGCAACACCCAGAATTCCTGGCCAGCTCAGCTAGTCATGAAGTCTTCTGGGAGTTGCAGTACAGGAACTTCTGGGGACCCACAGGTTGAGAACCACTGCTCTAGAGGGTATAAAAGGCAGACAGGCAGGCAGGCTGGTTACTCAAAAACACAAACACAATCTGTGCAGTGCCTTTGGTTCTTAAAAGGCCAAGTAGCACGGCAGCTGCTGTTACAATTTAACTGTGCAACTGGCATCATTTGTGCAACCTGTGGAAAAGCCCTTCTCACAAATGCCTCAACTCTCTTGAGATTGACAGAAAACATTTTGCTGCCCCACAGGGGAGGGAAATGTTCTTGCACATTTGCATTCTCGTGTGAGAACAGTCCAAGTGAGAATGTACAAACAAGTACACACCCCGAGCTATGGCGTGTCAAGGTAGAATGGAACATTGAAAAAACAACCCCCCAGTGACGAAAGCCTTGATACTTCTAGGAGTCGAATGCATGCTACGCCCGCTTGTAAGACTGTGCAAGTCCTTGGAGTAGCCTGCCCCCAACCTAGGGCTCTCCAATGTTTTTGGACTGCCATGACCATCATCTCAAACCAACCGGCCAGGGGTCTGACTGGAGTTCTACAGCAAAACCCTCAAGGACCCTGACCTGGGAACACACAAGGGGTAGGGCCTGGTTTTCTTTTCAGGCTGTTCTGATGCACGCGCTGCCCTGAAGTGCAGGCAGCTCCACATTTCATTTACTGTAGTCCTCCAGTTTTAGACAGCCAGCTGCCACGTATTTGCCATCCACTGATGGAACTAATAATCTATTCATGGATTCACCACCCCATTTGCTGGCTTTTTAAAAAAGTAATATGAGAAAGTATTGAAAGAAAATAGGAAAAAGGGATTTGGCAATTTAGAAAGTTAAACAGGCCACCATTTGATCTTCCCAAGGTACAAGAGATCCCACCACATGTACTTTAAATTTGGCAACCATTGTCTTTTCTGTAGCTGTCTTTCCTCACTAGGCTATATAATGCACAGCAGAAGTGATGACTGTTTCCAATTCTCTGTCCAGTAGCTGCCTATTCAGGGTGGTCTCTGTATGGATCCCAGTTGGACCTCTATTGGAACATGATGGCATGCCGAGTTATATATTGATCCACTTTCACATTTATCCTGCTTTCCCCCTGAGGCTTATGTGGACTGTGATAATCCTCTCCGAATATCTGTAACGCTGCCCTCTTGATTTATATTACACAAAGTATTAATATTTTACAAGGGTCTCTAGGCAAGTGAGAAAGCATCACTGTAATGCAATGGAAATATAGCAAAGAAATGCCAACATACAAGTACTGTACAGTAATAAGAACAGAAGAACTATGATGGGTCACATGAAAGCCCTTCCAAGTTAGTTAGTTAGTTAGTTAGTTAGTTAGTTCATTAATTTGTTCATTTTACTATCATTTTAATCTTGACTTTCTCCCAGCAAAGGGACCCAAGGTGATTCACGAATAATTAAAAACAAATCAACAAAACACAATAAATTATTGCATTAAAATAATAAGACATAGAATAGTATTAAAACCGATAATTAAAGCAGTTATAAACTGCCTTAGAAGAACATAGAACAACATGTAAATAGTATGCAGTACCCCAAATCAAGACTATTCATTGGGCACTTAGTTGTTAGATCCCTGTCTGAAAAGAATGGTTTTCACCAGTCACCAAGAAGGAAGGAAGGAAAGGGTCGACCAAGGCTCACAGAAGAAGGCATTCCACAACCTAGGAGCAGACACCCAGAAAAGTCTCTGTCATGTTAAGACAGTGGACCTTCCCTGAAGATCTTAGGGGCCAAGAAAGCTCATATGGGCTGGAGCCAAGGTTTCTAAGGCCCTATACTAGAGATGGGCACAAATAAAAAATGGCATTTCGTTTGTCGTTTGTAGGGTCCGTTTCGGTTCGTTTCTGTTTTTCGTGAATTTTTGCAAAAATTCATTTTCGTTTGTTTCGTTACCATTTCGTTACCATTTATTTCAATTTTTGTGATTTTTTAAAGGATTTTAAGCAATTCACTCATATTGTAGTAACGGAAATGAAATGCACGACAAAATTTCCAGTGTTTCTGTTCGTTTTGTTTCATTTTAGAGACAAAATTCATTTGTCGTTTCGTTACGTAACGAAACAAAAAAACGAAAACGGTAATGAAAAATTGTTCGTTTTGTGCCCATCTCTACTCTATAAAACAGATGATAACCCAAACTCCAAAATGGAGCCAGACTTAGACTGGCAACCAGTGGAGATCTTGTTGTAAGAGAGTTAGATGCTCCTGAAACCAGCCTAGCTGCAGCATTTATAATCAACTGATGTTTCCAAACTTTCTCCAAAGCCAGCGATCAAAGTCATCTTTATTGTTGCAGCCCTATAGACATCTGTCATAATCCAGTTGAACTCAATGTGGCTTGTCTATGAGTAGACATGTATATGAGTGAATTAATTGGTTAGACAGCTCAGTGGTTTTCGGTATCTGCCTGCAGAGCCAGAGGTCAGGGTTGCCACTAAAATTTTATTTTTCATTTCCCTGACTTTCCCTGACCCAACATTTGTCATTTTCCCTGACCACCATTCAAATACAACCACACATTTTAAAAATGAATAATCTGTGCTGCTTAAAAAATGTTCCACTCTGCAACCATACAAGTCTCAAAACATTTGTCAAAATAAGTGATTTAACATCAGCTTATTTCAGTATTAACTGCACCTACATCTGTTTTGCAACTGGACCAAAAAGTACTCCAAGATACAAACTTCAATTCAACTCAACTCTGAATACTAACAAATGACGTAACACTTTTGTAATTATTTTAATGGCACACTAAAAATTAAATACTCTATCTCAAATAGATTATCTGAACCCATAGTACATAACGTATAGTTTTAATCAAAATTTCCCTGCCTCCCCTGACTTCAGACCAATTTCCCTGACCAATCTCCATTTCCCTGACTTCCATTGTGCCTCTGGAAAGCAGAGCCAGCCTGTCATGGACAAGCTGGGAATGGTAACCCCCTTCTGTGTATTCTCTGTCTTGGATAATCTGGAAAGGGTTCATTTCCATCGGTCCTGTTGCATACATCTCAATCTAGATCCAATCCTATTTGTTAAATCTTTGTGACACACACAAAAGTATATCTTGGTCTAAAAAAGCTCTACTCTGAAGAGCAAGAATCCCATTATTCTAGCGTCTTCCATTCCCTTTATTGGTCTGAGCTATATTTCCCAGTGAATAAAACTTTGGTTTCGGGGGTGGATGGGAATTGCGCTTTCTTTGCTTTAATGACATACATATGGTTTAAAAAGAGCCAGGAGCTATTCATCGGGTAGAAGAGATTCATTATAAAGCAAAACATTTGGAACTACCAAAGAAAACCTGAGCTTGGCATGATAAACAGCAAGGCCATTAAATTAGAATTTTGTATCCAAATGTTGATGGACTGGTGTGCCAACTCTGACTTTTCTCATATTTGAAATAAAAGTGGGAAACCGTCGGTAGTCTCCTCCAGAAAAACTGTGCTTCTTTCCCCAAGTTATCCATCTTCTTGGTCCCATCTTTCTTCACCACCATACTGGACTATTATAATTGCCATGAGCGTGATGGATAATGTTACATCTGAGGGATTACATAATGATTAATGACACTCTCTATCCTTGCCCAGTGAACACGGAATCCATCTGGGATCAAGCAATCACCACTGGTGGCACGGTAACAGATAGGAGCATTAGCTCAGCATTAGCCAATGCTGAATATTTTGCTTACTTCAAAAACAAAAGTGGTTACGAATCTGCCCTACTGTATTACACTTGCCATGCTGAGCAGAACAGGAAGAGCACTGATGGGAGGGTGACATAATTGCATTGTTCCCCAGTAATGGCCTCCTCCCCCTCACCTCCTACTGCAAAATCAGTTGTGTCAGTTGACAACCCCGGTCAATTCTTGACAGGCACACACATGGCTTAGATCTATTTTTTTCTTCTTGTCTTGCGTCCAAGACTGGTTGGCAAATGAATTGTACTGCTTTGATCCAAGTGGCATTCTCAGAATATGGGTGGAGGAGAGACGGGTTCAGAACTTCAGAAAGTTACTTTTTTGGCAGAACATGTTCCAAGAAAGGGACTCAAAGAGATGAAAGCCAAAAGAAGAACTTTTCCAAATTCTGGCTGAACTGTACTCGGTGTATGATGTGCTATGGAGTCAATTCTGACTTATTCAACTCACTGGACAGATAAGTGAGCTAGGTAGTAGTTGTCTGCAGCACCAGAGGGTCGGGCATTTTGGTTCCCCGCCATGCCTGCCAGGAGCTATTCATCGGGTAGAAGAGATTCATTATAAAGCAAAACATTTGGAAGTACCAAAGAAAACCTGAGCTTGGCATGATAAACAGCAAGGCCATTAAATTAGAATTTTGTATCCAAATGTTGATGGGACTGGTGTGCCAACTCTGACTCTTCTCGTATTTGAAATAAAAGTGGTTTGGGGCAAGTTGCACAGTCCCACAATGCCCCCAGAAGGCTTAGCATTGGCACCTATTGAATTTCTAGAACTGAGTGGGGAATTTGAACGCCCGTGTTGCAGTATGCTCACAGAAAGTCACACCAACACCACTCTTTTTCAATGCATAATACTGAAAAGAGCCTATTTTTTCACCAACAGTGAAAGTAACACACACACACACACAAACACACACACCCACACCACATATTTCATATACAGAGGTGGCTTCTACAGACAGAACCATGGTTGCGACATGGGTTCCCCGGTGTCACCAATTGTTGCAAACCTATACATGGAAGAAATGGAAAAGAAGGCCATTCTACTGGTTCAGGTATGTAGATGACACCTGGGTGAAAATCAAGATTCAGGAGGTTAGGTCTTTACAGACCACATCAATGCAGTGCACCCTAATATTAAGTTCACGAGAGAAGACATCCATGACAACAGGCTGGCTTTCCTGGATTGTGCTGTCATCATTAGGAGTTATCAGGACCCCAAACCACAGAGCACAGAGCATCCCACATACTAAGTCAGAGACTCGTCAACCCAAAGGACCCGATACCAGAACACAAGAGGAGCAATATAGTACAGTATATGCGGTCCAATGCAGTGAGGAGTGTGTAGACCTGTACACTGGAGAAACTAAACAACCATTAAATAGAAGGGTGGCCCAACATAGGAGAGGTAACGGCTCAGGACCAGAATCAGCAGTACACCTCCACTTGAAGGACAAAGGGCACTCAGTCAAAGATGAGGATGTATACATATTAGACAGAGAGGATAGGTGGTTTGAGAGAGGGGTCAGGGAAGCCATTCATGTGAGTATTGAAAACCCCTCTCTCGACAGTGGTAGGGGGCTCAGACACAGTTTATCTGCCACTTATCAAGCTGTGATTTCAACAATACCTAGACAAAACAAAAATACTTCACCACCACGGCCATAGCTAACGACCCATACTTTATGGGTTTCAGCACTTTAAGTCATTGTTCACCTTAAGGCTTGAGACTGTTGTCTACTTAACAAGCCTATTCAGACCATTGTTCATCTTATGAGCCTATTTCAGGCCAGGGTGACAAGAGGTCAAAGTGGGCTATAAAACAGAGGACTCACACCTAGCCTTTTTTTCAGACTGATTGAGCTGTTTGAATGAACACAACAAGAAGAAATCCAGTTGCCATGACTCAACATCCAGATAAACTCTCCTGGATGACTGAGAATCTTCACAGGCCCTTGTATTTTGCACTGAAAATCTTGCATGTTGTGTAAAAGCACCATTGGGTTTTGTTTGTTTTGCTTTAAAGGTTTGCATTTTGTACATTATAGTATTTTTGTGCAAATTACAAAGGCCATAATCTTATTTGTTTATGTCGACCCATAAAGGCAATTGCACAAGTATTCCTTCCATGCCCCACCCAGCTGGATCTCTTTCGTGATGCCATCAAATCATCATATTTTAGATGTAAAAGTTGGCGTCCAACCAGTACTGTGATCAGTTACATGAAGGGTAGGCCACTATATGAGAAAAAAAAGCACACATCATTTTTGACAAATGAATTTTTGGCCAAGCTTTTTTTTAAACACAAAAGACAAGTTTTTTTTTCTTTCTTCCTGTGCAGCATATATGGTTTGTTTATGTGTGGGGAAAAAAACCCTATTTGCGGGTTTTGCGGGGGGGGGGGGAGGTTTTGTTTAAAAAGAATTGCAAAATGTAAAATAAGAAGGCACAACAATTCGTCATCTTGACCAGCAGGAAGAAGGATACTTTTGAAGAATGACCAAAGATTTACATCACTGGGATAAATTTTGATATTAAAGCCCAGGGTCATCCACTGAAGATCAAGGATGGAAGATCTGGAACACTTGAAAGGAATTATTTGTTCACACAGTCCACAGTCAAACTGTGGAATTCACTGGCAGAAGAGGTGGTGAAGGCAGCCAACTGGAAGAGTTTTAAGAAGGAACTGGAGAGATTTATGGAGGTTAGGGGCCACCAGTGAATACTAATCAGGGAAGCTATGTCTCAGCTCCACTACCAGGGGTGGTATGCAGGGGGCATATTATTCCATTCATTTTCTGCTTGGGAGCATCCTGGATGCAACTGGTTGATCATTCTGGATACATACTGCTGATATGGAGAGGTCCGTTCATCAGGGAATGTCTCACAACTAGATGAGGGATACCTGGGTGCAGAGATCAAGCCCACCCCAACGTATGCTGAACAAAGAGTCCATGTGGCTGATTTTGAGACTGCCCATTCTCAATCTGGGATGCGCTTATTTCTATATGAAAAAGGTTCCCCTATCAGATAGAAGGTGCTCTAAAATGCTACTAAACCATATCTGTACATGTGTGCTGACAAATCAATTCTGTCTTATGGCAACCCTTTTTGGGGTTTTCTAGGTAGAAAGCATTCACGAGTTTTTGTTTTTTTATTCCCTTATTCTGGGCACACCCCAGGGCTGTGCAGCTTGCCCAAGGCCACACAGGCTGGGTGTTCTGGGATGCACAGTGGACAACTGAACTCCATACTTTTGGCTCCACAGCCAAATGCTCAACTCACTGAGCTATACTACCTACTGTGGCATAAAGTTACTTTTTACGACATCAACCAGCCCAGCTGGGGGGATTTTAGTTGGAAAAAAGTAACTTTCCCAAACTCTGTATTCACCTTGCAGATTAGCACTCACTGCTACTAATATGGAACATCAGCTACAGTGTCTTTCAAGAATAAGGATGAGCACAGACTCCCGTGTGCTTCATGTCCAGCATGACACCTGGACAAATCAACAAGGGCTCAGCAAGGATATTAATGGCCAGAGAGCCACGCCAAGGCTTTGGCACTGGGGACTGGGAGAGGCTTTTTTGTAGCACGATATGGGCCCTCCATGTTCTCCTTTGTTGTTTCAGACGAGCAACAAAAAGCCCTTCAGCTGCTGCCAGGACATCTAAGAAAGGCCGAGCCCCTTCCAAATCACCATCAGACTCGCATCTTTGGCCTGAAATCTCAGCCTCTCATGTATCCCAGCTGAAATCAAATACACAAGTCAATGTGTGTTGTGTTTGGAAAACGCTCAGGTATGCACTTTGCTATTCTGCTTATGCTAGAATAATAATAATTTTTTTTAAAAAAAATCAAATAAGAACTATATCCAGAACACTTTCATCTCCTTCCATGAAGCGCTGCTTCTTTTCCAGCTTGGATTAATGTGCATGAGTCATAGCCCTGCCTCCTATCTGTTCGAAGGGAAGAGAGGGAGGAAGATGATCACACGACACCCTCCTTCTGTTGGCACAGATCAGATCACTTGACTTGGTTGCACCCAGTTAAGCAAGACGGCCATTTTGCACAGTGACTAAAGAGACCGAGCTAGAAACCAGGAAAGCCCAGGGTTCAAATTGAAGCACTCTTAGCAATCCTCTTGGTGGGTTGAGGCAAACCATACTCCGTCAGCATTAGCACCCACAGCACTATAAAGTAATATTGATTTTAATTGGACAATCTATGTGTAACACTGCACACACTCCTCAAGTCCTGCCATATTTCCAAAGAGCAAACAGTGCTTGCTTTTCGAGAGCAACAGCCTTTTCCATTTAGTGGAATGCCACGGCAGAATTTCTAACAAAAATTCAGAGGTGTGGGCTGAATATTGGCACGACCCCTTCAGTGCCTAGAAGGGGCACCATAGCAGCCTCGCATCAGCAAAGCAGGAGATAAAATTTAGATGTCACAGGAGGTTAAGGCCAAACTAGTAGTCATGCTTAGCAGTTGGGAGAAAATTGTGTTTTCACTGAGTCAATTGGGAAAGGCTTTTCTCCAGACAATGCAATGTACCCTGTGGTCATAATATTCCCAACAGCCAACAGAAAAAAAGTAGTTGAGGGTTCCATAAGTACAGACTCCTTGTCTTCTGCTCTAAGCCAACATAAAGATATGTACAACTCCTTGACTGTCTGCAGGGAGGAGAGAGACAGCAAAATGACATATTAACATCTTTGTTTTTCACACTGCCCTCTTGCATTGCACACAGTCTATATTGACATACAATATATCTATAGTCTTCAGGGACAATGTCCACTTCAACAGGCCAGGATTAGTAGGAAGGACATTCCCCCCCCCACCTTGCCAATCGTTTTGGAAGAGTTAGCCAGTCGTGTTTGTCTGTGCTAGCATATTAGGCAAAAACAAAAAGGGGGGCTAACAGCTCTATTTAATGTGAGCTTTTCTGGACACTTCCACTTCCTCAGACAATGTTATTGGCCATGCAATCCCTCTCTTATGTCTAAGGAAGTGGACTTGTCCACGAAAGCTCACATAAAGTATAGCACTTAAGTCTTTAAGGTGCCACAATGGTTTTGTCTTCTTTGAATTTCTTGGGAGTTGAGTCATGGCTACTGGACTTCTTTTTTGAGAGATAGAAACGTTTCGCTGTTCATCCAAACAGCTTCATCGGTCTGCCATTTAGCTTAAAAGGTATTTCAAGAAGTACTTCCCCCACCTGATTCCATAAAGGGCCATTTCAAAAAAGCCAGTCTCTTCTCTTATACAGGGAAAAACACAAAAACAAAACAAAACCAGGCAATGGCAGTATCAGGAGGCAACAGGGACACTGCTGATCTTCTTTCCAGAAAATCAATCCAGTCAAATGTAATGCAAGATTTCTGACATTAATCAGCCTGTCACTAGTGAAAGCTGCTTACAGAAATAATTTCCATTGTGGTGGTTCCAATTACGAAGCAGATGAATTAAACGTTTTTGACAATTGTTTATAACACATTGTCTTTGGATTTGCCTTCACTGTTCAAGTCAAATGTAGTCCAGCTGAGCAAGCAGCAACATATTCTAACACCATGGCTTACTAGGTTTGAAATGGCCATCTGTTTTTGACCTAAAATACACAATGGCTTTGTGAAACAATCCACATTTTCCTGAAAGTCCTGCATTTTATGAATCACCAGGGCGCTCAACTCATTTGCCATACCCACGTTGGAATGCAAGGGGTTCCATTCGTAACGGAAGTGCTACTATCCCCATTTTTATTCTTTGCAAACACTGCGGTTAGTTATAGTCAACAAATGTGCATTGCATGCAAGATTAACTCTACCCACTTAATGGGAAGTTTTATTTATTTGACTTTTTAATAATTTATTTTGGTCTGGTTAATTAATTCCAGGTGCAGGCTAGATAGTTCAGTGGTTTAGGTGGCTATAGAGGCAGTGTTTGGGAGTTCAGTTCCATCCTCTGCATCCTAGAAGAGCCAGCATTTCTGGCACTGGGCAACTGGAACTGTCCCAGGATGCCGCCAGAAGGGAATGGTAAATCAGTTCCGCATATTCTGTACCTAAAACAACAATGAAAATGATCACCATAGATAGAACTGAGTTGACAGCACACAGTTACTTTTAATTTATACCAGATCATGGAGAATTCATTCATTCATTCATTCATTTAGCTACACCTTAAAAACAACAACAGCCAGCAGTAGCCTTTCTGAGAGATTCTGGGAGAATTCAGTGCTGATGCTCTGTTTTTACCAGGGCACTATTCCTTTAACATTTAACTGAGTTCCTATGAGAAAAGGCACACCGTTAAATAAAAGAAAATATACAAATGACTCACAATCCAGTCTTTTTCCTGCCTGCCCCCCTGAGGAGTGAGGGCAACCATAATTACAAGGACCAATCCAACTTTTGTTTATGTATGACAGCAGCAAGACAGATGCAGAGAATTCCAGGTCTTGGACGATAGTGCTCAGTTGTTTTTTGCTTTTGTGTGTGTGTGTGTGTGTGTGTGTGTGCGTGCGTGCGTGTGTGCGCACGCGCACGTGCATGTATGGGGAATGGGGGAGTCCTGGCAATGGAAGCAATCCATGCTGCAAGGAACAGGGAAGTCTATTCTGCAAGCATTTTTGCTATATGTAACTCACTTTCTTGGGGGGGGGGATGAAAATGGAAAACAGTCTTTTAAGACCCTAGGTTTCAGGGGAAAACAGACAGTACCCTCACTGCCTTCACAGCTGTACCCAGGCACTGCAGCCTCAATCTCAGTATGGCTTAAAGCATGATGAGTATTGTGGAGACATCTGTAGTGTTCATGTGCTTTCCCCCAGCCTTTTCACAAGTTATTGACAAACACCATGTCTGATTTTCCTCTATCGCTGCCACCAACTAGCTTCACTAGTAAATGAAAGCCGTCATACTGTTTTTAAGTTGAATAAAATATAAAAGAAGTTTATTGATTACAAAGTAGAATCAAAATCATTAACGGTAACGTGTTGGAGTATAAATGACAAGAAGACAAGAAGAATATAGTTCAAACCCACTCAAGTTTGATCACTAATAAAGCTGAATACATGCGCACCCACTTCCTAAGTTCACAAACTCTAAACACTTAGTTTTCTTCACACTCTAAAAATCCTATCTCTTCTTTAGCCCTATCTTTCTCTCTCAGACTCTGTCAGTTTCCCTATCTGCAAGTATAGGTCTTCCTGTCAGCCCCTATCTGACTAAAACAATGCAGAGCCTTAAATCCTCTCAGGCCACTCCCCAGACTCTCTCGTTGGTTTATAAACCACCAACCAGCACAGACACCTCTCATGCATTATTCATTATTAGAGGTAAACACTACAACATCATGCTTAAGGACTCACATGATCAGCTCTTGGTAAGACCTCTGATTATGTGCTTGCTGTAAGTGAACTATTCATATTTATAAGACTCCCATTTCAGCTCTTTGCGCACGTCATGGAGACTTCTGGGTGAGTAGTAAACATGGGATAGCATTTACATGAACTTCCCTCTCCACATGCTGTCAGGCATAAAGGACAATGCTGAGTCTCATCCATGCCCTGCCTTCTGATCCAGTTACAAGGAACTGAGTACATGAGATAGAATGGAACAGGGCAATCCATCCAAATACCCATCTTCTCTGTGATAGCTCTTTCCATAAGTCATGCACTGATCGCTCTTTCCATAAGTCATACATGTGCTCTATGATATCATCATGTTCACTAGGTGATTTCTGATTAGTTAGGAGGATCATGCAGTGAAGAAGCCCTTTCAGCTAGAAATCCCCAACACAATAAAACATCCAACCAGCAAAAATGTACAACTTTTTTTTTCATTTAGGCTTTTTTTTAAAAAGTACAGTGAAAAATATAGGTATGCATATTTCTCCTCTGCAGCCCCATAATGGGGTAACCCTAATTCCATAAGATGTGGCATGGCCTTGGCCCTCTACCAGACCACACAGGAAGTTGGCAGGAGCCAATATTACATGTGGAGAACAGAGCCTCCACCTGGAAACAGTGAGGAAGGCATGGGAAGCCAAATCTTCATGTTACCTTTTTATTTATTTATTTAGGCCAAAGGTGCCAGAAAGTTGATTTGGATTTACTAGAGATATACAGGCGATTTGCAATAAGCCAATGTGAATGTCTGACTTTCATTTAATTAATTAATAGCACACATCCATACCCTTTCCTGAAATACAGAAACACGGGGGCAATCCTGGAGTTAACCTAGGGTGAACATGATTGTGTTCACACTGAAAGTCCTTGGTGTCAAGAGTGTGTGCCTTGCACACAGGGGCCCATTAGGTGGATCTCAAGATTTTTAAGGGGTGGGAGGATGAAATAGGCCCAACACCGTGTAGGTAACCACTACATTCATTTGTTTGTTTGTTTGGAACAACTGAGCTGAATGAGGTGCACCATTCCTATGCAAGTGCTCCCAAGGGATTAGCAACCAGAGGTTGTGAATGAGGGAACAACATTGCACACCCATAGAGAACAAGGCCTTGCCAGTTCAACCAAAGTGCAGTCAGTTGCTGGAAGAGCCAACATCCTTCTCTTCTCCCTGACCCCATCCCACCCCTACTGCCCTTGCTTTCTTTCTTCTTGACATTCCTGGCTGAAGTGCAACCTGGTACATATTACATTTGCAAGGAAAAAGGTTTGGAATGTGAGGCATCCCAGGCAGAATCACTTCTTGGCATCTAAGCACACAGGCACGGTTTGCCTGGTGCCAAACTGTATTGAACCAGCTGCACACCATTCAGATCAAGATACTGTGTCTGGCTGCAAAAGCAGCCCTGGCGTTTTCTGCTGAACAAGAAGTCCCTTCCGCAGAGAAAACGAGAAAGGGTCTCTTCACAGCCATTCCCCAAAAAATCAAGTGTGGTGCATATGAGGCTAGAAGCCTAATCCTAGTCCCAAGTAAAGAATCAATGAGATCTACATATGGCTATTTAATACAGTAATTGGTTCTGTGGGGCTATTGATTTAGGTCAAACTGTTTTCATTCTCATCTAGGACATGATTTTAAAAAATTTGTTTAAACCCTCTTTACAAAGATGGCTGAATGATTAGTTCTTCCTTCATGTACCTGCCTAGGAAGACTCATGGTTCTTCCATGTAAGCCACAACAGTTTTCTGAGTACTGTAAAAGGTATTTTGGGGGACTAGTCTAGCAACCCAATTATGGAATGTCAACTCCATGGAAATCTTCTCAAAATTTACTCTCATATCCCTTTTGAGTACTAAGCAAATACACTTTGTTTTCCTGGTTTATCTTAGTGTTTGTTTGTTTTTAAACTTGTTCTTAGGTCCTACTTACTTTCAGCTCTCTGCTCTAAAAAATCTGGTTTTGGATCTTACTTTGGAGTTGTCTTATAGTTTAGCCTGACACATACTGAACATTTTACTTTTTGTAGTAGTATTATATGGTATTATAAGACAATTATTTGCTATATAGCAATATCAAAGGAAGGAAGGAAGGAAGGAAGGAAGGAAGGAAGGAAGGAAGGAAGGAAGGAAGGAAGGA
>JAHTLZ010000275.1:15929019-15987894 GCA_023846285.1 Phrynocephalus versicolor | reverse complement strand
TGCATCCTCTTTTTGCATTGTTTGTGGAACAAAGTCACCAACAAAAATGTCTATAACTTGACAATAAAATTCATGCCAAAATAAATGTGCAAAAACTCCAATATCTTCATTTCCATTAAAAAGCTACTTGAGAGACCTACATACACATCATATGTAGATGCACATTATACATGCACACACTATGCCCCAATGTTTTGTTGAGGTAAGTCTTGCACAACATAGCTGCTTAGCAAGGTCTTCAAAATTTCTAGGAGAAAAAGTGCTTCCCTGGGCAATTTATGGGTAGTCTGATATCTAGTTTGATCAAGAGAACCAAGTGCCCTCCTTCTGTTTGCTTCAAAGTACATGCCCAAACTCACTACAACTACTCCGCTCTCAAAAGATTCCCAGCGAACACACATCATTATATCTTCCTCTCTTTTGGTGCATCCATCCACTCATCCAGGACCAACATGAAACTTTCAGTCCTCTTTCCACATGAAAAGCAAGGAAGGAATGGAGGACAGTCCTAACCACCTTGACTAGGAATCAACTGAAATTACCACATAAGCTCATCCGATTTTGCCTGGTTTCAGAAGCTAAGCAGGGTTGGCCCTGGTTAGTACTTGGATGGGAGACCACCAGGGAATACCAGGTGCTGTACGTGCCTGGAGTAGGAAGTGGCAAGCCACTCCAGTATTCCTCCCAAGAAAACTCCATGGTCATGGTGTCACAAAGAGTTGGTCACAACTGTAACGACACAACACACACACAAGGATGGATAGGCTGGGTTTCCTGTAGCAGAAGGTGAGTGGGGAGAATGAGAAAGAATTCAGCAGCATTATGCTCAAATGCAGTCTTGTTTGTAGCTTGGGGTTTGGAAAAAGGTGGTATAAACAGGGGTGACCCCCCCCATTAGGGAGAATGAGGAGGATACCTCAGACTGTTAAGGGTGTTCCTTCCACTCTTGCCTGGTGGTGCTGAGTACTTTTTCTCTCCCCCCTCCCCCTGGAAGACAAAACCCCAATAACACCATCTGTACTAGACCCAATCCTTCTATATGTCAGGAGCCCCACTCCCACCCTCACCACAGAAACTGTAGTAAATCAATTCCTTGTTGATAAAGTAGAAACATGCCATTGTACCTAGTGGGTTTATAATGTTTTCTTTCATTAGGTAAAATACTCAGAGAAGAAGAAAAAATAAGTCTTATGTGAAGCAAATATTCATGCGATAGAGCTAATAGAAGGATAAATCACGGCAGTGACTCTCATAAAATTGAGGTGTAGACTAGAGATTCAATTTAAAGAGTAAAGGTAGGGGGGTCTGAACTGTTCTGCATTAAATTAGTTTAGCTTTCACGTGAAACTGCTATGAAAAAGTATAAACAGTTCCAGTTTTTCAGGACTCTGTAAATTTATATCCCAGCCTCCAAACATCAAAGTGATAAGTTACTCTCTCAATGTAGGGCCCGTTCTGCAGGTAAAACTCTCATTATAGCAATGAAGATTTTTCCCCCCCTCAGCAGAGGGGGAGGGCGAGAGAGAGAGAGATTTGTACTGTATATATTAAAACAAAGCTATAGAATCCAGACTTTGGGAAGGTACACTACACATTCTTCCCAGAATAAAATAGAACTCACACATAATCCTATTTTTTTCCCAATAATTTGCATCAACACAAAAATAACAATGCAGTCCTCAGCCACAGCCCATTTGGACAACACAGAACAGATGGAAACCATAGGGGTCAGCAGCTTGGGTGGGTTCAGCAGCCATATTTCTCACTATGGTCAGACTCGCTTTCCCTTGAGGCTACAACACTGGATTTAGGTGGGACCCCTCCCCCCCCAGGCCCACATTAAAATAAGTAAGAAGTGCATCTTTTCCTGGCTTGAACATGAAACCATGAACACGTCTCTAAAGCACAAATCTCCCACTTGTCCTTAAATCTGTGAAGATTCTCAGTCATCCAGATGAGATTATCAGGAAGTTGAGTCTCATGGCAACTGGACTTCTTTTCTTGTGAGACAGAAACATTTCGCTATTCATCCAAGCAGCTTCGTCAGTCTACAGATGCTCGGATGAATAGTGAAGCATTTCAATCTCACAAGAAAAGAAGTCCAGTTGCCATGATGAGACTCAACTTCTAGATAGCACTTGTCTTTAAGCCCTTTTTAAGGTTTTCTTTTAAAATCTGCTAGCACAGCCAAGGGCTGCAGTTCACTCTCCCCTGAATTAAGACATACAGTACTTTGTTATTGTATTCTCATGCTGGGAAGCATACGGATCTTCCGATGTTGTAAAACTGCAACTTCCATCACACTTAGCCAGCATAAGGTAGTAAGGAGAGATGATGGGAGCTGTATCTGAACAACAACTGAAGGGCCTTCAGTTCCCTCTCTTTTAAATGTAAACAAACGGCAATAAAAATGACAATATTCCATTCTGCCCAATGCATATCTACATATTTCCTACATTATACCTGTTTGACACAGTTCTAGTTGGCCTGGAGTCCAACTAGAACAGTGCCACTGAAATCAGCAGGGAACTACTGTTTCAACCCCAATATACACTCCTGTGATCATATTCTACATTTAACTCCCCTATAATACAGTGTATCTTCCTGTACAGTCCTTGTACTTTCCTAAAGATAAAATTGAGGGTTGAGCTATAGGTGTATGCTTAACACTCATAGGTTGAAATCCTTTTGGGTAGCTCTGCGCAGGCAGCATTAGTGATGCCATCATCAGTGGCAAATCACTGCTCATCAAAGACTTCATTTAGGGATTTTGAGTTACAAAGGACTTGGTTGCATTCTGTATGGGTCGTACACCCCCTCCAAAGGCCTCACCTCAAATCAGAGTTTCAAAAGGTTGTGGTTTTTTTGCACTATAACATAAATACTTGTGTGTGGTCAAGTTGATGTCAACTTAGGGTGACTCTTTTTACAATTTTCCAGATAAAGAATATGCTGAGTAGGTTATCAGTCCCTTCTTCCCAGGAGTCCCATAGGACAGTACAACTTGCCCAACCATACAAAGGGGCCCACTCCTTGGGGGAAAAAAGGGAGTGAGGAATCAAACTCCCAACCTGTAGGTTTTGCATCCAAGTAATCAACTCCTTGTAAGTGGTGTGGTAGCTCAGCAGACTAAGGCTTCGAAAACTCTCGACTGCGAAGTTGGCAGCTCAGCGGTTTGAATCCCGGGTGCCACACAGCAGAGCGAGCTCCCGCAGATGACCCCAGCTCCTGCCAACCTAGCAGTTCGAAATCATGTAAATGCAAGTAGATAAACAGGCACTGCCGTAAAAAGCAGGAAGGTAAAACAGTGTTTCCTTGCAGCCATGCTGGCCATGTGGCCGTGGACTTGCACAACACTGGCTCTTCAGCTTGAAAATGGAGTTGAGCACCGCCCCTAGAGTCAGACATAACCAGCACGCATGTGTGTGGGGGGGAACCTTTACTTTTCCCTTACTCAACTCCTTGAGCTTTCCAGCCACCAGTTGTTTTGCATTGCAATTTTATTTATTTATTTATTTATTTAAACTATTATTATTATTTTATAATAATAGGGCTTTGCCCTATGGCAAGAAAATAGATAGGGCACTAAAATATAGAATTTAGTCTACTAGTGAGTGTCAGGAAAATAAACGGCAACATGCCTTTGTCACGTTTCTCCTTCTCCATTTTCCTGGGGGGGGGGGGGGTGGAGAGTCCATGCCTTAGTTGGAACAGGTGGGGGTCGGTGCCATTTGCTCAGGGTGCCAAAATTGTAAGTTATATACTGGTCCCTGCTGGAAGGAGTAACAGTCTAATAATAATGGATAGGGCATTTACATGAAGTGAGTTTTACTGAGTTCAAGAAGACTGATTCCCTAGAACAGGGATCTAGCCCTCCAGGCCCAGCCGCCATAGCCGAGGATTGAGAACGCCTAGTTCTGGTTCTACAGTACGGGAGGAACCATACTGTATCCACCACGGCAGTACAGAACATGCTTAGGTTTGCATCTTAAAAGCACGCTGATGCTATAAAAATATTATAGTCTTTCTTACACAAGCGTATAGACCGCCTATTTGCCTCGGGAAAGTCATAAAGGGATCAAGGCAACAAGTCAAGGAAGTTTTACAAAAAAAAAAAAAAAACCTTCCTCCTCTTTTTCTACCGCCCATTTTTATTTGGCAACCGAAATGAGTGATATATGTTGGCGTGCAAACATGCAAATTAAGAACAACAGAAGCAAGATAATGGATTGGATCCAGAATCGGCCTGTTGTGGGTGGAGAGACTCCACTCGAAGAATGTCCCTGCAGCCGATTAGGGAGAGAATTCCTCTTCTGCCTGTCACCCACCCAAGTCATTTAACAGGCTACCCCTACATTCTCTACAGCAGTGGCTCCCAATCTTCCTAATACTGCGACCCTTTAATACAATTCTTCATGTTGTGGTGACCCCTTGCCCTGCTTGGAAGAGGCCAAAAGCCCCCTTTGGCAGGACACTGGTGCAGGTGCCACAGAGAACTGCCCTCTACAGGCACCCTCAGGCAATTGCAGCATCCGGTGCCATTGACCAACATCCCCTCCAGCCTATCAAGTTGTAACTCACTCTTTCCCCTTCCTCCCCCCTCCCCCTCCAGACCCAAGTCGTTTGTGCCTTTTTCTTCACTTGCACATGGCGACCCCTGTGAAATGGTCGTTCGACCCTCTTGAGCAAAGCACTTCCCCCCAAGTAGTCCTTCTGCAGAGGTCTAACTCTGGATCCAGTCCAGCCATTGGTGTGTAGGTGCAGTTGTTGGAAATTGGTTGCCAATGTTAGAGTCACTGTTACCGCTACGACAAAGCCAAAACCAAAGTAAGAAAATAATGAAGACAACATGTCATGGCACCTTCGAGACTAGCTGCTATGGAAGTGGTTTAAGTATCTGACTCCAGAGCCAGAGGTTAGGAGTTTGATTCCTGGCTGGGCCTCCCTGACAGGGAGTGCACTCAATGATCCCTACTAACTCTGCAGTTCTGAGATGGTGGTATTGGTGTTGGTGGTGATTCAAAAATACCAGGCATAGTCAGTCAAAATTACTATAAAAAATTGACTGGCATTATGTCACAGATACAAGTTTTAACTAAAACCTAAGTATCTGTTAAAATATCAGCACAGTACTGTATGTGTGCTGCTCTTAACAGCACTGTTTTTGGTAGCTCTGATGATAACATTTCTGAAACCTGCAACTGCTTGTAATAATGTATTAAATTTCTTGATATTGTTCCCAAAGCCCCAATGACAATGGGGACCACTGGGGTATATGTTTCATCCATAAACGGATACTTCAGTTGCCAGGTATCTGCGTATTGTTAGTTCGTCCAATTCTTTATCTTCAACGCTGGCATCTTCTGGAATTACAATGTCAATGATCCAGGTGTTTCTTTGTTTTGTTGCTACTGTGTCTGCTGTTCAAGGTGTGGATGAGGATGTTGATAATGGTGTGGTAAGCTTTCATGGACAAGCCCACTTTGCCAGGCCCTTCTGGAGGTGCCCTCAGATTGTGCTAATTGCTCCAGGGTACACAGGCTTGTTTTTTTTTTTTTTTACTTCCTGGGGTGCACAGTGGGGACTCAAACTCCCAACCTCTGTCTCCCTCACCGAGCCATCTAGCTACTCTGGGAACAGTTACTCCTGCAGGGAAAAATTCTAAGTATTCTCTTAGTGGTCCCTGGATCCTGTCTGAGAGCATTTTCACCTTTCCAACTGCAGGGAATGGGGAATGGCCATTCCAGCACTCAAAACAATTACTCTCATTTTATATTCCTATTCAAGGACATAATGCTGGATGAGAATCATGGAGTTGTAGTGCAAAAAAACAAAAACAAGCAAAACATAAGAACAAAAGAACATAAGAAGAGCCATGCTAGATCAAGCCAAAGGCCCATCTAGTCCAGCTTCCTGTATCTCACAGTGGCCCTACCAAATGTGTCTGGGAGCACACGAGACTAGATATCTGTCTCTTCATACCACTTCCCTGCACACACAAAAACAAAAAAAACTTTTCCAAACACTCAAAGCTTTACATATGTTTAGGCTAAGAGTAGAAGTTAAACACACTGAACTCAATGGAGATGTCACCATCGCCTTTTAAAGAATCATAGAGCTGGAAGAGACCTCAAGGGCCATCCAGTTCAACCCCCTACCATGCAGGAAACCCCCATCACAGTACCGTACTACCGACAGATGGCCATCCAGCCTCTGCTTAAAAATCTCCAAAGAAGGAGACTCCACCCCCCTCCTTTGTGGCAGCTATTTCCACTGCCGGACAGCTCTAACTGTCAGGA
Source organism: Phrynocephalus versicolor (assembly GCA_023846285.1). Taxonomy (NCBI): domain Eukaryota; kingdom Metazoa; phylum Chordata; class Lepidosauria; order Squamata; family Agamidae; genus Phrynocephalus; species Phrynocephalus versicolor. Next base: position 15,981,595 of record JAHTLZ010000275.1, on the reverse strand, counting down.
AGTTCTTCCTAATGTTCAAATGGAATCTTTTGTTCTAATGGATTTCACATCTCCATCATGGCTTGTAACCTGTGATGGGCTTCTCCTCTAGGAATCTGTCCAATCCCCTTTTGAAAGCATCTAGGTAGAATGCCATCACCACATCTTGTGGCAGGGAGTTCCACAGACTAACAACACGCTGGGTAAAAAAATATTTTCGTTTGTCTGTTCTCAGTCTCCCAACCCTCAGTTTGTGTGGATGTCCCCTAGTTCTGGTATTTTGTGAGAGGGAGAAGAGCGTCCCTCTATCCGCTTTACTCATGCCCTGCATTATTTTGTACGTCTCAATCGTATCCCCCCCTCAGGCACTAAAGAGCCCCAAATGTTTTAGCCTTTCTTCATAAGGGAGGTGCCCCAGCCCAGTAATCATTTTAGTCGCTCTCTTCTGCACCTTTTCCAGTTTCACTATGTCTTTTTTGAGATGCGGTGACCAGAATTGTACACAATACTCCAGGTGTGACCTTACATTATAATGGCATTATAATGTTGCCTGTTTTATTTTCAATCCCCTTTTTGATAATCCCTAGCATGAAATTGCTGCCTAGATGCCCTAAGCACCTCCGATCTCGCCTGATTTCAGAAGCTAAGCAGGGTCGGCCCTGGTTAGGCCTTGGACGGGAGACTACCAGGAAATATCAGGTGCTGTAGGCGCCTGGAGTAGGAACTGGCAAACCACTCCAGTATTCCTGCCAAGAAAACTCCATGGACAAGGGGTCACAAAGAGTCGGTCACAACTGTAATGACGCAACACACACACACACACACACACACACACACACACACACACACACACAAGCATGGAATTGGCCTTCTTCACTGCTGCCACACATTGGGTAGACACCTTCATGGAGCTGTCCACCAGCACACCAAGATCTGTTTCCTGATCTGTCACGGATAGCTCAGAGCCCATGAGTTGATAGATAAAGTTTTGATTTTTTGCCCCAATATGCATTACTTTACATTTGGCTACATTGAAACACATTTGTCATTTTGCAGCCCATTTCCCCAGTTTGGAGAGATCCTTCTGGAGCTCTTCACAATCTTCTCTGGTTTTTACCACATGGAAAAGTTTTGTGTCATCCGCAAACTTGGCCACCTCACTGCTTATCCCTGTCTCCAGGTCATTTATGAACAGATTGAAAAGCACCAGACCCAAGACAGATCCCTGGGGCACACCACTTTTCACCCCTCTCCATTGTAAAAATTGCCCATTGAGACCTACTCTTTGTTTCCTGGATCTCAACCAGCCCTCAGTCCAGAAGAGGACCTGCCACTGAATACATTGCAGCTTGCTCTTATGTCAACAGTTAGAGGGTTACAGCCTTACTGGCATTTCCTTGTATTCCAGAAACCTAGGCCGGTTCGTACCTGAGACATGCTACTTTTCATTTCATTTTCAACAGTCCCAAATAAGTTTCTCTTTAAGCTCCTACAGATGATCAAGCACAAATCCAGCACACTTTTTATTCCCTTGGTGCAAACTATCGGCAAAACCTTAGCACAACTTTACTTTGAGCCTTAGACTAACAGCACGTGAATAGATTAATACGCATAAATTCTGAGCTAATCAGGTCCCTTTACTTTAAATGTTGACACAGTATTATTTATATCCCATAAATACCTTCTTGACTAAAATTCATCCCAGGAGAATGGCATCACGCCAGCGCTATTCATATTTACTGTATTTATACAGTACAGTTGGCCAAGGATAATATTTAAGACAAAATATGCCTTAAGATATATACAGCATCCTTTTGCCTCCCCCGTTCCACAGCCCGCACACAACAGCTTTCCGTTGCTAAAAATATTTGGACTGAACTTTACAAAATGTCCCACAAAGACCTATCAAGGAATCTGTGCTGTGATATATAGTTGACTGTGAGTATAATTAGAGCATATTTGCAATACTTTGGCTGTAGTCAGTAACCGAACGCTAGTATCCCCATGGTAAAAAAAAAAGATTTTTGGGTGGAAGGCAGTCAGAAGGATGGCTGGTTCCCATGCCTTTCACTCTATGACCTCAGCATGTTTACAGAGACCTCATTTCCCCTCCCACTTCTCAATCCCTTGCCTCACGCAACAGCAGCAGCAGCAGCAATGGAAGAGTTAAAAAGTTTTAGCTCTGAAGGAAAGTCTCTAGCACTGCCTAACTCTGTATTTTCAGATCTTTCTCTGTCTCTCTGGTACTTCCCTCTCTCCCTTGGTCTCAAGCTCTCTGTCTCTCCCTGTGTATATGCTATTCTTGGCTGTATTATTTTGCTACAATTGCTTCTCCAGCCCAATATATATAACTATACAGCAGTGGAAAAACAGTTAACCCACTTACAGTGATCCTCCCAAGTAAGCATCGGCACAGCACAGCTGGCTCAAACTTCCAAGGGCCTCAGCTCTTAAACATCTGATGCTCCCTGTTGGCAGTTCCTTGCAAGCTACACTTGTCTTCCACAACTGTTTTTCTACAGAGTTGGCTTTGGATAGGATGATGATGATGATGATGATCAAACTCGTGTTCATCATCAGCATCATCAGCATCATCGCTGTTGTAATATAATGTGTGTGAGTGTTATGTCATTATAATAATAGGCAGGTATTTTATTTCTGAGGTAATATTTTGTTTTCCTCTGAAGACAAGGCATGTAGACTCATTCATTGTGGGAAGTCTTCCCTACTTTATAGGGAATAGGGGGGGAGCCATCTGCAGCAGAACTGAGGTCAAGAAAAAAAAGATAAAAATTTAGTGAAATGAAAAGGGGAAAAAAATCTGTTATGTTTACTGAGGAGCCTTTTCTCCCGTATAAACTGATCAACATTCCAAAGAGAAAGGCACATCTTCAGTTAACGAAATAGAATGATTTCTCTCAAAACTTGGAAAAGTTACTTTCTGAACTAAGGACAACTTCTGGGACAACAGCTGGGAGCTTCTAACTGAGAGTTGTAGGCTCAAAATGGAACTTCCCCAGGCTCTGGGTCCACTGAGGGTCAGTGCGGGTGGGCAGGCATTGTATGCACATGTGCACGCCTGTGCATGTTTCCTGCCTTGAGTTCTCTTCTGCATCTCAGTGTTTTTTCTAAAAATTAGGCCCGTGATCTCGCACATACTCACTCGGCCCCAGCCACTCATCTGACAAGCTCTTCCCTCCGGGCAACTAGGGTGGAGTGTGCATTTATCATAGGCATTCTGGACGGTGCCTTCGTTAGGACAATAAGAACCCTTTGATTGCCAGGCTACCCTTTCCCAGAGAGTGTCACCGAACAATTCAACAACAAACAGGAAGAAGCAACGGCAGGAGAGGAGGCGGCTGGCAGCCAAGAGGGGTGCCGAGATCTCTCTGGCTGGCATCCTGAAAGGAGAGTTCACAAGCCCCAACAAGCCTCAAAGCTAGACTTTTGCTGCATTCAAAATAAATAAAAGAGGCTACAACTGGAAGGTAGGATAAAGTTACCAAGGCAGCTCCGTTACCCATTGCAAGACCGAGTGTGTGCTTTCTAGGGGCAGATCAAGTTGGGCAAGAGACCAAAGGGAGGACAGAGGGGTGGGGGAAGGGAGAAACAAGAATGCAAATCAAATCAAAAGCCTAGGCATGCAGCAATGTTTTTCTCTGATTCATTACAAAAAGTTCTCTACCTCTTGTTTTTCTTTTCAGCTGCTGCCCTCCACCCCTGCATTAGAGGCAAAGCCATGTTAAGGGATTCATTAAGGTACATTATGTATAGAGCGCTGTAGGGATACAGTGCAGCCTCCCTAGCAAAACTGTGACTGCGTCAGCTGAATCAACTAAGGTTCTGTGCCAAGGAGGCTACTTCTGGAGAGCCATGTAGAACCTGGAACAGGAAAGCTGCAATCCGGTGCACCTTTCCCGGCGGGGAAAAGCGCCACGAGGCTCAACTGGTTGGACTTTTTGGACGGACGCCCAGCACTGCCGCGTAGAACTACGGGATGGGTTCACATGGCCAAAGCCAAGGTAGTGATGCCAAGCCCAAGCTGGGGGTTTTGAATTCAAGTCTTCCACCTCTTCCACCGCTGCCATTCTGCCTCTGGACCACAGTGGCTCCGAACCAATACACGAAGCCAAACTCCTCCGGGCTCTTAATTTATTTTTCAGAAAGGAGTGCACATAATTAGTTCCAGCTGAAACATTTGCAGACCATGTCCAGGAAGCCGGACTTCACCAAAAGGAAAAAAAGCAGGGGAGGGAAATGCATTTTATTTTTATTTTATTTTTTTGGAAGGAGGAAGGCAGTATCGTTTTTCTACCTGGAAATAAGGTTGCCCCAAAGGAGAATGTTTTCTAAATTGAAAATAGAGACCCTCCCCTGGCACTTCCAGGAACCCTCCTTTTTGGGATGGGTGTGTGTGTGTTAAGCCAGGAGCTTTAAGAAACTGGGATGTTGGTCTGGAGATGGCTACTGATCTTGTTTCTCTTCCCCGCCCCCGCCCCTTGCTTTTTCTTAACAGAAAAGAAACCCTGCACAATTCAGAGAAGAGATCAGTTTTAGAAGCTACCAGCTGACCCAGGAGATAGGAGGGCGATAAGAGAACTGGACAGGGCTTGGGGAAAGGCGGTGGGGGCGTGCGTGGGGTGGGGGTGGGGTGCGAGCAGCTTAACAAAAGTCGACTAATCCTATTAGGGGGAGGTTTGTTGACCCAGGTGCTGGCGAAAAGAGGAAAAGGGGAAACTTACACTGATTGCTGGCTAGTGGCGGGGTGAGCTGGGCGCATCCAGCCCGAAACAGAGTGGGAAACTACGGTTCCCACCCCCACCCCATCCCCCGAGGAAAACGCTGAGAAAACAAACACGGGAGAATCGGAGAAGGAGGAGGAGGGGAGATAAGGAGCCTTCTTAACATCTCTGGCCTGGGGAGGCACCGGGCCCTCCCAAACGTGGGGGCGATCGCGACACGAGCATCGCCAAACGTCCCACGCTGGTGTGTGTGTGTGTGTGTGTGTGTGTGTGTGTGTGTGTGAGAGAGAGAGAGAGAGAGAGAGAGAGAGAGAGAGAGAGAGAGAGAGAGTGAGTGAGTGAGTGAGTGTAGGAGGTGTTTGACGATTTTGAGCCTCCTTCCTCTTTCCAAACGCTCTTAAGAAGAGAGAGAGAGAGAGAGAGAGGCCAGTGAGAACGAGAATTACCAAGTGGGAGAGAGATCGCCTGCCCCAGAAAGCAGCCCTCCTGGTCTAGGGGTTTAGAGGGGGCGGACTGACACGCCAAGGCAGCAAGAGCGAAGCAGAAATACTTCGCAGATGCCCAGAGGCACCCCCCCCAAAAAAAAAATAACACACACACACACACACACACACACACACACACACACACAGAGAGAGAGAGAGAGAGAGAGAGAGAGAGAGACGCTTCTTTCTGCCCTTGCGTTCCCTCCTCCCTCCACATGGCGCTGCAAAGTCAAATCGGGCCAAATCGAAAAGGCAGCCCGGGCTCGAGTTGCAACCTCGAGGACGGCTCCTGAAGCCCAGGTCGGCAGACCCTCCTCTCAGCCAGTCTCACACAGGACAGGTTCTTGCTTCGTGCCCTTGTATCTCCGAACCTAAAATAATGCGGAGCGGACAACCGCTCGCGGGGTACGGGGGGGGGGAGAGGTTGGATTTTAGAGAGCTCGGTTTCCCACACACAGCTCTGCCTTTCTACAACTTTAAAAGCTTGGAAGGTCGGGCTTGAAAGAAGATCACCTTCCCGAAACGTCACCCGGCGGTTTTGACGAACCAGGGATGGATCAAGCAGGCACCCACCTGCTTTTTCCAGGACGCACGAAACCACACCACACGCCAGCCACTTTCCACCACCGCTACCGCTACCGCCACCCCCCTCCAAGCGATCGGCGTCGGCTCTGCCAAACTCGCGCGCACACGCGCTCGCCCGGGACGCTTTGACACTTACTTGCGGACGAGAAATTAGGCCGCAGGTCTATTTTGTAAACCTCCTTGGCGTAATATTCCTCCTCGCTCCTCTCCTTCTCGCAAGTGGCGGCTCGGTGGTTGGCTTTCTCCTGCAGCAGGTCCCTCGTGCTGTTGTAGATCGAGATGACCTCCGGAGGGACCTCCTCAGGCTCCGGGTACTCTTCCGGAGGGCTGGTGAGTTTCAGTTTGCTCAGGATCTGCCCTCGGATCGCTTCGATCCTCTTACGCATAAACTGATCCATGTCGAGGGTGCTGCAGGTCGAGAGGGCGAAAGCCACGGTGGCCAGGTCCAAGGTCAGGAACACGCTCCAAAGATAGCAGTGCATTTTGGAAAGATTTTGTTTGTGGGTTTTTTTTAAAAAAAATTAAAGTTAAAATATTAAAATTAAAAAAGTACCACACTGCTTTTCCACGCGTCTTCTTCTATTCCTCCTCCGCTTTTTGAAGCGCTCCGCGATGTTCTGCTTAAGTGGAAGTGTGCAAACCAGACCGAGGTTCGTAACTCTCTCAAGCTATATATAGTGTTTAAACGCACCCGGTCGCCGGTCCAAACAGAAGCGTCGATGGCCAATCTCCCAAACCGCTTGCGATCCGGGTCCCGGTGCGGGGTTTAGAAGCAGACGCGACGTTCCAGCCGAGGTGGCGAGTCCGAGGGAAGGTCGCTCGCCACAGGTTGGCGATCGAGGACTTTTAGATGGGGTGGGAAAGGACCGGGGTGGGGGTGGGGGTTAGAAAGGCGACAGGTTGCCAAGCTTGGTTCCCAAACAGGTTGCTTGCTACCACTACGGCAAGCAGATGCTTCTGGTTTCCCCCCTTCCCTTGCATTACCAAGAAGCGCAAAGGGGGGGAGAGAGAGGTTACCAATAAGTCCCCGGAGGAGAGTTAGAATAACCACGTCAATGCAAAAAGTTTCTTAGGGAATAGGAGGGAGTGGCGCGGGGGGGAGGGGAGCAGGAGATGTGGGTCGTTGGGGGGGGAAAGGAGAAACCTCTCTGAAACTGCGGGCGCCCTGGCGGAGCCTGGGCTCACCACTTCCCCCCGAAAGCTCCCACGCTCTTCAATTGAGATGGCATCGGTTGGCAAGCGGAGAAAAACCCGCACGGACGAGGGGGGTGGTAGAGGAGGAGGAAGATGCGCCCCCTTTGGCCTTCTCTGGGGCAACGTGCCCCGAACCTTGGGCCCGAGGTGGGGTGGGGGGACGGCAGTGGGGAGCCCCCAACTGCGTGCGCACGGGGAGGGGGACCCGCCTGGCGTCTCTGCCGGGTGAAGCCGCCGCCGCCGCTGCTGTTGCGCGCCAGGGACGGGCGGACGCCTCGAAGGTGGCGGTGCCGGCGGGTGCCTTCTCCGCCCGCCCACGGCTGGCGCTCTCCCGCTGGGTCCTCTCCTGCCTCTGCCTCCTCTCCTGCCTCTGCCTCCTCCTCCTCCTCTTCCTCTCTCGTGGACGTGGGCAGCCGGCCGAGTCGGCTTGGCTTGGCTTGGCTTTCCCCGGGACCCTCGAGCTGCTCCGGCTTGAGCCAAGCCACCAAGCCGGTCCCCTCCCGCCTCTTTCTCCCGCCTACTTCCAGCTGCGCACAACTTTTCTTCTCTCTCTCTCTCTCTCTCTCTCTCTCTCTCTCTCTCTCTCTCTCTCTGTGTGTGTGTGTGTGTGTGTGTGTGTGTCTGTGTGTGTGTGTGTGTGTGTGTGTGTGTGTGTGTGTGTGCGCACGCGCTTCCCCCTTCCACCTCTCGGGGCTGCCTCCTCAACAACTGTCCCTCCCCCAAAATAAAATAAAATAAAACTAGCCCCGCCGACAAGACTCAGAGGCGCGGCTGTTTCCCCTGGACGCGCGCGGATCCGGGAGTGCTCCGGGTAGCCTCCCTTTGCAGGCGCTCCAGCCTCGACACCTTTCCTCCCTGAGACGGTGGTAGTGGTGGTGGCGGCGGCGGCGGCGGCTCTGCCCGCGGCGCCTTCCCTCCCGGCTTTTTAAACGCAGCCCCTCCAAGCGGTCCGGTTGGCTTTTCCTCCCTCCTCCTCCTCCTCCTCCTCCTCGCGCTGCTCTTGCCCCGTCGCCTCGCACCCCCCCCCTTTCTCTCTCTCTCCGAGCCCCGTCTGAAGTTCCTCCTCGGAGCCCCCCCTGGGCTTGCTCGGGCGGCCAGGGCAGAGCGAGGAGAGCGAAGGAGCGCCTTGCGCCAGCGCGCAACAACATCGCGAGCTGGACGGGAGAGGGAGAATTTATAGTAGGGTTCGCCCTGCACCGTCTCTGTGTATGCGCGTGCGTGCGTGTCGGGGTTGCCTCCCCACCAAAAAAAGGACGCGCGGGGGTTGCGTGCCGGCGAGGGAAGGGGGCAGAGCTTTCCCGTTACGGCGGGGCTGAGCCTTGCCTTCTGGCCGTCGGGCCGAGTCGTCCCCCTCTGCGCCAGAGCCAGTGGCTCCGTGGGGAAGCTATAGAGCCTGGTCTTCCAAGACCCTTCTTCCATGCCAAGAGGGATGGGAGTAATAGCTAAAGGTAAAGGTCCCCCCCCCCGCACATGCGTGCCAGTCGTGTCCGACTCTAGGGGCGGTGCTCATCTCCGTATTCAAGCTGAAGAGCCAGTGTTGTGCAAGTCCGTGGCTCACTCCGCTGCGTGGCGCCCGGGATTCGAACCGCTGAGCTGCCGACTTTGTAGCTGACAGTTTTTAGCGCTCTAGCAGCTGAGCCACCTCGCTCCTCTGGAGAGTAATATACATGGGTCCAAAATGCCGTCAGGGCCCTGGGGCGAAAAGGCAGCCTCTCCTACCCACTCTAGGGGCAAGAGTCTCCACCAAGGAAGGACAGAAGGTGGGGTCCCCCCCCCAAAAAAAGGAAATTGTTCATGTTTTCAAAAACAGAGGGTGTGAATAGAGCCAGGAGGTGGAATTGCTTTATTTCCCTGTCCGCAATGGGGCTAGATAGCTCCCAGAATTAGAGAGATGGGGTTTTGGAGTTCATTTCCCCACTTTGGAAGATCAGTCTGTGTGGCCTTGGGCAAGCTGAAAGGGGTCACCATAACACATCATCCACAGCTCACTAGCATTATTGATGAACTTGGCTGGACAGCTTGTTGAGTTGGGCATTGGGCTGCAGAGCCAGATGTTGGGGATTTGTTGTCCCTGCTGTGCATCCCCGGATAAGAGCCAGTTGTGCAGCCTTGGGCAAGCTGTACAGCCATAAGGCAAATCCAGAAGAAGGGAATGATAAAACATGACTACTCTGTGCCTGGAAAACCCTGATAAGGGGTCACCATGAGTCTGAATGGACTCAATGGTATTTAATTATTAAGCAGGAGATGGTCCTCCTGGTTTGGGTGCCCTTTAAAGCTTGATGCCTTGTGGGGAGGGGAGGTTGCCTTACCGCAGTCTCAGCCCTGGGAATAGATTTCTTGCAGAGAAAGCTACTGAAGCTAGTTCATTGAATCAGGGCCTTATAAGGGCAGCACAATCCCATCCTTCTTCCTTGGAAATGAAAGGAAGAGCAATAGAATTCAGAAGTCGGCTTTTCCCTCCATGAAAGAAATGTGTGTTCGTCACATTTGCACCCCACCTTTCATCCAACGCCCTTCTTTGTTGTAGATCAACTTGGTGTGGCGGGTCACCCTGAGAGAGTATGTGTGACCCCAAATCCTGGACCAGTGCTCTTATAGCTACATCACACTGGCTCTTCAGAAAAACAAAATCAGAAAATGAACGATCTTAAAGATTTGTTTTAAGAAACTATACATGAAAAACACCACATTGTGGTTAAACGTGGTCCCCAAATCTTCATGACCCGGAAGACCAATTAATGACATCAGGGAGATGTGAATCTTCCCCATAAAGTAAATTAAAGACCAGCACAAAATGTGGTTTCAGTACTGTTTCTGGTACTTCTCATTCATTCATTCATTCATTCATTCATTCATTCATTCATTCATTCATTCATTTTATAGCTTTACATAAGCATAATCAAACAAAACACTTTCAAATATCAGGAAACTACTATTCAGTTTTTCTTTATTCTTTCCTTTAGATTCCTGCATCATGCAGAGGAGTGTGTGTGGATTTAGTATCCTCATAGGCCTCTTCCAATCCCATTATTCTGCGATTCTATTCCCTAAGAAATCAGTGCCTTTGAATTGTGTGTCACGCTATCTGCAACCTCTTGAATGGTACACGGAGTAGAACAAAAACAAACAAACAAACAAACAAAACAAACAAACCATGAGATGGGAGGATGGAGAATTACATGGTATTGCAAGGACAGCACCCTGTTTGTACCTAATAAGTCTTGGAAGGAAAGTTAAAATTAGTTGGTATATTTAGCTTGGAGAAGAGAACACTAAATAGAAAGGGAACATAAACAGCAGGAGTGAGGATTTATGTTAGCAAGGAAGGGGGTCTTAAAGAGGCTCTTATTTTTGTTCTCATGTTATTTTGTTGATTCCCAAAACAGCCTCTTAAACACAAATGTTAATGAAAGAGAGGGACACCAAAGTTTTCCGCCCCCCCCCCTTTTCATTTGCTCTTTCTTTCACCCCTTGTCTAACAACTGGCCTAGGAATTTCCCTCCTCCAATAGTGTCACAAGGGTTACTGTCAGCAGCCAATCAAAAATTCAGAAAAGAGGGGGATTTTGAAGCCAAAGAAGGGTCTGAATTGGTTGGAACCCAGTAAGAGTGTTCCCTCTTTGTTTAATTATGTGGGTGTACGTGTTCCTGACATCCTTCTCTATTATTGCTTCTCTGCCTGGTTACCTGCCTGTTCTTTGGTCCTTTCCTTCCCACCCACCCCCTCAATTTCTTTTTCCTGCAACCTGCTGGACATGAAAAGATTTCTCTCCCCACCCCATCCCTAAAAAAAAAAAGAAAAGAAAAGAAAATATCATCTGATGGACTGAGTCCAACAGGCTGCAGCAAAAAGAAATCTCATAGAGATGGGGAAATAAATTACTAGAAATTTATTTACCAGAAATTGAGAGGCCCAAGGCTGCTTACATAATAAAACAGTATTTAAAAGCGAAAAATTAAAAATATGCAAATATTAAAAAAACTATTTTAAAACAGTAATATGAGTAATATTAAAACAAATTAAAATTAAAATGGAGCAGAATGATTCATTTAATGCCTATCTCAAACCACCAGTCATTAAGGGCGCTTTTACACAACCTCTAAAATCCGCGGACAACTTAAATTCGGACCAGAGATCATGGGGTTTGTTCCTCTTCCTGAGTTCCCAACCTTCCGCACTTCATTGCTCCTGTCTGCAGTGAGGGGAGGGAGAAAAAAAGGGAGAGAAGAATGCAGGCTCACCTCCGCACCAGAGCAACCCGGTATGGATTCCTGTCTCTTAAAGGGGCGGCGGATTGCCTTCAATCTTTCCCAACAACAAGGACTTTTCCAAGGAGTCCTCTCTCCTCATGAGGTGGCCAAAGTACTGCAGCTCCAGCTTCAAAATCTGTCCTTCCAGTGAACATTCAGGGTTTTCTTTCAGGATGGATAGGTTTGATCTCCTTGCAGTCCAGGGGACTCTTAAGACTCTCCTCCAGCACCACAGCTCAAAAGCATCAATTCTGCCGCGATCAGCCTTCTTTATAGTCCAGCTTTCACTTCCATACATCACTACTGGAAAAACCATAGCTTTGACTATCCTGACCTTCGTTGGCAAAGTGATGTCTCTGCTCTTTAAGATGCTGCCTAGGTTTGCCATTGCTTTCCTCCCAAGAAGCAGGCGTCTTTTAATTTCGTTGCTACAGTCGCCATCTGCAGTGATCAAGGAGCCCAGGAAAATAAACTCTGTCATTGCCTCCATTTCTTCAGTGTGACATCCTTTCAAATATTTAAACATACTCATAGCTATCATATCCCCTCTCAGCCTTCTTTTTGTAAGGCTAAACATTCCCAGCTCCCTAAGCCGCTCCTTGTAAGACATTTCTTCCAGACCCTCAATAATCTTGGTCGCCCTCCTCTGGACCCACTCAAGATTGTCAACATCCTTTTTAAAATTGAGGAACACAGAACTGGACACAGTACTCCAGATGGGGTCTGACCAGAGGAGAATAGAGTGGTACTATCACTTCCCTTGATCTAGACAGTATGCTTCTGCTGCAGCCTGCTGCAAAGGTATATACTGTATAAGGTTTTCTTCCCTCAAATGCCAGAATAATATGGCAGGTCTTGGTACAGTGTACCTGGACACTGAAAAGTATTTTTTTTTTCCTCAGGGAACAGAGTATATCTTGAAATAGTCCTGATCATATTGATTTAAGAGCAGATTTGGGTCAAACATTATGAGAGATATTTTGACAGAAAGATGGGCATGGTAAGAGAACATGTTAACAGTGATGTGCTCAGCAGAGGGTGGAGAGCCATTTGTTAAGAATGCTCAAGCTCCAGGATTCGTGCATGAAAGATGCTTTCTCAACTCTGTGATCCTTTAATTTAAAGCCAGAAATCTCATCCCTAATGTAAACAATTCCACACTACTGCAGTGCCTGGAGCATAACATGTGATGTAGCTTTATTTTATTTTATTTTATTTTATTTTATTATTTTATTTGTATGCCAGGGATCCAAGGGAGCTGACAAATGGACTGAAAAAAATATACAGATAAAAACACAGTAAATTACAACATTAAAAACCAATTAAACATATAATGGCCAGGAGGCCTTTGGTGTTTGCTTAAGAATTGCATAACTTGCCACAGCTAATTGCATCCAATTGACAAGGTGCCAGGGCAAAGCTTGGTTGCACAGCTGTGTTCATGACAAGGCATGAGACTGAGATATGCCACAATTATTCAGGACAAATTATGTAAACTTTATGCGAGTACCATGTAATAATAAAAAGCAGGATAGGAACTTAAAACTAGTTTAAAGACACTTGAAGAGCCATCAAAAAGAACAGTTGGCCAAAGCATGCCGACTGTACATAGATGTAATGTTGTACGCACACCAAATTCACGTTATCCAATTCCCTTACCTGAACGGCTGAACTGGCTCTACCATTAGGCAGACACGTCAAGTGGCAGATGCTGAGGGGCAGCAACAAGGAACTGGGGAGGGGGGGCAGAGCTGTGTGCTGTAATGCTCGACGATAGCTAACCTGCTATCATCAAGTGTGAGGAAAGATCCACTGCCATCTCAAGAGTTGAGGAAATGGCCATTGGCCTGTGTTTGTTGGCTTCTGGCAATGAGCGGAAAGCGGTGCCCTTTTGATCTTTGCCTCAGGCCACAAAATATGTTTGGCTAGCCCTGCTCCAACCCTCGGAAAATTAGATGTGGAACAGGTGGGGATATACAGGAAATCATCCTCGCATAACTCAGGCTGTAGGTATGGGGTACTAAACATATTGGCTGCGATATTTTTGGAACTTGTAGGTGCATCTTCCCCTGTAGTCCATGCATGCATCCTCACTACATCTGTAGAAGTGTTACATGTAAACTGGGCCTGTGAATCCACAGGGCAGTAGACTCTTTAAGTCAACTCTGACATAATCCTCACTCATACATCTTAGCAAGCCCCTTTTGCTTCAAATCTTTTGCTCTGCAACCAGATACCCGACAGCCTGCCTTACCATCTTTGAAATTGTCTGTATTGGATGTCATCTACACTGGCAGCCACCATTATATCTTCTGGATTTAAATTCCAGAGGCACATGTAAAAGAGATACAGTACTTTCTTTTATCTGCCAGAGTTTCCACCATTTTGTTTCATTGGGTGACCCCCAAATTAAGTAGCACTGACAGGAAAAGGTAGGAGGAAGTTGATACAGAAGAAGTAACTCATTCAGGTGACTGAACTCTTGCTAAGATTCTTCTTTAATGAAATGCTTTATTTATACAAAATACCCCCCCAAAACCACCACAAAATACAAATTACAAAGAAAACAAAACATCAACAACAGTGCACCCCTTCACGGGCGGGACCATTCTTCTTATTAACATTCATTATCCTCCCCTCCAGAACTGAACTGATAATTGCGTGGAAGCTTTACTCTTATCTCTTACAAGCACATATTAAATAAATCTACCCCAAATCTCATATAAAATATGTCTTTTTAACTCTCCCTTTTTAAGTGGGGAAAAGGAGGGTGTGAAGCTTTTTGAAGGGAAGACACAGCATGAGAGGAATGTACAAATTCTTCCTAATGTTTAAAGATATTCCATTTGAATGTTAGGAGGAATTTAATGATGTTAGAGCTGTTCAGCAGTGGAATATGCTGGCACAGAGGGTGGCAGAGTCTCCTTCTTTGGAGTTTTTTAAGCAAAGGCTGGATGGCCATCTGTTGGGCATCCTATGATGGGGGTTCCTGCATGGCAAGGGGTTGGACTAGATGGCTCTGGAGGTCTCTTCCAAATCTATGATTCTATGATTCTAAGAAGGTGGGAGATTTGTAGGGATAATTAAGTCAATGGGTAGGCGATTCTCCCTCTTCTTAGTCATAGATTGGTTATGCCCTTTACATTTGCTTAGGGAACTTGGGGTTCAGAACACATGTATTTCCTTACAATGAAAAACTAATTTGATCACTTAACATTAATACATAGAAAATATAAAATGAATATTTTCCAGGCTCCTATGTCAATACAATTATGCACTGTAGGTTTTTTTAAAATTACAATTTACTGTTTCTTCTGAAAATAGAGACACCTGGAAACTTACTGCATTGAGTATAAGAATCTTCTGTTTCCTGTTAATGCAAAAATTATGTGATGAAGTTCTTTAAAAAAAACCCTTCTCGTGGTTTCTTTTTACATTGTTAACTGCAAATTCTCTGTGTAAACTATAAAGGTAATGCTCTTTCTGGGTTTGCTGACGACCAAATTATTACATAAGATGGCTGGCCATGTTTCATACACTAAAGACCATTGTTGGAGTAGAAATATGTTTTGGAATTTAAGAGGTAATTTTCGTAAGCAGCAGAGGGACGGCAAGCGTCAGACAATTGCACAATTTCCCTTCTTTGAGGAAAGGAGGCTACTGTAGTAAACTGGTCCTGAAGTACTCTTTTATGCAAGAACTGTTTAATTTGTTTTCTTCCTCTCTCAGTAAAGTTATATGTTAGGTCCAAGGAGGTCCTTGCAAAGGTCCAGAGAAAAGGAACCCACTACAGTAAAGCAAGCAGAGTTCACAAGATCCCCAATGTAGTGGTTTATATGAATTGCTGGACTGCTTGGGAGTTCAGTTCCTCGCTGTGTCTCTTTGACAAGGGCTGGACTGAATGACACCTCAAGTCCCTTCCAGCTCTGCAGTTCCGATATTATTATTGAATTATTATTTATATGGACATTTTGGAGCAATAAGAATGACCACAATCTCTGGCTGAACTGCTGAGTACACCACTGATCATTTGCTAACATGCCTGTTGACAGTGATTCCCAGCCTTGCATCTGCAGATGTTCTTAGACTAAAATCCCCCAAAACCTTCACCACTAGCTGTGCCGGCCAGGATTTCTGGGGCTTATAATCTAGGAACACCTAGCAACCCAAGGTGGAAAGCCACTGGTCTCGGAGAAGCTTTGCCCAGACTTTATAGAGACTAGAGACCCGTAGGGTTTCTACTCAGACCCGGGGCTTCTCTGTGGCTGCCCCACGACTTTGGAATTCTATCCCAACCGAGATCTGCCTGGTGCAATCCCTGCCTGCTGTTCGGCAAGGCTTAAAGACCTGGCTTTACCAAGAGGCCTTATTTTGGGGGCTATCATCTTTGTTGAGTTTTGCCCGGACATGTTAGTTTAGTTTGTGCCTATGTTTTTTTTTTCTATTTTAATGGGCATTTGTTATACTGTTTCTATTGCTTATTGGCTATTGTTTACCTGTTACTTTGTTTTTGTGTGTCTGTTCACTGCCTTGCGTTGTTTTTATACAAGCAGGTGGTATATAAGTGTCAAATAAAGTAAAGTAAAGTAGAGTTGGTGAAGGTTGGGTGTGTAAAAGGTGTGTTGAGTGAAGCCCTGGAGACCTCCTCCTAAAGATGGAAGCCTGTTGTCAGTACCAGGCCTTGACAACTCTAGAGAAAGCAGGGTAGGAGACAAGAGAGTTGGGAATGAGACCAAGGGTGTCGGGGCACAAGAGCTGCTTCACTTGGCAATTAGAGGACCAGTAGGTGGCTTTATATCTCGACCTCCCTAAAGAGCACAAAGTATTTTGCCTTCTGGGAGGCACAGCCCCCCTCTGTGAGAGGCACAGCAAACACCACTTTGCCTACACTCCCCCACCACTATATTTATATACACCAATGATATAAATCAGTCTTTTCACTTTCATACAGCTGCTCCATTTATTCATTTCAGAATCCTTACAGATTATTCTGTAGCATTCCAAATTAATCCACCTTTAAAATAAAGTGGGTAAGCAGCTGCAAAGGCCACCCAGGCTTAAGGTTGTCCCTCAGCTGTCCCTCGTTCAAAAACCCCACGTTTCTGGTGTCCCAGTGGCTTTCATAGAGTTCCTTGCACACTCACAAACCAGTTGTGTGGGGGAACACATGTACAGTAAAAGAATGCATGCTAGCAGGTGCAACATAACTGAATTCTGTTCATATCGAAAAGGGCTAGAAAAGCGCCAGTCTAAGTAAAATCGCTTTCTGAAGGTGCCCTTCTACTTTGGAATCCAAAGGTAACTGGATTATCCCCTAAACCAGTGGTTCCCAACCTGGGGGGGTCAAGACTCCTTTTGGGGTCCAACAACCATTTCACAGGGGTTGCCATGAGTCACTGAAGAAAAAGGCACAAATAGCTTGGGTCTAGAGGAGGAGGGGGAGAAAGGAGGGAAAGAGTGAGTTACAACTTGATAGGTTGGAGGCGATATCAGTCAATGGACTGGAGGCTGTGATTGGTCAAGGGTGCCTGTAGACAGGGTAGAGGGAAGTTCTCTATTGCACCTATGGCAGTGGCCTGCCAAAGGGGCTTGTGGCCTCTTCCAAGCAGGGCAACGGATCACCACCACATGAGGAACTGTATTAAAGGGTCATGACATTAGGAAGGTTGGGAACCACTGCAAAACACACATGGATCCCCCTAACTTTACCTGGTGGTTCCCCATCCTAGGACTGACCAGGGTCAACCCATCTTATTTTCTAAAAAGAGATGAGATCAAGTGTGTTCAGAGTACAGTAATAAGATGAATTTGGGAGCCGAGGCCAACAACATCTAAAGGGCCACACACCCTCATTGCTTCTGAGCTTCAGATGTTAAAAGAATCTACAGAAAATAAAGTGCTTGAAGACATCAATACTGGCAGGGGCAAGCACCCCTAGCTGCCTGCCAAAAACATTTGATTAATCAAGGAAGCAATTTGGCAGAGCAAAATTAAGGCTTCTGCTGAGTGAGGGTTTTCAAAAATGCAATCTTCACAAAAAGGCGAGTTTAACCTATCTCATTTAATGCAGTGTAGATGAAACGCTCTTGTTGTATCTCAGCTACTTTTAAAGCTTCTCTCAGGAACTACTCACAGGGGGGTGAAACAAAGTACTTCCACATGATGCCTTCTGGCCACTTTGGAGGATTCAATCAAGCATAAATGGTCTGGCACACCTTGGCTTAGCAGTTCAGCTCACCAGTGGTGGCTCCTGTGGCTTCAGTGTTACATTACCATCTGCAGAGACTGAAGGCAATTATTGCCAGGCCATATGCGTGAGAGTGTGTGTTGTGTCATTACAGTTGTGACCGACTCTTTCTGACTCCATGTCCATGGAGTTTTCTTAGCAGGAGCACTGGAGAGGTTTGCCAGTTCCTACTCCAGATGCCTACATCACCTGGTATTCCCTGGTGGTCTCCCATCCAAGTACTAACCAGGGCTGACCCCGCTTAGCTTCTGAAATCAGGCGAGATCAGATTTGCTTAGGGTATCTAGACTTAATATGACCATGGCTATATGGACATATTCATAACTATGGATGGGATTTTCCAGTTTTTTAAAACTACAATACCCAGACATTTGCATTATCATCTCTCTCCTCAGTCTTCTTTTCTCCAGGCTAAACATGCCCAGTTCTTTCAGTCTTTCCTGATAGGACTTGGTTTCCAACCCCCTAATCCTCTTTGTTGCCCTCCTCTGAATTTGATCCAGTTTGTTATCATCCTTTGTTAAGTGTGGTGTCTAGAAGTGGACAAAGTACTCACGATGAAACCTAACTAGTGCTGAACAAAAGGGAACTAGCACCTTGCAGGATATGGAGACTATACTTCTGTTAATGCGGCCGAAAATAGCATTTTCCTTTTTTTCTAGCCACATCACACTGTTGACTCATATTCATCTTGTGATCTAAGAGGATTCCAAGATCTTTCTCACTCACAGTATTGCTGAGCCAGGTATCTCCCATCTTGTAACTGTGTGTTTGGTCCCCCCACCCCCAGGTGCAGTACTTTTCTCCCTGTTGAATTTCATTCTGTTGTTTTTAGCTCAGTGCTCAAGCCTATTTTGATCCTTATGAATTTTGTTTCTGTCTTCCAGGGATTTCACCTAATTTTATGTCTTCTGCAAATGTGATTAGCATTCCCTTCAGCTCCCCATCCAGGCCATTAATAAAAATGTTGACGAGCACTGGGCCCAGGACTGAGTCGTGGGGTACCCCACCAGTTAACTCCCCCCAGTTTGAGGAGCCATTAATCATCATCCTCTGAGTACATTTCTGTAGCCTATTCACCTGACAGTTGTTCTATCTAGCCCACACCTAGTTAGCTTGCTAATCAGAATATCATGAAGCATTTTGTGAAAGGCTTTGCTGAAATCAAGATAGACTATGTCTGCAGTATTCCCTCTGTCTATCAGGGAAATTATGTGATCAAAACATTAGATTAGTCTGGCAGGATTTGTTTTGGACAAATCTGTTTGGCTCCTAGTTATTACTGCACTGTTTGCTTGCATAGTGATCGCTTTATAATCTGCTTCCAATCCTCTTATCCTAACTATAGAGCAAATCCCCAATTATCTGTCAATGTAACTGCAGCCTCAATCAGGACAAGAGATAATGAAAAAGAAAAAAAGAAAAGTATACATTAACCCATAGTGCTTAAAGCACTTTCTGGGTGGTTTATAATTTAATTATGCAGGCCACACACACACACACACAAGTAGTATTCAAAATCTTTCTAGAAATGCATGCAGACACTATGCAGCCACAATAAGAGGGCATCCACAGATACCTTATGCCCTGTGAATTTATTTACTCATCCTTTTAAAAGCCATCAGAATTGGTGGCCCTCGGCATATATATGAGCCTAGTGTAATTTTAACCAAGTGCCTGCATATCCTTTAAAGAAAATGTTCAGTTTTGCTAATAGCACTCAAATCCAGACCTTAATAGCATTCATTTGGTCTCCCATCCACTCCTTCCCTCCCCACCGTTGACATAAATTTCATATTTACTGTCACCAACCACCCAAGATATCTTGCTGGAAAATCTAGCTGCTTGAATAACATGTCTTCCAGGGAGAAACAAATTAATCTAAATTATATATTGCTATTTGGATAACTTTATTGGGTTGATGAAAGCAGGTTAATTAGGAGGAGGAATGGTCTGGAATTCACGATTGCATCATGGTTGCAGGATTTTTTTTATTTTTTAGAGACTAGAGGTAGAAATAATTAAGATTTATTCACAGACTTTTAGGTGCTTAAGGGCAAACCAAGGTCTCTATTACGCCTTAAAAACTGGTCCTTGGTTGGCACAGTGGAATGCACAGAACACTCAGAACTACAAGAGGCAGCAATGGGATAAATTAACTACAGTATTTAAAAAGAAAATGTCTCCCATATATGTTAAGTCAGAGACCTACCTTTTTCAGGCCATGTTTTGGAGAGAAATAGCAACATAGTATTTATTGAATACTTATTTACTGAAAGACTGATTGCATTGGGGGGGGCAGGAACATGGGAGGGGTATGGCCTTCTAAGACCTTGGGCATGTGTCTGTGACCCCGGAGCTGCAGGAAGTTGCCCAGCCAAGATTTTAAAAACACTAGGTTGTCACAAAAATCAATGTACAACTCTTATGCCATGAAAGGTTGAAGAGGATTTAAAGAACTAACCTGGGCACCTGATGGCAGCATGGTTCCCCCTGTGGTGGTTTTGCCTCCGAACACCTAAGCTTTTCCTGGAGAAAAAGAGCGGTATCTATGGCATACACTCACTTGGGGTTTTAACGAGACACTCTGGCTTACAACAGTTTAACCTCCTCCCAATATACATAACCTCTCACACTTCACTCCCTAAAACAGTGGTTCTCAACCTGTGGGTCCCCAGATGTTCCAGGACTAGAACTCCCAGAAGCCTCCACCACTTGCTGTACTGGAAGGGGTTTCTGGGAGTTGCAGTCCAGGAACATCTGGGGACCCACAGATTAAATACCACTGCCATAAAGCATGCAAGAGGCCTTTTAAGTGGACACAAAAATGACTGAATTATTCCAAGATTCTGGACCTTTGAAAGCTGTCTACGTATGTTATAATAACAGTACTGTCCTGTCCTAGTACCATTCTGCCTTGGTCAGCCCTCACCTAGAACACTGTCCATTTTTCAGCACCACAGTTTAAGGTACTGATAAACTGAAATAAATCCAGAGAAGGGTGACCAAGATGGTAAAATGTCTGGCAGGCAAACCCTGTGAGAAACAGTTGACGGAGCTAGGCCCGATTAGACAGGAGGAACATCAGATGTGATGTGAGACCTGCCCTCAAGCATTTGAAGAATTGTCACCTGAAAGACAGGGCAAGCTCTATTCCTGTCCAGAGAGGTTTTTAGGAAGAGTTTCCTGAAAGCAAGAGGTGTTCAGCAATGGAAAGCACTCCGTCAGAAGGTGGCTCACAATCCTTTAAACAGTTTTTTTTTTAAACAGAGGTTGGATGGACATTTTACAAGGATACTTCAGCCATGGGTTTTCATGGGTCAGACTAAATGACTTTTAATGCCCTTCTAGCTGTACAGTGCTATAATATACTGATAGCTGCGTAAGGATCATGAAGGTGTACAAGAGGCTCGATTCCATTTTGAGAGAACAAGACAGGCCTTCAAGGTGTTGAAGGAAAGCTCAGGTACCAGGCTGCACAAGAGGGTAGTCTTTCCAGTAGTGTGAGCATCTGGTAGCTTCCACTTGGACTAAAACACATTCCAACAATTAAGGGACAACAATATGTCCTTCTCTGTAATTTAGGAATGAGTCCCCAACAGGGCAATTTACGGATTTAACATGCACTGCCATAAACTGTTACATTAGAAATTCAATCTTCATAAAATGTATATATTTTAGAATCAATTATACCCCATTTTAGACTGAGTCTCAAAAAGCTTACACCTCAATAAATACAAGACCAGACAGCCTCTGCCCACAGGCTTTTGACCAAACACAAAGATATAATATGAAAGGGAAGGAAAAGGCAAAAAGGAAAACAGGACAACATCAAGAGTTAGTGCTTAAAAGGAACCTAGTGGCACAGTGGTTAAATGTCTATACTGCAGCTAAAACTGTGCTCACGGCCTGGAGTTCAATCCCCGGTAGCCGGCTCAAGGATGACTCAGCCTTCCATCCTTCTGAGGCCGGTAAAATGAGTACCCAGCTTGCGGAGGGGGGGAGGCAATGTGTAGCCTGCATAGTGTGATTAAAACTGTAAACTGCCTAGAGACTACTTGAAGTGGTATGGGGCAGTATACAAGCAGAACACTTTTTTGCTTTAATGTTTTGAGATTTCACATCCTAAATAACCTAACGTGTTCTTGATGATTTGGGGGAGATACAATCCCCACCTTTCTGCCTTCTGCACAGAAATGACACACACACACGTGTATGTACACAGAATAGGCATCTCCAATATACC
Source organism: Phrynocephalus versicolor (assembly GCA_023846285.1). NCBI lineage: Eukaryota > Metazoa > Chordata > Lepidosauria > Squamata > Agamidae > Phrynocephalus > Phrynocephalus versicolor. The sequence goes on along the minus strand of JAHTLZ010000275.1, from coordinate 15,959,864 downwards.
AGGAATAGATAACCCAGTGTCTTCCAGATGTTTTGGATGGCAACCCTCATCTCCCCTGCCCACTTGTTGAAAATTACAGACACTGCAGTCTAGACGTCTGAAGAACAGCAAGGGTGCATATCCCTAATTGATCTCAACTGTGAGGGGAATTTCTCCAAAGGAGGGAGAGTGACCCTTGCACCCCGTGAAACAGAGAGGGACGAGTGGCTGGAAAAGCAGAAGAGAAGGGAGAAAGCCAGAGCTACATCCACCCTGGAGGCTGGGGAGAAAGCCATGTTGTGGCAACGGTTTAATGACTCTGTTAAGATTTTAGAAGAGGAGAAAAGAGAGAGAGAAGGCAAAAACCCTGTTAAGGCAGAGAAAGGGGTTGAGGAAACGGCGGGAAGGCCCCACCAATCAGAGGTGGTGGAGGTGGGGTTTGGAGACTGTAAAAAGGGGAAACCACGTGACCTTCCCCCAGATTGGGAGTGGCTATGGATGGAGGACCCATGGACGGGAAAGTTGGAGAGAATGATAATGCCTAAGAAGGAGGCCGAAAGATAAACGCAGAGTGCACAAGCAAGGTTGCTCTTATTGGGGAGAGAGGGAGGCTCGAGAGTACAATCGGAAGAGGAAGGAGAGAAGACAGCAGTTGGCACTGGAGCAATGGCTGGCCAAGATCCGAGCAGAGGCGAAGGCTGAGAAACTGAACGTCTCGATGGACTTGACCCAGAGAGAAGATTATCCCTTTCGTTCCTGCCAACAGAGACGCCTTGGACCCAAAACCACCTCCAAGGTTGGGGTACAGGTGGGGGAACCGTGTCTCTCCACGAAGGAAGAGGGGACCAGTGGTGGAGCCAACTGTCCCCAGGTGGAGGTGGAGGACTTGATTACTCTATAAGAACTCCCAACTATGACTGTAAGAATAACCCATTTGTTACCGAAGTTAAAGATGTTGAAAATGTTGTAAGGAAAAGAACCTCTGTTGTAGTAGAAGAACCAAATAAAAGTTCTGTTTATTCGTTTCAAGATATGCCTTCTTTGAAGTTGGAAGGGCGGGACGCCTGGGCAAAGAGCGAACCCTCACATCAACCTATATCCATGTTCATAGCTGTATCAGCAACACATATTAGCCCATCAAGGAGTGCTTAGAGGACCAAAGAATTAGTTAGCTTTTGCCTTCTCGGGACCCACATTGCTCATAGCTCATCTCCCCAATTTCCGTCATGGAGTGCTCTTTTGCCCATGCCATCCCTGGGCTGAGCACACAGAGCAAGAATCCATAGAGATAGCCTGATGGATTCTCCTTGCTTTTGAAAATGCCAAAGAGAATCGAGGCATTTTGAGGAAGTGCTACAACGCATGACCTGGGCTGCCTGAAGGGGACCAAGCAGCTAGTTGGATAGCTCAGTGGGTTAGGTACAGTATCTGGCTTCAACACCAGAGGGTAGGAGTTCAATTCCCCACTGTTCATCCTAGAAGATCCAGGCAGTGTAGCGTTGGCCAATCTGCGCTGTCCCAATATGCCCTCAAAGGAAGTGAATGGGAAAACCACTCTGGAAAGGGTCAAGATTGACTTAAGGCCACACATTTAATTAAGATGATCAAGTGGAGGTTGTTATATGACAGGGTTGTCTACCTGTTGGGCAGGCCTGTTATATGAGATTCTGCTCTTGACATGTTGGAGTTTTACTCTTGACGCTTTTATATTTGAGATGTGGGTTCAATTATTTGCTTTTGAGAGCTGCTGCAACCTGCCCTGAGCTCTTGGTTAAAAATTATAGATCACACATGTTAAATAGCTTGTGTTTGGTACGAGGGATGTAAGTTGCAATAACTGGCAAATCACCATGCCAGCCAGATGTTGGATGTAATTTTCCTTAGGTGCCCTACTTGAAAGGAAAATCAACCCTACTTCTATGTAGGTTAGGGGCATCAAACAAAAGTTTTAGTATTTATTACTTGTGTCATTCCACTGAATTCAAAAGCCAGCTCATTTTGAGTGTTTATTTGCCATTTAAATCAGTAGCATAACATCACAACTGGTAACTGAACAATTAAAGATGCAGAGACCCTTTCTAAGCCTGTATAAAAGCACACCTGGACATAGTAATTTAGATTAATATAATAATAGTTTCACATGGCTTACAATGGGAGAAACACAGATGTGCCTCTTGACTATTGAGTTTAAGGCTTTGAGTACATATTCAGATTTCACTGAAAACATCTATTAGAAGGCAGATTATCAAGTGAAACATGGAACAAAGGCTGAGTAGTTTGGGAGATCATTGGCTTTATCAGATGTATTAATTTCTGCATAGGAAAAAACTGCAGGAAAAGGACATGTGGACATACCAAAGGGTTTTAGAGCAACCACCACCAGACCCCACATAATAGAAACCTCTTTCTTGACTCAGGGACAGGCACCTTGGGAGTCTCCATGTCTTCTAGATTATGACTCTCAGCATGGGGTGCATGTTAAATCCTTGTTTTGGCGAGAAACAGTGGAAGCAGGAGGTCAACATCTAGAAGACATCAGCTCACACGGCCCTGCCTCAAGCATGGCAGTCCTTCATTCCAGCACATAAAGCAATGGAGAGGAAGTGGCTGGTGCGCATGAAGGAGAGAACCCTGACAAGGTTCCCTAAGGCAATTTCTGTGGACCTGATTCCCCCTTCAGATCACCATCATAAAAATGGGGAGGGAGGAAGAGATGTATCTTCAGAAGCTTCCGGAGAGCATGGTTTGTCTAAAACACAAGGCACACACCCACGCCCACACATACACATGCTCGTCTTATTTTGGATGAAAATTTCAGTGCTAATTTCAGAAGAGCTAATACAACCCATGGGGTTACATTGTGGTGGAATTTTCCAGATTTTCTTAGCCCCAAAGAAGCTAACATACACAGGAAAGAGGATCTCTGGGTTAAAGAAATATGCTGGTGCCCTACCAGGAAGGGAAATAAAGCCCACCTTTACATATATCAAGCATACCAGGCAACGACTTCAGTTGACATGACTGCTCTTCTTCCACCAACTTTCAAAAGACAGCCTGCATGGTATCAAATTCGGTCTTTTAATTGACAACGCAAGAGAGCATTTTGAAATGTATACAGTATAAATGTACACCTTGCAAGCTGGCACCAGAAGGGAAATCTTCATTACTGACATTTGTAAGATACACATGATTATGTTAATGGCAGGGGAGGAATTACTGCAACTTGTATTTAATCATAATTCAGATTGTTGTTTATGACCTACCATGCCTCATATGAACTATTTATTTATTTATGTTTGTTTCATTTTTATACCGCACCATTTTCCTTCAGAAACTCTAGGCGGTTTACAGGATTAAAAAAAAGATAAAAACAACAAGTTAAAAACAACATTATAAAACAGATTCTTGGGGAAAGCCTGTCTATGGGACCCACCCTTCTGCTGGAGGCTAGGTTGGGCACCTTTCTGCTGTTCTTCTTCCCACAAGCAAAAGCAGGCTTTTGAGTGCAGAAAATCACTTCTAACATTCTGAAGTATAGCCCACGGCATCCCCACGGACAGACTAGCTGCATGATTCTGAGAGGTGTAATCCAAATAAAGAAACTTTTCCATGCTCTGTCAAAGCACCTGTTCCACACAACTGGCTTCACTTCTGAGTGGTTATGGGTAACTAGAGAAAATAACACGTATCCAGATTCCAACATGCTTAAAGGAGGCAATAGCAAAACTGGTACGCTTCAGGGAGGCAATAATAAAATGGAAAGTCAGATGGTTAACAAATAAATAAATAAATAAATAAATAAATACACTGTTAAAAAAGCCCTCCTTAGACCCAATGATACTGAACAATTACCGACCAGTATCGACTATCCCATTCTTAGGGAAAGTCCTAGAGTAGGTTGTGGCCTCGCAGCTCCAGAGGTTTCTAGATGAAATAAACTACAGTGGACTTCCATATAACAAACAGTTTATATAACATAAAATCTGTACAACATTAAAAATTCCAGAGATAGGGGAAATTTGCTTAATAGAATCACCTATGGGGCGAATTCGTACAACATAAAAATGGTCACGATTAGGGATTACTAATTTAATTTTAACCCCCCCCTTTTCTTTTTTTGACGCCTCTTGACGATAATTCTCTTTTATTATTGAATTGTCTCCTCCTCTACTCCTTTCCCCCTCTTTTAAATCTTTTTTTTTTTTGGTGGTTGTCACTTTGTGCTTATCTGTTTTTTAAATCCATATTGTCAACCGCCCGGAGTTCCCTGGGGAAGACGGTCGGTATAAAAATAAAATAAATAAATAAATAAAAATACTCTGTTTTCAATGCATTTCTATGGGAAATGTGTATAAAGGAAAATCTGCTTATCAGAATTTCATTTGGAATGAATTAATTCCTTTATACACGGCACCACTGTACCTGGATCCATTTCAATCTGGCTTCAGGCCTGGCTATGGGACTGAGACGGCACTGGTTGTATTGTATGACTTACGCAGGGAAATGGGTAGGGGATCGGTGTCCCTTTTGGTTTTGCTAGACCTCTCAGCTGCTTTTAACACTATAGATAGACCATGACATCCTCCTGACTCATCTCTCTGAAATGGGAATTGGGGATACAACATTAAAGTGGCTACGGTCCTTCCTGCAGGATAGAACACAGAAAGTGATGTTAGCTGATTCATGTTTGACACCATGGCCACTGACCTGTGGAGCCCCCCAGGGTTCTGTTCTGTCTCCTATGTTATTTAACATCTATATGAAACCACTGGGGGAGATTATCAGGTCTTCTGGGGTCAGGTGCTACCAGTATGCCAATGATACCCAGCTCTAACTCTCGTCACCTCCGGACTCTAAGGGAGCTACTATCTCAACTTTACACGAGTGTTTAGCTGCAGTAGTGAACTGGATGAGGATGAACAAAATGAAACTAAATCCAGACAAGACAGAGGTGCTCCTGGTCATTCGAAAGGGAGAACAAGGAATAAGGATGCAACCTGTACTGGATGAGGTCACCCTCCAATTGAAAAATCAGGTACACAGCTTGGGTGGGGGTATTCCTGGACTCATCCTTGAGCTTGGATGCCCAGGTCACGGCTGTGGCCAGGAGCGCATTTGCACAGTTAAGGCTAAACGCAAGTTACACCCCTTTCTTGAGAAAGCAGCTCTGGCTACAGTGACACTTGCACTAGTGACATCCCAGCTACACTACTGTAATGCATTTTATGTGGGACTACCGATGAAAAGTCTCAGCAAACTTCAAGGGGTCCAAAATGCAGCAGCCAGACTGCTGACTGTGGCAGAGTACAGAGATCACATCACACCCCTATTAAAACAGCTGCACTGGCTGGCACAATTCAAGGTGCTACCCTTGACCTACAAAGCACTGTATAACCTGGGTCCTAGCTACCTGAAAGATTGAATCTCACAGTATGAACCAACTCGGGTGTTAAGGTAATCAGGAGAGGCCCTTCTCTCCATCCTGCCACACTCACAGGTACGTCTCGTGGGGAACCCATGCAAGGGCCTTCTTGACTGCTTCGCCCAGACTCTGGAACTCCCTCCCATGACTAGAGGCCAGGACTGCCTCATCTCTGCTATCTTTCTGGAAACAGGCAAAGACCTTTCTCTTCAGGCAAGCTTTCCCTGAATGATGGACTACCATTATGTGTCTTTTATTATGAATCTATAGGTTCACATAGATCTGTGTTTATAATTACTTATATCCTTGTAGCTTTAATGTAATGTTATTTATTAATGTTATAACATGTCCTTCAATTCCTTGTTCTCAATACTTGAACATGTCTTAATTGTACTAGACTGTATATTATCCCTCATTACTGTAAGCCGCCTTGGGTCCTTTTCCAAAGAGAAAGGCGGGGTAAAAATACTCTAAAATAAAATCAATAAATAAAATCATTTAGCCTCCTGAAGTGTTTGCCATGAACTTAAAAGCAAGAAGCATAAAGGTATTACAGGCAATCCTGAAATGACTGCAAGGGCTGCTGAACAATAGAGCAAAGCATAGAATGTGTTAGGTTAGAAGGGTAGAGTCGAGACAGTGAGGAAAAAAGCATGAGGAAGTGTCTTGGAGATCAAATAAAACTTAGTGATCCTCAGAGCTGAGCTAAATCCATAACCATGTTGGGAGTACAGGTGAAAAATAATACCCAGATGCAAGGGCAATTACACTCTTTTGGACAGGTGGAGAGGGTTTTTTCCCCAACCTGAGGGCCACATACCTATATGCCTCCACCTTATTCTGCCAAGTCTGGTCCTACACCAGTTGCAATCTCTTATCTCTCATCCATGAGATTAAAGCTAGGAGTTCCCTAGTTGAACGCTTCATAAATGGTGGATCTTCTGAAACTGCTAAGTTTAGCAAAGACGATTCTCAGCTCAGTTGCTTCAGAAAAGCAGATCCTTCTCTATAACAGACCTGGGGTAATCTGGGAGAAGTGGTATCTTAACAAAATAGCTGGTGAGCTGGACCGGAAGCCGTTGTGGGCTGTATATAGCCAACGAGCTGGAAGCTCCCCATTTCTTGTCTAAAAGACTCAATGGCTTTGCGATAGCACTCAGAACAGGACAAGCCTAATAGATCAGCCATTTCATCTGGAGGAATGAAAGGGAACAACAAGTTACTGGATACTTTGCATTTTTCAGCTAAACCCTCTCAAATGTCCAGGAACTCCCTGATGGGGGACAAGTAAGAACACAAGGTACTATAACATATATCTAGGCAACACTCATCCCACGTGATTTGTCTTGACTTGGAATGCTTTAGAATTGAGTCATTTCCCCCACCAAGGCTCTAGATTGGCCAACTGGTAACTACTCTGCTAGGCTGCCTGCCTGGATGACAACAAGGCCATCAAGGAGGCACATGCACAGAGTGCCAATTCCAGGGAGCAGCTCCCCTTTTAACTAATCAGCACAACCCTTTAATAAATGGAAGAGAGGTCTAATGAGCCACTGTCACCTCTCTGCTCCTACATGATTTTGCTCCCGGGCGCTGCCCAAACCTCTCTGCTACATTTTTTTTTGGAACAAAACAGATTCTTCAGCCAAACCAAGAGAGTAATGCTAATACAGAAACTTAAAGCACATGCTTTATATGCTGGAGGGTCTTTGCAAACCCAGTCTCAGTACCCCAGTAACACACTAAAACCACAATGTTACACAACAAAACAAACAGTGTGTGTGGTACAACAAGACAACTCACGAAGAGGTAGTGAGAGCTTCCTGCAAGTCACCAAGGTCTCCTCAGTTACAGGGGAGGAACTCTCAATGTAAAGAAACAGGAAAAACATATCCTATCCTGCGCAGTTTTTGTGCTACCATTGTTTGCTGAATCATGGAATTCATCTTGATCAGTATTTCCCAGAGAATATACTGCTCAGGATCTGAACAACTATTCTGGGCACCCAACCATTTCAACACACTTAGCTGACCCCCCCTCCCCCTATTCTTTTTTCTTTTTGGGGGGGGGCAGAATACAAAAAGACAATCGTTATTTAGTATCAAATTGCTTCTGAAATTCCATGCTGTTTCAAAAGAGGTGCTCCCTGGATTACAAAAAGACTAACTGCCCTTGGGTCATGAAGTTATTTGCACAATTCTTTGGATTCCTGCCACAGCATCTCAACTTTCATCCGGAAAAATTTATAAACAGAGAAGATTCAAAGCCTGTTCCCTGCTTCTCTCTCACAGTCAACAAAACTCACAAAATCAGTGCAGAAATGTATATCTGCTTTGCCTTCCCCTCTTTTTTTAAAAAACAGTATTTTTGGTTCTTCTCTTGTTATGCCAACAAGAAGAGACTAACATTATTGCACTAATGGTTCGCCTACTGTTTACAAAGACTTTCTAAACCTGGAAAGGTCAGGCTTCCATAAGAACAGAGAATTTTACACGGAGAGAATATTTTAGTATTTTATTTTTTAAACTGATGAACTTCTAACCATGTTACAAACGATTACATGGAAAGAAAAGCACAATACATTAATTTTAAATTAATATATAAACTCTCGATGATCTTTGCAAATCTGTTCCTTTCTGACTGGGCAGGTGCCACTGCTTTGACTCCACAAGGAACTTGGAATAGAAAATTATCAGATATTCAGTGAGAGGATGCTGAAGAACTTAGGAATGTTAAATGATGGGTTCTTAACAAAATTTTTCCTCCATCTTTACTGCCACATAAAAAAATTCCCTTGCTCAAGGAAATTAATTTTACATATGTATTCCATAAAAATATACACTGTTAAAAAAGGTTTTCATCGATCTGAGTCACTTCTGCTGTCCTGTTTGATATCACCTTCCTCCCCAGCATCATTTTCTCCATCAGTCTCTTTATCCCAGTCTTTCATGGATGCTCCCATCATGAAATCATCTCGCAATATACTCCATGCTGGCTCATCCTCGGACTTTGATCCAGCCTATGAATTGGGAGAAGAGAAAGAGATAAAATATGAGCAAAGTATAATAGCAAGCAATACATTACTACTTTAGGCACCCAAGATTATAATCCTAAACAGAATCAACCCCCTGATTCACAAAGGCAGTGCCCTCTGTTGAACAGGATAGTTCTTGCTCATGGAACTGCTCCATCTTCCTCCTTCAGCTCTCGCATATATCCCAAAGCCCTGTTTTGGAGAGCTGCAAAATCTATGAAGCTTGTTATGGGATGTGGAAGGAGAAGATAAAGAGCCTTTGGAGAAGGGGAGATAAGTTCTCATAGTAGTAGTGTAGTGCTGACTTTACACCATCACGGCTTAAAAGTAGTAAAAGAACTAGCCCAATCCAAGTCACCGTAGCAACGGTTGCCTGTCCAAATGGGAAACTCTTCTGTGCCATTTTAAAAGAGGCCTGAGTATGAGAAAGCTTCCAGAGAAACAGACCACCAAGGCTGCTCCAGAAGCATCACATTTAGACAGACACACAAACAAAATCTCTCTGGTACAGTATAGCAAATTAAACAGAAGCTGCACATGGCATATCAAAAGTGGATTCTCCCCTGTATCAAACACATTTTTCAACTTCATGGTACTTTCCATGGGTGGTACCCAAAAACAACAGGCATAAACAGGAGATTATGGAATTGCAAACAGTGACTCATCAATGTGGGGAAGGAGGACTGAAACAGTGTGCCTCCCATGCTACCAAAAACGCAAGAAGGCTGTCTGAAGGGGGGAAACCCCTGCCTTTGTGCACAGTACAGAACTGCAGTCATCTTTATCCCTCCTCATAACATCTTTCCAGGCTCCTGTTTGGTGGTATTTGCAGACTTAGAAGACAACGAAGCAACTAGGTGGAAGTACTGACTTACAATGAGTTGAGTCCTATCTGGATGGCCTGTTACAAAATACAGACCTGATTTGCTGGTCTTCCACCCAAAAGACCAGGATGTCACCAAAGAGGTACAAGCCAGTTAAAAGGCTGCCTCCTCTTCTCCTGGCACATACCATCCACCAGGAAGACTAAGTCAGTCCATGTTAACACAGCCAGATTTAAAGCCTAAAGAAACTGGTTTATAAACTCATTCAAGAGTATTTGCATATTCTTGTGCTCACAAAGGCAACATAAAAAAAACTAAGAAAAATAGTTTACTGGAGATGCCTTCAGTAATTGGGCTTAATTACAGACTGCATTCTTGGGTTATAGAGCATGACATGTTACAACATCTTCTGATTTCTGTGAAAAATGTAAAGTTATAGTTTCAACCCATCACCTGGTTTCTGCACAAATATACATCATCTAATCGTTCAGCAGGTCTGGTTGCCTTATAAGCCTTGTTAGGCTTATAAATGGGAGCACACTGTTACTTTTGTGTCCCAGTTGATCAGCAAGGCTACAGAATACAACAGGCTGTGCTGTGCTTTCATTATTTTAAGACCAATTACACTGGTGACAATGAGGCTTGTAATAAGACTGACAAGTCACTCCAATATCCCTGCCAAGAAAATTCCATGGACAGAAACAAAAGGCTAAAAGATATGACGCTGGAAGATGAGCCCCTCAGAAGGTGTTCAACATGCTACTGAGGAATAGTGGAGGGCAAGTACAAGTAGCTCCAGAGCTAATGAGGCAGCTGGGCCAAAGCCGAAAGGACATCCAGCTGCAGAGGTGCCTGGAAGAGAAAAGAAAGTCCATCGCTGCAAAGAAATATGCTGCATAGGAACCTGGAATGTGAGATCTATGAACCACGGTAAGCTGGGTGTGGTCAAATGTGAGATGGCAAGAATAAACATTGACATCTTGGGCATCAGAGAACTTAAATGGACAGGAATGGGTGAATTCAGTTCAGATGACTATCACATCTACTACTGTGGGCAAGAATCCCATAGAAGAAATGGAGTAGCCCTCATAATCAACAAAAGAGTGGGAAAAGCTGTGCTGGGATACAACCTCAAAAATGATAGAATGATTTCGGTACAATTCCAAGTCAGCCCTTTCAACATCACAGTAATCCAAGCTTATGTAACAACTACCAGTGCTGAAGAGTCTGAGATTGACCAATTCTATGAAGACTTACAACTCCTTCTAGAACTGATGCCAAAGAAAGATGTTCTTCTCATCAAAGTGGATTGGAATGCTAAAGAAGGGAGTCATGTGATAAAAGGAATAACTGGCAAGTCTGGCCTTGGAGTTCCAAACCAAGCAGGGCAAAGGCTAATCGAGTTTTGTCAAGAGAACAAGCTTGTCAATGCAAACACTCTTTTCCAACCACACAAAAGGCAACTCTACACATGGACATCATCAGATGGACAATACTGGAATCAGATTGATTATGTTCTCTGCAGCGAAAGATGGAGGAGCTCTATACAGTCAGCAAAAATGAGACCTGGTGCTGACTGCGGCTCAGATCATCAGCTTCATATTTCAAAATTCAAACTTAAACTGAAGAAAGTCCAATCCAGTGGAGATGAAGAATAGATTTAAGGAACTAGATTTGGTGTACAGAACACCTGAAGAACTATGGATAGAGGCTTTTAACATTGTACAGGAGGCTGCAATGAAACCCATTCCAAAGAAAAGAAAGTGCAAGAAAGCAAAGTGACTGCCCAACGAGTCCCTACAAATAGCGGAGGAGAGAAGGGACGCAAAATGCAAGGGAGAAAGGGAAAGATACAGAAAACAGAATGCAGAATTCTAAAGAATAACGAGGAGAGATAGAACGGCCTTCTTGAATGAACAGTGCAAACAAAATTGAGAAAAACAATAGAAAAGGAAAAACCAGCGATCTATTCAAGAAAATTGGAGATATTAAAGGGACATTTCTTGCAAACATGGATATGATAGAGGACAAAAATGGTGAGTCTTAGAAAGCACTGCAAACAAAAAGGCCAGTGGAGGTGATGATATTACAATAGAACTATTTAAAAACTTAAAAGAGGATGCTGTAAAGGTGCTACACACAATATGTCAGCAAATTTGAAAAACTCAGCAGTGGCCAGAGGACTGGAAAAGATCGGTCTACACCCCAATCCCAAAGAAGGGCAACGCCAAAGAATACTCCAACTATCACAAAATTGTGCTCATTTCACACGCTAGCAAGGTTATGCTCAAAATTCTACAAGGGAGGCTTCAGCAGTATGTGGACAGAGAACTCCCAGAAGTACAAGCTGGAATTCAAAGGGGTAGAGGAACTAGAGATCAAATTGCCAAGATGCACTGGATTATGGAGAAAGCTAGAAAGTTCCCGAAAAACATCTACTTCTGCTTCATTGACTATGCCAAAGCCTTTGACTGTGTGGACCACAACAAACTATGTCAAGTTCTGAAAGGAATAGGAGAGCCTGACCACCTTATCAGTCTCCTAAGAAATCTATATGTGAGACAAGCAGCAACCGTTAGAACTGAATATGGAACAACTGACTGATTTAAAATTGGGAAAGGATTATGACAAAGCTGTATACTGTCACTTTTATATTTAACTTACGTGCAGAGTACATCACGAGAAAGGCAGGTCTGGATGAATCACAAGCTGGAATTAAGATTGCCAGAAGAAGTATCAACAACCTCAGATACGCAGATGAAACTTCTCTGAGAGCAGAAAGTGAGGAGGAATTAAAGAACCTTTTAATGAGGGTGAAAAAGGACAGTGAAAAAAATGGGCTGAAGCTCAACATAAAAAACCTAAGATCATGGCCATCGGTCCTATCACCTTCTGCCAAATAGAAGGGGAAGAAATGGAGGCAATGACAGAGTTTATTTTCTTGGGTTCCTTGATCACTGCAGATGGCGACTGCAGCAACGAAATAAAAAGACGCCTGCTTCTTGGGAGGAAAGCAATGGCAAACCTAGGCAGCATCTTAAAGAGCAGACACATCACTTTGCCGACTAAGGTCCAGAAAGTCAAAGCTATGTTTTTCCCAGAAGTGATGTATGGAAGTGAGAGCTGGACTATAAAGAACGCTGATTGCCACAGAATCGCTCCTTTTGAGCTGTGGTGATGGAGGAGAGTCTTGAGAGTCCTCTGGACTGCAAGGAGATCAAACCTATCCATCCCGAAAGAAATCAACCCCGAATGTGTTCACTGGAAGGACAGATTTTGAAGCTGAGGCTCCAGTACTTTGGCCACCTCATGAGGAGAGAGGAGTCCTTGGAAAAGTCCCTGATGTTGGGAAAGATTGAAGGCAAAAGGAAAAGAGGACAGCAGAGAATGAGATGATTGGATGGTGTCATCGATGCAACCAATATGGATTTGACCAAACTCCGGGAGGCAGTGGAAGACAGGGAGGCCTGGAGAGGTCTGGTCCATGGGGTCACGAAGAATCGGACACAACTGAATGACTGAATAACAACAATCCTCCAGCATTTGATAGCTTGCACTTTAACATGAAAACTAGATCAGTAGGAGAGCACTGTGTTTGAACTGGTATCTAGTAACAGGGAAATCTTACTTAAAATGATTTGTCTGTGATGTCTCACCTAAAATGCAGTGAGGAACCACAGAACTATTTATGGAGAATCATTCATGGTGAAGTGCAGTGCACCACGCCACCAAAACCAGTAGAAACTTAGAAAACACTGAAGAAATAACATAGCTGAACCAATACAAAGTCACACCCTTTCAGAACATATGGCCAACACCTCAATCCAGCCAAAGAAAACTAGCTGCATGTACCAAATAGTTCTGCGTGCAGCAGAAAAAAACTACCTTATACTGAGTCAGAACTCTAATACAACATTAACTGGCTGCTGGCAGAAGCTCACCAGGAATATTTCTTATCCCTACTGGCACCACCAGGGATAGATTTTGAAACCTTCTGCAAAGAAGATACTCCACACAGAGCATCTCTCTTACCCCTAGTTTATTCAAGACACATCCTATCCAATGGTGACTTACAGTGTGTGTGGTTTTGCACATCTACAAACTCTTTGTAAACTTCTCTCGTTGAATCAGGACAAAAAGCCTTTAGATCGTGTTTGATCAAGACAGAAAACTTTTGGATCGTGAACCCTTCCAGATGTTTTTAATTTTAACTCTCAGAAGCCACAGCCAGGACAGTTTATGATGAAGGATTACAGAAGTTGTACTACAAAACAGTTGGGGGGGGGACCAAAGATTCCTCAATCCTGCTTCAGATCAAGCCTAGATGCAGTATCTTCCAACTGTACATCATTACAAGGGACAATTATATTACATGTGGAAACTAAAATCAGCTTCATTTGCTTTCTGCAAGGTGGCACAAACACACAAGGACAACAAGTGGACTCCGAATTCTCTTGCCCTCAAATGTGGGCATGTCTTCTTTGTGGCAATCTAAATTTCTTCCTGATTTCTTTTATTACTCTCATAATATTGCATCATTAATATTATGGTTGCCACTAGCATGTGGGGGCTGTAGCCCACTACTTACTACCCAGGTCCTCACCACTTTGGTAAGTCACACAGTGTAAGGCTGCTTGAGCAAAGAAGAAAAACACAACACTCAGAGCAAGTTTATGCCCAAATGTGCTTCTGCCTTGAAACAGGAAGTATGAAAGAAGTGTGAAAAGGGAATTTGCTTTAGCTGTATACATTTGTGGTTCCAGTTGTTGAAAACAGAGCAAGAGAACATTTTATATAGTGCAACAGCACCACTCCGTGGCCAAAGGACAACTCACATCACCTGACGCTGTATCCGTTACTGCAACAAAGCATTTATCCTGAATCTTGAGTCCTCCAGAGGTTTGGGACTTCTAACCCCCAGAATTTTTGACCACTGGCCATGTTGGGTGAAGGTTTGGGAGCAGAGATTTAAAACCCCTGGAGGACAAAAAGGTGTCAACCATTGTCTTAAACACAACAAATTGAAGGATCTTTGGCCTTTAAATGACTTCATACAATTTTATAAGGAGTTTAGTTCTTCCCAAAGTTGAGTCATGGCAGCTGGACTTCTTTTCTTGAGAGATTGAAACATTTCACTGCTCATTCAAACAGCTTCGTCAGTTCATCAGAGTTTAGTTCTTGTATGTGGCTTCTAGTCCATCATTAGATAAAATTCATTCATGTTATATTTTGACTATTGCAGTCACAACATGCATACTCAAAGATACGTCTCACTGAGTTCAATGTAAACATGCAACTGCAGCCTTAATTTTGTAACTTAACATTTTACTTTACACAAACTGGAAAAATATGCAACAGTGTTAATTTGTTTCTCAAAAGATACAAGCTATCAGCAATCTATTCTCTGGCCTTTGTCTTGAATGCCTTGTTTCTCAGGTTTATTAAGAGCTGTATTCACCACTGCCCATTCTGTTCAAATACACTTTTGTCTTGCACAAGTGCCAAATCTGTAGTTTAATTACATTTGTGCAAGGCATGAAATCTGCAGCAATTTTATGGGGTTTATTCTGACTGTTCAAATTGTGACTTGCAGAAGCTTAGCAAAGCAATGCAAACCCTCCTCCCATATTTGTTGTTAACATGATACTGTACAGAACTAATGATTAATTACAAGATACAGGAGTTGAACTGCGCCTTTCTATTCCCTCATTTCACAAAAGGCTCCTTTGATCCAGTCGTTTCCCAGAAGGGAGTTTTGGAAACTCTGTTCTCTCAAGACTTAAGGACTTCCTTTAAGTCCTCACATCTTATAAGGCTTTACACAGCGATTATCCCATTGCTTTTAGCTCCAGGGATGCTCTTGAGTAATAGCTGCTTCGTGTTTAGCTTCACAACAGTTCATTCCTGCCAAACCCATTGTAACAATGACTGCAGATGACATAACTTGGCAGCATAAAATTAATGTGGCCCCACCCAGCATTATTAAGCTCAATTCACATTTTGTAAATCGACCGGGAATCTTCTGCATTAGGAACCTCTCTCATAAGAGAATGACAGAGAAAATTATCTTTGTTCAATGACAATTTTTACTAGCACTACCATTCCTGTCCACGAAATCAGCAATTCAGCATTAATAGCCTATTTATTTCTTCTAGCAGCCTTTCCCATATTGATTTTAAACTAGTTGCTGGCAATAATTTGTACTCCTGGGGCTTTACCTTTTAACCTACTTCATAATAATAAATGATTATGCCATCAAGTCAGTTCTGACCTTTTTTTTGGGGGGGGGGAGGAGTTCTAGATACAAAGTGCTCAAAAGTGGTCTACCATTCCCTTTTCTTGGGGAAATTGTGGGACCCTACAGTATGCCCAAGGCAATACAGTGGTATCTTGTATAAAGGAATTAATTCGTTCCTAATGAAATTCTGTTAAGCAAATTTTCCTTTTTATACAAATTTCCCATAGGAATGCATTGAAAAAGGATTAATCCCTAATCACGACCATTTTTATGTTGTATGGATTCGCCCCATAGGCAATTCTGTTAAGCAAATGTCCCCTATCTCTGGAATGTTTTATGTTGTACAGATTTTATGTTATGCAAACTGCTTGTTATACGAGGGCCTACTGTATTGGCTGGCTCTTCCGGGATGCATAGTAAGGAACCAAACTCTCACCCTCTGGCTCTGCAGCCACATACTTAACTCACGGAGCTCTCTAGCCATTTCTCTCTCCCTGGTTTTAACCTCTCTTTACCCTCACTGTGGCTGGATCGAAATTAGCTAACACTTGCACTGCTTGCCCAGCCACCACTTGGGTCCCATTCCCAAGACCTAAAACCCATGACTCCACTGGTGAAGCTTTCCCCATTCCAGTTCACAGCTACCAAAGAACTGGTTCCAGAGGAGTTCATAACATTACAGAGCAGCTTAACTGGGGGACTGCAGAGTGTGAAGGGGGAGATTGCGCCTCCCAACTGTGTCAACAACAAAAGCAGTACCATAAGTGAAATTTCCTCAGTGGATCATGGCCCAGATGTTTTGGTGACATTTGGCTCTGACACTAAAACCTCTAAGAACTAAATGCCATCTCTTCTAACGTACTCTTGAATCTTCTCTTCCAGTTTGTAACACACACTTCCTATTTGCCTCCTCTCATTTCTCTTCTCACCGATCTAAACTTGGAGTTTTCTCATTCCTTTTTAATTTTCACAAATTAAAAGGAAAATTGCTATATCCTTATGTCCATCATTCTACCAACTCTAATTCTTTGCCATAATCTGAAAGATCTAATTTTACTGATACCTGAATTGTTTTTCATCAGCATTCTTATTTGCTATCTGACCTTGTTGTAATTCCAACATATCAAGGGTTATCAGAAGGATCAAGGTTGGCTTTAGGAGGTCTTATAGGTCATATTCTCTTACTGAGAATTCCAATGTCCCCAACATGACAAAAGCGGCCAATCTATTAACAAGTGGAATATATCATGTTTGCTTTTTAGCAGTAAAGCTCTTTGAAAATGGTGGGTTTTGTTTCAGGACAGTGCACAGGACATGACAGAAAGCTACCCCAATGTCAAAATGCAGTAGCTTTGTTGAGATTTTTTGTCCCAGGTTCTTGTTGGCTTTTTTGTTGGCTGTTACCTGTTTCTTTAAAAAAATGTGCCAAATGGCTGATGCTGTCATTCAGAGGCATTGTTTGCAACTCTATCAAAGGAACAAGAGAAAACTACCTTACCAAGCCATCCTGTTAGTCCATCTGGATCAGACTGCCAGCTCTGATAGCAAGTCCTCAGGCTTCAATCCTTCTTGGAGAGCCTTCATATTCTCTGATGGTATCTCATGCGACAACCAGACCCAACCCTGCTCTGCTTTCTAAGCCATACAAGACTGATGTGCAATAGAAGATACCGTGTCTTCCAACACATCTTACTTTATTGTACTGTAACTGAAAATATACCAGGAAAACCAAATAGCCTGTATGTATGATGGCTATTTGTAATTTATGCCAATCTTGTAAAATAAATTATTTTAATAAAGATTACTAAACCAAAAATCAGATTAATTCACTGTTTAATTTCAAAAGGCAATCAAAATCATTTCAGGATTAAGAAACGCATTCCTTAATTTTAAAATGGTTAAAAAATAACAAGTTGGGAAGTTTTATTTTTCAAGCACAGTATCAAAAATTATCCATCATTTTGTAATGCAACCGGTGGTTTGATCTAATTTACGAAATAGTCTGAAATCATTCAAAATTTCTAAGTAAATTATCTTCTTTTTTTGCTACATCAGCAAATAAAAATCTCAGCAATACTTTTGAAGTTTATTACGTTGTCTTTAAAACTACTCATAATCCTTCCCCATCCCACTGGACAAGCCCAAATGTGCATTTAAATTTCATCTATCCATGGAGATACAGAATGCCTTAGGCATGCCCTCCCACTGGCTTGGAGGACTACAAAACATGGGATGCCTCTTAACTTGCCTTGGAATGTTTAACATCTCTCCAAACTTATTAAAAAAATCTATATGAGAGACTCTGTTAAGGCCAATTCTCATTTCTTACTATGTTACAAAAGCAACACTTTGTTTACTCTATGCATATACTGTAGTTTCTAATGAGTGCGGACATGCATTCAAATTAGGGCTATGTGTAGTGAGAATATCTGGGTTTCTCTACCATGTATGTGTGGCAAAATAGGCATGTGCTGCCCATATACTACAGGATATAAGCAGTTTCCTGTGTCAAGGTAATAATCATCTAGGAAATTTGCTCTGTGCAAAGTGGAGTTAAACTGAGAAATACTGAGGACCGCTTCAGAAATTACATTTTATAAGCTTCAGGCTCATGGAAAACCACCATATGCAATGAGCTGTTGCTGGCTTCATAGCAAAGTCATGCTCTCCATGTAGGAAAAGCATTACTATGGAATGATCCCGTGTGGTGCTTTTTCTTTTCTTATTTAACAGTTCACTGAACAAAGTAAGGTACTTGTTTTACATGGAGCAAATTGTCTGCGTGATTAGCAATTAGTTCATTTCGACCCTCTCTCTGCAAAACGACTTATCCAATGCCAGATTCTGGCTTCCTATAGATAAAAAAAATACCCCACTTATTCCAGGCTCCTTCAACATGAGACAGCTTAAATTGTACCTGATTAAACCGAGGTCTACATTCCTAGCCTTGCAAAACAGCACATTCCTGAGAAGCCAGAACAATTCATACGCCTGTACAGTAAAGGATACATGCTAAAAACTCCATTTTAATGAATGTACCACCATAGACAACTTTTTGAATTTTCATAGCAATAAATTAAATTGCATTTATACAAACACATTAGCAGTGCTCAAAGAGAGACCTTATCTGATATCCTCATAACATTCTTCGACTAAAAGCTATCCCCCCTGCCCCAAAAAGAGACCAGTATCCTCCTGAACCATGGAGAACAGTCAAGTATCGGCAGGATTTGCAGCAAAATCACCACCACCCAAATCCAGCACCACTCCAGGTGATGTCAGGAATTGAGAGCTGTTCCTCAACCCAGGATGCTGAATACCAATCTCCTAAAGTACCAGTGCTCTGAAATGAATTAAAACGTCAGAACACCAGACCTGATTTTGATGCAGCAGGTACTCTAAGGCTCATCCTTCCACCTATTTGGGTGAGTTAGGAAACAGGCTATATTGTACCTAAGCAAAGTCGGTTGATACATTGGAAATAATTTGACCATCAGAACTAAGCACTAATCAAATTATTTTACTAAAAAACACCTGCTACGGAGGGAGGGGGAAAGTGAAGATCCTTCTGCAGACAATCAAAGTAGGTCTAGTTGGTAAAAGTGTTATGTTTACTGGGTAGTCCAAACCAAAGTGTTGGAATTCATCTAAACCATGCATGTCCAAACTTCAGCCCTCCAGATTTTTGGACCACAACTCCCACAGTCCATTGCCATTGGAAATACAGGCTTGGAATTCTGGGAGTTGTGGTCCAAAACATCAGGAGGGCCGAAATTTGGACATGCCTGATCTAAACCTTCCCCCAGTGCTAGGAAAAACCCTAGGAACTTGATAATTTTAGGAATGTGAGGTCTTTCTACTGCTTTGTACAGGAATGCAGATACACCTTGAAGGCAAGAATTCACCTATGAACTCAAATGCCACCAAAGAGGTTTCTAAAGCACAACACTAAGGGATTTCCACCCATTATTTTGCTTTAATTCCCCATCATCTGAACAGTCTGGATGTTACAGATTACTAAAACAGCATGAAGGAGATGGGAAACTATTACTACTCTCTGGTTTTATAGGAGTAGTTGAGGTTTCAGGAAATTGGTATGCTTCCCCAAGTCTCCAGATATGAACAGTACCTGCAGGATGAGAACAGTCACATGCTGTGATTTTTGAGTGTGGGAGATAGCCAGAAATCTGAGTCACTCATTTCCACTTATTCCTGGCTGGCATCAGTTGTCACTAACAAAGGGATGCATTGATCCTGCAACCACAGTATCAACACTCTAAAAGCCAGGAGCAAGGCTTGGGCTCTAACCTGTCTTCTTACCTAGTCACTGGGTTCTACACACATCCGCCACCCGGTTACTCAGTTTCCCTCACATTCAGTTCCACAGTCATCTGCCTTAGAAACACTTTCAGCCTTCCTTGCCCCAACCTTGCCTGGGTCCTAAATCCACAATGCTGCAAGGAGCCATCCTCAGTTTTTTTAAGCCCTGTACAGTAATCTCAGAGAATGGGACACTCCCAGCCTGGAAACCTCAGAGAACACCTTTGTATTCCTTTGTATTCTATTCCTATTACTACACCTATTACTATGTTCCTATTATTTCTGATTATTCTTTGAGGGTGATGGGATTTGAACATGCCTCTCTTTAAGCCACAGTGGCTTTAATGTTATTAGAAATTTGACTATAAGATGTTCTCTGATTCCCAAACTGATGGAGAATAGTAAAAGATGTCTCTTCCGTGTGGTAACTTTCATCTATTAAATTATAAGATTTCCTACACAAGTGAATAATCATTCTTCCACACACCAGAAGTCTGCGGCAGTTTTGGTCAGATATAGCCAAAGGCAGACTTAACTACAGGAAGGCAGATTAAGGTGACACTATCCATTTCCACCAAATAAAGCCAAGCAGGAAAAAAAACATGTACAAGTTACACCGGGTTTCAAATGCAATTAGGAAAAACCATGTACTCAAGGGACCATCTACAGTCTTCACTGGCCGCTTTAATCAGAATGTTCTGTTGCCACTGCTAGAAAGCATTGCCAGCAAGCAAACATCACAAAGCATTGTTTACAGCACCTGGCCTCCTTTTCCTCCTGGATAACTTCATCTTTAGTACAAGGCAAGCCTTCTAATTTCATCGCTGTGTGGTTAATTAAAGGAGAACAAACACAGGGGGTGGACCACCCAAGGACAGCACCCTGCATTCTGCAAACCCCATTTGGTATTGTTGTAATGATAGATGGGTGAATGAATCCATGCTCCAGCTTGACACTTCCCCAGGGATTCCCCTTGTGCAATCTTAGGCCAAGTGCAAACTGCTGAACTTAAGCCGATGCCTTAGCTTGCAATCCTATACAATAATGCCTTGAATTATGAACGCCTGGAACAACGAAAAACTTGAATTGCGCAAGGAAACCCACCGGTATAGGGAAATTCCCAACTACGAAAAAAGGCAGGGGTTTTTTTTTTGAATAACCAAAAAAATAATCAATAGTTATTCAAGGCATTCATACAGGAAACCTACCCCGACCCAGAAAAGCAGGAGAAAAGTTTCTCTCTTTTCCTGGGTTGGTGGGAAAGCCTCTCAGCCAACTGCCGGCCATGATTTTGACAGCTCAGCAGTCACAGTGCTTTCGTCAGCCAGCAGAGGGTCAGAGGGGTGGTGAAATCGCCACCCACTCAATCGTCCCCTGGCTGAGAAAGGGGCAGCCAAGATTGGGTCTGCCAGATCTCAGCGGGGTGGGGGGTGAAATTGCCATCCGCCTGATCCTCCCCTGGCTGTCATTCACCTGCTGAAGGAGAAAGCCTTTGCAAGGTGTTTCAAAAGGATCCCTGCTTCCCAACCCCAGCACTCAGGGCAGGATCGTTTTGAAATGTGGGACTACCGATGAAAAGTCTCAGGAAACTTCAAAGGGTCCAAAATGCAGCAGCCAAACTTCTGACTGGGGCAGGGTACAGAGATCACATCACACTCCTATTAAAGCAGCTCCACTGGCTATCAGGCACAATTCAAAGTGGTAACCTTAAACTACAAAGCACTGTATGACCTGGGTCCTACCGACCTCAAATATTGAATCTCACAGTATGAAACAACTTGGGTGTTAAGGTCATCAGGAGAGGCCCTTCTCTCCATCCCACCCCCCTCACAGGTATGTCTCGTGGGAACCCATGAAAGGGCCTTCTCGGCTGCTGAACCCATACTTTGGAACTCCCTCCCACTAGAGGCCAGGACTGCCTCATCTCTGTTGTCTTTCCGGAAACAGGTGAAGGACTACCTATTATGTGATTTTATATGTATCAACCATACATGATCACATAGACCAGGGCAGTCCAACTTTGAACAGCCCGCAGCTACTTTTGCCTGCTGCGGGTCCTGGTGGGCTCCATTGTGAAGCGCACGCACACATGCATGCACACTCCTCACCTCTGCTCCGCCCGCACATCCTCAGCACTACCCCACCCTCCGCGAGAAGTCTAAAGTGTGCACACTCGTATACATACACACACACAAATGCCTGCCCCACACATGCACGTCTGGACATGCACATACTAATGCCTGCCCGCCCCCCCCACACACACAAACAGAGAGACAAGAAAGAGCGGCAACGGCCATGAGGAGGCTAGCGGGGCCGAGATGCAGCCCAGCGTCCCCTGCCCACCGGCTCCTGGCTGCCTCCACCTGGCCCTGCCGCTCTGGCTGTGTTGGAGGTGATGTTGGTGGCTGCTGGTGCTCGGCTGCAGGGTCTCACCCATGCATCTCCATGGCGCTCACTGGCAATGCAAGCAGGAGGTAGGCGAAGGGCGGAGCGGGAAGAAGCCTCCACTTGGAGCTTCGTGTTCATCTGCCCAGCTGAATGGTTGGCCAGGTTACCGCTGCTGCTGTCGCCACTTACCCCAACTCCTTGGCACTCCCCTGCGCTCCCTCCATGCTCTGCTCCCCCCAGGTCCTCGGTGCTTCCCGACCACCCACCTCAAAGGTGTCACACATTGGCTAAGGCGGTGGCCGCTGCCTCAGCCCCAAAAACCACCAGGCTCGGGGACATGGCTGGAGCCCCTTGGGGAGGGTGCAGAGGCGGCGCCAACCATCAGCAGCTATTGGACGGCCGGGGCAGCGCAGGCCAGGCAGGGCCCCAGCTGGCAGAGGTGGCCATGGCAGAGGCCGAAGAGCTGCAGGGTGGGCAGAGCTGGTTGGCAGCAGGAGTCCCCCTCCTTTTCCGCTGCCTCCCCGCTCACTGTGATGGTCACCCCACTGCTGGCCACTCCTCCCGGCTCAGCAGGCAGCCGAGGCCAGCTGTGAGGAGGTGCCTGGCCTGGGAGAGCCCAGCAGCGTCCATGCCACAGCCCAGCAAGCGCTGGCCCAGGCTCCCATGTGCCTCACTGGTCAGGGGGGAACTCCCACCAATACGCCGCCAGAGTCGCCATGTCGGGAGGCCAACAGGGACCCAGTGGGTGCCCTGCCGGTGTGCGAGGTGGGGGGAAATCCCCCCCAACATGCTGTCACAGGCGGTGGGTGAGGCAGGCAGGTACCCAGCGGGTGACCTCCAATGGTGCCGCGGGTGAATTGTCGCCCATGGTCAACACCTTGGGCAGGCCTGACATAGACTTTGTGTTTATAACCACTTATGACCTTGTGTGATTGCATTGACACTATGTTTTCAATGTTAGTTTCAATCACTCATAAATTTACATTGAATTTTTACTTTCTCTTTAACTGTTCATTCTCTTATTGCTTTAATGTAATGTTGTCTTTTAATGCTGTAAGATGTCCCTCAATTCCCTGTTCAAAAACTTGAATATGGATTAATTCTACTGGACTGTATACTGCAGGGTGGATTTGATTTATATTACTTTGATTTAAATCATGACTTCAATCACGATTTAAATCACTAGTCAGTAAGGCTTAATTTAAATCATGACTTTCTAATCTGCATAAATACTCATTTTTGCTGGAGTTGTTTTAATCCTAATATTTACAACCAGTTGAAGATTTCACTTTTAGAATACAATACCACCCCCCTATCGTGGGGGTTAGGGACCCACCGATCCACGATGACTGAAAATCTGTGATATGCGGGTGCAGGTCTGGGGGGGAGGGCACGCCATCGCTGCTTCCCCGGGCTGCTAGAAGACTTTTTAAAAAGCCTTCCAGCAGCCTGTGCAAGGGCAGTAGATGATCTGATACACCGCACTGGCTGCAGGCGCCATTCCTCACCCAGCCAGCGCCAATCAAAAATTTCTTTACTGAAATGCATTGAGCCAATGCATTTCAAGTGAGATGGCCAGGGACTGGAAGGGATTTTAAAAGGGATGTGCTGCTTCTCCGGAGCACCTGCGGGGGAGGGGGAAGTGGTGTGCCCCTTTTAAAATCCCTTCCAGTCACGGAGGCAGACTTACTTCCGTGACTGGAAAGGACTTAAAAAGGGGTGAACTGCTTCTCTGGAGCCCCCGTGGGGGGAGCAGCACCCCCTTTTTAAAATCCCTTCCAGTCACAGAGGCAAACTTGCCTCCATGACTGGAAGGCCTTTAAAAGGGGCATGATCCAACTGATTGGTGCTGGGGTGGGGAAAATAAAGGTTTTTCTCCCTCCCCCCAGCGCTAATCAGCTGGAGCCACAGCATGTACTGCAGTCCCGCGATAGAGCGGGACCGCAGTACATGAACCACGAAATGGCAGGGGGTTACTGGTATAACGTTTCAGATTAGTTGTGCAGTTATATCAGACAATTATTTATTTGGTGATTATGTACCACTAGAAATACATAGATAATTGTGAAATTATTGCATGGTGAACTATCTCCAGTTTATTTATTTATTTTACCCCACCTTTCTCCTTGGAAAAGGACCCAAGGTGGCTTATAGTAATGAGGGATAATATATAGTCCAGTACAATTAAGACATGCTTTAGTATTGAAAACAGGGAATTGAGGGACATCTTACAGCATTAATAGACAACATTACATTAAAGCTACAAAAGAACGTGAGTAGTTAAAAGGAGAGTAAAGTTCCATGTAGTTACAAGAGAGCACCAGCCATTAAAAGGAGAGTAAAGTTCCATGTAAAGTTATTAGTAAAAATTGCCTTTTACTCTAATGTGTCATTTGATGTCCAACTGTGGCTTAAATTTGTCTGCTTATGTCCGAGTTGGTGAGTCCTGTGGTTTTATTCTATCTCTATTGTATGATTATATTTGTAATTGCTATAGTACAATTTGTAGTTTATTGTGGATTGGTAACTGCCCAAAGAGTGTGTACAGTAACCCCACCCACCCACCCATCGTGGGGGTCCCACCTGACCTGCGATGACTGAAAATCTGCAGTCTCACTTATCCAGTGCTTGGGAAAAAAATAAGATAAAACAGAAACAGTTTAGGTCAAGGCATGTCCAAACTTTGGCCCTCCTGATGTTTTGGACCACAATTCTCAGAATTCTAAGCTTAGATTGCCAATGGCAAAGGACTGTGGGAGTTGTGGTCCCAAACGCCTGGAGGGCCGAAGTTTGGACATGCCTTCTCCCAGTGAAGGCTGCCCATAATACCTGATCTTCCCAGGCTAGGTGTTTGAGGCAATTAATACCGCGAGAGGCCCGGAAGGGGAAAAAAAAAAAAAAACAGAAATAGGGCCTTTTCTGCCATTGCCCCTCACCTGTGGAATAATCTTCCACCAGACATCTGACTGGCCTCATCTTTGGTTGTTTTAAAAAACTTGGTTATTTAAGCAGGCATTCCCTCAAATGTAAATCTAGTATCCACCTATTAAAATATGAATTTAACTGATCTACCTGCCAATAATATCATAGTTTTTAATCAGATGTCATATTCGTGTCATTTTAATTTTCTTTTCATTATATTACTGTATTTTTATGTTTTTAATTTTATTGTATGAATTGTATGGGTTTGTTCTGTGTTATATTGTAGTGCATTGATTGTTGTTAAACGCTCAGAGTGGTCTTGCTGCCAGATGGGCGGTATGAAAATCCAATAAATAAATAATAAAAATTAAAAAAAAACCAAAAACACCACACGCACACACCTGAATACACCTTCCCAGAGTGCATTACTAGGACTGGCCACTATATAGAACCTGAAACTACACTGTACATGTGGTTTAATGGAAACACTGTCGTGACCTGACTTCTCTGAGAGAAGCAGTTTCCAGAAAATGGAGGAGTTGCATTTTTTGTGTGGGAGTGGGCGGGAAGGCTTCCTCCCAAACAAGAGGGCAGGAAACTTAGTCCAGGGCCAGGGCTCCTTCTCTCCACCATGCACAAACATGAGAGAAACCACAGGTGCTGTATGATACATTGGTTGGGAAGGAGAAAAGAGGGGAGAGAATGAGAGAATTCCCGACACCCCATGCAGCAATACTGCACTGTTTGGGAAACACTCATGTATACAAAATAATGGGTCTTCTACTGTACAGTGGACCCATGTATAACAAACAGTTTGTATAACATAAAATCTGTACAACATAAAAAATTCCAGAGATAGGGGAAATTTGCTTTAACACAATTGCCTATGGGGCAAATCTCTACAACATAAAAATAGGATTACTCCGTTTTCAATGCATTCCTATGGGAAATTTGTATAAAGGAAAATTTGCTGAACATAATTTCATTTGGAAGAAATTAATTCCTTTATACAAGGTACTACTGTATATCTAATTCACATATTCTAGTCCTAATTGTGATAAGCCATCCATTTTCCCCTACATTGTCAGGACACTTTTGCTATCCGTTTCCAGTGGAAGAAAGCTCAAACTGATCACTGAACTTTCTGAGGTTCTCCTCGCAAAAAGTATCCAAGGGAGGGCCAGGTTTATCATGCATAACTGGACAAGAGAGGGAAGTCACATGCATTACAAAAAGCAATAACCATGCCAGTTAAGACTTGCGAGTGCACGCCTAAGCCTGCACTGGGCAATCCTTACATCTGAAATCAATGCAACTTGCTTTTAAGGAGACAGAGTTAAGACCGGGTTAAACATTGCATAGGCATGTGCACCTAAGCCAAGCACCTACAGGGGTAATAAATAAATAAATAAATAAGGAGGGAAGGGAATGGAAAAAACAAAGGCAGAATCATATGTGATCAACAAACAGTCACTTCTGAGTAGAAATGATCAGGAAAGAGAAGATGATGCAGCAAATACGTTCGTCTTCATTTCATGTGCATTACTACACGTTTGTCTGCTAATCATCAATTCTTGTTGTCTACAGGTAAACGTTTTTTTGGGTTACAGTAACCTCCTGCCGATTGTGGGGGTTAGGGACCCACCCACCCGCGATGCATGAAAATCCGCGATGTGCGGAAGCGGTTGGGGTGGGGCGGGGGGGCAATTGCGCGGCGCGGCGCGGCGCGGCGGTGGCGGCAAGGGGATCTTACCTCCTGCTGCCACCACCGCCCGCCCGCCCGGCCCCAAGTCTTCTGGGTGTGCGTGGGAGGGCAGCGTGGAGCGACTGGATCGCCCGCCGTCGCCCGCCCATGCACCCCGGAGGCTTCTTGGGGGTGTGTGGGAGGGCCACACGGAGCGACCGGATCGCCCGCCACCACCCACCCACACAGCCCGGAGGCTTCTTGGGGGTGCATGGGAGGGCAGCGTGGAGCGACCGGATCCCCCCGTCACCCTCCCACACACCTCGGAGGCTTCTTGCGGGGCGGGGCGGCGCGGAGCAACCCGGCCGCCGCCCCCTGGTGCAAGTACTGCGGTCCCGCAATGATGGCGGGGAGGGGTCACTGTAATATGAAGCGTGTCAGCACATCAGCCTTAACGCAGGATCAAGCTGCTTCTTTGCGCTAATTATGAACAACAACAAAATATCTGCCACCGGGTAGGGTCCCCGCAATTGTTTTCATTCAAAAGATTCTAAAAAACAGCCAGGTTGTTCTCATATGATCCGTCAAAGACAAGTGACCACAGTTCAGTATATATATAAAATTAGCACTAGAAGAGCAGGGCTTCATTGTTCCAAGGAAAAAAAGGGGGAAAGCTACTTATTAACTTACATCTGCATCACTAAGTTTGAGATGTTTTCAATGGACTAAAACTCTGTGTAGAATTCTTTTTTTTTTTTAAAAAAAAAAAAACCATTTAGAATGTACTCCTGAAGAAGGGAATGTTTGCAGAGCCAGTTGAGAGACTGGCAGTACTAGGGTCGAAATTCTCTGTTCGTGAGCCAGGTAGGGTTAATGAAGCCATAATGCTTTGCTGAACATCGTAATCCCAACCTGGAAAGATCAGACCATCTATCGGAAAGAATCCATTTTTATGCTAGCTTAGCCCTTGGCCTCCCTGGAGAAACGCCTGCCAAATCCTAGCTGTTCTGTGCCGATTTCTACATGAAGCAATTTGTGATATGGGCCATATACAAGGCTTGCAGGGAACAGGGCTTTGCCAGTGAATTCCAGAGCCTGTCTGATCTTTCCAGGTTGGGATTATGTGATTACATTGACAAAGCATTCTTTTTCTGTGTGTTTTTTAAAGGAAGAGGTAAACGCTGGTTCCCACTGTAGGTTGCTTATATCGTGTACACAGATATACCTGGGAGCACAGCTACCTGTTTACTGCACAGGAGCAGAGCACTGTCTGCAAAGTGTAATGAAAACAGTCAGATGCAACTCTGTAGTAGCCAGGAACTGAGGAGCAAGGGAAGAAAAAGAGTTATGCAGTTTCAGAGGATGCCCTCTATATCAGGCTATAATACAGTTTCAGGTTAGGGGCTGCAGGTCCATCCTCTACCCCCAACTGGCAAAACTACCAGACCTGATTTTCAAAACTAAATCTTGCACTACATCAATGGGCAGTTGTGAGTTGAACATTTACCATGTCTGAACAGCCTTCTTCAGATGAGCTGTATTACACCTCTCATCATCCCCATTAGATGAGACGATGGGAATGGTACCGTAGCACATCTGGAGACTTGCGGAGTTGCAGAAGGCTTTCCTACAATATAAACCTGATGTGGATTTGGGAGGGGTTTTTTTTAAGAGGAAGAATATTTTAAATTTATTGGGATTTAGCACACTTAACTTGCATTTAATAAACATAACCAAAGAAATATGCTGCATTCATTTTATAAGCTCTATAAATCTCAAAAATGTTTTTCTGGTAGCCAAAAGTACTTGGATGGGGGTGGAGTAAAAGGAATCAATAAAGCACACAGTGTGGTTTAACTGTTATGTTCAAATAAATCAAAGCTTAACTTAGATATTATTTTTTCTGGAATACTTGTAAATACCTTAAGACTAGCCATTCAACACTGCAGAGTTCCCTGACATTTTCTTAAAATATAAGGGAAAAATGTAGGCACAAACTAAATGTGCTAATTTTAGCATGCCCAAAGTATTATCTATTAAAAATACAGATAACGTCTAGGTATGTGCTCCATTCAGTGATTTATTTGTCCACAGCAGGCCCAAGGAAGCCATCTTGTATTACACTGGCACCCACTCACAGTCTGGACTCAAAAAGGCAAAAGGGTCTAAGATTACAGAAATAAACTGTGTGTGTTCATGCTCCTTCCTACCTTCTTCCTCTCCAACAGAGCCACAAGGAAACAATGGGGAGTTTTTGTATTTTCTTTAATTTCCACAGCTGAATGTTTGTTCAAACTCAAGGGCACTGCAACTAAAGCATTAGAATCAATGTCATGCAGTAGCGACCATAATGTACAAATGTAAGAACAAGCAATACAGTAGGAACCCCATATTCACTGATTCATTAACCACTGATTCAGTTATCCACAGTTGGCAGAGGAAAAGAATTAAATAAAGAATTCAGCAGCCGCAAAGCAAGCTACTGTCACAAATCGCAGCTGTAAAGCAAACTACTGTTGTAAAACAGCAGCCGTAAAGCATGCTACTGCCACAAAACAGCATTGGGGGGGGGAATGGATTCTCTCTTATCCACGGCTTTCATATCCAAGGCAAGGCCTGGAACCAATCCCTAGCGGATACTGGAGTCTTACTGTACTCAAGACTAAGATTCAGGAGATGTAGGGTAAAGTCTTCACCAGGCCATGAAACTCAGTGGGTGGCCTTGGCCCAGTCATATTATTTCACCTAGGTCTACCTTGCAAGGCAGTTGAAAGGATCAGGCAGAAAGGAGAGTTGTGTATGTTGCCTTGAGCTTACAGAACAAAAGGTGGGATATAGACATATAAATAAATTGGTTGCAAGATGGAATAAAACTTCAAACTGTGGTTTGTAATAAGCAGAAATTCTCAATTTCTCATTCTTATACCCCCAAGCTTGAACATTTTGCTTTTACTGATGACCATGACAGTTTGGGGGATTCTGGGAATTGTGGTTGACTAAGTAATTTTCCAAACTCTGATACAGCCACACCATAAGAGCAGAGGGGAGATCACATAAAGACGGAGATCCTGCGTGTGGGGCCCCCTGGTGTCTGCGGGTTGGGGAACTCCTTCACTTTGGGGGGGTGACTCTCTCCGGGAAGGATGAGCTCCGCAGTTTGGGTATCCTACTGGACCCGGGACTTACCATGGAAACCCAGGTGGCATCAGTGGTCCGTTCCGCTCATTGCCAACTGCGGAGGATTGCCCAGCTGCGGGCCCTCCTTGACATCAGGGCGTTAACTACGCTGGTTCATGCACTTGTAATCTCGAGAATAGACTACTGTAGTGCTCTCTACGTGGGGCTGCCCTTGAGTTTAATGCGGAGATTGCAGCTAGTGCAGAATACAGCTGCCAGACTTCTAACGGGGCAAAGAAGGCGCCAACATATTACCCCCGTGCTGGCAGCCCTGCACTAGCTGCTGGTACGCTACAGCATTGACTGAAAGGTTTTGATGTTAACATACAAAGCCCTAAATGATTTGGGACCTCAGTATCTGACAGAGCAGCTCCTCCCAAGAAGAACGGCCAGGATCACCCGTGTGAGCCAGGCAGGACACCTGGGAGTCCCAACCCCGAGGGAGGCCCGGAAAGCTGTAACAAGGAGTAGGGCCTTCTCGGTGGTTGCTCCCCAGTTATGGAACCATCTACCCCCTGAAATTCGGCTGCCACCCTCGCTTCAATTTTTTTAAAAAAACTATTGAAGACCTGGTTCTATAGAATGGCATTCCCTGATTCTTCAAACATTTAGTAAGGCACTCTTTTTAAACCATTTTATCAAATCTCTTGCCATTTTTAGCTTCATTTTAGTTTTTTGTTGTTGATTCATGTATATTTTATTTTATTATGTATCTTGTATTTTGGTTTTTAAAATGTATTCCTTTGTTTGTTGTTACATGTTGTAAACCTCCTAGAGCAGCCTTTGGTCTAGATGGGCGGTATAAAAGTCAAATAAATAAATAAATAAATAAATAAATAAATAAATAAATAAATAAA
>JAHTLZ010000275.1:15883699-15919780 GCA_023846285.1 Phrynocephalus versicolor | reverse complement strand
CACACACACACACACACACACACACACACACACACACACACACACACCATATATATACCTACATATACCTACATATACTTACACACAGACACACACGGACACACACAGGCACAGGCACGAACACGGACATAAAACACACGTCTAGAGCAGATTAACGGATATATGGGACATGACTCATCTGTCACCCAGAACTCCCTTCCTAAAACTGTGTACAACATTCCTGAACCACCTATTTCTACATCAACCTCTTTCTTTTCCAGGAGTCAAAGCGAGATGTCATAATCATGTAGACTAGTACACCATGTGCAGACAGGGTTTAATCAAACTTGCAGACCATCATTAACTAACATCTCTCCTATCTGACCCAGCAGAATGCACTTTTTGTATACATCTCCACCCTATACACCATTTAATGGCATGTATCTCATTCATACCACCTACTAAAGGCAGGGATACTCCTTCCACCACTGTGGAATGTGGACCCAAAGTACTTTACTCCCCATACCAATCCGTTAGTCTCCCTAGGTCAGTGATGGCGAACCTATAGCACGGGTGTCAAAGGTGGCACTTGGAGCCCTATCTGTGGGCACCCGACATTGCCCCTTCACAACCACCTGTATACAGGTTAAATTACTGTATTGGCACTTGGCAAAAAAATTAGTGGGTTTTGAATTGCAGTTTGGGCACCCGGTCTCTTAAAAGGTTCGCCATCACTGCCCTAGGTAAAAAGCTACCATCAGTATCAATATCAGTTTCTCTTCTCAACTAAACAACCGATTGTCACTGGATCCATGCTACGGAGAAATTAAAGCCTGACTCTCAACACACCGCTGAATTTCAGTATTCAAGAAAAGCTACCATATGTTTTTTGTACTGTATAGTTTGGCTTCAAGACCAGTTTTCCTCCAAGTCAAGGACATTTCACATCCCAGTGTTCTAGCTGCACATCTGAAACTGTTCTCTTATTTCTAATGCCTTTGGACTGCAGAATAGGCCTACTAGAAACAAATTTGAATGTTAAAAGACTTTAGTCACCTAAACTGAACTCTACAGCAACTGGTTATCCATGCCATTGGGTGGGTGGGTGAGTGTAAAACCAAGTGTTTCTCTGTATGCACAACCAGCAGTACTTTTAAGAAAAATACTGTATGTGGCGTCCAAGACAACTCTATTATTGAACAATTAGAACAGCAGAAATCCGATTTTAAGGAAATATCCACAACGTTATCAGACAATTCTGCAACTGTTATTTTGCTTTAGGATGAAGAGTTATTAACAGGATTTTATTTATAAAAAACCTACTTTGGTATATAAATTTGAGAAGCAGATAAAATATATATTTAATTTGCTGTAAAGCTCCTTTTGCACTTAGACCCGACTACTAGACAAGATGTTTGTAGGTAACCTTTTATGTATGACATGAATAAAATAACTTGGCATGACTGAGACAGGAGACAATGTTTGGAGTCGAACAACAATAACACACACACATGTGCTCACAGCCTTTTCTTTAGCATAACAGTTGACCATGTTTCTTAAAACAACTGAATGCCATTGTAACATTACCTGTGCCCTTTTAAATACCAAGTTTATATTAATCTCTTTTTATCAAGTTAAAGATAAAACACCTTTATAATGGCAGGGCCCTTGCTACAAAATTTATGCACTTATGGCCATATTCATACTCTGGCCTTTGCTCACACAACAAACCCTATTTTGGTGCTTCATAAGCACAGAATCAACAAAAGGCTGGCTCCTTGGAGGGCTAGATATCCAGTTCACTCGAGACATCCACAGTTGTCTTTAGAAGGGTTTGCTCTCTTTTTTTATTTGCCAGTCCATGAATATTAAATCTAATACTTCTTACTACAAATGGATCTGACTGTGACTTATGGTATTCCTCCCAGGGGCTTCTAGGTACAGAGTACTCATAACTGGCTTATCAGTGCCACCATTTGGCAGCATTCTGGGATCTTGCAACTTGTCAAAATCACACTGGTCGATCCTTCTACTAGGAGGCACAGTGAGAAATTCAATTCCCAAACCCAGAAAATACACCCTGGTGCACCAATCCATTTATACACCCAGCCGGCAAGCCAAAATATAAAATCAAAAATATGTAGTTAAAAATGCTAGGTGTTTCCATATTTTTCTTCCTACGCAGCACAGCTGTCCGTAGTACTATACTGAGTAGGAAGAAAGCTTTAGGAAACACCTGCTCCTAAAACCTTTCCACTTGGCAAGACAGGGGGCTCAAGGTGTTTTTGTGAGTACACAATACAACCTGAAAAGGAAGCATCATTTTCATGGCTTGGAAACCCATGCCCTTCATGGGACAAAGGCTCAAAATAACAAGCCCACAGTAGCAGCCACTTGTGAATCAGGAAATAATTTTTCTTGCAGCTTAAAAAAGTGACAAAAATTAATATATTTTGACTATCCTAATCATTATGTACCCATTTTAAGAGTGGAACAAGTGATCCAAGTTTTAATACTTGTGGTAGAAATGATAATTTGATGCCAACTTCAAGGAGAACTGAAGTTTTGTTTTTAGTAGAACATGGTCATGATTTCAGGGCAGTGACTGGGTAGCAGGACTCCTCATACAGTAGGGTCAGAGCACCTGCAAAAACCAAAGCTACACTTATAATACTGGTGGCAATTATAGGTACATCTCATTTTACCTTTGTCAATCCACACATACTATCTCTCCAGGACTTATCACAATTGGTGAATTTAACACGAACATTACATCAGTTCCTTACCTGCCTCCTCTTCTCTAGCCTCTCTTGTTTTTCCTTTTGTCGTTCAACATCTCGAGCTTTGTTTTTAACCAATATGGTGGGTTTACTCTTGGGAATCTTTTTATTAAGTATTTTGGCCATAGCATCAGCCCAGCCAGCATTTCCTGTGTCTTTGGACCCTGCCGTATCCTGGACTTTAGGATCCAGGGTTGTAGGCTCATCCTCATCATCACCATCTAACGCTTCACCCTCCGATGAAAAACTGTCCTCTGGAATGTCTGAACCCCAATCAGAGCCTAAGAAAAGAATATACATTTTCAGTTTTTTGCTATCTGACCATGCCCTGAAACAAGGTTTGTCCTGACTATTTTTAAACGAGTACTAGAATTCAAAGATAGGTCACCATCCCGTCATAACCCATATCCACTCCAAACATGTGCAGCAAAGTACAGTGGACCCTTGTATAACAAACAGCTTGTATAACATAAAATCTGTACAACATAAAAAATTCTGGAGATAGGGGAAATTTGCTTAACATTAATCACCTATGGGGAAAATCCGTACAACATAAAAATGGGATTACTCCATTTTCAATGCATTCCTATGGGAATTTGTATAAAGAAAAATTTGCTTAACATAATTTCATTTGGAACAAATTAATTCCTTTATACAAGGTACCACTGTATCATTTTGATGAAAATGACAAAGATGTGTATCATGGGGGAAGAAATAAAAATCCCTTCTAATCTTGGTTTTTTGAAGTCATGATGGAAAAATAATGAAGTCCAGTAAGTTCTTGTGGAACTAAAGTATTTTAGGTAAAATAAACACACAGGGCTGGATTTCTGGTTTTATTTTCCTCAAGATTAAAGCTGCAACACTGACATCTAGTGTTGAAATCCCCAAACCAAGGTGAACTGAAATGAGCCATTTCAGAGAGGGTAGCCGTGTTAGTCTTTTCAAGAATGTTAAGCAAATATCAAAGAAAAACAAAACAAAAGACACAAAATACGTAGCACCTTAAAGACTAACTTTCATATTTTAATGTAACATTTCATGGACACGTCCACTTCTTCAGACATATAGTAGCAGAATGAGTTGTGCAATATGTGATGGGATATACATTTCATACCAAATATTCATTGGCTGTAGCATTTTTGCATGTAAGCCCGGTTTGCAGGTTCCCACATAGACAGTTGGGTGAGGCTGGATAGGGGTCTGTGTGTACAATTCTGTGTGTACACAGGTAGCCATGCTAACTAAGGAAAGGACTTCGAGCACTGCAGTTTAAAAACATATTTATTCAGAGAAAAAAGTCAGCCTCACATCATAGAAAGGTCTCATTCGGTTTCAGCTACCTTTCCTATTCAGATGTTACTTAAAGAAATAAAATGAAGGCTATTATACACATGCAGAAAGTTGTTTCCTTGCAAATATTTACATGATGATGGGTAAGAGAAAGAACACATGCCAGCCAAGCTAGAGCCCAGGAGGAAACAAATATTTTCTATGTACTCCTCCTCCTAGCCAAGAGTTTCAGGAAGCCATAGAGGTAACTAGGGAAGCCTGGGCATTTACCATTGTTTTTATTTTGGTAAATCTCATTTCCAAAAGATCAAGAAAGGTGGAATTACTAACACAATCCAGCACTGCAACTGTTACAACATTATTTCTGTAACCACTATCTGGACTCTCTCAGGGTATAACAATATTACACAGCTGACAAATTAATACATTAACTGTCATGGTCTAGTCCTGTGGAATCCTGGGATTTGTAGTTTAAAGATATATTTTAGACTACTGTTATACAGGAGTGGATAGCTGTTAGATCTTGCAGAAGATTGTAAGAATCTCACCAACTACATATACAGGATTATTTTGGACAGATCCAGAATATCTAAAGTTGTGTAAAACTGCTACAACTGTGTAATGAGGATACCTTCCCAATCCCTCTTAGTAATTCTAGTACTGCTCCCCATCACTCAATTGCAGACACAATGCAAAGTTATCAACTCTGCTTCCTGACATGCAGCCAGTGAACATGGACATACTTCAGGAAAATGTCTAG
This sequence comes from Phrynocephalus versicolor, assembly GCA_023846285.1. Lineage (NCBI taxonomy): Eukaryota > Metazoa > Chordata > Lepidosauria > Squamata > Agamidae > Phrynocephalus > Phrynocephalus versicolor. Next base: position 15,914,968 of record JAHTLZ010000275.1, on the reverse strand, counting down.
TGTTCTTAAATCGTTACAGAAATTCACATCTTATTTGTATGAAATCAAGAGACGTGTAGAGCATTTCTACATGAAGAAGCCAGCTTGTAAGTGCTACCACAAGCTGTAATTCCAAGACCACCGCAGATAACTCCAACCATGTGCTGGTGCTGTTTGAACCAGGATAATTTCACTTGCATGAGTGCATACATGTTTCTTAATAGTATATAACGTGGTTTCAAGAACGCCCTAGTTAAAAATCCCCCTTGGCCACTTTCTCCCCTCCCTTCCTGTCTTGGTCAAAGCCACTTGTTCTGCTCTACAGAAGGAGGAGAAGGTAGTTTCTACTCAGGTAGGACAAACATCTAGACATAGCTTCTTCCTGTAATATCCAGAGAAACGGAAAGAAGACGATAAAGAGCTGGAGTTAGCGTTAGGTGGGAAAGTAAGCCCACAGAGGGGAAAAAAGAATAGGATTAGATGGAAAATATAGGAATGCGAAAACCAGGGAGGCGTAAGAAATAATCAACCAAAAAGGGAATAACAGATAGGAAAAGTCTGTTTGTTTTAAAAGCCCTCAATTAATTTACTTCCCCTCCTTCGCTACCAACCACCCTTCGTGAGCGACGAAGAAGGAACGTCTTTTTCGCTTGCTTTCCACGGTAGCCCCCGCCCTCCCCGTCCACTCTTTCCAACAACCCGCAGTCCATTTCCGTCTGTTACCACAATCGTTTTCTTCCATTTCGGTGCCGGCGACTTCCAATTCTCCACGTGAACCCTCCATGACAGCCGCCATCTTAGACAGGGCGCGTGCTCTTCTGTAAAACGCCCGGGAGGAACCGCGCGTCGCTGCTACGAACGTTCCGGGAAGCAAGAATCGCCCCTAGAGTTCGTTCCCTTCATTTCCACGTCTAAAAGGGACGAAGCCTTCGTTTCCCTTTCTTATTAGAAGCTAATATAACTGTTAGACCTTTATTAAGGCGTGCAATATGAATTTAAGGGCGTTTCTCCTCGTATAGTTTTAATTTTTGTTAAAAAAAATTTTTTTTTAAAAAAATTAAATTTTCTTTTTAAAAAATTAAAAACGCATGTAAACACTTGGCAAGCCGTTTATACTTTTTTTTCCTGGGTCATATTTGACTTAGTGAAGTGATTTTGGGGGGCTTCTTAAGAGAGGGAGGGACGGATTGCTGTTTGTGAAAGAGGGTGCACCGTTAGCACTTTCCTAATGGCCCATGGCAAATCCAGCCCTGAAAAAAGCCTCAGTGGTGCCCCCTCTTCTTGTTGATGCCCTAAGCACGTGCGGGACTCCTATCTCTTCGTTACTTAAGGAGAGCCAGATGTTTATTACCTCTCATACCTTAATATATTATCTAATAAGCAATTGAGCATTCATTTTCTCCCCCCCCCCCAATAAAGCGTGTGGATATGATTTCTTTTCAAAATCAGAAATGCACTGGGGCAACCAACCACTGTTCAAGGACTGAATCTACAAGTCACCTTACCTTGCTCTGTCCATTCCAAATCCAGAATATAAAGAGAAATAGCTGAGATAAAATTCATATGCATGATGAACACACACAAGAATGGATTAAACATAAGTCTGGGTTTCTTGAGTCATTATCAAATTTAATATTACTATATTGCTACTTTTTCCATGGACGTTTATATCCCACCTGGACCGTAAGGTGAAAACTCTCTTCCACCACCACCCCTCACCCCACTCTTATCTGGTTCTGGTTTCTGACTCTTGAGGAATTTACTTTAAAACTACACTTAACATATCTACAGACCCCTGGCCATGGTGCCATTAACAATACTTAACATATCTATGACCCCTGGCCAAATCCTTCCCATCATTTCTATAGCTAATAATCTCTCCCTCCTCTTCCCCCTCCCCTATCCACCCATGAACATCTGGTATGAAATGTATATCTCATCACATGTCATATTACACACCTCATTCTGTGTCTGAAGAAGTGGACATGCCCACGAAAAGTTACATTGAAATATGAATGTAGGTGAATGAATGTTTCTTTTCTTTTCTTTTCTTTTCTTTTCTTTTTGCCTGCAATTCTTGAAAAGACTAACATGGCTACCCTCTCTGAAACTCTATCCATGTATTTCCTATCATATGAGGCAGGATCCGAACACCCCCGCCTTCAGGTGCTGGCTCCATGGAGAGCTGTCTGGGGAGAGGAGCTCCCCCTTCAAACTCATCTGGAAAAGTGACAGTAGGGGTAGGATACCACACTTTTATCAATACATGTAGGCTCCACATGGTTAAAGAATGAGTGAGTAGGGCTACACTGTGTGATTTCTGATTCGTAAGCAGCAAATGGGAAAGACAACAGTGAAATGTATTTTTATGCATATATCATTTCCTCATGTGAGCTGAATATGATGTACATGGTTCCCTCTTTCCTTACAACATATTTTATTCTCACTGTAAAGGCCTATAAGGTAGTTCAGTCTGAGCAAATAATGGGCCTAAACTCATTCAGTGGCTGTCATAGCCCATTGTGATTTGAACATTAGTTCTCAAGTGCAGTTCAGCACTATCCAATGCACTAGACAGGCTCTCAGTGTTACTTTGTTTTCACGTAAAATTTTAGAAAATATTTGAGTAATTTGTTTTATTTTTAGAGAAAGCTCTTGTGGTGCAGTGGTTAAATTTCTGTATTGCAGCTAAAACTATACTCACAACCTGGTGTTCAATCCCAGGGAGCAGCTTGCGGGGGGGGGGGGGGGGTTGCAATTTTTAGCCTGCATACTGTAATTAAACTGTAAACCGCCCAGAGACTGCTTGAAGTGGTATGGGGTGGTATATAAGCAGAACACTTTGCTTATGCTTTGCTTTGTGTCTTTCACTGGCTGCTTTTAAACGATGCCTAAAATCCAAGGCAAAGGGCTCCCAGATGCAGAGCTTAAAATTGTTTTCCCACCAGCAGCAGACTTTAAAAAAAATTAAGTACGACCACACCCACCCAAGGTGCCCCAGCACATTTTACAAGTACCTGGTCTCTGGAGGTAAAAAAAATTTCGATGCAGGTTATAAAGCTGTGGATGCCGGGCTCTCCTTGCCTTCTGTTTGTTTTTTTGTTCCCGCCACCCCTTTAACAGCCTGGAATCCCTACGGGGCTGTTCCGACAGAGGTGAGCGGAGGTGAGCCTGCATTCTTTTGTCCCTTTTTTTCTCCCTCCCCTCACCGCAGACAGGAGCGATGGAGTGTGGAAGGGTGGAAACACAGGAAGCAGAACAAACCCCCACAACCTCTGGTCCGAATTTAAGTTGCCAGTGTATTTTAGAGCTTGTGTAAAAGCGCCCACTGTTATCCTTTGATTTGTATTCCTGAATTGAGCAGGAGGATGGACTTGATGGCCTTATAAGCCCCTTTCAACCTCATGAGTAAGGCTTCTCATGGACTCATTTTGTCCTGGCGGGAAGGTGACACAAGATGGCTGCCTGCTGCCTGTAGCTTTTTAAGGCTGAGGTTTTATCCTTTTTATCCTTTTACCCTTTTATATAGCCTGAGTAGGCTCTTGGTGGTACCAAGATACCCATTTCTAAAGTATTTTAAATATTTTAAACTATTTTGGAGTCCTTTGGAGTTCTTCAGAGTCTTTTCAGAGTCTTTTTAGAACACGAGCTTGAAAATAACTGCTGCTGCTGCTGTTTCTGTTTCGACTACTTCTGATCCAAGCTCCATGTTCGGAAGAGAAAGAAGAGGAGGAGGAGGAGGACTCACTGCGTTTGGTGAAGGTGAAGTAAGGACTGTTTTGTGAGGCAGCAAAGGGATTAGTAAAGGGAGAGTCTGGAAGCCGCAAGCTTAGTTTCTGGTATTTTGTCCTTGAACATCCAAAGATACCTTCAGTTATCTCTCCCACCCCCACCCCCACCTCCTCCCAACTGCTGGGTTGAAAGATATGGGGAACAAGCGGCACAGATCCAACTCGGGGTATTCAGGGCTCCCTCACACAAAAGCGGTGAAGCAAATGAAGATTGACAGCCTTTTTACAACTAACAAACAGACGGGAGAACAATCTACCCTGACCCCTATAACTTTAAATAACCGTTTTTCTACGTTAATGAACATAGCCCAGGATGACTGTGAGGAGCGGCTTTCTGACCCTGTGGGTAATGCGGAGGAGCCAATAGAGAACTTTTCAACTCAATTGATGGAGCAGTGCAAGCTCATTGCAAAAACAGTGACTGCAATTTTTCAAAGACTGCAGAAGGTTTATGATCAAATGCTTGTCGTAGAGCATGCACTGGGGGAGTTGACTAAACCCACGAACAGAGCCACAAATTTCTCTCCTCCCAGAGACCATGGTGCAAGGTTCCATGAGCCTAACTCTGCAAATCAAAGCACAAGCCCACAACTCCAGTTAGATCAACCCAGCAGAGAGGGTACTGGCAAAACAACAAGGACTTTCCAGCCAACCCAGGTCCTGCTCCAAATTGCCCCAGTCCCTATCAACAGGAAGTGATGGGACTCGAAAAAGAAAATTCAATCTTCAATAGGTCAACTATTGAACAAACACCCTTACAAAGTTGACCTAAGGTCAATAACTTGGCTTCACTCACTCAGAGGCCATAAGAGAATTCAGCTGTCCTTCGACCAAACTGTTATTCCCCTTATGCTTCTGAAGATGAAGCCTTTCTTGGGGAGGTATCAGATAATACCTCATAGAATTTTTGCAAATTCATCAATAGTACCACTATTACAGGAAAACCAAGGAAGACCTTCTTTAAAAAACAACTACTCAGTCCATCAGTCCCAAACTCAAAGCACTATTTCCAATCCAGCCAAGCCTCCAGTTGAAAGGACAACCCAAAAACAGAGACTGGACAGCAGGGGGAAAATGGCTGCAGAGTTCCGTCTTACACGTAAGGGACTCCCATCATCAGATAGAAGCATCACAACTCCCACAAATCAAAACAATAAAAATTGTGTAGAAGAAACAAGGCCAACTTGTCACTTACAGGACCAGACTGACACACTGAGAGCTTTCTGCGAGGAAGAAAACATGGCCATCCAACCCAACAAGGCAGCTCAAGCCTCTGAAAGTTCTAGTATGCTTCGCCCCCTCGACACCCATAGGTATTGGAGAGGATGTGCTGGAGCTACGTTGGCCCCAGATGCAGAACCCCTTCAGGGGATTTCTGTAAACAAGAACTCACCCAACGGGGGGGGGGCCATTTGTAAACCCCCAGCCCTCCCAAAAGAACCTATACCAGGTGGTGAGTCTGGGGGGATTTTGAAAGGCTTAGGTGTTTCATCAATCTTTATATCTACAACCCAGCCTTCCTGTTTGGATCTCGAATCCTCGCTCCTCGGGCCTACACGTGAGACAGTACATAGCCCTGAGAATTCAAACCACAACGCAGCAGACTCCAGTGATTACAGTGTGGCCAAAGAAAGCAACTCTCCTTTGTTTAAGGGAAATCCTAAAATAGTCCTCTCACCTCAGTGCTCTATAATTAAGAAAACTTCAGGAGGCTCCTTTACTCTGATTGACGCTTCAGAACAATCAGTTCCCCCACTTTTGTTCGACTTTACAAAAGATCGCTCAAACCGAAGCGGTCTCCCTACGGATTTAGTTCAATCAGACTGACTAATACCCACCAACAGGAGTTTCTCGCTGAAGATTTTGTCCTGGAATATCGCTGGCTGGAAAGTGAAATCAAACGATCCAGAGTTCCTACATTTCTTCCAGGGTTTTGACATTGCCCTTCTTCAAGAAACCTGGCATGAAGGGGATGTTACATTGCCTGGATATACCTCAATTGTAACGCCAGCTATTGCCCCATCACGCAGAGGCCGGAGCAGCGCCGGTCTGTGTTGTTTGATCACTAACCGCTATCAGATCAAGATAGAGCACCTAGACAGTTATCCCCCATTAGCTATGGCCATTTTAATTCAAAACCTGAAGCCTTCCCTTATGATAATTAATGTTTATTTACCCCCACAAATTAACAAAGAAAAATTGCAGGCACAATGGGAGACCTTGAACGGTTACTTATTTTCTTTAGAGACAGAACACCCTTCGGCTGAAGTTTTCATTGCCGGAGACTTTAATGCCAGGATTGGAAATGACAACCCTGCTCTATTGGATTCAATGGGCAACAGCCTGGAGGACCATTTTCCGGAACAGCTTAAGCTTCCAAGGTGTTCCAAAGATTTCCAGATTAATCCTGCAGGGCACCATCTGGCCAGACTTGCGATGGGGACCGGAAAGATTATCTTAAATGGTTCATCTGTATTGGACCACCCTGGAGAATTTACTTTCTGCTCCCATAGGGGAAGCAGTGTCATCGACTATGTAATTGTTTCTCCCAACTTGAGCGACAAGGTAGTCGATTTCCAGGTTGGATCGCAAATCGACAGCGACCATTTTCCCTTAATCACTAAAATAAAATGTAACCAACCAACATCTAGCATATCCTATCACCTCAATAATAAAGATAGTAAGGCACCTTATTGCATGAGAAACAAATGGTCCCCCAAAATAGAGGATAAGATAAATTTAGCATTAAACTCCAACCATTTTACAAACTTGAAACAGAACTTGTCTGAGACATTAGACCCGTCAGAGGCCATCTTCCATTATGAAAACCTGACGTCTGAAATCAATAGTATTTTAAGTCAACAAACTTGCCAGAGATCCTATAAAAATGCAAGACTTAGTCCAAATTCCTGGTTTGATAGAGACAGTCTTCTTTTGAAAAATCAGTTACGTGGCCTGTACCACTCTTATCGATTAATCCAGTCAGATCCTTCTCCCCCAAGCGAATACATTAAATTAAAAAAACATTATAGGTTTGTAATAGCTCAGAAGAAGCAAACTTTCATCAAGGAAAGATGGAACTTAATGATTCATTATGTTCGTTCCAACAATAGTAAACAGTTTTGGACGTTGGTTAGGGGCGCCTTAAAAAGCAGGTCAGGTTCCTTGGACACCCAGATTCCTGTGCACATATGGAAGGATCACTTTACCAACATTTTTTATGATCCTCAATCCCCGGACCTAGATTCCGCTCATCCAGTACCTCCCAACTTATCTAAATGGGACCCAGTAAATACTTTAGAGATCAAAAATTTGATTTCTAATTTAAAACTGCGAAAACCGGCCGGTCCAGATGGGATCCCTCCTGAACTCCTAAAAAAGCACTTGGAGTGGTGGGCCACTCCTTTGGCCACCCTTTTTACACTAATTGACCAGTCCGGAAGGGTACCTGCAGCATGGACTAAAGCCATTATAGTACCTATTTTTAAAAAAGGAGACCCCCTAGACCCAGGAAACTACTGCCCAGTCAGCTTGCTGTCCATTATAGGGAAACTTTATGCTCTCCACCTAGTGAAAAAACTGACAACCTGGATGGACATCCATAGGATTTTGGGCCCGTAACAAATTGGCTTTTGTAAAAGTAGACATACACTAGACCACTGTTCAGTATTGGCCCATCTTGCAGAGAAGAACAATGTCATGGGTGGGAGGAGACTGTTTGTAGCTTTTTTCGACCTAAAAGGGGCTTTCGATTCAATCTCAAGGACTCTACTGTGGGCCAAACTGGAAAAATCCTCAATTGATAGGAGACTGCTGTTTCTCATTCAAAAGCTATACCTCAATACGAGCTGCCAGGTGCGCTATGGCCTTGCTGGGGAACTCTCGGATGGGATCCCAAATAACAAGGGGGTTAAACAGGGTTGCATTCTGGCACCCTATTTATTTAACCTTTTTATCAATGACTTGAGCGATTCCTTGAAACAAGTTCAAGGCCACCCCCCCAAGTTAGGTTCCCAGCAAATTTCACTACTCCTTTATGCAGATGATGCAGCAGTTCTATCCCAAACCCAATTGGGTCTCAAGAGGCTCATAACAGCTTTTGCAACTTATTGTGATAGCAACAGCCTGTCCATCAACACCCAGAAATCAAAGATTTTAGTTTTTTCAAAGAGGTGGAAAAGACTGCGTTGGTCTCTACACAATGACACTCTGTAGCAGGTTAAGGAATATAAATATTTTGGGATTACTTTTAGATACAACATGAGCTGGGCAACTCATCGAAGCCACGCCCTTAATCTTGCTAAATGTAGTTCACAAGCAGTGGCTCGGTTTTTCTACAGAAGCGGAGGTCGCCATGTCCCATCAGCCATTCAAGTTTTTCAAGCAAAAACAAGGGCTCAATTATTATACGATATCCCAGTGTGGATCAAAGCATTCAACTCTGAGGTTGAAAAAATTCACTCTGCTTTTTTGCGCCAGATTCTGGGGGTCCCAAACTGTGTACGCTATGCAGTGTTGTGCCTCGAGGCAGGAGTGGGTAGACTGGAAATGAACGCCTGGACCCAGACCCTAAAGTACTGGCTCAGAATCCTTTTTTGTGCAGACCAACTGGGGTACATGTCTGACATGCTGTCTGATTCTTACCAAAGCCAGTGGCAATCCTTCATTAATCAAAAAATCAGGTCTGTAGGTATCCCGCTTGACCATATTTTGACATTAGGGCAGAAACAGGCTCTAAGAATTCTTACTCAGAGGCTAAGTGACATAGAGAGGCAGGAACTTTTCTCCCTGGCACATAGAACCTGCTCCCCTTTGTCACAAGGTGTGTTTCCAACGTATAAGACCCCCGCGGCATATTTAACCTCACTTAGTTCACCACAGGTTTGTAGAGCTTTCATGTTGGCCAGGATGAATGTATTGCCATCAGCACTCCTTCAGGGTAGGTTTACGGGGATTCCGCGCCAAGAAAGATTTTGCCCATGTGGAAACCAGTCTCCGGAATTTATCCAACACGTGCTTTTATTTTGCCCTTTTTACGATCATATTAGAAACAACTTAATTGCCCCACTGCTGAAGAAGTTCCAAGGCCACCCTTCTAGATGGTTAGTCCAATACTGTTTAACAGACAAGAACTCTTATGTTACAGCCCAGGTAGCAAAGTTTTTATGGCCGCTATACGCAAGAGAGCAGAGATTACCTCGACCTTCCATCCATCTTCCTGATGTTTTTACCCATTTGCAGTTTTACTCCTTTTACTGTTTTTATGATTCACTGTATATTTGCTTATATGGGTCATACGACCTCAATAAACTTGAACATTGTTGGACTCCTTCATATGCTGAAGTCACCTATGGCAGAGGGAGTTAGTCATAGCACAACTCCAATGGAATGCACGCTGGTTGCATCTCCTGTTGACCATGTATATGATGGTCCTGTTGCCCCTCATAGAATCAAGAAGTTGGAAGGGGCCTTTAAGTCTAACCCCCTGCTTAATGCAGGAATACAAATCAAGGCAAATTTGCCAGGTGGTTGCCCAAATTGCCCTTGAATGCCTCCAGAGTTGGAGCACTCGCCACCTCTCTAACTGGTTCCATTGCTGTTCTGCTCTAACAGTCAGGAAGATTTTTCTGGTATTCAGCTGAAGTCCTGTAACTTAAGCCCATTGTTGCATGTCCTGTGCCTCATCTGTATGACAACCATTCAAGTACAGTAATATCTTATAAGACAAGTGCCCCTTAAGACGAAAAACTCATAAGAAGAATGTAATTTCCAGGGATAGGAAAAACTCGTAAGATGAATTTTTCTTCCCATTTACATTCATCTTACGAGGTACCATTGATCCTCACCCAGCCTGGGCTGTGAATAGTCCAGGCTGGGTGAGGATCAATGGGTCCCTGCTCTGCCCACCAATTTGGTGGTCACAGCAAGGATTCACTGACCTTTGCCCAACCCATGCTGCTTGGAAGGGAAGCAGCAGTCGTGATCTGCCGCCACTGCTTGCCTTCCAAGCAGCATGGGCTGGTAGAAGATCCACAAGTCTGTTATCTGCACGAGCAGAGCATGGATCCATGGATCTTTGCCCAGCCATTGAGGGTTGGAAGGCAAGCGGTCATGGAGATCCGCTGCTGCTGCTTGCATTGCAACCCTCCAGGTCTAGGAGAAGAACCATGGGTCCTTCCTCTGCCCAACACTTTGTTGGGCAGTGCCGGGATGGAGTGATCTTTGGCGCCTGGGCTGGCCGAAGATCCATCATTCCCTCCTCCTCTTCACCGGAGACTCTGTATTTCCACCTGGTCTTCTTTTCTCTAGGCTAAACATGTCCAATTCTTTCAGTCGTTCAAACAGCCAGTTCTGTGCCCCATTGTTTCAGTAGCAACCTGGAATGTATCTGGAGGACACAGTGAAGGGTCTAGAAACTAAGTCACACAGAGGACAGTTGAAGGGGTTGAGAAAGTTTAGCATGGTAAGAAATGTAGTTGGAAGGAGATATGGGAACCATCTTTAGAAATCTGAAGCATTTCACATTGTACCAAGCAAATGATCTCAGGTGACAAGAAATGGGACTGCAGCTGTATATTTGGAGGAACTTCTTAATAGTGCAAACCATTTGACAGTGGACAGCTTGGAAGAAGGTGGATGCTCCTATGTTGGAAGTTCGCAAACAGTCATGGCATAGCCATTAGAGATACTGTAGTTTAGCACAGGATTCCTGAACTGGCTAGAGGTCACACTAGATGACACTTGAAAATCCTCTGAATTGTACAACTTTATGATTCTCTGTGAAGTAGACATCAGCTTGTACGCCAATGTGTCCTTAGGATCCCTTAACATGACTAAAGAATGGATATGGACAGCACAGAGAGATAGAACATTGTGGTTAGTAGGCACAGCCCAATATATCGTGACTTCAGTGCTTAAAAACATCTCAGTAAGTGCCTTTCTTGATACCTCCTTTGCTTCTGGCCTTACATTAGTTACCACAACATGCATTGTGGAAATCCTCACATGGACGTCATAGTTCTCCCTCCATTTGTATAACATTGTTATGAATCTACGGTAACTATTTCTAGAGTGAGATCTTGCACTGGAAGAAGAGGTTTTCATACCGCCTATTCTGGGACACGGATCTTTCAGTATTCATTCTCTCCAACAATAGGTAAATCTATGGACGTTAACTGCAATGGGCTTGCTTCACTTCATCCAACGTTTAAAATTGTCTCCAGCTGTTACCGTACAGAAACTGTCCAAATACTCTTTCCCTGCAAAAGGGGACTGCGAGCTTTGCAATGAACAGAGACAGGTTTCAGTGTCACAGGGATTGTTTGCATTTTCAAAATGAAGCTTCAAAGTTTATTCCTCCTTTAAAAAAAACCCTTCCTTTCTTGTTCCCATCAAAACTAGGCGCCATTTGGGGGAAACACAACCCCCAATGAGCTCTGATTTAAGCATCTGCAATTTCTTTTCCCATTACAGCACAAGAAAATATGTGGATTGCATGGCTTTGATATCAAGCTTTACCTCTCCACAGGCCTGCCTTTTTTGTAGCATGCATGAAGAAGAGTTCCATTATAATGAAAGTTTCTACTGAAGACCTTTTTAGTTGGTCTAATAAAGATGTAATCACGATGGATTTCTGAATTTATGTAATTGCCAGCACTGCTGATCTTGCATTGAGAGGATAATGACAGGTTCTTGCCATCCCACTTGTTTCACCCAAAGATGGCTGCCTGTTGCCTGCCTCAATGACATTCTGCTTGCTTTGTGGCGCAGTGGTTAAATGCCTGTACTGCAGGTAAAACTGTGCTCACGACCTGGGGTTCAATCCCAGGTAGCAGGCTCAAGGTTCACTCAGCCTTCCATCCTTCCAAGGTCGGTAAAATGAGTACCCAGCTTGCGGGGGTGGGGGGGCAATGTGTAGCCTGCATACTGTAATGAAACTGTAAATCGCCCAGAGACTACTTAAAGTGGTATGGGGCAGTATATAAGCAGAACACTTTGCTTTGCTTTGCTTTTCTGCCTTCTAGTTACCTTCCACTGTGAGGCAGGTAATTTTGGCATATCTCTGTGCGGCAGGAGTGGAGATAGGTGAGGAGAGCTGTTTGGGGCTTCATACTGAAGCCAGTGCCGGACAGGGCCAGAGCCCAAAGATATAGTAATAACAGTATTTCTACACATGTAGGAGTTGGTGTAAAGAGTTGGCCCATCTTCCTCAGGCTTCAGCCCAACACTTTCATGTATAGTAAAAAAAACAAAAAACTGTAGAAAGGAGACCCTAAATTGTTGTTACATGTCTGAGAGAGATAAATCAAGTTTTTTGTCAGGTTGTGTTCCCGAAAAACATCCACACAGAATGGCTTGGGTTCTTTTACATCACTGCTTTTAAAAATAAAAAGCTGCCAATTCTCTATGGGTGCTTTTACACGACCCCTAAAATCTGAGGCCACCAATGAACCCCCGTGGAGGGGGCTTCCAAGTTTAAAAAAACTGCCACTTCTCCCTCTACACGCCTGATGTGGGTGGAGAAGCGGCAGGTTTTAAAAACCTTTTTCTCTCCCAAAGCAAGCGCCGCTGGCAGATATCAGCGCTTGCTTCAGGAGAGAAAAAAGTTTTAAAAACCCACTGCTCCCCCCCCATCGAGTCTGGTGAACCCCTGCAGAGCGGGCTTCTGAGGCAGCAGAACAGGCAGGACTAGCGGACAGGCAGGCAGGACTAGCTCTCTGCTGCCTTCCCCAACCCAAGCTGCCTACCGTATTCATCCGAATATAAGTTGAGGGTTGTTTTTTTTCCAGTCAAAACTAAAGGCTGAAAAACTCAACTTATATCCATCTACAATGAAAACCATTTCTTCTCTGGTACTCTGCAAGGTAAGATTTAGAGCAGGAGCTTCAAATGAAAAGAAAAGGGAAAATAATTTTTCAAGGAAATGTCTCGCCCGACAGTGGAAAGGAGTGCTTTGAAGATGCCTGATTGGCTTTTATTAGAAATTTTGATGCAGAGATTGGGTGGTCTCCTATCTGAGGTGCTGTAGCAGCCGATTTCATATACCACCAAAGGGTTAGTCTAGGACAATTTATCCATGCTACACAGTTATAACATTTTGATACTACGGCAACTACTACGGCTGCATGCTCAAGAATCCTAATACACTGGACCCTTGTATAACATAAAATCTATACAACATAAAAAATTCTGGAGATAGGGGAAATTTGCTTAACAGAATCGTCTATGGGGCGAATCCGTACAACATAAAAATGGTCACGATTAGGTATTACTCTGTTTTCAGTGCATTCCCATGGGAAATTTGTATAAAGGAAAATTTGCTTAACATAATTTCATGTGGAATGAAGTAATTCCTTTATACAAGGTACCACTGTATGTGCTTAACTGAGCCACTTAATGCTCTGCTGTACAGCTCTAATGCTGCCTCTCCAGTTTGTAAAACAGGAAACCTGCCAAGGTGGAATGGATGCTTAGATGGACGTCGTTCTTCTCATTTTTTTTCGTGAAAGGTTGCTGGACTGAACATTTTATTGGGAACCAGGAGGATAAACTTTATAACATAGTATTAATGACATCACCCCCAAATCAGGCCTGTGCACTGGACTATCTGCTTTCCTTTGAAAAAGATAAGAGAATATTATCCAGAGCTTTTTAGAAAAACTAATTATAAGAGGTGTGCGAGAGAAACCCTGAAAGAACTTTGAACAGGATGCTTTGTTGTTGCTTTCCAACAAGAGTATTCCTTTCTATTTTCCATGTGAGTTCCTGGGATGTAGCTACATAATGGATTCTCTCTCCTTTTTTTTTAGTTGCACATGTTAGTCATTTTATTGCAAATAGGGTTCTAAATCTTACTTTAGAAAAGAAAATTGCTCTGGATGGGAGTGTATGTTCAAAGGAAGCTATCAATAATGTTCGTTATGAAAACCCAATCATAAGTGTTTTTAGTCCATTAGCCGTTCCATTTTATTTATGTTTTCCTTCTGCCCGAGCCTGCAGCCAGCTATTAAAAAGATGAAATTTGGAAGAGGAGTAATGCACAGGGAGATAAAATCCTGACATATGCTTTATGCTAGAAAAACCCTTTTAAAAATTCCTTTCAGCCAATCTTTGCAAACAACCTACTTGGGAGAAGAGCACAGCCAACTCTTCCTGGTCCTCCCCCCCCCCCCGGTACAATGCACGAAAACCCATATTGTACAAGTGGAAGTCTTTTTGTACAATAGATCTTTCTTTTCCCTTCTTACACTTGGTAGCCCCACATGGCCTTAAAAGGACATCTTTAGATGGTTGGGTGGTGGGTTAGTGAACATTGTGAACTGTATCTTACAAGACCTCAGTGGAAGAGGATATGTGTCAGGATCGGGACCGCTTGATTCTGCCTCATTGCAAATCACATATGAAACAGCCAGAATTTCTTAAAAATAGCTATATTGCAAATATAGAAGCATTACAGAGTTTCAGCATCACATCACTGCAGAGCATAGAGTCAGCATAACATAGTACAGACAGAGAGCATTGGTACCTTTTTACCAAAGGTCCAAAGACTACTGATTTCTGGTGCACTTTTATACTCATGTTTTGTTGTTTTTCAGTTGTTAAGTCATGTCCGACTCTTCGTGACCCCATGGACCAGAGCATGCCAGGCCCTCCTGTCTTCCACTGCCTCCTGGAGACTGGTCAAATCCATGTTGGTTGCATCAATGACGGCGTCCAACCATCTCTTTCTCTGCCATCCCCTTTTGCCCCGACACCCCAGCCATTACCGTATGTTGTACCATCACATGCAGCTCCAACCTTCTCTGTCAAACACTGTTGTCCTACATGACACAGCACATCATGCTTGGTAGGTCATCCCACAGATGGGGAAAAGGGAAGGGAAACATCCATTGTCTGATTTTGCCTTATGCTCACCTAGTGCTGAATTTTTGCCAAATGCTTTAAAGGGTCAAGGAGAATAATGAAGCCCAAGCTAAGCTGATTTCATATGCAAAACTAAAGCAAAAATGAAGCAATTCTGTTTCCAGGATTGCGTGCCAGATGGGTCACCAATAACTGGCTCACTTTTGTTTTTAGAACTTTCTGTTTTCAAATACTGGAAAGACAGCCTTAATTCTGTAATGTGCTTTTGTCCAAAGGGAATTAAAGCCAATATCTCTGCAGCCTTGGAGATCCTCACCAGTTCATGAAGAGCCAAGTGCACAATAATAGATTTACTCTATTATGACACCATTCTTTCATTGCTAATTTGAGCATGTGTACCTTGTAAACCACAGAAATTCATAACCCAAAGAGCTTTCTTCCTCCATGCCACCAGTAATTGGAAAGGTAAGAAACGCCAGCTATAGAATTAAAAGTACCAATTTGGCCCCAGCTCAGAAACAGAGAAGGGGAACAAAAGGACACAGAACGAACCTCTATCACATCCTGTTTGAAGTATGGGGATGCACAAGGTTTTTGCTTGGTCTGTGTTTTCAAATAAACCAGTTTTGTTAACATATTCTGGAATGATACACAAGATGAGACACAGTTATCTTTGTACATTTTGTGAAGCACTTTCTTTAAAAAAGGTTGTGTTAAAATGCACAATATAAAAAATATAAAATGTGTAATTTAGAGCAAAAAAAATTGTATATTTTGTGAAGGGAGTTTAGAAGAATGCAGGTTTCTAGGCATTTTTAAAACTCACAGATTGATGAGGAAATGGGTGGAAACATAACACTGGGCAAGTTTAGCCTGCAGAAAAGAAGAGTGGGGGGCGGGATACATATGACACTACTTTTCAAATACAGTAGGACCCCGGTATCCACTGGGGATTGGTTCCAGGCCTTCCCGTGGATAATGAAAACCATGGATAAGAGAGAACGCCTGCTCACCCACCCCCAAACTGCTGTTTCCTGACAGTCGCTTGCTTTACAGCTGCTGTTTGTGACAACAACTTGCTTTACAGCTTGCTTTGTCGCTGCTGAATTATTTAATTTTTCCCTCTGACAACCGTGGATAATGAATCAGTGGATATGGGGGTCCTACTGTACAGTACTTGAAAGGCTGTCATACAGAGAAGGGGCAGGATCTGTTTTCAATCATTCCTGAATGTAGGGCATGAAACAATGGGCTCAAGTTACAGGAAGCTAGATTTCAGTAGACCATCAGACAAAACTTCCTTATTGTTAGAGCAGTACGGCATTGGAGTGATTCCTCCAGTGCTTGAGGCATTCAAGATACATTTGGACACCAGCTGACTGATATCCTTTGATTTGGATTCTTGCACCGAGCAGGGGGTTGGACACATGACATAAGAAGACCTTTGGGTAGTGGGCGGCATATAAGTTGTAAAAATAAATAAATAAATAAATAAATAAATAAGAGCCATGCTGGATCAGGCCAAAGGCCCATCTAGTCCTGCATCCTGTAATTCACAGTGGCCCCACCAGATTCATCTGGGAGCTCACAAGACTAGATATCTGTCTCCTGATGCCACTCCCCTGCATCTGGCCCTTGAAGTACCCCGGTTTTAAGCCTGGAGATTACACATTTCCATCATGGTTAGTAACCTGTGATGGACTTTTCCTCCAGGAATCTGTCCAATTGCCTTTTGAAGGCATCCAGGCCAGATGCCATCACCACCTCCTGTGGCAGGGAGTTCCACAGACTAATAACATGCTAGGTAAAAAAATTCTTTTGTCTGTTCTCACTCAGTGGCCTTATAGGCTCCTTCCAGCTTCATGGTTCTATGAAGGAAAGCTTGAGAGGGAAAAATGTTTTGTCTGACTTTCCTGGAGAAGCTAGTTAGCATCTGCTCTAAAGATCTCATATTGTATACCTGTTTGGTTTTTTAATGCACTTCCCGAGAGCTATTGTTGCATCCTGTTGCATATCTACAGGGTGAACCCTGGGCTCTGAAATGTCAAAAGAAGGGACGGTCTCAATGCATCACTCCCGCCAAGGGTGGCAGCGATGGATGAGGTAGGCATTTCTAGGAGCTGCAACTGTTCATATTTCACACATGCCTAAGGGCAGGCGACAAAGAAAATAGGGCACCAAAAGAGGGAGGGAGAGAATCCCTGTTCATATGTCCTTTTAAAAAACATTAAGATGCACATTTCATTAACCGGCTGATAATTTCTATTTTGTTCAATAAGGCAGTGGGAGGGTATATGTGCTGGCAATGGGTGCGTAGCAGTGCCCAATGTCCCCGCACATGCCACCATGGCCAAGAAACAGAACAGAAGTTCATGTTAAAACCTTCCTTAAGCCATTCCCATTTTGCCCAACCAATTTTCCAGGGAGACGAAAGGAGGGAGCCAAACTAAGAACCTTACCAGTGGCGATGACAGCAAACTAGAAATGTCACAGTGGATCAGAATTTGCCTGAACTTGGAAATGTCCCTCTCTTTTGGACTCATACTTCTGGAATCTTCCAGCCATCCAAGGTCAGGAGCCTCTGGGAATTTGCAGTCCTGAAAAGTAAATGTCCCAGGCTGCATCTTTCACAGGCTTCCTAAATACATCAAATCATCCTGCTCAACACAAACCTTACACAAGCACTAAGATGATTTTAGCCCGTTTTTCATTTCTACTTGTTGAAGGTTTATTTACAACCTTGCATGTTGTCTGTCACTTCAAAGTCCAGTAGAGACTTTTTTTGGGCTAGAAGGCCTGACACTCTCTCCATAACTAACCAATAAATCCATACAGCTTTGGAAATTTAAAAAGAGCCCGGCCTCACTGCTGAGTATTCCATCCCTGTTTTTTTCATCTGTTGCTGACTGTTGTTTCTTTCTGTTGATCCGTTTGGTTGGTTGCTAGTTCAGCAATACCTCGTAAGACATTTTTAATTGGTTCCAGGGGTCCATTTGCCATAGGAAAAAAAGTCTTCCAAGTCACGGTTTCCCATAGGAATGCATTGAAAACCAATTACTGTATGTCTGCAATAGAGCAAGTAGCATATACAAGTTTGTCACAACTGTAAGTAAATAAACATTTTTTATTCTTTCTCCTACAAATGTCTCAGAATGAATGATTGAGACTTGAAATGCCAGTTAATCAGAAAGGGAAGACTCTGGGGAACTTGTCCCTATTCTTCTCTGCGGATCTTTGCACTTCTAGAGTGTAGTAAAAAGAGAATTTTACCAGAAATTCAAAACTCTGCAACTCTACTCTGCAGGCATTTATAGCTCCATACTTTCAAAAGCCACTCATTTCTTAGAGATAAGCAAAACAATCTGTTTCTTTCCACAGCAGCCCTAGCATGTATGAAGGCTTTCAGAAGAAGAGAAAGGAAATGAAAATGTGAAGGAACAAAGGAACTTCCTTTTGCAGAGAGTGGTGACCAATGACAAGGGCCTTTCCATGCCAGCCCTAAGATTATGCAGTTTACCTCAGGGAGGCACCTGCCTTTACGCAGTTTACCTCAGGGAAGCACCTACCTTTTGTGGTCTTTAGTTTTCTTTCACATTTTCCATTATTAGGAGAGAAAAAAGTACAACTGATTCTATAATTATTATTTCCCTGTAATTGCTGTGGCTTCTATTAATCTTTCCAAACTGGCTGGAACTTCTTAATCTTTAGATTATACTGTATATCTAAAGGTGTGGGTGAAATCTGAGCACTTGAGAGCTATATTCAACTCCATGGCCCCTGCTGTTGCCTGGATAACAGGAGGGTCCCAAAATGTCCCTTGAGGCTGCGTCATGTATCCTATGGCTCTCACTAGTATATAGCTACAGTGGTACCTCAAGTTACAAATACCACTAATTATGAAAAATTTGACTTATGTAGAGAAATCCATCAGAAGTAAAATGCTTCAAGATAAGAAAATTCAGCCCTTTTTCCCAGTTAGGAAAGGGAAATGGAAAGTACAAGATTCCTTTTCAAAATGGCTCCTGCTTGTTTGCAATGGCAATACTGCCATCTTGTGTCCATCCCCACTACATTTCTGCAATTGGAAAGGAGCCATTTTGAAAAGGGAAGCTGAGAACTGGGGCTTCTGTTTTTCAATAACTTGCACAAGGTGCCCTTTTTGGAGCCATTATGGAACTATTTGGCACCATTTTAGGGACGTTTAAAGGTAGGGAGCTGAGCTTTTGTCCTTTGCATGCCTGATAATGTGCTTTTTGAATTTGTGTGTGTGCATGAGTGTGTGAGTGAGTGTGATTTCCCATAGTAATGAATTAATCCATTTCCAATGCATTTCTATGGGAAACCCTGTTTCAAGATATGAAAATTTCAAGTTAAGAAAATGCAATTGGAATGGATAAATTTCATAATTGGAGGTACCATTGTATTGTGAACTATTTTAAGTAGGAACAGGATGTCTCCCAACCTAGAAGTAAGTCCAGTAAACACAGTAGGATATATGTCTAAGCATAACATACTTAGGGTTGTAGAGGATGGAACCTAGCTGAGGTGTGTTTCCACAAAACAAAGGCTGCAAACCTGGGCCCATTTGAGGGACTACATATTTCTCCTTACCAGCCTCCCTGGACTTTAAGATGTTCAGGGAAGGCCTTTCAGTCCCATGCCCTCACGGGCACAGTCATCATAGAAACTGGAGAGCGCTTTTTTGGTGGCTGATCCCAGACAGTGCAACTGCCTTGGTTCCCCCTCCCCCCTTATGTCTTTTTGCTGGCAGGCAAAAGCCTCCTTTTCAAGGCTTTTGCTGTGTCAAGTTTGCAGAACTGTTGCTGAGGAAAGGAATATTAAAGAGATATTCTGCCTTTAGTTCCTTTAGTTCTTCAGCTCATTAGTTCTTTAGTTCTTTTTGTGGTTTGTTTTATTGTTTTAACTTTAGATTTTGTCTTATGCTACAATTTGTCTTTTTGGTATCAAATGTAAACCGCTTGGAGTTCCTTCATGGAAGATGGTGCAGTATATATATACAGTACATAGGATCACCAATTAGCTTCCAATCTCTTACACCTCATGAGACCTCAGCTCAAATAAGGTTAGATGCCCATCTCTCTTTTATGAGACTGATTTAGATATGTTTCTTATGTTTTATGTCATGTTTATTTATTGTATAGTGTTTATGTTTATGCTAGCATTTTTTTATTTGTTTAATTTCTATAAACCACCCAGAGTTGCCTTGTTGCTAGATGGCTCAGTATGAATAAATAAATAAATAAATAAATAAATAAATAAATAAATAAATAAATAAATTCATAGCCCATTATTCCTCCCACAGTAGGATTTGCTGAGAGTCATGATCCTGAGGAATCTGGGATCTGAGAGTCTTGGTGGACCACAAATTGAACATGAGTCAGCAATGTGATGCGGCGGCCAAGAAATTCAACGTAATTATTCTTTGCATCAACAGAAGCATAGTGTCTAGATCAAGGGAAGTGATAGTACCACTCTATTCTGCTCTGGTCAGACCCCAACTGGAGTACTGTGTCCAGTTCTGTGCACCTCAATTTAAAAAGGATGTTGACAATCTTGAACAGGTCCAGAGGAGGGCAACCAAGATGATTGAGGGTCTGGAAGAAATATCTTATGAGGAGTGGCTTAGGGAGCTAAGAATATTTGGCATTACAAAAAGAAGGTTGAGAGGGGATATGGTAGCTATGTTTAAATATTTGAAAGGATGTCACATTGAAGAAGGGACTGGTTTGTTTTCCATGGCTTTCGGAGAGTAGGACTTGGGGCAATGGTTTCAAGCTACAGGAAAAGAGATTCCATTTGAACATTAGGAAGAACTTCATGACAGTTAGAGCTGTTTGGCAGTGGAATATGCTTCCATGGAGGGTGGTGGAGTCTCCTTCTTTGGAAGTTTTTAAGCAGAGGCTGGATGGCCATATGTCAGGAGCACTGTGATAGGGGCTCCTGCATGGCAGGGGGTTGGACTAGATGGCCCTTGAGGTCTCTTCCAATTCTATGATTCTATGAATCAGACTTGCAAATGCAGTCTGTGTTGAACTTCTAGTGACTAATCTCATCAGAAATACTTGAAATTCAAAATATGGAGCTGAAAACACTGGTTTTGTCCTTCATTGCCTAAAGAACCCTCAAATCTAATGACCTGCTAACTCTATATTCCATTTTGAGACCTATTGTTTTAGGAAGGATGGATGGTCGATGTTTCAGGAAGAAAACAAGGTGCTGTGGCAGAAACATCTCTTCACTAGAGGTGGAAGCGGCACAAGTGACTGTGGCAACCACTTATTCCACACATGTGCACATACCTGCTGCCCCTGCATTGAGAGGAAGAGGAGGCAAGGGCTCCTGAAGGCAAAATCCTACACTATCCAAAGGAGCAGAAGCTGTCCAAAGCAACACAGTGGTAGATTCCTCTGCACTCTTTCACCTAAGGCATGCACTTCAATCAGGCTAATGATAGGGCTGTCTTTCTATAGGGCTCAAAGAGTTGGATGGAAACTTCCTAAATGAACACTCTCATCTGAAGGCATTTTGCTGGACAACAAGATGCCACCCCTCACCTCAGGCTGCTTACAGAAGCTGACTATGAGAGTCAGCAAATCACAAGAGATTGGTTTAAAGGACCCAGGATAAGTTGCTTGAATAGCCCTATCCTCTGACAGTGGGACACAGGAAGGGAGCTCAAGAAACATTTGGGAACCCACAAGGCTGCCCCTCAGCATCTGCTCCCTGAGGCCAGTGTCTCACTCTGTCTAATAACAGAGCCATCCTTTGCATAGGTAGAAACCAATAAACAAAGACAGTGACCGTCATGCACAGTCAAGATACTATTTATAAAAAATATTATCTACTTTTACTGCACAAGTATCTGAAAAAGGCTCAAACATCCTTGGAACAGGTTTTGGAAACCTCTAGTGTTTAACAATATTCCCATGAAAAACAGGAGCAGGCCTGGTTAATGCCTGCTTATATCCTACATTTTAAATCTTCAGATAAGTCAATCGATTAATTACACCGATTAATCAGGTAATGCTGCCAGCTGCAATAAGAAACTTTATTTGGGCGATGTAACAGCGCAGCCAGCCATTGGAAGTGGAGTATATTTTTTATTTGTGCAAAGATAACTTCTTCTAATTTCCAAACTAATTTTCAGTGGAAGACAATCCAGAAGCTACGTTTCTTAGACATAATTTAGGGGGAAATTAATGTGAAGGCAAGATCCTTGAGTCACTTCGTTTTCTCCATGGAATTGTTTCTAATTGAATGTTAAGATCAAAGTTTAAGTTTATAAGAGAGGAAAAACAAGCACAGATAAATAGTTATTATCTGACATCCTTATGAAAATTCATGACCTGCCGCTGTATCGGGGGCCTTTTAAGAATTCTAATTGTGAAGTATGCAGAACTATTAAATGGCTAGAGCGCTTCAGCCTCTTGATAAGAAGCGAGTTAAATAATTGTCCTGTTTAACTTGTGCTTGTTAACCTTTAAGGTCAACTAGTTTGAACATACGTTTAATGAAATCCTGGAGCCAGAATTTATGATACTGCTGCTGAATGCTAAATTGGACAATTTACATAAGCAGGACATTAACCTTCTGAGTACTAAATAGCATTTTAGCACTTAGCCGCTGGGGACAATAAGGGACATGTTCTATATATTTGTGATTAGCTTGCCTGGAAACGTTCACGATGACCAATTGGCCTACCAAGTTTAGCAGCATAATTAAATGAATGGACTCAGCCTAAGTAAATTATCACTGCTGTGTACAGTATATCATTATAGTCCTAAGGAGGAGGGGGAGGGGGAAGAAAGGGTATGAATAATTTAATATTACATTACTAATTTATCAATTCTAAGTGACTGTGAGGAGACTCTCTGTAATTCGTTGGTTTAAATTTGATATTTGATTTACTGGCGGTGTGATTAAACTTGAGCCTACTTAATTTCTTTATCAGAAATTTATGGTAACTCAGAATTTATGGTGGCACTCCTCCTAACTATCCACCCACCCCTTTCCAGTAAGAGAAACAAATTTCTCCATTTCCCTCTTCTTCCTTAATCATGGTAAATACAAAATATTCAGTGTTGTCAAACTGGTAGTTAGGCTGAGGGCCTGGAAAATGACAGCCTTCTGGATACTGATTGACTCAAAGGGGGACGGCGACAGGCAGCAGGAGAACGGATGGCGGTGGCTAGCGGCAGGGGTGGGGGTGGGGGGCAGCAGGTTGGCCAGCGCCCCCTGTCCATTTTGGCACCCTAGGCAACTGCCTAGTTCGCCTTAATGGACGTGCCGGCCCTGCACCCTTCTAAGACAGGTTTCTCGTCTCATGGCTTCTCTCACAGTGGTTGTGAGTTTGGGTATTCCACCAGTTACTGGAGCACAGGAAAGCTTACACAATTTCCCTGATACTTCACGCAGTAACCTTTTGTGGCAGAAGATAAAATGTTGGCTTCCCTATTTCAGACTTTCCCAATAAAGAGAGATTGCTACAGCAAAAGGCTTAAATTGTGCCTTTAAAACTGCATCTAGAGTAGCTTCTGGATTATAAATGAGTGAGGTGGTGGTGGTTGGTCACTTTCAAAATTTGTCATGAGCCACCTCTGGATAAGCTGCCTAGATGCCCTAAGCACATCCGATCTCGCTTGATTTCGGAAGCTAAGCAGGGTCGGCCCTGGTTAGTACTTGGATGGGAGACCACCAGGGAATACCAGGTGCTGTAGGCGCCTGGAGTAGGAACTGGCAAGCCACTCCAGTATTCCTGCCAAGAAAACTCCATGGACATGGAGTCACAAAGAGTCGGTCACGACTATAATGACACAACACACACACACACACCTCTGGATAAAGCACAACCTCCTTCTGCCTCACATAACTCTCCTCTTCCAGGCAGTCAAAGTAAACCACACAGATATGACATCAGAACTTGACTTGCTGTGATGACACTGTTCAAGTATATAAGATGCTCTTATGGTGAGAACAGCTTACAGAGGTGTCACAGGCCCAAACTCAACAAACCAAGAACACCGAGTAGATGCAGCGCTAGTATCATTCAATGACAGACTAGTGGAACTGGAGTCCAGGTCGGCATGGATGGCCTCAATTTTAGATCTAAAGTAGGCTGCAAACAACTCACTAGTGAAATCACTAGGAGGAGGCCTCTGCTGACCAGGGCTGGTGATGTCTCGAACCACCCAGAATAACTCAGCCTGGCAGTTCGAGGCCCCATCAATGCACTGGGAGGTATAAGATCTTTTTGCCTCCTTAATTGCTCGCATATATCGCCTCATCTCATGAATTGCAGCTTGATTAAATGCCATCCAATCCTTCCTCCATCTCCTCTCAAGCTTCCTCAGTTCTTGCTTTATTGCCCACAACTCTGTCGTAAACTACGGCAAAGGGTGGGCCTGGCAACAGAAGAGGCGCTCAGGGGTGATCCGATCTACAGCCCCCCCATACCACCTATCCACTAGGGCACAGACCATCTGGTAGGCCCCCAAAGTCCTCTACAAACCGAACAGGGGTGGCAATTGACAGGGAGAAAGTCAGGAGATGACAATCTGACCATGACATGAGCCGGGAATGCAAATTCCCAACCCTCAGATTATAATCAGCACTCAGCAGACATGGCGGTAAATACCAGGTCCAGGGTATGCCCAGCCCTATGAGTAGGACCAATAACACGCTGGGACAGGTTCATGGAGGCCACAGATTCTATGAAATCCAGAGCTTCTCCAGACAGTTCACTCTCGGCATGCACATTGAAGTCCCCCACCACCAGTAGGCAAGGGGACCTCAACAATGCTGCTGAGATGAACTTGGAGAGCTATGGCAGAGAGATTGCAGGGTTGCAGGGAGCATGGTACACCAGCACAATCCCAAATCCATCCCACAGCCCCACTGATAGGTGCAAGTATTTCATCCCAGGAACCAAAAATGCCGCAGCTCTGCTGACATAAAGAGCTTGCCCATAAATAATGGCCAGCCCACCTCCCCAAACCTCTGACCGGCACAGGTACTGGACAGGATACCTGGGGGGTACAGTTGGGAGAGAGATGCCCCCCCTCTGTGTCCACCCAGGTCTCGGTCAAACATGCCAGGTCGGCACCCCCATCCAAGATCAAATCATGGATGGGGGCGGGGGGGGGGGGTTTCTTGTGAATTGATCTGGCATTTATCAACACACAGGACAGGTCAGAGGCATGGATGGATTGGCTCCCAGAGATGTAGCAGTGGGCCAAGGGGTCAGAACGGGGGACAGGCACCAACTGCCTGACCCTAGTTCTTCTTACCCGACCACCACTACCACCACCCCCAGTCCACAGCATAATGCCTATGGTCAGATACCACCAGGATAGGAGCCCCATCTCTAAACAGCGACTGCTGAGAAACACCATGAGGGGAGGACAAAAACATAACCAGCAAACTAGCAAACTTGCAAAGGACAGGTGTGTATACATTTTGAGTCCAATTAAAAACAACTATTCAAGAAATAATAAGCTTGCCTTCGTTATGTATATCTCAGCAATCAGATAAGCAAGGGAAGCTAGTGTTTATATTTCAATGGGTGTTCCAATAATCAGTCACACGTCTGTCTCCAATGTACAGTACTTTTGACATCAGACCTCTTTTGCCACTTGAGGGAGCACTGCTTCTAGATTTTATCTGATAAGGTGTTTAGGTTTCATTGGGTTGGATTTTTTAGACAG
Source organism: Phrynocephalus versicolor (assembly GCA_023846285.1). Taxonomy (NCBI): domain Eukaryota; kingdom Metazoa; phylum Chordata; class Lepidosauria; order Squamata; family Agamidae; genus Phrynocephalus; species Phrynocephalus versicolor. The sequence goes on along the minus strand of JAHTLZ010000275.1, from coordinate 15,889,611 downwards.
CAACACATCTTGCCTTCATGTAAGGGTGATTTGCAGTGAGTTAGTCACATCTGGCACTAAATTCTAGGTGCTACTACAAGGCAGAACATTCTTTTTTGTTTATTCATTTATTTATTGCATTTTTACTGCTATGATGATCACGAAATAGGCTTCTGGGATCTGTTTGCCTCGAGGTTGGCTCTGAAATCTATGGACCATGACTTTGGGGGGAGGCACCACTTTGTTGCTTCACCCCAGGCACCAAAATGTATAATAAACTTTGGCAAAATCAGAGGCCACAGAGATAATAACTTGTGTCAGGGTGGCTGAAATGCTGTCCTCAGAATTATGCCCTTGGAAGGTTAATGTCACCCGCAGGGATGATTTTTCAGGAAAAATTAGACGGTTCTAAATCTGTCCCACACCACCTCTAGCTCCTGTGTTATCCCTTTCATTGTCGGAAAAGTATGGGAGTCACAAGATGGGAGGAGGAAGCCTTTAATTGCCAAAAATCATTGCTGTTGATGACATTATCCTGGCAGTGGCAATTTTTTTTTGGCAGTTAAAGACTTCCTCCTCCCTTGTTCACAGTTCCCACAGTTGATAAGCACTCAAAGGGAACACAAAAGATGCATGGGACAAAATTAAGTAGTTTGTTTTCTGGAAATTGTCTCCTGCTGCTGATGTCATCTGCCTTCTGCGGTGTAGTTTCTCACAAATGGGATTTCATCAAGAGCATTATATTAAAAATATCTGGGCTCCACAGATGTTGCTAGACTGCATTTCTTGCTATTCTTCACTCGCGGTTATGCCAGCTAGGGCTGATGGAGAGTTGCAGTCCATCAAAACTATTTCTATTTGTATTTGAGTTTATTGCTGTTCATTTATTTGGTTATAATTTGTTTCATTATGTTTAACTCTGTTGTCACTGTGATGTTGAGATTTTATGTTGCAAACTGCCCAGAGTGCCCCTAGGACTAGATGGGTGGTATAAAAGTCAGATAAATAAATAAATAAATAAATAAATAAATAAATAAATAAATAAATAAATAAATTCAGAAGGTCATATGCTTCCCATGTTTTTTATATAATACGGTTAAATTATACAGGAAATTGCTAAGTATTTGCTTCAGGCATTCATTAAAACACTTCCTCTTCCCCTTTGATCTGGCTTCTCTCGACTGATGTTACAAATACAAATGGTGGGGTCATGCATAGATATGGTGTTCCCTGGCTCTTCACTCCCTTCCAAGGGACAATCTAGATTCGTCATAGTGTGACACTCTCTCTGTGTCAGAAAGGGCCACCATATCTGAGAGTAGGTCAGCTGAGTTACAGGAGAATAGCATTTGTTGAGGAAAAGGGAGCAGGGAGCGGCCAAAACTCTCAACAACACAACTGACTGTAATGAAGAAAAGGGTCCCTCAGAATGTTGGTCAACTTGTGACCCTTCTGTTATGGTTGGAGTGCAGCCTCCAAGATTCCCTCACCATTGGCTGCACTGTGTGGGGGCTTATAGGAACTGAAATCAATTAGCACCAAGACGGATGTAAAGCAAAAATAAGAATAAAGGACTTAACTGCAAGGGTTGGCAAGTTTAATTCCTTGTGAGCTTTCTTGGATCACAGTCTGCTTCCTAAGACCGATTGTGTGATGCACAGAGTTTCACACTGAAATACTCCAGGGTGGGAAACTTCATTTTCTCTCAAGGAAATACTGTAGTGGCTGGACAATTGGGACAGTGGCTCCCAAACATAAGTAACCCAGCTCCCAGAAATCCTGGCCAGCACAGCTGGGTGTGAAGGCTTTTAGGAGTTTCAATCCAAGAACACCTGGGCTACCGAAGATTGGGAAGCACTGCATAAGGACGTACAGGGCACTCTTCAGTCTGTGCACTCCTGCCAACACTGGGTGGGACCAGTGTCGCTCTCCTGCTGAAATGCCAGCCTTGCATTTTAGGTGAAGTGGTAGGAGAATGAATATAAGAGAATGAGAACGAGTGGCTCAAGAAATCTGCCCTGCTTTGAAACTTGACCCAGAGGGAAGCAGTGCCAGGTAGAAACTTTTCTTATAAAGTGTTGTGCTTATATACCGCCCCATACCGCTTCAAGTAGTCTCTGGGTGGTTTAATTACAGTATGCAGGCTACACATTGCCACTGCCCCCCCCAGCAAGCTGGGTACTCATTTTACCGACCTCGGAAGGATGGAAGGCTGAGTCAACCATGAGCCCCCTGCTACCTGGGATTGAACCCCAGGTCGTGAACACAGCTTTAGCTGCCGTACAGGCATTTAACCACTGCGCCACAAGGCTCCTTGTGGGCAAAGAAGGTACATTTGTCTGCCCTACCCTGGGCTATGGAGTGAACGGATGGCACGAAAGCAAGGCAGGTCCTAGATGGCACCTGTCTGCCTGCTCCTCTGTGTACGTTTGTGTGTCCACGTGCATGCAAAAATGTGCTCACTTGACTGTGCATATGTATATGCATGCACATTTGTATGAATACCTCACTTTTGCCTTATTCCACTAGTCATCCCCGGCTCTGCTCATCTTTGGTTGTTCTGGTTTCCTCTCCGTCAATCACAGTGGTTGCTCCTTGGTCAGTGGACATAGATCCTCAGGGACAATCCATTGTGTGGTGAGTATTTATTCATTCATTTATTTATTTATGGACAATGACCAAACTAGACAGATACAGCAACAAAATACATAACACCAATGTGTATTCCAAGATAGTATTTCAATTAATACATAAAATTGATAGATAAAGGTATGGGTTAAAATTTAGCAGTCATTAAAACATGAGTATTATATTTCTTTATCTCCATTTATAATCTGATTTCAGACCCTTAGTGCTACTGCACAGAATTTGGCAGCCTGCTTGGTTATTTGGTAATATTTATCAGAAAGGAGCAGATGCAAGTAAAAATCAATTGCCCTCCCAGGGAATTTGCCTATGATAGGGGAGATGAGTTCTCTACGTAGGTCTTGATAATAAGTACAGAATAAGAGAACATATTCCACAGGTTCCAGCTGATCATTAGTACATGGACAATTACGATCTGTTAATGGTAAACCTTGATATCTCCCCTCCAAAAACTTGGAGGGGAGGACATTAAACCGTGCCAAGGTAAAGGCTCATATCAAAGTGCTTCCATTTTGCTTGCTTGCTTAAGAAAACATGTTTGAGCTTCTCTGTTTCTTAAGACCTTCACAGGAGCTCTTCTCTCAGTCTCGCTGCTCTTGCAGGCACCTCTCATGAGGACACAAGAGATGGCCTTTTAAATGACTGCTCCCAGGACGTGGGATGCTTTTCATTCAGAGGCTCCATTAGACCTTGGAGAGATTCTGCTGCCTGAACGGCCCCTCTTAACTAAAGTATTAAATCAAATAAAGGTTAAAAGAGATAAAATTGATAAATTGAAAGTCAACAAGTGACCCGGCCCAGATGGCATTCACTCAAGAGTTATTAAAGAACTGAGAAATGAAATTGTGGATCTTTTAATGGAAATATGCAACTTGTCTCATAAAATGGCCACAGTGCCGGAGGACTGGAGGATAGCAGATGTCACACTAATTTTTCAAAAAGGAAGGAGGAGGACCCGGGAAACTACAGGCTGGTTAGCCATGACATCTGTCCCAGGGAAAATAGGGGAAAGCCTCATCCAGGAGAAAATCTTAAAACATATAGAAGAAATTAGCATGGCTTCTGTAATGGTAAGTTTTGCCTCACAAATCTTTTACAATTATTTGAAAAGGTCAACAGGCATGTGGATTTGGGTGAACCAGTGGATACTGTCTATCTGGATTTTCAGAAGGCTTTTGACACAGTCCCTCACCAAAGGCTGCTGAGAAAATTGCACAGTCAAGGGATAAGAGAGCAGGTCCTCTTATGGACTGAGAATTGGTTGAGTTCCGGGAAACAGAGAGGTGAAAATCTGAGTGCCTCAGAGATCTATCCTGGGACCGGTGCCTTTCAATCTGTTCATAAATGACCTGGAGACAGATTTAAGAATTGAGGTGGCCAAGTTTGTAATGACACAAAACTTTTCTGGGTGGAGAAGACCAGAGAGGATTGTGAAGAACTCCAGAAGGATCTCTTTTGAGCTGTGGTGCTGGAGGAGACTCTTCAGAGCCCCTGGGACTGCAAGGAGTTCAAACCTATCCATTCTAAAAGAAATCAACCCTGAATGTTCATTGGAAGGACAGATTTTGAAGCTGAGGCTCCAGTACTTTGGCCACCTCATGACGAGAGGGGACTCACAGTATCATTGATGTAACCAACATGGATTTGACTAATCTCCGGGAGGCAGTGGGAAACAGGAGGTCCTGGTGTCCTCTGGTCCATGGGGTCACGAAGAGTCGGACACAACTTAATGACTGAACAACAACAACAGCAACAAATAGTTGGCTCTTTTTAAATAGTTTGTGAGACCATCCTGTCACTTTACAAGGAGAAAGGAGGCACAAAAATTAAATCAGACAGTCAAGTAAACAAGCAATATGTGGGAAAGGCAGTCACAAGCAGAGTCTGACAAGGAAGAAACAGGGTAAGTTTCCATCCACAATCATTTTCCTATTCAACCCCCATGTCCAATCCACTCAGCCATAGGAGAAATACAGGATTCTGTGGTTTTTCCTCACACAGACAAAAGCCATTTAACTGGAGGTAAGTGGCCTTTCTCTCTAGCAACCGGAAAGTTACTTTTAACAGTAAATATATACAGTTACAGTTTCTAAATCCAGAAAGTAGTTAGTTGCTGTTACATTTCATTTTTCAAAAGTGAACACATTGGTTTCTTGTTTGTTGAAAGGATCAATAGTTACTTTTCTGTGTGTCTATCTGTATGCATGTTATTTTACTGACTGAATACTATAAGGTGTTTGCTAAAAAAAACAAACTCTCTGCTCCTACACTAGCTTTGCCTCATTATTTGTGCATTTAGTTGCACATCAACAAAGCATCAGGTCTGAGGCACCAGCATGTGCCAGCAACTGACCATGTAATATTCCCCCTCTGCCATTTAATGAGGCCGTATCCTTCAGCTAGAAACATAACTAAAAATGTACAGCTGTAGCCTCAAAGGAGTGGAGTTACCTCTCTTTAAGTTACAGCCATAAGGTAATGTAGTTATGACTTGTAGTTGCTTCCAAAAGGACAAAGGCATTTACATAAAATGGCACGGAATGCAGAATTTGGCCCTCGGCCATTAAAGTGGCTCAGGGGTCCACACAGATGAAAGGAGCACTGAATGATGGATGGCAGTTCAAAACACCGTACAGCCTTCCCAACTGCTGCTGTTGTATCTCATGCTGCCAAAGTCGGGCAATGATTAAGCCCTGTGTTCAGGTTAAGCCTCAGAGGCACTAATGAAAGGCGAGGAAAGATTGGGAGGCCACGACTTACTCTCTGGATGCTCTGTTTATGGAGGACATGACAGTGATGGGAAAGAGGCTCTGAATCTCAGCAGCCCAAATACTTCCTCCAGTGCCTGCTGCTATTCTTTAGTCATAGGGGAAAGAGGACGCCAGTGGGGTTGCAGGACCCAGGTAAAACCAAATCTGTCACTGTCTAAGCACAAGAGCGGAAACCCCGCGAGATGATTTATAGGCTGGAGCCGGGGTGTGATAGATCATGCAGTGCCTTTGCCCAGCAGCCAGGGTGGGTGAGAATCAACAAGATACCAATAATGCCACTTCACTGAAATCAGGGTGACGATGGAGGTGTCAAAATAAAAAATTGCAATGTTGACATTATGTTGCCTGAAAAACTGGGCATGTTGGACTAGGTATGTGCCAGAATGGATGTATGATGTTATGGGCTATTTATAGCTGCATTCAAGTTAATCATGTTTCTGTTTCAGATCAGAATGCTGTGCACACTATATTTATTTATTTATTTATTTATTTATTTATTTATTTATTTATTTATTT
>JAHTLZ010000275.1:15844351-15869392 GCA_023846285.1 Phrynocephalus versicolor | reverse complement strand
CTATCTATCTATCTATCTATCTATCTATCTATCTATCTATCTATCTACTATAAGGGTTAAAATTTGCACTGAGTATTTTGTAACTGTTATACCTCAGGTTTAAGCAGCAGCCCACCTGCTTAGCCTATAGGGAACAGCAGCTAAGCAGTGCAGTAATTTGTGGTGATTTAAATTGGGGTTGAACAAAAAGCAGGTTGAGACTGATTGATCTCTGGTTGATTTCCAGTAAATCTACAACAATTTCTGCCTCTCAAGAGTCTAATAAAATAGCAACATTCAAAAACAAACACTGTGCTTGCTAGCCTTATAGTAATCATTTCTGTTTGTGCCTCAGCTGCTTATATATAACCAAAACAGAGGAAATCCATCACCAAAACCAACAGAGGACAAAACTTTTCCATATAATTAGCATAAGGTAATTTTATATTTTTATATGCAGTTTATGCCCTACTTTGGGTACCTACTTAGAGATTCTCTGGAAAAGGCAATAATGCTAAGAAAGGTGGAAGGCATCAGGAAAAGAGGAAGACCAGACAGAAGATGGACCAACTTAGTAAAGGAAGTCACAGTCTTGAGCTTACAAGATAGCTGAACAGGGCAGTGGAGGACAGAACATTTTGAAGATCTTTTATTCACAGGATCGCTATAAGTCAGAAGTGACTTGACAACTTGAGGACAACAATTTATAGGTACAGATTTAGAAATACTGTAATTACTATGATTTCAACACCAATACTATAAACCTCACCATAGCAGCGAAGATTGAATGATGTCTTAAAGCCCATTGTCCACCCGCTGCACCATCTGTTGAAACACAACTTCAAAGGACCTGCCCTCATTGAGCTTGATATAGACCAGGGAGTCCTTCAAACAGAGGACGTCTCTATATAGAAAGCTGTCCTTAGATGCACGCTGTCTTTATGTACGGAGGTGATACTCACATGTGGCATACGCAGTACAGGAAATTCGACAGCTGTACTTTACAGAGGGTAACTTAATTGCTCAGTGATACAACATGTCAGGTGAAAGCCCAAGTCACACAGAATGTGTCATTATGGTTCTGTGTTCATCACAAATGGGAAACTTTTCTTTTCTGTACAGTGGAACATGGTTGTGATGTTCTAAGAACTGTACAGGTGTCACAGGTATATAGCCCAAATAAATAAATAAATAAATAAATTGTCCTCTCTCCCCCAAATGTTGCTTATTAGAGATGGGCACGACTCAGAAAAAAAGTTTCGTTTTCGTTTTCGTTTTCGGCTAGGGTCTGAGTCGTTTCGTTTCCGTTTTCGTGGGCTAATTTCAAAATTTTTCGTTTTCGTTTTGTTACGTAATGAAAACGAAAAAACGAAAACGAAAACGAAAAATTTTTCGTTTCTCCCCATTTAGCTCAATTGAGTGCTTTTCCAGTAACGAAAAACGAAAATTGGCTCGAAATTAGTCGTTTCGTTTCCGTTTTCGGTCCAGGTTGGTGCCGATTTTCGTTTTCATTTCGTTTCTGTAACGAAAACGAAAAACAAAAACGAAAACGAAAATACCGCTAAGTCGTGCCCATCTCTATTGCTTATCTCTGATGTTCATGGCCTACAGCAATCAGAGTGTTAAATGCTCCACATTTCTTGTGCAAAACTTTCAGGCAGGGCTTAGTTCTGTAGCCTTTCCTTGATACTGAGTTATTGAGTTATAATATTTTTACCCCGCCTTTTTTCCTTAAATAGGGCCCAAGGCAGTTTGCATCATTAAAAGACAATATTTAAAGATAAAAAGAGTAAGTATACAAATACTAAAAAGGGTCAAGCAACTACCATACTAAAAAACGATAATCAAAAGCAACACCAAAACCACATCCAAAGCAGTAAGACACATTTTAAAAAACCCACTCAGGCAGTTAGTCCCTCAAGAAAATCCTGAGGGACTAAAAACCTAAAGAGAGAGAGGTTTTCGCCTGCTTGCGGAAGGATAGTACAGATGACACAATCTTGGACTCCTGTGGGAGTGGGGAGGGTTAAAATTTTTGAGAGCAGACACAGAAAGGGGCCCTTTCCTGTATCCTCACCAAACATACCTGTGAAGGTGATGGGACTTAAAAAAAAAAGCCTCCTCTAGTCATAGAATCATAGAATCATAGAGTTGGAAGAGACCTCAAGGGCCATCTAGTCTCAATAGGTCTCAAAATGGAATATAGCAGGTCATTAGATTTGAGGGTTCTTTAGGCAATGAAGGACAAAACCAGTGTTTTCAGCTCCATATTTTGAATTCCAACAGTATTTCTGATGAAATTAGTCACTAGAAGTTCAACACAGACTGCATTTGCAAGTCTGATTCATAGAATCATAGAATCATAGAGTTGGAAGAGACATCAGGGCTCATCTAGTCCAACCCCCTGCCATGCAGGAACCCCCATCACAGTATTTCCGGCAGGTGGCCATCCAGCCTCTGCTTAAAATCCTCCAAAGAAGGAGACTCCACCACCCTTTGTGGCAACATATTCCACTGCCGAACAGCTCTAACTGTCATGAAGTTCTTCCTAATGTTTAAATGGAATCTCTTTTCCTGTATTTTGAGACCATTGCCCTGTGTCATAGTCTCTGAAGCCATGGAAAACAAAACAAACCAGTCCCTTCTTCAATGTGACATCCTTTCAATCATTTAAACATTTGAATTTAAATATTTAAACATGGTGATCCTGACACCGAAGCAGGTTCATAAAGAAAGATACAGTCCTTCAAAGAGCTTTGACCCAAGCACGTTTAGGGCTTTATCAGTTAGAAACAATACTTTGAATTGTGCCTGGGAAGAGATTAGCAGCCAGTGCAGCTCTTATAACCAGGGGTATTACAGGTATGTGATCCCCGTGATGTGCCCCAGTTAGCAATCTGACTGCAGTACTTTGGATCTGCTGAACTTTGCAGACTGTTTCCAAAGGCAGCCCCCAGTAGAGCACATGGCAGTAATCTAGTTGGAATGTTACCGCGGCCAGGTGAGACCTTTTCAGGAAGGGGAGCAGTTGTGACACTAGTTTTTACTGTGCACATGCACTCTGGGGCACTGCCAAAACCTGATATATAGCATACTGTAGCAGAACTGACAAGGGGGAGCAATAATGGCTAAACATTCACATTTTGATTTGGAGGCCAATTCAACACTTTTGGAGGGCTTCTGCTTTGGTCTGTGAAGATACAGATTTCCCCTGATTCAATCTGCATACAAGATCTGCATTGACTGGTAAAGTAAGTTTGCCAGTTTCAAACAGACATGGGGTTGTGTGCTAAGCACCTTTAAAACACGTTTACAGTAGTTTACTCTCCATGATTAAGTACTGGGCAGTCACCAATGTATTGTGCTGGCAGCTGGAGTCCACCTTCTGTAAGCCAGCTCAAAAAGTAGGGTTGCCCCCCACCATAAAAAATTCCAATCTTGTAACCATGAAACCTTGAATCAACGCCAAATCTAGCATAGATGTAGCAGAAAGTCTGCTCTTGCTCTGTCCCAAATTTGAGGACATTCACACTTGTTGAAAAACAGGACAGATAATTGCTCTGTGTTTGGTTGAGAAGTGGTTGACCGAGGAAAAAAGGAGTCAGCTTTTGGGATTTTCCCTTGTGTATTATCAGTTTGTAAATGGTAATAAGCTAAAGAGGGTATCCGGTAGACCAGTGGTTCTCAACCTGTCGGTCCCCAGATGTTCCTGGACTGCAACTCCCAGAAGCCTCCACCAATCGCTGTGCTGGAAGGGGTTTCTGGGAGTTGCAGTCCAGGAACATCTGGGGACCCACTGGTTGAGAACCACTGCGGTAGACCATCTTGACTACTGACACTGGTCTTGTCAACATCCAGGCTGCCCTTTGCTGTTTAAAGCTTGGCATCCTTTCCCCAATGGCAATGCAGATACAGTACAATATTTTATAGCACTATGGGACCATTTCCTGTTTTTTTGAATTGTGTGTATAGAAGCACAGTATCCCATCAGTACCCCACATTTATAAACTAGAGGGTTGGTTTTATATATACACGATATATATATATCATCACATAACTAAATCTGTCTGTTCTGCTTTGACCCAAACCTCTTAAGCAACTCAGACCAAGCTTGGGATTCTGGGTTTGGCTGAAACTGATGTATAACCCTATTAGCAATGCAATAATTACAAACATGAAAGATTATGAATTGTTGCTAGGTTGTGAGCTATGAGCTTGAAAGTCTTCAGTTCACCTTTCACCTTTGCCTTGAATTCTCTGGGTAGTCTTAAATTAAGCCACTGTCTTCCAGCCATGCATGCCCTTGATCTGCAATAATATGGCCAGGCTGGTTATAGTATCTGACATTGACTTCCCTTTATATAGCCAAACTCACTATATGTTTAGTGCTGCATTGAACTAAAGTTGTAGAAGGAGTTCTGGCTGTTTCCAAAGCTTCTAGTTTCGTTGTTGATCATAATCGGGCATGAAGCTGCTGTGAAGCAAATACCTTGCAAATAGTCACAGCTAGAGATGGGTATGAAGCTTGATGACGAAGTGTTTCCTGATGAATCTCTAGTGTGCCACAATCTCCCCCATCCATCACAGCTGGGATGCCCACTCACCTTCATCAGTGCACCACTGATGTTGTCCTTTGCCGGCAGTGCACCAGTCCAGCAGGGAGATTGTGGCACGCTCGAAATTTGGCACAAAGCACTTGCTTCATGCCTATCTCTAGCTGTGATTATTTGCAAGGCATTGGTTCCATGGCAGCTTCATTATTGATTATGGCCAGCCATGAAAATAGAACCTTGGGTGGTGGTGGTGGTGGTGGTGGTGGTGGTGGTGGTGGTGTAAGACCCAAATAAATATTTCCACATACATTACTAGTACTGGCCACTAGAGGGTGGTAAAGACAATTCTATGTCATTTTGGCCAACAGATGGCATGATTTCTGGCTCTATCTAGTGGCGAGGTCTGATAATACATGTGAAAATATTTTTTCCCCTGGACTTCTTTTAAATATTTTTAATATTTTCAGACTATGGATAATTGAGACTATAGATACTGATCCTATGTATATGTGGGCTTTACTGTAACCACAAATAAATATGCATAACTAAAATATATGTCTTTGAAAAGTGTGAGCAAACATGATTTTGTTAGTGGGAACAATGCATTAAAATATTTATATAAGTTCATGCATGAGCAAGCATATACATTTTTTAAAAATCACCACATTTCTATTGTTTTGTTTTAATTAGCATTGTCCAAAAATTTCAGAATCAGAGTGCATTTTGGTCTTTTGAAAAGTATCATGCTTCTTCACTTAATCACTGACCATGATTTATCCTTCTTTTGGTTAAAAAAATTGTTTTGTACTTTAATATTAAAAACAAGCACACAACTTAATAAAATTATTTTGAATAAAAAATAAGCCGAAATAGTTTTTCTTGAGGGATGCTGAGGCCTGATAACAGCATCTGTTACAGAAACTTGATCATAGTGATAAAGATTTCTTTCTTTCTTTCTTTCTTTCTTTCTTTCTTTCTTTCTTTCTTTCTTTCTTTCTTTCTTTCTTTCTTTCTTTCTTTCTGGAACTCTTGTCTCATGCCCTGTTTTCAATTTCTTCATCTCACCCAAAAGGGGGGGTGCACCTCTATTTTGATCATGACTAATTTAAAAACTAACCAGCTTGTTATTTTAAAACCTAAGTCTCACAACTGTTGGAATGTTTGCAACCTAACATGCTGCCTGGAGGAAGTATGGTTGGGAAAGACCGTAAGTGCCAGATAGTGAAAAAGCAGTGGTCTACTCTAGGGAACGTGAAGCTATTATCCCCATCAGTCCCTCCACTTATGTTGCATAGCTAGAGGAATTTAACCAAAAAATCAAACTCTGCAATAACAACTTGAGATGAAAAAGACGGAAATAAGATTTTATGTGAGCTTTGGGGGAAAAGTCAATGAAATCAAGACTGAGAGAATGTCACATCCCTAACATATACACTGAGAAAATATGAAAGCATCACACAAAGAAGATAAAGATTATTTATTTATTTATTTATTTATTTATTTATTTATTTATTTATATAACTTATATGCCACCCACTACCCAAAGGTCTCTGGGTGGCTTACATTTCAAAATTAAAATAAACAATTAAAAACTTTAAAATACCAATGAACAATTAAAAGCAGCTAAAACCCTTAAGTACAATACACTAAAATTGTCATCAGGACCGATAATCTATGTTATATCAGTTAAAAAACCTCCGCAATAGGAAGATTTTTACCTGACGCCAAAATGTCATCTGCATTGGTGCCATGCAGATCTCACTTAGGGCTTTCCACAGTCTGGGGGCAGCTGCCGAAAAGGCCCTGTACCTACAAGCTACCCATTTCACCTCTTTGAGGGAATGGCTCTTTCAAGATGACCCCCTAGCTAAAACTTAATTGCCTGGTAGGTTCGTAGGGAAGGAGGTGGTCCTTTAGGTATCTAAGGCCTTAACCATTAAGGGCTTTATATGTTAAAACAAGCACTTTGAATTGGGCCCGGTCAGCAACTGATAACCAATGTAGCTTGTGCAGAATCGGTGTGATGTGGTCCCTGGTGGCCCCTCCACTCACCAGCCGCACTGCACAACCCTGAACCAGTCGCAATTGCCGACCGTCTTCAAAGGCTGTTCTATGTACAGCTCATTGCAATAATCAATATGGGATGTTACCAGTGGATGTGTAACTGTCATGAGGTTCTGCTTGTCCAGGTAGGGACACAGCTGGTATATTTTCCGCAGCTGAAGAAAGGCATCCCTGGCCACCGAGTCCACCTGAGCTTCCAGAGTTAGACCAGAGTCCAGGAGCATCCATAAGCTATGGTCTCATGCACTCCCATAGGCATTTGGTGGGGCCACTGGGAGATACAGGAAGCTGGACTAGATGGGCCTTTGGCCAGATCCAGCATGGCTCTTCTTATGTTCTTATGTTCTGTTCTTATGATCCTGTCCCTTAAGGGAGTACAACCCAATAGAGGTCAGGGAGATGGTTCTCTAACCTGTCCGGCAAAGCACCCACCAACAGCACTTCTGTCTTGAGATTGGTTGACTCAGTAAAGGAAAACTCTGCCCTTAGTTTGCAAGACCTGGGTAGGGCTGTTTGTAAGTCGGAAGTGAGTTGAAGCATAGAAAAATAACAATGTGCATATACATGCAAGTGCACTAGAGTTAACTCTCTCTCTCTCTCTCTTCCTCCCCCTCTCTCCCTGTTCTATTGCTATCATTTCATTTCTAGAGGCATTTCTAGAATGCTGTATCTTCTGCAATTCTATAGTTGCACCATGTAAATGTAAATTTATAGTGTAACCTACATGGTTATTCCCAAAAAAGTCCTTCTATGTTCATTGTGCTTTACCCCCAGGTAAATAACCCTGGAATTAGGATTGGTCTGAATATTTTGAGCCCTGGAATTTGAAATTCTCTCAATCTGAGCCCAATACATACTGGGTGTCTCAATTTAGGGAAATATTGGCTGGCATCGGGGAGCTATAGAAATCAATCTGCATGATCTCCAGTGGAACAAAGCTATGGCCTCATTAGAGCCCTCTTGTTGCTATTACAGCTTGATTTACACAGCGGCCTTGGGGGGAAAAAGAAGTTGGAGGAGAGGTAGGCCAGGAGGAGTCAAGGCATCTAGGTAGGGCAGAAGCTAAAGATAAATCCTCTTCAAATAATTTTTATTAGCTCGTGGGATAAAAGTCATCCCTGGCAGAGATGATTTAATAGCATCTTGAGGCAGGAGGGAAGCTCCCTTCCCAGCGATGAAAGCATATTTACCCCCCTCCAAGAAATCTTTTCTCTCTAGCTAACTTCTACTTTTGACGCTTGGGTGTTATCTTTATGTTTGGGGTCAGAGGGGAGTTGCAGGACTCCAGGACTCCGAAGAGACTATCCCTTGTGAGGACCCACCGTCTCTCCCCCACCTCCAAGAAAACAGAAGGCTTGACACACCAAAGGGGTGTTTGAAAGAACATAATCGCTGATTTTCGGCAGGTGGGACGAGGGCCCTTTCATCTCACTAGATCTCAAAGTACTTCACGGCTTTGGATTGCTGTTGTGGGTGGCGGGGTGGGGGGAATCACTTCAGTGTCGCACCGAATGGCAGCATCCATTTATCAGCGCACAGCAAGCCGGCTCTGAACAAATCGGTGACAAGATCTGAAGAACCACAGCGAGAAAGGCCTGCAATTACCACAGCGGGCAGTGCATAAGGACATCGCCTGAAAGCCGTCCTTTTCCTTTTGTGGATATTTGTTCCCATTAAGCAGCCAGAACGAGCCTTTAGGTCACAAACCGTTAACTCAACCTCCCCCCCCTCCCCAACTCCTAGAAGGAAATAAAATGTGCAAATTACAAACACTGACTGTGTTGTACAGGAAGGTTTGCACAGATGCATCCTGTTTCCCAGGACAAGGAGGCTGGTCATCTTTCTCCGCAAGGAGAGGTGAGAGAGGTTGAAATGAAGCCCCCAGCTTGGCGTAGGATATTCTCAAGAAAGACGGAATGTGGATTTTTGTCGGCATGCATGTGTAAACGCTTGTTTACAACACATGCATTAAAAGACACTAATAGGAAATAAAAGGCGACCCTGACTTAGCTAAGTGCTAATTGGACCAGCTGTAAATGAGCATCACACTGCAACTTTTCATCAGTGATTACAATACGCTATTTTAAAAAAAAAACCATGTGATTAAAGATACTACACCTAAATAATGACACCAGAAAAAAAAGTATCTCTTGACAACCCCTTTTTACTCAGAAAAGCAGAGATAAATATTTGACTCACTTTAGGGACAGCAATGCCCAGGTCTTACAGTATAATGGGCCAGGTAGATTTCCCACTAAATCAATTCTTAGAAGTCTAATTTCTAAATGAGAAGCAGAGTTTGGAAAAGTTACCCTTTTGATCTACAACTCCCAGGATTCTCACTGGCTGTTTTGCCTGAGGAATTCTGGGAGTTTTAGTCAAATAGTACCATTTCTGAGCTTTGGCTGGTAGCATATTGTACACTCAGGGGGGAGGTGTTTTTTGTCTTTGGTTTTGTTTAATGATCTGAACAAAATTTTGGAGTCAGAAAAATAAACATTAAGGAGGTGGTTGGACCTTGTGCTTTCTTATTAATGTATTTCAATGCATGTAAACAACGTTTTCTCTAATTTTCCGCCAGTGCTGACCAGAAGCCTTGCCCCATGCACACAAAGTTTTGGCTGTAACCAGAACCAAAATGAGCTGCAACAGTAACTCTGGGTCTGCAGGCGTGCAGCTTAGAGGGAAAGTTGCATGTAAATAGGAGACCACTTAATGCTGGAAAGCTAAGCCTTGGCTCTAGGATGTGTGAGGTTAATTAAGGTCCTCATGACGTTGGTAAAATTGCAGTATGTGACACTTCCAAGATGAGAAGATTCCTTTCCTGCTACTCCATCATGCGATGGATGGGCCATGTGCTTCGCATGTACAATCACTCAGGCACATCCGATCTGGCTTGATTTCGGAAGCTAAGCAGGGTTGGCCCTGGTGAGTACTTGGATGGGCGATCACCAGGGAATACCAGGTGCTGTAGGTGTCAGGAGTAGGAACTGGCAAACCATTCCAGTATTCCTGCCAAGAAAAACTCCATGGACATGGGGTCACGTAGAGTCGGTCACGACTGTAATGACACAACACACAAACACACACACACACACACACACACACACACACACACACTACTGGGAGAGATATCAATGCTTCTGCCTTGGAACAACAGACAGATGATCTTACTGCTCAAGGTTTTCCACTCATTGCAAAATTATACCTTCCATCAGCAAAATATGTGTTTTCAAATCTCTATTTGCTCAGGTCTGTGAATGTAGGTCCAACAGACTTTGACAGGGATGCTTTTTAAACGTTCAGATAATAGCAGTGAATGCAACGTGGAATTTGGTATAATCCTTGCCATTTGCTAGGTGATGCTTCTAGAAAACACATGACTTTATCATCTTAGAACTGTAGAACTGGGAGGGACCCTATGGATTGTCTAGTAGTCTACCCCTTGTCAAAGAGGCACAGTGAGGAACGGAACTCCCGACCCTTGGCTCCATAGCCAACTACAGGCAGGGAACACTTCCTGTGACCATGTCCACTGCTACAGACTTTTCTGGAGACCCAGCTGGAGTAAATATACTAAAAACTTTTGTAGGGAGTAATAAAAAAAAAGTAATGAAATACAGTGGTACCTCGGATAACAACTGCCCCGGATAACGAATAATTCGGATAACAACTGCAAATTTCCGGGTATAGGGCTGCCTCTGATAACGAATTTTCCCTAAGGGCTGCCTCTGATAACGAATCGCAATTCCTAGGTATAGGTCTGCCTTGGAGAACGAATTTTCTCTATGGGCTGCCTTGGATAATGAATCTTCCTATGGGCTGCCTCGGATAACAAATTTTCCCTATGGACTGCCTCAGATAATGAATTTCCAGCATGCATCAGTAAAAAAGTTATCCCAGGTGAAATTGCATCTGTACCTTTAAAGTGCACTTTTTAAAGAGTTTTGAGCAAAAAACCAGGTGTCTGTGCCTTTTTCCTAGGCCCCAGAACGGATTAAACGGTTTCCCATTCATTCCTATGGGAAACTGCATTTCAGATAACAACGTGTTTCGGATAACCACTAACCTCAGAGAACGAATTACCGTCGTTATCCGAGGCACCACTGTATTAGTAATAAAAATATTAGTAATGAAAATGTTTTGTGGGCAGCTAAAAAATATAAACAGCCTCTTGGTTGTTCCCCCCAAAACTGCCTCCCTCCCCCCACTTTTTACAGTTATAGGGGAAGCTTGTTGGTTTTGGCAGAAAATACAATTACACTGCTACGATTTTGCTCAAAGTTTTGGCCGAGGTGCTGGTGGTTGTTGAGGATAGGGAGAAAGGAAACAAAGGTCACTCATTAACACGTCCGTTGCCAGCATCTGTCATTTCCAAACTGTAGAGTTCAGTGATTGAACCATAGATTCCAATCATTGCAGGTGATCCATAGGATCCCTTCCAGCTTTGGAAATCTAAGGCCCCAGTCCCACGTCCCTTTAAAAGCACTTTAAATTACTAGATAAACTGTATCTAAAAATGCCATCCCCATGGCCACCGGGCTTTTTGGAAAAAAGAAAAAGAAAACCCGGTAATGCTCCCTTAAGCAAGGTTTCTAAGACTTCCCGGAGAGGTAGGGATTTTTTTTGCTTCGCTTTGAAAATCCAGCTTTTAAAGAGGCAGATGCCGTGGGACCACACAGATGATCCGGGTTTCTTTTTCTTTCTTTTTTCATAGCACCGACCGGCTGTTCCTGGGGCCGATTGGCACTGTTTTTTAAAATTTCTCTGCACCATCAGAGTAACAGGAAGCTCTATCGGGTCCTACAAGCATTAATTTCCCCCAGCCAAGTGGTCCTTTTTTTAAAATGCTAGTGCCACCTGCTGGCCAAGGGGGCTGAACTGCGCTTAAAAAAAAACAGCTTTGGACGTGGGAACTCCTGTCCCACATATTAAATCACGTGATGGGATGAAGAGGAAAAGCCAGACCTTCAAAAAATCAGGATTGAAACCCAGGTGTGACCACGGTACTTCATTATTAAGTTTAGGTCTCCAGCAAGGGTTGGGAGTTCCGTTCCCCACTGTGCCTCTTTGATTATCTGGACATGATGATCCATAAGGTCCCTTCCCATTCTGACGATAAATTTATATGTTTTTTCCCGGAAGCATCACCTTATAAACAGCAAGGATGCCAAATACCACATTGCATTCACTACTGTTTTCCTGAATGCATAAAAAGCATGGCTCCCTTTCAAGACAAACTCAGACTAAAATAACAGATGAGAATTATTCAGGACGGGTTAAAGGAAAGAATTTATTCTGAAAGCAAAACCTTATACACAGAAAAATTGAAAAAGAATATGATGTATGGAATGCTTTTATAAAAACCTGGTTTTTGAAGGGGATGGGGGAAGAATGCAGGGTGGTTGTTATTTTTAAAGGCACTCTTGTGGGGAAAAAACACATCTCATGTACAGCTGTAATCAATGTGATGATGAACGGTGATCAAAACAATACACCACACTTTTTGAAACAGCACTGCACAGCAGTCTTGCCAAAGGCTTCTCATTATCTACCAATGGCCTCTTAAGAATGAAAATTTATTGTTTTAAACAAGCCACTCGACAAAAAGCAGAGCGTTCCAAAGCAGCCAAGGATAAAATGGGATGCATTTCCTCTCTGTATAGTGTTCCCTTTTAAAAAGGAAAAAAAAATCTCAAAGGGTGTTTGAAAACAGTCACAGTGACACAATGATGCGGACATCCATCCCTCTCACTAAATAACAGAAGAAAACAGGGTTGTTTTCTCTCCCCTTAAGTATAAAGAAATGTTGTACTTCAAAAAAAATACCCTAGAAGGTCATTTTTCTTGCCTTTATGAATGTTCTGCTAGATTAAGAAAAATCCGCATCATTTACCAAATCCCATCCCATAAATTTGAGACCAAATACAATCCTCCCTTTTGTCTTGACCTCCTTTCCTTTCTTTCGTATCTCATTGACTTTCCTTCATCAGTATCCATGTTCCGAGTTGAAGATATACTACGAGTACTGCATTTTTCTGTTGACCCCACACTGAGCATGATAGCTCACAGAATAACGGAGAGATACAACGTTGGGAACAGTTCTATTATACACTCCTAATAGTGTATCTCCCTATTTGTATTTCATCTTGTTTCTTCTCTTACCTTTTTCTCCTGACAAGAGAAAAAAAAACAAAAGAAAATATAATTCTAGATGCAACTTAACACTTGCTGATGCAACATTACCATTGTCTTTTACATTTATGGTTAACGGATGCAAATGAGCCTCGTGTGTCTCACTTTCGTGGGAAGAGTGTTTATCCTTTTTATTATTGACATGTCCTCCCTAGTGTTACAAAGGAAGTTTTGATAATGTGAATACATTAAAGACAGTTAAGTAATTGTGTACCTTACAACATTACAACATCACCAGACAACATCACCAGACTTCCAGGGCTAAACCAGAGACAACAGTTTTTAGGATTTTGTGTCATGGTTTTCCTTCTTCTCCCTCTCTCCTCATAGGCAAATCCATCGTGAAGTGCACAACAACCTTAAAAAAACAAAGTGGCCTATATGAAATTTTCATTCCTTAGAAGTCACTATGTACCTCCTAATAGTTATCATATTTTTCCTGTCTATAAGACACTCCCATGTATAAGACAACCCCCATTTTTTCTAACCAGGAATTACAGTCTTGCAACTATGTGGTTCTTTCCTTGGCTTATGTCTCCATATAAGACGACCCTCAATTTTCAGTCTAACAATTTTAAACAAAAATATAGTCTTATATATCAGGAAATATTAAACACATTTCTGGGTCTGCATGCCCTGTAAATGTTTATATTTACAAAAGAAAATCAGTCCTTCAAAGAAGCTCATTTCTTTCAGGAATTCCCCCCACACCCTGCCGGGATCCCTGACCTTATTTTACTCTAATTTGTAGAATCCACTGCATTGTGGTTACTCATAATATTTTCTGTTAGCATCCTGTCAGGGTCCAATTCATTACTCTATTCATGATTCAATTTGTTGGACTACGAACAGCTGAATAATTGAAAATAGGAGAAGTGTTATAGATTATTGTGTCTCTATGAAATCCTGGCATTTAGGGGTTTAATGACATCAGAGTGAGGCTTTTAATAAGCTCCCTCTACACTGGAATAGGCCAACAAGACTCCGCCTGAGAAAATAAATTGTGTATATGTGTATAGGTGGAGACAGGAAGGTTTAAAATATTTTCTGCATATGCATAAACACACACAGCCCCTCAAGTGCACTAAACCTCATGCTCATTATGTACACATTACATCATTTTAATTACCGTTGCGTTCGCAGCAGTGAACATTGTAGTCCAAGGCCGCAGCATAAATAACCCATTTATAGTGCTTATTAATGAAAGCAGCTTTTCTCTTGCTAATGTCAGCATGTCTGTATACAATCTGAAGACTACAGTGCCCTATATTTTATCCTAAATGCACAAGCCGAAGACTGAAAAGGAAAACAGTATTCCTGTCCAGAACTTTAATAGCCGTGCAGCAGAGAGAATATCAGCAGCTGCAGCTCAGCATACTGTATAATGTGGAGAAAAGCTACACCTGCTGATTTTCTCTCTTTATTCCAACTAATTAAAGGATATTAGTGTCCTAGACACATTTGCATCTGGTTCCCTAAAAGTATGAATTGCGGTACATCATAAAGCTTTAATGAGAGTATTCGTAATTAATTTAGGACTGTCAACATCAACCACTCTTAGTAGCATACATGAAAATCTTGATTCAAAAAAGGAGCTCTGTACAGGAAATTCCTAATGATTTCATCTTTTGTGGCCTTATTTTTTATGCCCATAACTACAGTAATCAAAAGATTAATGATTCTTTGATGTACCGTTTCTATTCCCAAAACAGAGCAGAGATTCTGTTCTGCATGAGGGTTCTGACGATGCAAGCGAGCCTTGGTATGAATTCGAGATGAATGAATCCAGAGTTGTACGTCATCTGTTTGTTATTTAGAATAAAGAGATTTGTCATTGCTTTCTACAAAGGTTGAAAGTACGTAAAATAACACGAAAGAAAATGATACTAAGGGGTAAGAGTGGTTTAGATTTAAAGAACATGCTTTTCAGGAAAGCTCAGTTTCACGTCTTTACATCTCCAAGTAGAGGCAAGGGGGTCTCTTGCCTGGAATTTCCAAGAGCTTTTGCCAGTCATTGTGTAGTCAATACTGAATAGGGATGGGCATAAAAATGGAAAAATAGAGTTTTGTTTTGTTTCGTTTTTAGGAGCGGTTCATTTCGTTTCATTTTAAAATGAATTTTTGTAAAAAAAAACTTGTAACAAAATGAAATAATAACAAAATGATTTGTTACTCTATAAAATGGCTCCCCTGCGTCCTAGAGGCACCCTATTTGGTGGGCAGCTTTTTACAAAGGAGCCATTTTATGGAGTAATGAAATGTTTTATTTTCAAAGGGGGAAAGAAGCATTTTGTTTCATTTCATGACAAAATGCTGTTTCCTGTTTAATTTTGTAACGCTTTGAAAGCTTACAAAATGATGAAACAGTGTGTCATTTTTCGTAAGGTGCCCATATCTAATATTGAACCAGATACTTAGTCAGACTTAATAAGTACAGTGGTACCTCGTATAAAGGAATTAATTCATTCCAAACAAAATTATGTTAAGCAAATTTTCCTTTATACAAATTTCCCATAGGAATTCACTGAAAACGGAGTAATCCCATTTTTATGTTGTACAGATTCGCCCCACAGGTGGTTCTGTTAAGCAAATTTCCCCTATCTCCGGAATGTTTTACGTTGTACAGATTTTATGTTATACAAACCCTTTGTTATACAAGGGGCCACTGTAATTATGTGTTGCCAAGTCAATTCTGATTTTTGGTGTTCTTTTCCAGGGTTTCTCAGTATCAAGTACTTAGAAGTGGTTCACCATTATTTTGTTCTTCGGAGCATTCTGGGATGGTACTGCTTGTCCAAGGCTACACAGGCTGGCTCTTCTCCCAGAAGGCACAGTGGGCAAGTCTAGGGAAACCACCATGGGATTTACAGGCAGGAGGGACACTGCCCTTCTGAGACCACACCTCCAGGTCCTTGAACAGGAGGAACATTCACAGGCATGCTCTCCTGGGTGGTACAACCAGAGGCAAGGGAGGAACCACTTCAGGAGATGGCTGAGTGCACAGCATGGAGGCAGAGATCAGGCTGAGTATGGTAGCTAGAGAATCAGGACTCAAGATAGAGGGGCAGGGGAGCATCTACTTGCCTGTTTTGTTCCCAGCACAGCCTGGCATCTCTCTAATCTTTCAAAGCCTTGGCTCTTGGAGCTTCACCCTCTCTTGTCTTATCCTGACCATTTTCTCAGATATTGCAGCCACCCCTCTTTGTTGAAGTCAAGCACAGAGATTTCCCCAGTCTTGCCAGCATCCCTCCTCCTCTGAGTCTTATGGTTTGGCTTTTACAGTATATCTAGCTTAGCCATCCTCACAGCTATGCCTGCTAGGTCATCTTTCTCTTCCTCAGCAGCTTTGCTCCAGGAGCCAGGTGTAGCTGCCCAGATAAGGTGAGCTGCCAGCCAGCTGTGGCCCAGGGGGCCGGCTCACACTAGGTGTCAAATAGGCAATAATGACACTCAGTCATGTTGGAAATAAAAACAGCAAGTTTGTTCATACACTCTGAAGGTGTTGCCTGCACTTTGAACTCTTTGTTTGAGCCACATTATTGTCACAGATGTTTTAATTCAATAGATTAATTTAAGAAATACAAAATTTGCCTCTGCAACCCATCCATAGAATCCTCAGTCCAAATCCGAGGTTCACAACTGGAAATGAGTGGACTTAGGTTTAACCAGAGCTTGGAACATGATAGCGTGGAGATTCAATGCACTTTCTCTCTCTCTCAGAAATGAACTTGGCTAACAGCACGTAACTTGTGTAGGATGTAGTCCAGAATACTGTACATTGATCAATGGGTAAACCATTAGCAGAGCAACCCACTGGCTAGAAAGGGGCTATTAGTTTGGACAGGTGCTAGTTTAATAAAATAATAATAATCTCATCACATTCAGTAGAGTGAGAACCCAAATGATCTAGGCCAGTAGTGGCCAAAACTTTGGTCCTCTAGATGTTTTGGACCACAACTCCCAGAATTCCAAGCTTGTATTGCCAATGTCAAAGGACTATGGGAGCTGTGGTTCAAAACTTCTGGAGGGCCAAAGTTTGGCCACCACTGATCTAGGCCAAAATTCTATTGGATCAGGTGCACGTCCAGGAATGCAGCCAACACCTGACAGGAAATTTGCTGTCAACATTTTCCCCTAATTCAAGTACAAACTCACAACACAATTCTGGCCCATGATTATTTCAAAATGTGTCTTGATACCTTTACAATAATACGAATATATGCAAATCTGTAGTTCTTTCGTTCTCCTTTTTTAAAAAAGTAGTGCTTTTTTTTTTAAAAAAAAAGTATACATCTCCATACTCTTTGGGAATGAACATGAAGGATTTTTAAAATGTGAAACAAGAGAGTATTATCTTTTAAATTGTAGAGATAGTGAAAATGTCTAGCTGCATTATGGAAGTTGTAAACATGATTGCCATAGTCTGAGGCATCCTGGATCATCCTCCATCATTTAACCATCAATGCAGCGGAAACTGTTTTACGCTGTCAGGTAGCTGCTCAAGTTTTGGCTCCCTCCAGTGAAACCCATCTTCACATAATGTGCAAACAAGGCAATAATATCTATGTCCATACAACTCTGGACTCAGCTGTTCCAAAAGACAGTTGAATTGTACTAACTTTCAGCTATCTGGTCAAATTCTGTTCTAATAAATCACACATGCATTTTTTCAGGTGTCCCTATGCTAGCTTTGCAACGGCGATGCTAGGAGGAGGAATCGGAGAGTTGGACTCTAAGGAAAAAAAGCCAGCTCTTCACTAGTCTAGCCCAAAGCATTGTCTTTTGGGGAATAATGAGTTTATGTTCATCAGATCCAATTAAAAATGCTTATAGAAAGGTCATCCTTTCTATAAGAAAGATGCAGATTGGTGCTAGAATTAAATGTTTCTAGGAAGCTGGAGATGTCAGTGAGTCAAGTATGGTGATGGCATCTGGCCCGGATGCCTTCAAAAAGGGATTGGAAAGATTCCTGTAGGAAAAGTTCATCACAGGTTACAAACCATGATGGAGACGTGTAACCTCCAGGCTTAAAACTGGGGTACTTCAAGGGCCAGATGCAGGGGAGTGATATCAGGAGACAGATATCTAATCTTGTTATTTATTTATTTATTTATTTATTTATTTATTTATTTATTTATTTATTTATTTATTTATTAGACTTATATTCTGCCCATCTTCCCAGAAGGGAACTCTGGGCGGCTTACAGTATTTGGCATTTGGCGGGGCCACTGTGAGATCCAGGAAGCTGGACTAGATGGGCCGTTGGCCTGATCCAGCATGGCTCTTCTTATGCGCTTATGTTCTTATCTGGCTGTCGAGCCAATGGTTGGGACTGGGAGTTTGATTTCACACTGTGCTCCCTGGGGAAAAGTCCAGCAGGTGTAGCCATGGGCGAGCCGCATAGTCCCAGAGCACCTCTAGAAGATGGGAATAGAAAACTACTGCTGAGTCCCCTGTATCTAGAAAACCCTAGAAAGGGTCACTGTAAATCAGAACTGACTTGATGGCACATAATTATCATATCCGAAGATGTTACAATATGGTTTAGGGTAATGAGCAATCACAACTTCTTACTTCTCTCAAGCACTATAACATGTAATAGAAATGAATTACTTTTATAAAGTTCACGTTCCGAAGGCAGCATAGCAGCAAATTGTGTAAGAAATGGAAATCTCCAGCCTTCTGCTCTGTAATCTCTACCTTGGCTCTTAATAATGTCATCATGATTGTTTATAGCATGCCCCAAACCGCTCATACAAATTCAGATGCTACGACATCACTTGCCTCCTCCCTGATCATAGGGTAACTGTATCCATGAACATAAGTTGCCCATTTTAATTCCAGAGGGGAAGTTGGATTGTAGAGGTCTGCCAATTATTTTGGTAATAGAAGAACAGCAGCAGTCAACTAGAGGGAACCTAATACAATTCCACGATATTAGATGCAAAATTGGATCTACTGTAAAGCTATTTTGTTTACTATCAGAAAAGGAAGGTAGAAGGAAGACATTTAAAAAAGCTACTGAGGCTTTTAAGAATGCAACTTTTCCATAAATCTTGTATCTATAACCAGCTCTTACTGACATAAATATTAGATGGCTTGTTTCTATTTCATCTGCCGTTGAACCAATGCTGTCCTACAGCAATAACGAGCCAGAGAATAGCGCTATTTGCTGCTGTCATAAATAAAGAAGGGTGTCATGGATGTTTTCATTTGACTGAGCAGTAATGGAGTTAATTATACTGACAGTCTCTTTGTTTTTGATCTGTGTTGCCAAAGTCATCCCACTGTCCTGAGTTCTCTCTGTACTTTTCACCTTTACCACCCCACCATCTGTATTACTTGAGTTTTCCAAATTCGTGACAAATCTGCAACTATTATTATTATTATTATTAAAGGTTCATAATCTGGTAAATTGAACATACCATTGAAATTTCATTTATTTCAATATTTATTTCATTATTTTCCTTTAAAAGCAAAGTGTTCTGCTTCCATGCCATTCTTCTACCTGAAGACATCCAGAATGGCACACATGATGTTACTGACAGTTAATCAGTTTGTCCTTAAAACACAGTTTTTTAAATGTGACAATAGAGATGGATGGAGAGTGTTAGAAAATGGCTGAAAATGATGTATTAGGAAATATATTATGATAATAATATAAACATTTAAGAGGGAAAAGAAAAGCTTTCGTATCTCACTGGGTACTTGTTGTATGTCCTGCCCCCCCCCCATAACTATTTTGCAAGCTTTGAATAAATGCAAAAGTCATATTGGAAAACATGATAAATCTATGAGCAGGCTACCATTTAATGTATTATTTTGGGACAAAGGACAATGGTGAAGTGCATCCTCCAACTTGTAGGCACCCATTTTCACGTCTTCCAAAGTCTATTTCTATGTATGTCAAATTGACAATTTAGAGAAGTGGGACCTGACACAAATTATTGCATAATGTGGCAATCCTGCTTGCTCCTCCATTTAGCAAGCTACGTTCTTTTTCACACTGCTGCATTTCATTTCCCCTGCTGCCTAAATTCTCTGCTAATGATCTTCCTCCAAATTACCAGCAGTTTGCGTTCCATAGCTGCTGAGTCTTACAGTAAATTATGGAGTTTCCCAGTACAGTGGAACCTTGACTTACATGCCGCTTGACTTACAGCATATTTGACTTGCAGCAAGAAGGGCCCTGTTTGACTTGCACCGCGGGCTCTGACTCACAGCTCGGAGCCCCGGCACAAGGCCCCGGAATCAGGCGGCAGCCATGACCCACCATCGCAGCTGCCACCTACAAACTGCTCCTGCCTTCTTCCTCTCCTCCGGCAGTGGCGGCTTCGGTGAAGACAGCTCCGAGCACCTGCAGCTGGTCCTCGGCCTTGCTGAAGCCGCCGCTGCTGCCGGAGGAGAAGGGCCGGGAGCTCGGGGCTGGCCTTGCTGGTTAGACAGTCAGCTCAGTCTTGTAAAAAAATCTGGCTGCAGAATTCTGGTCCATAATGAAAGCATTTTAGTTGGTGCGCTGTACAGTTACAGGACTCTAATGGTAAGCATAGGGTTGTTCAGAACTTGGAATGTCAGGTTAAAAATCAGTAAAACTTAAATGTTAGACATTGTTGCTATGAACATTAAAAAGTGGAGGCGTATAACTTGTGGACTATAATTCCACTGCCTCCTCCTCTCTTCGAAGAGACATTTCATTTACATCCCCGGAAGGAATCTCCTATCCCAGTCAAATTTGTGTTAAATTGCTGTTTTCAGGGGTCTTTTTCATTGTCTGGAATTGATTAATCCACTTTCTCATTACTTTCTATGGGAAAAGTTCATTTGACTTAAGGTATATTTGACTTATCTCTAGACCTCCGGAACGGATTAATGATGTAAGTCAAGGTTCCATTGTACCTGCTTGTACCAGTTGCACATGGGTGGTGATGTTCTAATGGCCATTCACACCTGAACAATGGAAACAGAGGGAATGCTCATTTCTGACCACTAGGACTAGCCAGGTTCTTTAAAGGACGACTCAAATGAAAGCCTGAGAAGAAGGCATTTTCCATTTTTCTTTTTGAGCCAGCCCCCATAGCTACCATAATAATATACTGTACTTGATTTTGCTTAACTTTTAAGGTTTAATTCAATCATATATCTTTAGCAAGCCTGACGGAACTTGGGTTATGCTACAGAGAACAACTATATTCAAAGATTCAATTGCCCATTTCTCCAACTTATATTGACATGGTCCATTCAAGACACTGGGATTTGTCTGGAGTATCATTTAATCAGAAAGAGATGTTTTACCTGGCTCAAAGTGGTAGAAAGCACCAGCATATGAGAAAGACATATAATGCTTCCTGAAAATGTAGACGTATGATTCCTACTTTGCATTTTTGGTTATTTTGCACCTAATGTCTGAAAAGGTAACAGTCCTCCTGACTATACCATAATACTACTAGCTAGTTGTCTGCAAAAGCCCTCTACGATTCCGTATTGCAGTTCATTAGCTCAGTAAGATTTAAATGTATTTATTTTTAAGGTCTTTTAAAGACCCCTTCTATCTATGCCATTGGTGCATCTTGGCTTTATCTAGTAATATGCAATATACATTAGTTATCTATAATGTGTTAATTGTGGGAAACAAGTGACTAAACTGCTAGTTACATTGTTACTGTAATAGTCATATACAGTGGGCCCTCATATAACAGTTTGTATAACATAAAATCTGTACAACGTAAAGCATTCCGGAGATAGGGTAAATTTGCTTAACATAATCGCCTATGGGGAGAATCCGTACAACATAAAAATGGGATTACTCCGTTTTCAATGCATTCCTATGTGAATTTGTATAAAGGAAAATTTGCTTAACATAATTTCATTTGGAACGAATTAATTCCATTATACAAGGTACCACTGTAGTTTATACAGTTACTTTTTAGATGAATAATCATTTCTATTCACTTTCAAAGCTACTATATTCAATGTATTGTAAGGCAGATTTAAAGGCATTCTGACTTAAGTCTGTGGAGATTCTTAATCATCCAGGTGAGGTTATCTGGAAGTTGAGTCATGGCAACTGGACTTATTTTCTTGAGAGATCGAAAGATTTCACTACTCATTCAAGCAGGTTAGTCAGTCAGTCTGACGAAGCTGTTTGGATGAGTAGTGAAACATTTCAATCTCTCAAGAAAAGAAGGCCAGTTGACATGACTCAACTTCCAGATGCTGACTTAAAGCTCTCTCTAGGGGGGTTGCAATGTTCAGGCTACATATTGCATCTCCAGTGAGCTGGGTACTCAGCTTACCAATCTTGGAAAGATGGAAAGCTGAGTCAGCAACCTTGAGCCAGCTGCCTGAGCCCAAGATTAAACTCAGATCATGAGTAGAGTCTTCATTGCAGTTTAACCATTGCACCACGAGGCTCCTCATATGTATGTTTGGATCCTTTGTTCCTTTATAATTGCACGTAAAGAGCAAAGGAATATCATTTACAGACCAAGCATGGGTTCAGATGGAGTGCCATTCTGTCATTAAAAAAAAAAAAAAAACAATCCAAACACTCAAGCTGCATGAGAAGGCATCAGTTTCTAAACCTTTGTAAGCTGAATGAGGGAAACATACTTAATGGAAATGACAAACAATATAGAGTACTTTTTTTTCAGGGATTGAAAATATTTTTTGGGTGAGAGCATGCTTTCAGAAGAATGAGGGAATCATAGGCATAGCCTATGACAACTCTAACTGTCAAAGTGTAAACTAAAGCTAACTAGGAGGGAGGCTAGTGTTACTGTTTGTCTATGAAATGTAATAGGTCCCAAACCCATGTCCATCCCTTCTGGTACACAGTTTAGCAGGACAAGGCTGGACACTACCAACAGGATGACCCAAGTGTCAAGATAGTCTAAATATGCAACTGTGCAAGAGCACTTGGAGATGTCTCCTTGTGTACATATAGTTTCCTATTATCTAGAAGCCAGTTGACACAAGGATAATAGAAAAGGTGACCATTTTCTATCATCCCATACAATTAAATCAACTGACCACCAAACGATGTGGAATGATTGCCAGGGAAGTAAGACCTAGGCACCTTCATAAGGAAAGCCAAGGAAAGCCAAGTGATTCAATCCAGATCATCAGTTTAAGATACTGATCTGTCACCTCCACAATGTGGTCATAACAGGATGCTTTGTAGCATGGCTGCCGCACAACCCCTTCTCTGTTTTCTCAAGTACTTGTTTCTGTGGTCACAAAACTTTGTGTTTGTTGTTGTTGTTGTTGTTGTTTTTAATAGTAAAGGTATGCAGCTACGCAATATCGGAGTGACACACCGGCCTTTATCATTTCAGAGCCAAGCTAGGGGTTGTTTTCTTGCAGTGGGTAAAAACATACTCCAGGGTGTTGCTGATACCGTCACCAGCCATACAGCAAGTGACAGGAGAAGTTGTTTGCCAACCACATCCCGAGGGCCATGACTTCCACACCCCACAGAAAAGAAGAGGTTGTACTCACTGAGCATTGAGGGGGAATTAGCAACAGATTCAGTATGGAATAGATATATGGAGTGGCTCTCTCAGCTTTTTCTTTTCGGTCACTGGATTGATGAGAATCAACTTCTCTGAGGAGTTCCTACGGACTTAACCATAAGAAGCTTAACTGATTGATGATAAGAAACTCTGTCAAATTTCGATTTGAAAAGAAGCAAATGTGGGTGGTTGTAGTTTTGCCCAAAGAAAGCACTAGCTGAGGTTACATTTGTTCTCCTGAAAAGCAAAGCTATCTCATTCCCCAAACTTTAAAGAGAAAAAGATGGTAACAAATAATTGTATTTGGCAATGAAAGCCATCTTTTCTAATGGACGACCATTACAGTTCGAAATCTGATGCTCGTTGAGAAGCAGCGAGACCAACAGGGAAAGGCTTGGTTAGATAAGGCCCTTTTCTTCTCTTCCATGAAGGTTCTGGCTTTCGTCCTCTGCAAAGGTATCACTTTCAGAATATTTCCACTTTCAGTTTCCAGTTCTGCGGTTTATATGTGAGTGTTTGTTTTTCCCATCTCGGGGAAAAGAGCGGTGAGGGCAATTAGCATCCTCCAGTTATACTCTTTGAACTTTCTGGGGGGGGGGGGGGGGGAACAAAAGACAGAAACAAAAATTACACTCTGAACTCTGAAAAGCTTCCTCATTGTCTGTAATGGTAATAGATTTATCCAGGCTTTGCCCTTAGCTAGGGAAGGTGAGGGTGTTAAGGGCGTATGTCTGAGCGCCTGCTTTCCCTCTCTCAATTCTTTCAGGCTCTGAATCCAGTTTGCATATTTAGCTTCCAGGAACTATTTTCAACTTCCAAGGGCATCTGAGCATGAAGAACACATTTCTTGATGTCTTTAACTACAAATTGGCAGGCAGCTGGGCTTGCAGTAACATTGCGAGGAGGGGGCCAACATCTTAAATCCGCTGTTTATTACCCAGGAAGTTCTGATCAAGTTTATGGGTCTAAAGACTTCAACATATCAACTCCACTGAAGAACAGGACAAGCTATTGTAAATATGAACCATCAAAGCACCAGCCATTTCAATGAAATGAAGCAAATCAATTGTTTTTCATAAAGGTGCCTTTCAGATCTCCTTTTTCAGGCTATCTGTTTCCTTATTGGTCTCTCCATTTGTGCAGGTTAGGCTACACAGTGTGAAACAAATAAGAGGCCCTCCCCCGTTATTCTTCTGAAGATCATTTATCTAATTAAGGCACCTATTTTACTTGCTTTAATCTTCAAATACACACACACACAGAGAGAGAGAGAGACAGAGAGAGAGAGAGATAGATAGAGAGAGATTACCATATTATGTAATAATATCACTATGACCAAAAAAATGTCTTTCAAATTCCATCCTCACCCGCACCCTTCTCATCTAATCTGGGTCCTTTACCAAGGAGAAAGATGGGATAAAAATATTCTAAATAAATAAATAAATAATCTGAGAGAAAACAAATTATTTTCAAGCAGTGGTCAAAGGAAAACAATATTCTGTGAATGTCTTGTGGATCAGGCATGGACAACAGAGAGCTGGCTAAGCCATGGATGTGTGCTTGTGTGTCCTGTGTTTTATTGTACACAGGTCTTTCTGGAGGCCAAAAGCCTTCCCAAAGCTTCACGTGTCAATTAAAGCCCAGGGAATTATCTCATAAAACGATTTCTCCACCACCACCACCACCACCATGAACAACAACAACAACAACAACAACAACAACAACAACAACAACAACAA
>JAHTLZ010000275.1:15824685-15838620 GCA_023846285.1 Phrynocephalus versicolor | reverse complement strand
CTTTCTTTCTTTCTTTCTTTCTTTCTTTCTTTCTTTCTTTCTTTCTTGGGGGTGAAATATTGCCTTCTTCCCATTTTAATAAGCTGAGCAGGCATGCACCACTGCATCTCGTCTGCCTCCTATTTCTTTCAATTCAAAGATGATCTACTGGGGAAGATATGAGAGTAAATGTGAAGGTGAAAAACTTGGCCACTTTTACCTGCAGGCTCCAACCAGCTGTTTCCAAGCTGTCTCAGAGAAAAACACTCTCAGATCTTCTTATCTGTTTATGATGCACTCAAAGCTATTGGCTTTCATGCATTGTCTTTTCTTCTTCAACAATAATTCCTGGATTTCTCTGGGTCAAATCACAGCCCATCATTATAAGAGTAACGCACATTCACATTTTCAGCCACACTCTCTTTTCCAAGCATTGTGTCTGAGCGCTCAGAACCATTAACAAAGCCTGTGTTGTACTTTTGATGCCAGTGACTAAACTAAGCAAGCTGGTTCAGAAAAGCTGTCTGTACTCCAATTCCTAAAGAATTACTGCAGCATAGAATGGCTCTCTCTTGCCACTCAGTCTCAAGGAATTGGGGAAGCAAGTTTAAGAGGCTTGAGGAGGACCCCTGTCTGTGGCCAAAAGTATCCTCTGAGGGCAACAAAAAGCCCCCAAATGGCCATTTTTAGGTATTAAAAGGCAGCAGCAGCAGCAGCACAATTTTTATACTTCTAGTTTATTTAAATTATTATTCTGGAACAGAGGCTTAGAATCTGGCCAATGAAGTGAAACATACTCTTTCTGCAAGCTTTCAGGAAATAGAGAAATCACGATGCTGGATAAAGACATTTTAATTGATTTGGGGACTTACGGTTGATTTATCTATTGGTCTTAACTGGGGCACTGGATTTGGACACGTGCCAGAAGACTAAATGAATCACATCTGTTTGGTCTGACTTGGGCCTGGAACAGCTCAGAGCAAAGAGCCCTCAGCTGGTCACAGTCGAGATCAGCAGCCTCACAAATCACTTGAGGAGAACTTGGGATTCCGAGGTTTTCAAAAACGTATTTGCTTTTTTTAAAAAAATAAGAAACGGGGGTGGGGGGAGATGTGACATAGTGACAAGTGGAGAAAGGAGAAGTAACAATACCTTACAATGAAAATGCAAGTGACCTGTACTCAGGAGGAGATTAACTGCAAAGCCACCATACACCTTCCAAGGAGGAGGAGGAGGAAGATGAAAATAAGCACACTCTTTTTATATTGCCCTCTCTGGATGGTTACAATGCAAACTACACATTGAAAAGCTCTAACCATCAGGAAGTTCTTCCTAATGTTCAAATTGAATCTGTTTTCCTGTACTTTGCAACTATTGCTCTGAGTCCTAGTCTCTGAAGCCATGGAAAAACACCTGCCCCTTCTTTGATATGACCTCCTTTCAAATATTTATCATTTCCCATCTCAACATTCTTTTTGTAAATCTAAACATTCCCAGCTCCCTGAGCTGCTCCTCATAAAAATGAAATAGGCTACATATTGTACAAACGGATAGCAACATCCTTGACTCTAGCTTAGTCTAACAGGGAGCTAACCCAGGGTTAGAAGCTTGGGCATGCTGGAAAGAGATCTTTCAAATACAGTGTATAACAAACAGTTTGTATAACATAAAATCTGTACAACATAAAAAATTCCGGAGATAGGGGAATTTTTTTTAAACATAATCACCTATGGGGAGAATCCGTACAACATAAAAATGGGATTACTCCATTTTCAATGCATTCCTATGGGAATTTGTATAAAGGAAAATTTGCTTAACATAATTTCATTTGGAACGAATTAATTCTTTTATACAAGGTACCACTGTACAGCTAAATTATCAAAGTAGTTAGATAAGATCCATATCATTTGCAATGACCTTGGTCTTAGGATTCATTGATATTTTAGGTGATGTTCTTTTAATTTTTGCAAATTTGTAACATTAGTTATGGTTCAGTACCAGTATCAAGATCATTAGTATTAAGTCAAATACTTAGGTGGACTCACAAGACAGCAATAGTAATGGCGCTTTCAACCATTCATCTACAAGCTTGCCATCATCTCAATTCTTGAGC
The DNA here is from genome assembly GCA_023846285.1 of Phrynocephalus versicolor. Lineage (NCBI taxonomy): Eukaryota > Metazoa > Chordata > Lepidosauria > Squamata > Agamidae > Phrynocephalus > Phrynocephalus versicolor. Next base: position 15,836,528 of record JAHTLZ010000275.1, on the reverse strand, counting down.
CAGCTTCTGCTCTTGATGGTGTTTAGATGGTTCCCTGCAGGGCACAACTGGCTCTGTCTTCTTTAAATATACTGTACTCGCTACTCATCAGTTTCGGAACTCATAATTAAAAGCATAGACTTCTAGGCCTGGGAGCAAAATGAAAATAATCAAGTCAAATCCACACACAATTCATCATACCTACCATGTGTGTTTTCACTGTCCACACTGACTATGAACAATTCCATACATGGCTTCCATATAATCCCACTGACCAGCTTCACTCATTGAATGTTAAGGCCAATTCAGGTACCATATTGCCATTTTCCACTCCTAAGTACCCCCTGTTTTTCCACTGCTTCTTCCACCATATTTATGTGAAAGATTCGTTAAGGGAGAAAGACACAGTAACTACACAGACCATTTTAATTGTTTTCATACGACATGCTCTGTCCAGAAATGCTATACTGTATATCCTATTGTGATGATCCTATTGCTCTGTAGTGTTGAAAAACCAAGACACAAAGGTGCCATAATACTGTCCTGAACCCTCTTATAAATCCTACAAGTATATTGAGTCAGTTTAGAGGGAGAGAAAGACTGAAGTAGAAAGAAAAAAAGTGTGAGCGTAGTAAAGAGTAGAGAGGATGAGCAATTAAGTAGAAAAAGGCCAAGCGGACGTAAGTATGTACAGCAGTGATCTATAAAATCCAAGGGCTATCTAGTCTAACATCCTCTTTCTAAGAGATACCAACCATATGCCTCAACCAGCATCAAAGATGCCACATTCTGTTTCAAGGTTTTTAAGCAGAGGCTGGATGGCCATCTATTGGAAATACTGTGATGGGGGTTCCTGCATGACAGGGTGTTGGACTGGATGGCCCTTGAGGTCTCTTCCAACTCTTATGATTCTATGCTTCTATGAAATCACTGACAAGTGTGGGGTTGTCAGGATAAAATCCACACCATAAAAACTAGACAGGTACAGTATTTAAGAGAAGTCGGGCATCATGATCTCAAATAGTTAAATAGTTTATTGTGATTTAGGTCTATTGTTTGGGATGCAAGTATTGAAGGATTTTACATTGTCATGGCTCAAGTAGTTTCTATGGTCTTTGTTCACAAGCATAAATACTCTACCCAACCCCCTATAAAGGTAGAGGTGGAGAACTGCAGTGATTATCCACATGTTGGTCATATGTCTGATGAAGTGGTCATGTCCACAAAAGCTCACATTAACAACTGTCAAAACTACAAAAGTTAATCTTCTAGGTGTCACCATGTTTTTGTCTTTTTCCCTCCAAATTTTTTTCACCTATAATGCTAAAACAAAATACACAATGGAAAGGAAAACATGATTAAACAATAGGACATGAAACTTGCAAACAGAAAAGTCAAGTTTAACATAAGCAAGAAGTTAACCCAATGTAACGTAGCAACCTTTCATTCAGTTGAAACATGCCTTCTAAAAGTAAATAAAGAAAAATGTTGGGCATTGATTTGATTGACACTCTCCAAGCAGAAGTGTTGCTATAATTAAGCAATAATATATGAGTGCATGTACATTGTGACAAATTAGAAGATCGGTTGATTAGACTGAGCATATAAACTGTCAGTATAATTATCACATTTTTAATCATTTTGCTCCATTTTGAAAAATGTCAGCACTGTCTCTAGCTTCATTTGGTGCTTATTAGATTGATACGTTAAGAGGAAAAACATGTTTTGTTTAAGCAGGATGAACTTCTGATAAGACTTCAGATACGTCCATGAACATTTATAATGACTGCTGTTGTGGCTTCACATCTTTCTTTATCCTGTTTGTCATTTAATGTCATGGGAGTGTTTCTTAGAACAAGATGAAATATGTTTGATTAAAAACAGCCCTCACAAACTGTGGGGCTGTGCTAAGAGTAAATGCAATGCAGAGAGCTGTTCTGGTGGGATTAAACAAAATCCAAGGCCTTCCTCAGATGTACTTTCCCATTCAGCAGTAATTTGTTATTTATGAAATGCAAACTAGCCAAGAGGAGCACAGTAAATGGAGCAAAATACATCTTGCCACCCTCTGTTGTTGTTATGAACTGGGAATGCCATCAGGTTGCCTTCTTCTGACATGTGACAACCCTATGCATTAGAGACCTCCAAAAGGTCCTGCCATGAAGGACTGACTCAAATCTCACAAAGTAAAGGCTGTGGCTTCCTTATTTGGGTTGGTCCATCTCATGGCCAGCCCCCCCCCCCATTTCCCTTCTGCCTTCTACTTTCCCCCTCTATGATTCTATTTTCCAGCCAATTTCATCATGTCCCAAATATGATTGCTTCAGTTTAAAAATTCTAGAGAGAGTTCAAGATTGATGTGATCTCCCAAGCTCTCATTTTTCTTTTTGGCAGTCCATGGCAATTGTAAACTCTCATCTGATACCATGTTCCAAGTGAATGATTTTATTCATTTGTGCATTCATTTGGTCAGCTTCCTTCATAGTGCAGCTTTCATATCTCTTCATAGTTTTTGGACATGCCACAGTGTGAAAGTAATCTAGATCCTTGTCTCCAATGACACATCCTTACTGCCAAGGATTTTTTCCTAGTTCCTTCCTACCTGTCCTTCTGGATCTCAGTATTTTGTATTATGTCTTGACTGTGGTCTTCTTTTGGATTGATGAACAAATCTTGTGAGGTATGGGAAATCATTAACGTTTTAAAGATTTTCTGCACTGAAAGGGAGTTGCCCTAAAGCATCCTTGGGATCCCTTCCAATTCCATCACTCTGTGATGGCCTTTAGAGATGTTAGACTACATGTCCCATTATCCAGGGGAGAGCATAGGGACTAAATATATCTGCAAGCATGTGGTCCACCACTTTAACATGTCAGGAGATGACTTCTAACAGTCCGCTGCCTTCCCTTTCTGAGGTGCTTCAGATGAAAACTGTTCGAAGGAGGCTATGGGATGAGCAGAACTTCCCACTTCCTCAGGTTGGGGTCATCATATAGATATATCAGGTCTCCTTATTTCATGAGACCTAGGATGAGTTCCCCAAAGAAAATGCAAGCAGAGGCAAGGTTTCTTTCCGAAGCAGTCCCTTATGCACGTGTACAACATTATTCCACCGATTTGCTACTGAAATGAAATACTGCAGTGACCTTTTTAATTCTTCAGATTTTTTATAATCTTTGAAATTTAGCACAACAGCAGGAGTTTAATCATATTCAGTGATATAAAAGCCAAAATAAGGCACCTCTGCATTCAATTAGAGATATGACCTCCAAGGTGCCAGACTCTTCAGAGACTCTTGTGAGGATATCTCCAAGGACAATTATATCAACGAGGTAGAGAGCCTTCCTACTATCTTTCACTTCGTAGCAACCCTATTCAAAAGATGTGTATTCAGGAGGAAGCTTCTGTTCAGTGTGGGTCTCATTCCCATTTAGGTAAAGCCAGCTTTCTCTAGCTGAGGCAAAAGACAACATGGCCGTGACCTCCCTCCATTCCATGTAGAGAACGCAGGCCATGGGTAGAGTCCTTGGCCACAAGGCTAGTAGGTTAGTTAAATGAGCCAGAGGCGAGCTGTTCCCTGTTAAGAGAGGAAGATGCTAAAGTTGTGGGACTGCTACTGAGGCCAGTATTTCATCCTGTCCACCAAATAAGGAGTTACAGATCAATATCTTTCCAAGTTTGAATGCATAAGTTTCACCTAGCAGTGTGAAAGGCATGAGTTTTTCAGTCTAATTTGTTCGGCATGAAATTGGCTCATCAGAATTTTTGTGATTTCAGGGTTTAGAAAGCAATATGTTCATCTCCTCCATTAAGAAGGATCATCCCCTCCATGTATTCTCGAAGGCTTTAATGGCCAGGATCTGATAGATGTGGTGAGTTTTGGGAGCTGTTTGGCTGTGTTCTGGAAGTTTTTCTTCCTGATGTTTCACCAGACTCTGTGGCTGGCATCTTCAGAGGGCAAGGAGCTCAGGGAACTAGGGGTTCTCTCTGTGCTCAGTTCCTTCCTAGTTCCCTCAGTCCCCCTCCCCACACAAACTCCTGGTTCCCTGAGTTCCTTGCACTCTGAAGATGCCAGCCACAGAGTCTTGCAAAACATCAAGAAGAAAAACTTCCAGAACTTGGCCAAACAGCCTGAAAAACTCACAACAACAATCATCCCCTCCCTTTGCTCATATTGCTTCTGTGATCAGGGTGACAGATGATGACCCCAACAGGGCCACAGCTTTTTTGCTATCAAAATGGCATGATAGAATGCAACAGTGCCTCTGCAAAGATATCATTGATGGCACTTCTAAAACCATCAGTTGAATGTACACTTGAATGTACCTTTCCATATAAAATAACAGAATCAGTGGACCTAGAAAACAGGCTTTTAAAGCTTTTAGAAGCCATTTTACCTTTTTTAAGACTGTAACTCCCAGATTCTCCTTCCTTGCAAAGCCACAGATGAATACAGCTTTCTTTCTTGAGGTGTACTGGGGGATTCTAGAAAGTTAGTTTTCCTATTGCCGGGTTTTGAATCCAAATTATGTTTAGTTTATGTTTTCATATTTGCTGCTTATTGTTTTGTTTGCTTTTAATTACTGATGCATTTGCTTTCTTGTAAACTGCCCAGAGTTCCTATTTGGGAAATCGGGCGGTCTAGAAATGCAAAAACAAACAAACAAACAAACAAACAAACAAACAAACAAACAAACAAACAAACAAACAAACAAACTGTAATCCTATAATGGAACTTTACAGGGCTCTATCACTTTTCCACAACTGGCTGTAACAAAAAAAGGGGTTCAATATCCACATTCATACCTTTTCTAAACTTTTATTGGCCAAGACTGAATTGAAACAAGGAGATGACGTTAGTGACCATATTTTGAAAGAAATGAGTTTTTTTCCCAACTATCAGTTCCCCCCCCCACCCATTTCTCTCTCTCTCTCAAAGTAAAAAATTTAGAGTACTCCTGGAGCCAGCACTAGTTTGGTTGTTTTGAGTACTTTTTGCAAACCACTGTCAGTAGAGAGGATCTGTCCCTTCGTGTCTTTCAGCCTATCTCTGTGGGCCTGCCTTTGAATAACACTTTGGCAGAATCTACCTACAATTTCCTAAAACTAGAGGAGACAAAGTTTGAGTGTCTGGGGCCATTTCACCCCCCCCCCCGGTTAGAACTTGGGGGATGGGGGTCACATCCAGTTTAGCCACTCATTTTGATTTCGAAAAATAGCCTCCTTTTTATTCTCTCCCCTCCCCCCCTCAAAAAAACCCATAAGGGAAAACTTTACAGGACAAATCTTGCCCCTTAAAAGTTTCTATAGCTATGATTTTTCATTTGTGGATCTTCATTGTGTCTGTTTCTGTATTTTCAGGACTTTTGAAGGTACATGGAGAACACAGGTAAAATCTATTAAGTCATGCCTAGTAAAACTTCTGTCTTTCCCCCCCTTGGGGCTTTGTCCAGACCCACTTCCAGAATGGAGACCCCGTGAGGTTTCAGCAAAAGTCATGCTGATAAAGGGATTGAATTTTTATTTTAGGGCTCCAGTGGTCAGAAGCTCCGAGGCCTGGTTGATTTGGGGAGCTCTCACTCCCCTCCCAAAATTGCTTTTCTACTTCTTCACAAATATGACTCTGCCATAAGGCTTTACACTGCTGAGTTGTCAATACTTATTTGTCTTTGCTGTGCAGAGACTAGAAAATGCACTATTCTTCCTGTCTATGATGACCGCCTGAGCTTTTAATGGACTTTCAAATCATTTGTCACTGAAAACAAAGCAGTAAATAAAGCAATAAAACAATACAGCAATAATGCAAAACATGGAAATATGCTGTTTTATATTTATTGGTCTTAAGCTTGGAATGGGTTGTTTGTGTCTTTCTTAACAATCAGCCAACCCTTTTTGCATAATCCTGTGGAGACATTAATGAAGTCTTTCAGTTCTCTCTTGGCAAGAGTCTTGAAAGGCTGCAGAACTCATCATTGGAGGGTTTTGACAACTACAATAAAAGAAATTTTAAAAGTATTCTTCATATCCTGATTCCATTCCATGAAATGCAGAGAAACAGAATCTGGTTTAGGAAAGATGAAAGTACCAGCCGAGTTACAGTGGGAATTGACATTAGAAATTGTTGCCTGCGAGGAGCTCTCCAAGGTCCTGCAGCTTCATTGCTTGCTATATACAGTGACTGACTGGCTAAGCTGCTTGACAGGATCCATTTAACTGAATATGGGTAGATACTTGTCTTGCAGACTGTCTGCATAGCTCAATAAGATGAGAACATCAGGAGATGGGAGTTGAATTTACCACTGTGTCTTGTAGAAAAGCCAGCCTGTAGGGTCTTGGGCAGTTCTGCAGAATTCCGGGATGTCCCCAGAATAAATTCAGTATGTTTAGAGTGTTTAAAAAATTGAGAGAGTATAGGAAAAAATAGCCCTGAAAATGAAGCTCTTTTTTTTTTTTTAAAAAAAGAGGCTTATATAATAGTTTACCATAGTCATTCCAAAAGAATTAGCCAGCTTTCTAGCCGACCAAGAAATTATTTCTTGGCAGCCTAACATGTTTATGTTATAGTATAATACTTACATTACAGTGTGAAATATGAAGGCTGCATATGCAACACTTATAGTATGCACTCGCTGTGGTTTCAAGATACTGGAGAAAGAATATTATGTCTTAAATGTTCTGGGCTGTATATTGCCCCTCATTATTGTAAGCCACCTTGGGTCCTTCTCCAAGGAGAAAGGTGGGGTAAAATATTCAAAATAAATAAATAAATAATATTCTGGCTTTTGGGGTTTCTATATCATTTATGCTACCACCTTTTATTCCTACAAGCTGTGTAAAATTTTAATTATAATAATAGCATCAGCATAGTGGCAACTGGCCAAATTTTAAATTACAAGTTGGAATTACAGATTGTGAATGAATAATACAATTACCCAAAGAAAAATTATTCTCGGATCTCTAAGCTTTTGGACTTCCATGCCCTGCAGAAAAAAGATTAATTGTAGTTAGAAAAGAAAGGTAAACAACTGAATGAATTATAAATGTCAGGATATATGACACACCCATTCAATTCAGGAATTCAAAAATATATCATGTCATCCCAACTCCATGTCACTTTGAGCACCACATATCAAAGAACAACAATCTTATAGCAACAACAGTGGCAGCAATTGATCAGTATGGATTTTCCTGCACAGATACAAATTGGTCTGACTGAGTGAGCACTTAGAGTATTTGTGAGTGAGTGAGTGAGTGAGTGAGTGAGTGAGTGAGTGAGTGAGTGAAAGAGTATAAATGTAATATGTTTAAATGCTAATGAGTACAAACATTTGCAATGCATTTTATTTTTAAGTACAGGTTTTGGAGAATTATTCTTTGCTGGTTCAATGTGCTTCTTTTAGGCTATAAGCTCTTTTATTTTTGAATTTAATTTCTGCCTATAAGTTAAGTTTTAATTTTGGATTATTTATTTTTGCAGCTTTACATAGGTGTAAGGTTTCTGGAAGACAACTTGTTTTTAAGCATTCATGCCCCCACTTTTCATAACTGTAACTTATGCCTGTTAAGTTTTGCCTGATCCCACCCGGGATGGGAGGAGAGAGGCAGAGCATGTGTGCACACACTCACATCTCAGCAGCAGTGGTGGTGAGGGCTCTCTCTCATTTAGGGCCCCCTGCCCTCCCCCACCTGCTTCCCATTTCACACCTCAACCACAGCAGAGGACCCCCCTCCCACCAACAGGAGTGACACCTCCCCTCCTGAGCACTCTTGGCATTGCTTGTCCCCACCTTTCTACCAGCCCGGGCTCACCATTCCTACCTACCTGCCTGCCCGGTAGTGGTGGGTGGTGAGGTCCCTCCCATCTCCCTCCCTCATGGTCCAGCTCGCCTCCTCCTCCTCCTCCTCCTCCTTGTCGCTGCCGCCACCGCTATCTTGGGATCCTGCCAGGCAACATCTGGGGAACAACAGCCCCACTCCTCATCACTGTGGCAAAACAGCCCTCTGCCTTCCTCCCTCTTCCCTGTGCCTGGAGGAGTCGACAGGTACTGGAAGGAAGGTGTCTTGCTCCCAATTGGCCAAATAAAGGAAGAAGGGTGAAGGAGAAAGGGAGAGCCACAGTCATTGGCTGAGGTGGAAAGATGATTGCCAGTTACGGCATGGAGCAGGGACTGGGGGGAGGAAGGAGGGAGGTCGCACTCTTAAAGGGGACGTGGCTTGGAAAAAAGGAGCACATTTGGTTCCTCTTCCTCCCTGCCACCCCATGATATTCCATCTGCCCTTGCTTCTCTCCTGGGCCATTTCCAGGAAAATAAATGATCCGGGAAGAGGGTGGAGAGAAAGGGTGAAAAACAGGATTTCCCAGCTAGTACAGGAAGGTTGACAGGTATGCTGTAAGTATCTTGCAGTATTTTGCGTTTAAGGAGCATAGAAGCAATGCAATAAATAAAACTTATAGAATTAGAGAAATTGATCTTGCCTTGGATTATTGCAATACTTAAGAGACTTATATATCATGATATTCTCATGAGTTCTGAAATAAAGAAATTCAACAATTATATCAGTTTTAAATCTGCAGTTATATTTGTATGATCTTTCTATGAGCCTTACCAGAATGAAGGTGGGAAACTGCGTCTATTCTTTTATCTTTTCCTTCCCCATCACCTTTGTCTAGGTCTTGGTAAAGAGGAAAATAGCTTCAAGAAATTTTGAAAACTCCATTCTCGTTCAGTCCACTAAAAGTCTTCTTCTTGCTTTCCCTTCTCCTTGTAATCTCAGTTGCTTCCCCTTTCTTTAGCATACTTTTAGACTCTTCATGAAGCTGGGCACAAATGCAGACCTTTGAGTAGGAGTAGAAACAGAAAAGTGTGGGAGAGGAGAGAGAATGATGGCCAACATTCTACTCTGCAGCATTGTATGTGCAATGGAAGAGGCATCAACCTCAGTAGCAGACCAATGCTTATCAAAGGCTTCCTCTTTATTTTTGGCAATGACATCATTTCCATAATGCATGCAGAATGTGCTCAAGGGGACTGCAACTAATATTAAGGTATTGTTGAAGTCTCAGGAGTCAGGTTCTAAAATGGAGGCTGCAAACACAAACCATCCATTTGAAATGTGGAGGCATCAGGGGTCATCTCAGAGGACAATTCTCTTTTTCTCCAATTCTATAGATAAAGGGCTGCTACTTAAGGAGAAAGCAATGGAGACCATTGGTTTTTTATTCCTGTGCTGGCCGGAAACAAATGCACAGCACACAGAAACATGGTAATCCTCACATCAGAAAATACGGAGATTACTTGTATTCTGAACTCATGAGGATGATTATAGACTTTTCCATCCCATCCCTGATCCCCCAAATAGGTTTTACAAGACTCAGCCACAGTCCTTCTTACATTTTTAAAAAATGCATTTTTAACTACAGGGGTACCTTGTATAAAGGAATTAATTCATTCCAAATGAAATTCCATTAAGCAACTTTTCCTTTGTACAAATTTCCCAAAGGAATGCATTGAAAATGGATTAATCCCTAATTGTGATCATTTTTCTGTTGTACAGATTCACCCCATAGGCGATTCTGTTAAGCAATTTATTTATTTATTTATTTACTAAATTCATATACTGTGCCATCTAGCTACACGGCTACTCTGGGCAGTTTACAAACTGAACAGAAATCAAAACCATAAACAGTAAAATACAATATAACAGATATAAGCACAAATAAATAAATAAAAACATAATAACTAGTAAACAATATATATCAAAAACATAGAACAGGAGCGAGATGGGCTACAGATAAAAACAAAATAAATATATAATAGCAATTATTATTAGAACAGATTAATATCCAGGGAAAGTCTTTAAATAGCCACGTCTTTAGATGCGTCCTCAGGAGGAAGTTGGTTCCAGAGCCGAGGAGCTGGCACTGAGAAAGCCTGATTTATTGTCAAAGATTTACAGGCCTCCTTCAGTGACGACACTCAAATGCCCTGCCGGAGATGATCAGGTGTTATGGGCAGTATTTTGCAGCAGGAGCCATTCTGCCAGATAGCAAGGTCCTAAACCGTTTAGGGCTTTGTACGTCATCATTAAGACCTTGAAATCAATGTGGAAGTAAATCGACAGCCAGTGCAGTGCGGCCAGCGTGGGGGTTACATGTTGATGTTTTCTTAACCTTGTAACTAATCTAGCCTCAGAATTCTGCACTAGCTGGAGCCTCCGCATTAATCTAAAAAATTTCCCTACCTCTGGAATTTTTTTCCTTTAAGCGGATTTCTGTTAAACAAACCGCTTGTTATACGAGGATCCACTGTATATTTTAGCAATCCAATAAAAATATCCCCCAAGCCTGTTACTAGATTTTTCTCAGGGATCACATAACTATCTTTCTGTTTTGCTTCCCTAGGAAGAAGGTCTCAGAGATAAAGAGTGATCCGGGTCATTGTCCAACTGGCAAAGTTTCATTCTTTTCATGGTTCCATCCCAGATAAATGCTAATGTTAACATGTTATGGAAAAACATTCAGGCAAACCCTCAGGATAAGTTAAGCACTAACTAAATTACCTCCTTCCATTAGAAAAAGTCCAGTTTAATTGACAACTTAATTGATTGCAATGGGTTAATGCCAATTGCCAATGTAGACATAACACTAATCATCATGAAAGCAGTTCCCTTCCTTTGCTGGCAAAATGGGTTTCAGGCGTGTATAGTCACTCACTATAGTTTCTGAGGACAGTTCAGCAAGGCTATACTATTCCGCTCTAGCTATTTATTTATTTATTTATTTATTTATTTATTTATTTATTTATTTATTTAAAATATTTCTAGCCCCCTTTTCTCCCCAAGAAGACACAAAGAAGATCTGGACTCTCTAGTTGGCTCAAATCACAATGTGTTATCAGTGGTGGCTTTGTTGTATTCCGTTCTTGATGGAGGGGGGTGTATTTGCCACAAATTCTCTGTTCAGCTCAGTGTAATACTTTTCAGGAAATAAATTCCAGAGAGTCCATGCTACTAACCTGCTAAGGATTCATGATCAGTCAACTACTGGCTGACACACCTTTTGATAGATAGATGCTGTGATAATCTCATCATCCATGATACAGTACTTACATTTAGTATTAAGTCATTTACCCTAACCTATATCTTCTTGACATGTTTTGGTAGGTGGGAAACTATTCAAAAAATACATCAGAGTTGCAATAGCTTCTGAGAGGCTGAATGTCCACACAGGAACCTTTAATAAGCGGTTGGTGGCCATTCATTACACAATTTACTGCAAGATACTTTATGTGCTTCTGTATCCCACACATAAAGCACTGTCCAGTAGTTTCAATAATATTTGTGTGAGGTACTTTATAGGACTTAATCTTGGCAACATGGTGCCATCAGGAAGAGCTAGTGTCTGTGTATTAAACTTCAGTTTCTAAGGATTTTCCAAGTAAATGGCTAAATCATTATTCAACTGACTGACAACTTACTGTAAACAGTAAGTTGCTTCTGGATATATCACATTTTGATCAATAGGCTTCCTGTCAGCCTCAGTACTTGTTTATATTGTCTACATGCCAGACTGAATGTTCCAAACATACTTTGACCAGATGACGGCTCCATTAACAAAGCTTCGACTTTTTAATGTTATCTTGTTAGCAGTTACATCTAATGATCCATCTCCAAACCAGCAGTGGTTTAAAATTGTACAGTATATGTAAGCCAGATCAGACTACATCTTGGGGAAAAGTTCCTTTTGGGTCTCTGAGATCTAAAACATGGAACTGTTCCAAGCATTGGATCAATCTGATTAGTGCTTATAGAGACTAGACACACACACACACACACACACACACACACACACACACACACACACA
>JAHTLZ010000275.1:15801007-15818384 GCA_023846285.1 Phrynocephalus versicolor | reverse complement strand
TTAAATTGTGAGGAGCAGTGATAAATATAGACTAGTTCAAAGCATTTTTAAACAATTCCTTCTTGTACAATCAGGATTTATTTGATTGTAATTGAGTTGTCTATGAATTTCAGAAATTGTTTTTGCCTAGTTCAAGAAAGAACAATCTTTTCCATAGCATAAAAGTGCCAAAAAATTATAATTTTATTTTATGATAACTTTATAACTTTCCTCTGTTTGTCTCAAGGCATGTCATTAAGCTGCTCTGTTACCTTATCATTTTCTTATCATTTTCTTTTTTACAAAAAGAACTGACATTATTTACCGTTGATTTTCCAGCAGATATTCTACTGAATGGCCACTTTTGTTTGCAAAATACCTAGTTAATCTGACTTCTTAATGATTAAACACAAATTCTTTAGTATCTGAATAAAACTGCCCCCCCCCCAGAAGATAGCAAGTGCTTAATCCTCATTATTGGGAATATTCTTGAATTCTTGTCAAGGATTCATCACATAATCCTGAGGTTGGTTTTCCTTTAGTGACTTACACAAGAGCTGAGATTACAATAATTGATTTATCCCATACTTAAAATCTACTGGTGACATTAAAATGACATTATCTATTTTTTGCTGCTGGAGTTTAGATTTATTTTACAAAGAGGTAAACATTTGTCATCACAAAAGACTAAACTAGAATGCCTATGATTTAAAACAAATAGTTTAGATACAATATGAAGTCCTTCTGAATAAAAGCAGTGTAAAATATTGTGGTAGTGATCAAATAGCCTTTATTAATTTTTTTGCACCATCTGTCCACATGGAAACTTTTCTACATAACACAGAGGCTAGAGACTACATTTCTTGATTTAAAAGCAAGCTGTCATAATAAAACAAAATTTCATGTGAAGCAGAGGATTTCAGCATGTAAACATCCACATGTATGTTCACAATTAGCTCCTAAACAAAATATATAATCGACCATAATTCTTCATTAGAATGGTTTTTCATGCGAGACAGAAAATATGATATGCCAGTTGTTCAAAGCAGTTTCTCACAGTAACATATAGCTTCCATTTCTTGAGTGGGTATAATTGAAGGATTAACAGAATGTCCATCCAAAAGAAGTCATGGTATGTGTGTGTTGTATTCACATTCCTGTTGCTATTCAAGAAAGAAATGCAGTAATTATTATATTAAAAAGCAGCATAAACTATAACTTTTATTCAATTATGGTTATGTATAAATACATTTCTTAAAGTTTGGTGCAGCTCTTTCAAGCCAAGTTGTTTTAATTTTAATTATGCTTCATTAAAGCTGTTAGATAGCTAAAAGTGATTACTGTGGCTGGTTCATTAACACTGTGATTTCAGCCACAGCTGAAAAACATACTGTAAAAAGTTAATCAGGGCACGGAAAAAAACATTCCCACGTGCAGAAGGCTCAAAAGGAACAAAGACAGTTTGCAAGAACTAATCAGCTAGAAATGAGTATTAGTCAGCCGTGCAAGCAAAAATGAAGGTTAGTCAGACAGAAAAGCAATGCTAGCAATAGCAGATCAAACTATGATGGGCATAATGTTCATAGAAAACATCAGAGTGCTGATGAAGACAAGTATTACTTTACATATCCCCGGGGGAAAAAATCATTCTATCTCTGTGTGTGTTTGTGTTAGGGGGTGGGAAGAGTAAGAGATCACAGCCCATAAGGTTTTGTAGTCATCATAACATGAATATATAGTTTTGCAAGGCCTCATGGTGCAAGATAAAATTTTAGGGGATTGCTTTGATTCTCCAGGTGAGAAAATTATGCTCAGGGTGACCAGCAACATGGGATAAGATAGTTCCAAGTATGAGCGAGAGCTTTAAAGCCTAGGCATTTCCTCCACCCATTCTCAGCTGGTTCTCACTGGCACACTGCAAAGCTGTCTGTATGTGTATTGCACTTGCACAATGTTGGTGCACCAAAAGTCAAGCAATGGGAGTCGAGCAATGGGAGAATTGGAGCTCCATGGGTCTGTGAGATCAATGCAATGAGCTGAGCTCCATTTTGACTGCAATGTGATCATCTCCTGTGACATGACAAAATATCCTCCCACATGAACTTAAGTTTTGACCCTGGAATCCCAGGGAACAGGAAGGTTCTGACCTAGCAACTCTATTGACATCTGGGTCTGGGAGTGCACCATGTATGCTCTGAAAAGCAGCCTTGCACAGAACACTAGTTGAACACTAGTTTAAGTCCTGAACCAAGGGCAAGATTTTTCATCTGACTTCTTCATAGTTGTTTTGATCTTGCTTTTTAGTTCCATATTAAGCTGTCTTACTTAGTGTCAAAATCTACTTGTGCTTTTACCTTCACTCTGATTGGTAAGAGCCCTACTGGGTTTTCAGTGGCCATCTTATCCATCCCATTTCTCAAAATTGTTTAGGTTAGATGTGTGAGTGATTCAACCTGAGATCTTTGGAGTACAGAAATTTATGTTCTTGGCACTGCAATACAATCCTTTGTCCATTATCCAGGATCTTTTTTTATAACCATCAGACTAAGCATCACAGTAGCAACATGTGGGGGTCTACTCCCAGTGGCTCTCACATTGGTTTGACATTCACCATGCATGGATCTGCACAGCCTTACCTATGTCGGTTACTTCACGTTCTTCCTTGTTCCGAGATTACGTTCATTTCGTGATAACGTCATTCGCGGTCATGTGGTCTTGTCCCGGTTCTTTCCCGGTTTCCGTTTACCCACAGGCGTGATTGATGGTATCGTGATGACAATTACTTCACATTCTTGTTTCGTGACAACATCTGTACTTCCCTGCCTTTGTTTTCCCTTTTTTTTTGGTCTGACCTTCCGTTTTTCGATATTTTGATTCTCCATAACTTTGGCTTTCATGCGTTAAGCAGCAAAGTTTGAGGTTTTATGCCTTCTTCCCTGTCTGCGATGCATTGTTTATGCTATTGGGATTGTACTGGAGAATGCAACTTTGCACTCCTGCCACTAGATGGAGAATGTGCATGTTGCATGACAAGCCTTACTTCACGGGCTCTCATCTCGAAACAAGAACCGAAACAAGAGATTCCCGAGGTCAGAGAGAGGTATGGCACATCACGCTTAAATCCCAGTTCAGGGGGCATGGTCGGGATGAACTCCCGTCGTCACACAATGGACGTGCAGTAACATTTTTTCGTACCAGTCCCAAGCGGGACTGCGAACCGCAATGAGAGGGACGTGATGTAACCGTCTATGCCTCCAGCTTTTTCCTCCAAACAAGATCCTGCTCAACAGCCTGCCATGGAGTCAAGAAGGAAACCCTTCCAGGGGGAGAGAGGGGGACTGATGGAAACAAGCTGTTCTGGGGAGCAATGTCAGGACTGACAAACTCTCTTTTCCATCCTTCTCAGCACTGTAAATCAAACAATCACAGGCTGTTTAGCAAATCCCCTGAGTGGTAAGTACTTGGAAAGGTAGACCACCAGGAAATATCAGGTGCTGTAGGCTCCTGGAGGAGGAACTGGCAAACTACTCCAGTATTCCTGCCAAGAAAACTCCATGGACATGGGGTCACAAAGTCAGTCACAACTGTAACGACACAGCACACCTAGTCTTTGAAATATCCTTCCTAGCCAGCATCCACTTCCTATCATGATAAGTGAAGGCTTATTGGGTGTAGCTCTATGGTACATTTGGGAACTTTGCAAGCATAGACCAATTTGTTTTCCCCTAAGCTTCAAAGCTTGTGTTGGTCTATGTTGACCTTATTTTAATACCTTATTTTATCCTGCTTCAAATACAGTACTGTAATTTGTTGTAAACCACATAGAGAAAGTAGTAGTAGTAGTAGTAGTAGTAGTAGTAGTAATGTGTTGCTAAGTCATTTCTAACTTATGTTGACCCTTTTCAGGATTTTTTGAAGCAGAGAGCTTTCAGAAATAATTTACCATTACATTCTTCTGAGGACATGCTGTGACTGTGCAGCATGCCCAAGACTACACAGGCTGGCTCCGCTCACAGGAGGCACCGTGAAGAATAGAACTCCCACCCTCTGGCTCTGCAGCCAGATACCTAGGCAGATACAGTAATGCTATCTAGGCAGATACAGTAATGCTTTGGTTTACAAGCATAATCTGTTCCAGAAACATGACTGTAAACAAAAACACTCTTATATCAAAGCAAATTTCCCCATAAGAAATAATGGAAACACTCATGATTTGTTCAGTGGCCCCATAGAATACATACTGTAGACACAAAATGCCAAAACTCACAAAAGAAGTTGGCTAGAAGTCCACATCCACACCATGGTTTAGGTAGCTGGCTGCAGCATCTGCTGTGATTGGGACTAACAACTGGATTTTACTCCGTGTTTTTAAGTTGATAATAATAAAGAGAAAAGGAAGCTCCCCCCACCTGAATAAGCCTAAAAAAAAAACTATCTGGATGTTTTCACCCAAAAGTGACATGCCCTGTGCCCTCCCATTTGCACCTTTGGCCCCTATGGGAAAGAGTCACATGACTCCAAAAACCATGACACTTCTTGGCATCCAAAAGCTTAGTGTGGGCATATCAGCCTTCCTGTAGAGCCCTTTCTCTAGAACACCAAGCACAGACTGTGAGAGAATAGCCTCTGGGGTGCTACAAAATGCTGCTTACTGTCTGCATGGGTGAAACAGAAACACTTTAATGTCCATTGGTATGTTCTCAAGGTGGAGAACAAGTATTAATAAATCAGCACACCCACAACAAGGATCTGGTCCAATTTAGCTTCCACGACATGAGTTGTCGCATCATACAATATCTAATTTGCATCTGTTTTAAACTTGCAAGTGCTGCCTTACAATACTGCTGAGGATGCTGTGTCCCTTCAGATGTGGTTGGGCTGCAGTAAGAGGACACTCCAGTCACCCAGTTCAATGGTAAGGAATGGTGGTGTTTATTGTTGTGTGCCCTGCTCAACTCCTGCAGACTCAACTCCTTTAGGAAGTCTATCGTCTCATATTTGGTGTTCCTCCCCCCCCCCGCCTGCCTTCTACTTTAGCCAGCATTGTTGTTGTTTCCAGAGAACCCTGCCTTCTCGAGATGTGCCCAATATAGGGCAGTCTCAGCTTCAAGATTTCTGCCTCCAAAGACAGTTCAGACCTGGTTTGATCTAGGACCCTCTCCATCTTTCTGGCAGTCCAGGGGATCTGTAAAGAGCCACATTTCAAAGGAATTTATTTTTTCCTTGTCAGCTTTCTTGACTGTCCAGCTTTCACACCCATACATGATGACGGGAAATGCGATACTGTGGATGATCTTAGTCTTAGTCTCTGGTGATACATCCTAGTAATTGATTATCTTTTCTAATTCCTTAATTGCTGCCCTTTGGAGTCTCAGTCTCCTGGTTTCTCACCTAATGTTTCTATTTGGATTCATGATTAAGCCAAGGCATATAAAAACTCCTCATTGTTGGCTCTGAAGTTGTATAGTTTATATTTATTTATTTATTTATATTCAGATTTATATACCGCCCTATTTCCCACAAAGAGGACTCAGGGCGGTTTACAACAATAAAAAGACACAGCAAATAGTTCATCTGGTGTCATGATTTTGGTCTTCTTAGGCTGGCTATCTGCAGGTACTGACCTCAAGGGACACCTCAGAAGAAACAACAAGGAACCGGGCCTTCTCGGTGGTTGCCCCCGCTCACTTGTGGAACCAGATTCTGCAAGAGATTCGCCTGGCACCCTCGATACAGGCCTTTATGAAATTACTGAAAACCTGGCTTTTTAGGTTGGCCTTCCCCAATTATTCTGTTCCAACCTCCTTAAATAAATAGGATGCTACTCTTCCTCTCTGCCTTATGATAATTTTCTACCAGCTCTTTATCTTTTCATTTGTTTTTATTTTGAATTGCTAAATAGTTTTGATTTACAGTATTTGTTTTTATTTCTTCTTCTTCTTCTTCTTCTTCTTCTTCTTCTTCTTCTTCTTCTTCTTCTTCTTCTTCGTGTCATGTTGGTTTTTATTGATTAATCTGTTTATTTACTATTTTAAGTTGTTTCATGTGTTTTCTTGTTTTTTGCTTACGTTTTTAAACTATCCAAAGTAGCTTTTTGCTAGTTGGTTGTGGTATATAAATCAAATAATTAATTAAATAAATAAGTCCTGCTGTGGCATTGTCTTCTTTCACTAGAAGTTGTTTCAAGTCATTGATGCTATCAGCTAGGAAGATGGTGCCATCTTATATCTTAAACTGTTGATGTTTCTTCCACTAATTTTCACTCTGTTTGAATCCAGTTTGGCTTTCTGTATATATTCGGCATACAGACTGAGCAGGTAAGGGTATAAAAGGCACCCTTGTCTGACACCTTTGCCTATAGGAAACCATTCCGTATCTCTATATTCAAATCTTGAGGCACAACTGTTTCTTTGGGAACAACCCCATTTCTCATACTCCACACAATCAAAGGGTTTGCTGTAGTCCATAAAACATAGACTTATCTTCTGAAAATTTTGGTTGTACTCCAGTAGCCAGTGAATATTTGTAATATAATCCCAAATGCCTTTTGAGTGGTAGGAGTGGTAATTGGACATTTAGGAGATCCACACTTTCCCCAACCTTTTCTAATGAAGAGAATAAGTTTTCTTCTACAAACTCCCAGCATTATTGGCCAGCATGGCTAGTGATGAAGGCTTATGGAAGTTTTAGTTGAAGAACATCTGGGGACCCAAGATTGGAATCAGTGGTACAGAGAGATATTGCAATCTCAGAGTGTATGTCAATTTATAATATAAAGTAATATAAAGTAATAACTCCATGAAAGCATATTGGTGTGATTATCAATGGTCTAACACTATCATATTTGACTTCATTAAAGACAGACAGACAGACAGACAGACAGACAGACAGACAGACAGACAGACAGACAGACAGACAGTAGGTAGGTAGGGAGGGAGGGAGGGAGGCAGGGAGGCAGGCAGGCAGTCACGTGGGTATGACATGTGGCTAATACACACAGAGAGTGTGGATAGCACACTCAGTGAATAAAAATAGCAGTCCACCAACACCATAAACCTATAATGCATAAAAACTAACTGGAGGGGAAAAGATAGGCTAAATCAGACAAAATATTGTAAGAGTGATGGTCATTGATCTCTCCTGAGCTTGAATGACTGTGAGATCCTTCCTCTTGTTAAATAGCTACACATTCTGGAAATTATCCTGGATGTGAAACAGATATAAGCACATAGCAGATATCACCAGAAGTAATTTCTTAACTTACAGTGAAATGTAAAATAGTGATGCTCCCATTTCCTCGGTTGTCCCATCTGGCCTTAGCTATGGTACATCCTGACTGGCACTGATTACAGAGAGCACATACCTCTGCTACTACAACAGCTTCACTGGCTACCAGGCTGTTTTCAGACCCAATCTGAAGTGCTGGTTATGACCCAGCAGAATGGTCTTAAATAACCTATTTGAGCAGACTTTTAAGATCTTCTGGGGAGGTCTCTTCACTACCTTCTAGGTTCTTTTGGCGAGGGTGCCTGGTAGCTTCTTTGAACAATTTGAGGTGCTGGCAATGATCTTTAAAAATCCCCACAGTTTGGGGGGTTTGGATGTATTTCTCCTTAGGAAACTCCATTCATTCCCCAAAGTCATGTGAGTACCAAGGAAGCTGTATCCCCCCAAAAGATTTTATCTTTACTCTATATGTATTAGAAATTTATATGTCTTTTACCCATGGAAGAACCCTTATTAGCTTATTTACTAACAAACTTAAAACATTCAAAAAGATGGAAAAATCACCACCCCATATTAGATCTCCAGAAAGAGGTACCACTCCTCCTTTGAAGTTTTTAGCTGACTTAAACTGTAAAACTTAGTTTGAATTGGCTGTTTCTTTTTAAGTACTTCTTTTCCCTAAATGCTTATCTTTTGTGCTCATAATTAGCTTGTAGATTTTCTGTGTTTTCTTTCTAGGAAATGCCTTCATGAGTAATTAGACTTGAGGATAACGCCCAGGTTTGGTTCCTGTTGACCAATCACAAAAAAAGAGCAAGACAAGTTGCGAAATGAAGACAGAGGCAAGCTCATGCTGGGACCATAAGGTGCACTAAACTGTATCATTTAATTTAATGACACAGCAACAGATGAAATTGGTGTGAATCCTCTTCTCCAGCAATAGACCTGTAGTAGTAGTAGTAGTAGTAGTAGTAGTAGTAGTAGTAGTAGTAGTAGTAGTAGTAGTAGTAGCAGCAGCAGCAGCAGCAGCAGCAGCAGCAGCAATGTGTTGCTAAGTCATTTCTAACTTATGTTGACCCTTTTCAGGATTTTTTGAAGCAGAGAGCTTTCAGAAATAATTTACCATTACGCTCTTCTGAGGACATGCTGGGACTGTGCAGCATGCCCAAGACTACACAGGCTGGCTCCGCTCACAGGAAGTACAGTGAAGAATGGAACTCCCACCCTCTGGCTCTGCAGCCAGATACCTAGGCAGATACAGTAATGCTATCTAGGCAGATGGAGTAATGCTTTGGTTTACAAGCATAATCTGTTCCAGAAACGTGCCTGTAAACCAAAACACTCTTATATCAAAGCAAATTTCCCCATAAGAAATAATGGAAACACTCATGATTTGTTCAGTGGCCCATAGACCACATACTGTAGACCCAAAATGCCAAAACTCACAAAAGAATTTGGCTAGAAGTCCACATCCACACCATGGTTTAGGTAGCTGGCTGCAGCATCTGCTGTGATTGGGACTAACAACTGGATTTTACTCCGTGTTTTTAAGTTGATAATAATAAAGTGCAATTTGTAGCTCAAGATACACTTGACCAGCCACCCCTAACCTGAGCCGTCCTTTGAAAATCTTTGTGGCTCTTGCAAGAGAGACCTTCCCTCCTCTTGCTGCTTTTGAGGCTTGTCTGAGATAGAACATTCTAGACAATCACCCACAATCCAGCAAGGGAAGAGAGGTCATATGATTTGCTGCTCCAGTGCTTGTTGATCAAGGGAAAATTTAAGAAACATTTGCTTGTCTTGCAAAATGCTCTTAAGCCAAGTTATTCTTAAACCAAAGTATTACTTTATATAACCATTTCTCTAAGAAATAATGTATTTAGCAACATTCTGGCACATTTGTTTTCCATCTACCTGACCCATCAACATGTTTTTAACCCTTTAAACATTTGAGTGTACAACAAGATGAATACAACTGGAAGCTACAACAAAATGTTGCAGTATATCCTCACCCTCTAATGGCAATGCCTCTGTTCAGAGTTCCAACTAGCCTAGTATGCCCTTGCTAAGAGTACTGTAATCTGTTACAGCTCAAGCATTCTCCACCCACCAACCAGGTCTACTGCTTTTATTTCCAACTGGGCACTGAACTGTGACTCCAGGAAACCATCTTATTGTAGGGGATGAGGTGGAGTGCGGAAAATCCTCTTTAGTTTTTGTTTCAGTTTACAATGTATGTACTTCTGCATACCTTGGGAGCCACCCAAGTGTGTAGAAAAATCTCCTAATTTTGTAAATGGCCCATTTTCCTTCCAAATTGATTGACACTCAACCCACTTTTGTACACCCTTGATATTAAGCACAGTAAATTAGGAGCCAACAAACCAGTCTATCACAACTCAATCAAGAAAAAAAAAATCTAAAACAATATAACTCAATTGGATAAGAAAAAGAAAGCTGTTTTTCCCCAGCTGCAACTGCTGTGATGGGAGTCATAACAGCAGCTGCCAAGTTTCAGAGTACTGTGGCTCCCAGTGGGCTGCAGGGGTTCCATGGAGCATCTCAACTGGAGAAAGATGTATACAGTTGAGGCAAAAATAGGCATGTAACCTAAGCCAAACTGTGCTAACTCAAGGTGATTTTCACTGTGTTCAGTATGCACTAGACTATAGCCTACTCTTCTTTACTAAAATATTAAAATAACAGAAAATGCATATAGAGCAGCAGGCCTGTGCGAGCAGTCATCTACAATGTGAATAAAGCAAGAGTGAAAGGAATGTGGACACAAGGATAAACTGGTTGCATTTCCAGCTGCTCAGATCTTCAGCAGAACATGCTTTTGATACTCTTGCAAAACAAAATCCCTGACAAGGCAGGCTTTGTGATTACTGAGTGTGCTTACAATATGTTTTCTAAATCTTTCCATTAAATGATGTAACCCACATTGGGTTCTTTTTTTAAGAGAGAGATGGAGTAAAAGACTCTGAATTTGGCAAAACGTAAAGAAGGATAATAGTTCTCAACCAAGAATGAGCGCCAACTAATGCAATTAATGTAGTCCAGCATTCCTCAACCCTTTTGTCACTAGGGACTAGTATCATGCTTGTGGTGTGCACTTGTGCAATGGCCTTCCCATGCTGATTCCAACGTGACCAAAACAAAAACAAAAAGTCACAATGGATGTGCAGGGGATTAAACACTCACACAGAGTGGGGAGAAGCATGCATGCCCAAGCACGGACCTTAAAAGGAACCCTGATGGTCACTGATGCATTCTAGGTGCTTCAGCCAACTATGGAGGATACTAAACAACACTTCCATTCTTTATTTTGTGTTTATTTTATTGTGATGGAATATATAAGGTATAACTATAATTTAGGCATACTTCTTTAAAAGGTGTTCCTAGGCTATAGTGAATTGAGATTAATTTCTCTTCATTTACTTTTCCTGACAGCCTTTAGAGTTCAGACTTTAATCAAGATGTTAACCTCACAAACAGCTAATTTATGTTAAATGCTCCTGAATCACAACAACCATGATTTATGTAGAATCCAAGAATAAGGGTATTCAGATTGACATCCTCTCCACTCCTTCCCTTCATCCTCTCCATTCCTCTAAAGTGTTTGGAAATAACCAATTCCTTGGGTCTGTGACTGTATAATGAATGAAATAACTAATTTATGAAAAAACTAAAGTGTAACTAAATTACATCCCAATTGCAATGTAATGAGAAATAATGTTACTCTTTCTGTAACATAATACTAACTTTTAGTTAGCATTACAGTTCTAGTGTGTGGCCTTCCTAGTTGCTTGTGTTTTGCCACTTGTATTCCATTGGAAGGAGCCATCCATGTAGTAACAATCTTACATATTTTTGAGTAAGAATATTTTTAAAAATGTGTCTCTAATAGAAATCTTCTATTTTGCAGGACATTGGAACTACTTGTAACTACTTTTCAATATAAACAGCTTTCCAAGTTCTGGTTTTGTCCCTGCTATCTTAAGTGTGAATTAACATTCATCCTCAGCATCAGCACATGTTCTTTTACCACCCATACCATTTGGGGGTTCACTCCCTGCCATAGAGTTTAGCAGTAGTATCTTCTTCCTTCGAGCCAACACTCCTTGGCCTACTTTGCAGATCAGCCCCTTCTTGGACAGCTTTGTAAATAATACATGGCCCCAAGACTTTTCAGGGCCAAGAGGTTAAGAAAAGGGGTGACCAAAAAAAAAAGAAGCTTGGGAATGTGCCCCCTCCAATTTTTGACACAATGTATACCCAGGAGGCATTGAACCCCCCCCACCCCGTAGTTTGTGGAGGGGTGGGAGGAGTTAGAGCGTGTGTTTTTTCATGGTGTTTTCAAGCCACTCTGGACATTTTTTGCTGAGGAAACCCTACCTTTCCAAGTTTGCATTTTTCCCCATTGCATTTTTGGTGGGAAAAGGCTGGGGTGGTCTTGTTGGGTTTTTTTTTTTTTTTTTTGGTCCATGTTTGCATTGCACTGCAGGGTGGAGTATTCTCAGGGTGGTAGTGGTGTTCCAGCACTGCATGCCTTTAAAGTGCACTTTATAAAGAGGTCTGGAAAAAAACCTCAGGACACTTAGAAGCCCGGTTTCATTTTAAGTAGACAGTCAAGAAGAGAATGGGTTGTGTAGAAGGACAGGTGGAAGCAGGCATGACAGAGCAGTGATGGCTTGGCCAGGTGACAGTGAATTAGTGGCAAAGACAGCTCTGTTGCTACTGCTGATGATCCACCACCTGAGGTGATCGTCTCATCTGACTAATGGTTGGTTGAGCCCTGAACATGCCAATGATTATTCAGGACCAGAGCGAAACTACACAAAGACATCTGTTTCTTCTCCAGCAACAGAATTCCCTGTGCTTTAGGAATCAGACTAGCAGATGAAGCCCATGCTTCCTTACCAATCAATTACAGAACAAAGCTGGATAATTAGAAAGATACAGAGATGAGAAACGTTCATGCTAGGAGAAACAGGTATCTCTTGCCATTTATGGAAAATTGAGTTGTAAATGTGGAGACGAACATCTTGCACAGTGTTACCCCAAGACAAGCTGCTGGGACCGATGGGGATCACAGTACACATGTAGTCCAGTGGTATAGGCTGCTGTACAGATTTACCACCATTTCATATCTTACATTGTTGATGCTAATTGTCATTGTGAAACTGGTGACATTTCTTTCACATTTCATGAATACACAATAAATTAAGAAAGTGCTTTTTCTTTACAAGTATGCATTGTTTAAATCTGCAGTCGATAGTTTAGATGATCTTAATCCTTAGAATTAATAGTTGTAAAAGAGCCACTTTAAATGACCATGGATGAAGCACGGAGCTATCATTTACAATTCTTCAGCACCCATTCCATCCACTGCTACGTACATTCTATGCTTCTACATTACTAATATTAAAATAAACAAATTCTGTTTGACAACTGAGAGATGAAGGAAAATAGCAACATAATGACTGGGAAATACAGCAACACCTGGGATAACGAATGCCTCTGATAACAAGTAATTCAGATAATGAATGCAAATTTCCAGGTATAGGGCTGCCTCAGATAATGAATGTTGCCTATGGGCTGTCTCAAATAATGAATTTTTCATCATGCCTTGCAAAAAAGTGTACCCAGGATACATTGAACCCCCCCCCCGGGAGTTTGTGGAGGGGTGGGAAGAGTTAGAGCATTTTTATTTTTATTTTTTTATTTTATTTTTTTCTGGTGCTTTGGAGCCACTCTGGACATTTTTTGCTGAGGAAACCCTACCTTTCAAAGTTTGCATTTTTCCCCATTGTATTTTTGGTGGGAAAAGGCTGGGGTAGTCTTGCTGGGTTTTTTTATCTCTATGTTTGCATTGAACTGCAGGATGGAGTATTCTTAGGCTGGGAGTGGTGTTCCAGCACTGCATGCCTTTAAAGTGCACTTTATAAAAAGGTCTGAAAAAAAGCACACAGCTTTTTTTTTTTTTTTTTGGACCTCCAGAATGGATTAAGTGGTTTCCAATTCATTTCAATGGGAAACCGCATTTTGGATAACTAATTTTTTGGATAACGAATTGGCTCACAGAATGAATTAAATTCATTATCAGAGGAACCACTGTTAATAAATAAATGGAGTTTGCATGCATCTAATTGCCACCACTCTAATCAGCTGTCATCCTTTGCATAGTTACTCAACATAGCTGGGCTCTAAAGTTCAGCCACAGTCTTTTTCTTGAATATGACATGTGAACACATCCATGAATGAGTTCTGTGGAACCCCTCTCCTGCACCTAAAATTGTCAGGATAACATGCCTGACCATAATAGCAAACTGTTTTAGATAAGCTCCTCTCTTATTTTAGGGGAGCTCAAGGACATCTGATGATTTTAGTTTTGTGCTTGCTGTGAATCCACTCCATGGTTTAGTTAGTCTCTGCTTCACAGGAGCTATCCAAGGTGCTGAAAGTTATTTGTAAGATAGCTTCTCTATCTTGGTAACTCTTACAAAGTGCAAAACAAGACCAGCAATTGTCTCACAGCTCCTCTGAAATAGGAGTATCATCTACCACTATCTCAGCTCTTAAAACTATAGTAAGTGAACCCTGTGGGATGAGCTCTTTTTGACCCCCGTTCTCTGTACATTGGAGACAGCCTCAGATCCTAGCCCTCTGAGAGATTTCCAGTTCTCCAGGATTTCTCACAGTTCTGCAAAATTTGTCCACAACCCATTTAAACTAGCCCTATCCAAACACTTTGCTTTTGCTTTTTATGGATTTTACTAATAAGGTCTATAAGAGGACAGAGTATATGGTTTCTGCAGAAAAGGTCCCAAGTGCAACCCCAAATAGATTGAGGGTGGATGGGTATCTGAATAAAAGGACAGCTGCTATATTCAGTACTAATCAAAGTTACCACAGCTACTCAAAACCCATATTTGAAATGGATAACGAGTCAAGCCGACAAATAGTTTTTCTAAGCCTAGTCATTCTCTGAGTCACATCATTTTGAGGATCACATGCGTCAAACCCAGCTTTTAACTTATTGCATCCCCCTCCAAAATGTTATTCAGCCTGCAACACCTAGTTAGCTTTCATCTTCAGGCACTTCTGGCACCAGAACTGTACTGTATTGGCAGTAGCTGCAGAAGGTCTTGGGCAGAAGAGTTTGCTATGGGTTTGCCTTCTCCAGGGATAGAGGAAGCAGCTTGGTGCATAAAACTCATCGGTTCCTCCCTGCATCCCTCTCACCCAGCCTCCCACACTCCCCCTCTGTAACCTCTAAAAAGAAGCTGCTTTGGAGTCGCTTCTCATTTGCATGGGGAGATTTAATTTCCATCCCTTAAATATGACGAATTGCTGAGATTTCCTTCAGTTAATGCTTTTAACAGCTCCCAATAAACTTCATTAATCAGGCCAGCTCTAGGCCCAACGTGCAGCCTGGAAGCAGCTAATTTGCCTGATGAGCCTGAGACTTTAGTGAATAAACAGGTGGATAAGCTGAGGGTTTTATGGCCTTAATTACACTCTAATCAGTTCAACGCTTGGCGGGCAAAAAGGAAAGAGGAAAAGAAGGAGGCAGTATGATCAGCCATCCTTTTATTATTATTATTTTTGACTGGTGCCTCATTTTCTCTGACGTCCTCAACTTCTCATTTTCTGAAGGTGGAATTACAGGAAAGAGGAGTGAAGGGAAATAGGACCATGGGTTTCATTCAAATTTGGAAATAAAGGCCAAGGAGAACATTGGGTGCTAAACTGTTCCCCTAATCCTTTTGCAACTTTCATCATTTCTCCTCCCTCTCTCATTAAAGCAAAGCAAAGCAAAGTGTTCTGCTTATATACTTCCCCATACCACTTGAAGTAGTCTCTGGGTGGTTGACAGTTTTAATTACACTATGCGGGCTAGACACTGACCCCCACCCCAGCAAGCTGGGTACTCATTTTACTGGCCTCAGAAGGATGGAAGGCTGAGTGAACCTTGAGCCTGCTATCTGGGGTTGAACCCCTGGTTGTCAGCATAGTTTTACCTGCAGTACAGGCATTTAACCACTGCGCCACAGGTTAAATGCACTTCCAGTTTCTTTACCCTATTTCATTCCTCAGTGCTGTGCCTAGTTTTAGGTACCACTTCCTACTTCATAGGAGCTTACATATTTATAGACCCACTAACTTCTGGATAGCTCAGTAGTTTAAGGCATCTGGCTGTAGAGCCAAAGTTTGGGAGTTCAATTTCCCACTGTACAGCCTTGGAAGGGCATGGATTAAATGATCCACAGGGTCTCTTCCAAGGATGCAGTTTAAGAATAGACTAGGGGAATAGGGATCTATAGGGATCCTTAAAGTCTGGAAATTCTAATGAAACATTCCCTATATCTCATCTTACAAAATTCACCTTCCTGTATTTGGGTAGCTGTATTTAGGAGCAGCTTTGTTTATCAAGCAATGGGCTCAAGATGATGATCACATGGAAGCTGTATATTCAGTGGTGATCACCTCCTTCACCTACATGCTTTTGGCTAATCACTCAGCAGGAAAAGTCATCCTGCATATGCTCAAATACACACATTCTAGGAGTGAGTCCTAACATTCAACACATGTTCAAGGGCCAAGTCCTGTCAAGCTGACATTTAACGCATTTAACTCATGCAAAAGTTTTTAGCTCAAAACTCCTGAACTGAAGATACATTTTTTAAAAAAATTAAGGGAATTTTTTCCAATGAGTAGCTCATCTTGATCCCAAGAAGCTGCCTTTCTCTTAACCCTTCCACAAATAAGATAGCCCGCCCTTGTATTGTCGCTTATATCAGTAACCATCAGCCAGCCTGGGAGCTTCTTGAATTGAAGGGCTTAAATCCCAGAAATAAAATATAGACTATAGAATCCCAGAAATAAAATATAGAATGTTCACCATGTTGGTGAACATGTTGCTTTTGACAGAAGCTATAAACCAAAGACTTAAAAAAAGAAAAAGAATCGGCCTCCCGGTTTCAGCCCCCAAAGGCCTTGCAAGCTTGGGATATACAGCGTCTTTTTAAACGCCTGCTTGGAAAAGGTCCTGGGAGAAGGACTTCCGGGAGGGCGAGTATATTTTGTTCTGCAGCCTCCTCCTGAGGCAAGGGACAAGCGGAGTCTCAGGCGGGCTCCTTCCTCCCCTGTAAGGGGAAAGGGCGCCTGGCTTCCTCGCCATTCTTGTGCAGGGCATCCCGCGGCATTCCCCTCGGCGGCCTCTCCTCCTTTTTCCCCAGCGGCGGCTTCTCCTTGCCCGACCTTCACCTTCGCCGTCTTTGTTCCTCGCCCCTCCCGCGCTCTCGCCCCCCACCCCACCCCACCGCGACCTTGTCTGGCCCCTTTGGCTTCCAGATCTCGCTTCTCTCCCGCCACCTCGTCCTCCCTGTCACGGCTAGGCCGCCTGACAAATCGTTTCAAGGGCAGCCGAACTTCCGAAGGACAAGACAAAGCTTTAGCATATGGTCCAATCCCCAGATGTTCGCCTTGCGCTCGCGCGCGCTCCCCCACCCCCCTTTCCCCGCTTTTTCCCCCTCCAAGAAAGGCTACTTGGGGAAAGGCAGGCTCTCCTCTGCCGCCGCCGCCGCCTTTTCCCTTTCTCTCGTCCATTCCGGCTTTCCATTTTCTCTCCCCCTGCCTTTCCCTTCGGTTTTCCATTCCCCCCCCCCCCGGTTTTTTTGTGGTGGTGGCAGTGGTCGCTAACCAGCAGTGTGAGGTGCTGGTCTCTTTATATCTAGAGAACAAGGGAGGGCGAGGAGACAGACTGAGGCACGGATGCTGCTCCTTTTTTTTCCTGGGAGGGTGGAACTGAATATCCTTTCTTTCGCTGTGGCTGAGGGGAAGCCTCGAAGTTCTTAAACCCCGCGCGGGGTTCCCCTCGCCGGAGAGACCACTAGGTCGAGGAAGGCGGGAATGAAGAGCGTCCCTTCCCTTGCCTGCCGTCTTGGCCTTGGCAAGAGCGCGGGCGGTCGCGCCTTTGAGGCCAGGAGGTCAAGTTCGGCCGCCACTGAAACTGCACGGAATGTTTAGTGAAACGCATATGTTTGCGGAAGGAGCCGGCGGCGGTTGGCTTCCCTTCCCTGTCAAGCTCAGCTGACGCCCTCGGACCGTCCGTCGCCTCTTTCTTTCTTTCTTTCTTTCTTTCTTTCTTTCTTTCTTTCTTTCT
>JAHTLZ010000275.1:15782571-15800997 GCA_023846285.1 Phrynocephalus versicolor | reverse complement strand
TTCTTTCTTTCTTTCTTTCTTTCTTTCTTTCTTTCTTTCTTTCTTTCCAGAAGAAGAACTGCTTGCGGTCGACTGGGGGGTGGACTTGTCCTTGCTGCAGGGAAAGGGGAGGGAACGCTTGCAAGCTTCCTTCCGCAGCTGCTTTTGTCGAGAATAAAGCGGCGAGGGCAATGGGGGGGGGGAATGAAGGGGGGGGCTCCCCAGCTGGCACCCTCCGGTGCCTTCGCTGCTCTTGGCGGTGCTGTAAGGCAAGAAACCCCCGCGCGAAGTTTTCCTCTTTGCCGAAGCTCTGGCGGGGAAAAGTTGCAACACACACACACATCGCGCACCCCGACGCCTCCACGCCTTTGTTGAACGAGACATAAGGACGGTGTTGGAAAACAAAACCCATAGACCGCGAAAGAAAGACACACACAAACACACACACAAACACGTTTCCTTACGTTCTCGCCGTCAAACGCAGCAACATGGATTTTGTACATTGCACACAACACCCGCTGATTCACACACACACACACACACACACACACACACACACACACTCGTACGTTGCCTTCCGTTCTCGCCGTCAAACGCAGCAACATGGATGTTGTACATATTGCACACAACCCCCGCTGATTTCTTCAGTTAGGGATGGAAGATCCCTTCCTCCGAAAAGTTAGAAAAGTGCAGCGATAAGCATTTTTAACAGTAACTAAGGCCCTGAGTTCTTTTAAGTGTGTTTTGCCTCCGGGGAAAAATAGATAAGAGCTTCCCATCAGCTACAGTTATTCCTGTAAAGGTTTTGCGGGAGGTGTTAAACAAATTTTAGAGAGGCTGAAAATCACTGGCTTAAGAGAAAAACGCTCCAAGATGTCTTTGGATAGAAAGTTCAGTTGATACCATTACAGGTTAGGCAGCATGTTAGTAAAAGTGCAATTGTATTTATATCAAAGCAATAGTGAGTCTCTACAGCTTAACACCTAGGTAAATGTTTATAGGGTTTCAGTATAAGATAAAAAAAATGAAATGGCAAGTAAGTGTAAAATGTATGGAATTGCGCCTCCCATAATTCAGATTTTAAATTTGACTAGTTTTATTATGTCGTTTCAATTGTATTAAGGTATGTTTTTTTAAAAACTATATATATTATCAGGCTTTGAAGATTTGCATATAATCTGCTTCTTGAATAGTTGCAGCATGTGATTGAATTACAAACAACAAACTCAATTTATATATGATCGATGCGGGATATTAATTAGATTTCACCAACTTACCCCAATAAAGACACAGTATTAAGCACAATTAAATTCCCACTGGTCTTAGACAGATTGTAATGCTCTATGTTTATATCCATTTTTAAAAGATGGGAAGGGGGGAAAATACAGTTTAAGTATACAATTATCTAAATCCAGCTGACTTTTTAGATAGATAACCAGTTGCAAAAATTTGGAACATGGCATATCAATATTTCCATAGCAAGTAAGCATAAAACATATTCTCTTTGCTGCTGCTTTGCTGCTGTTATTGTTTTTCTAACATGGATGACTAATGAGTTAAATCTCTGGTTATTTTATCTCTATTCAGTTCAGGCCACTGGTGACTTCTATGTCTCCATGCAATGAAAACTTCTCATTTAGGTAAGAGAAATCAAATGGATTGGCAACAGCCTGCTTTTTTCATTTGCTACACCTAGACTAAATTGCTTGCACTTTAATGCAATTACATCGTGTTGCACCGCTATGCCTTGAATGTATCTAGGTCTTGTTAACTTGCAGGTCCTTCTGCAGCAATTCCGCCGACTAATCAAATGGAATTTAAATAAAATGCAAGTGAATTCCTGTTCTAAATTCTGAACATTCTCAAACTGGCCCTGGAGAAATACAAAAGCACAAAGTGACAGGCGAGGCAGGTCCAGTGTTCAACACTCAATCATTTCCTGTCACAGGTGCAGCCTGTATGCATTATCCTGCCATGATTGATAGAGTAGGTTTGTGCAGAGTGGGGAGCTGGGCATGGTTCAGATGGGGGCCTTGTCATTCCAGCACTGCGCTGTACTACCTGTGGGGTGGGGTGGGGGAGAGAAACTTTGTTAGGGTTGGCTGTTCAGGGATGCTTAGAAGTTTTAGCTCTCCATGTGCAATCAAAAGGTCATTAAAGTTAAATATAGCTCCTAGGTTTAGCTAGATGGTAATAACCCAAGAATCAAACAGCTAATCAAATTATGAGTGTTAAAAATAATTACAAAGCTGGTTATTTTAACTGGCATTTGCTTTGGTTCTTGTTCTTATTTTGTTTCTTTGTTCAATTTTACGCCTTATATTACAAGATAATTTCTGAGTACTCCAAATCTATTGGGGAGGGGTACAAAAAGGCCAATCAGTTATTTAGGTAGCTCAAAGGTATTGGAGAGTTAAGATACTTTTTTAAAATATTGCTTTTGTTAGTTATTCTTGAATATCTGATAATGTTTCTTATTGGAGACAATGTGGATACTTTCTTGCCTTGTTGCTTATGCTCTTTAATATTTTATTGGGATACTGCAGTTTGTTAGAATATAAATTGTGCTTAATCCAGTTTTAGCATAAATTGTCTTGTGAACTTTGGTTGAAAGGCAGGTGAATGAACTAATTTTAATAAAAAGCTTGTCATGGTAGAAAGAGAAACAGAGAGGATGTGTACTGTATGCCCATATACACTAGAGCTCTTTCACTATAAAAGAAAATGTGTTAAAATTCTATTCCCACTGACCAGTAAATCTGTCAAAATTGTTATTGCTTTAGGAAATACTGTAATTTATGCAGTAGGAATCTTTGACAATATTTTATACAACTAGGGATCTATTTTAGCTTTTTGTTACCTAAGATGCTGAATGATCACGACTAATTGATGTAAGATCAAAGTTGGCAACTATTTTACCAGCCTTTTGCAAAACTGGGGTATATTTTCACTTGTTTATTTCTTTCTGGAATAGCCAAAAGCAAAGTAATTTACATAAAGGGTCTCCTGTTTTTAAAATGCACAATTTCCTTTAATGGGAGTGCTATACAGTCCTCAGTGAGTGCTATTGACCTTGCAAACCATATCAGAATAAACAAGCAAATAATATTTTCTATGAGCTACAAAATATAATTTAGCAGGGAATGTTTTTTTGGGGGAAAGTTGTATTTTGAGTTACACTAGGTTGAAGTGATTTTTTAATATGAGAAACAATGGGTGATTAATGTTAATTTGAAACAGTAAAATACATATTTTCTACATAGCATTGCATAATGTGTGTACGTGTTTGGTGTTTGATTTCACTTTCTCCTTTCCATTCATTTTAATAGCAAAAAAAAGGTTTACATGGGTAAAACTATAGTCACAAACAGCCTTAAAATGGTTTTTGAACATAGATGTGTAATTTCACTTGTCTTGTATTTCAGGTAGTCCTATACCATGCAAAAGTATGTGATATTTATATTTTATCAACAGAAAAATTGATACGGAAATATATTGGTATTAGAAAAAAATATAATTAAGAAAAGGATTTTAAATGTTAGTAATTAGTAAAAGTCTTATTATGAGATCATATGCTTAATCAGCATCCAGAAGGGCTCTCAAGGTATACTTGGGAGCTTTAGCATGCACTGCAAAATTTTGCATCCTTTGAACTGCACACTCAAAGGGACTGGAACACCACAATATCTTTTGGTTGCAGATAATCAAGCTGTATCAGGAGTTTGTTTTGACCCTTTATTAATAGGGCCTGGCACTCCCTTGAGTGCATGCAACATGTTTGTAATGCAGGCCTTTTCTCTCAATTCTACAAAATGACAGCATATTCTCCACAATTTTCTTAGTGATTTGAAAAAGAGCATAGTGTTCTCTTTGTAATATAATTTTTGTAAGCTAAAAGCTATAAGTAAAAAAGATTCATTTCAGAAAGCAACATAGTATTTAAATGTTCTTGTGTGCAGCCTTGGTAATTAAAGTTTCCCTTTACATGCTGATGTTTTCTGTGATGTTATTAGCAACACATTAATAAAGAAGCTTCTTTCCTCTTCAGTTCAGCTTTTTTTTTTTTTGCATTCAACCCAACATCAAGAAACACTTTGTAAAATCTGTTGTTTCCTTGGATTCAAAATTTATTCAGATGAAAGAAAAAGTGTTCCTCAATCACCAAGGAAACTCTAGTGAAATGAATGAAATAAGTACTTTTACAGATCTGGTTGATTTTTCTGGGATTCTTTAGGGATGAAAATGCATGGCAGGTGCTCTATGACATCTACTGCAAGTCCTTAAAAAAACTCAAAACAAAAACAACCCCCCCAGTTTATTAATGTGGAATACTGTGCTTCCGTACCTGTGATTCAAAAAAAGCAGCAAATGACCCAAACTTGTTACACAATATCATGCCCATGTTGCTGGCAAAGGATGCCAAGCTTTACATAGCAAAGGGCAGCCTGAAGGTTGACAATACCAGTGATAGCAGTCAAGATGGTCTACCAGATACCCTCTTCTGCTCTTTACCATTCATATTTATTGAAAAATGGCCCTGACAGATGCTTTATGTTTGGGCACCAATAATACTGTGGGCTACAAATATATTGTGAATAATTAAAATTAAGCACTGCATTTTAGAAACAAAACAATCAACCCTGAGTTGCGAGCCTCTAGGCTCCTTCAGTATCTATCACAATTTCAGATATTTAGATTTCATAGTTGTTGAGCTGTGGTGAAGATAAACAGACCCCCTCTTTCTTGTTGTTATTCTAATGGGTTAAAGGGGCTTGCTTATTATATGCTGTCAGGTTGCTTCCAACCTATGGTCTTTCAAACTATAGACCAGTGGTGTTGAACCTTCGGCACTCCAGATGTTTTGGACCACAATTCCCACAGTCCTTTGTCATTGGCATTACAGGCTCAGAATTCTGGGAGTTGCAGTCCAAAACATCTGAAGAGCCAAAGGTTCAACACCACTGCTATAGGCCATGGCTTCTTTGACTGACTCTTAAGATGACTTGCAAGGAAATTATTTGCTTTTACAATTATAAGCAATCTTACACCTTAACTGCATGTTACATTAAGTTTGTAGCACAGATGATCCTCACAAACAGATAGGCAAGCATGCAGGGTTCTGATCCATACTGGAATGCCACACACTGATAACAAAATTTTAAATCTTCCCAACTCCAATTCACGATGGTGTCTCCATTACCCCTCCACCAGCAAAAAATCAAAATCTAGGGCACAGGAGTGACATTTCCCCCAGCCCCAGCCCCTGCATGGAGTAGAAAGAAGCCTGGATGCCTTAATTGCTTAAATCTCCATGATCCATGCAACCCCAGCCTGTTTTTTTATATTTTGTTGAGAAAGAAAGAAAGAAATGAGGCTGAACTGCAGATATCACAGTTGACATTGAGCCCTTTATCTAATGAATGATCCATGTATTATAAATTGATTGAGGACTGGTTAAATAACTAGATTTCTTGCACAGCCTGGTGCATAAACAAAACAGGTTGATTCTCATTAGCTTTTACACATGCACATGTGTAAAATATATAATTAATTTATATGTGTAGGGAGCATGTGAGCTTCCAAGTGATGGAGTGCAACTCCTATCACTTCTATCCAGCATAATCAATAGTGAAGAGTGGTCAACTTGTACCTAGTAATGTCTTGGACCTAGAAATGTAGGTATATAGGCTAGCAGGTCATTGGTTTTGTTAACCCAAAGGCAAACCTGAAACTGCCATTATATCTATCTTATGAGGCTGCTAAATAGCCAGATGCAATAATAGACATCATCAAGACATAGAGCTAAGTTCAATCATGTTGTCATGCTTCACAACATGTATATGCATTTTCGTACAGAAGTGTTTTACATCCCTTGCCATGCTTGGACTTTTATAACCACTTTGAAAAAGAGGACTCATGTTCTCGAAAGCTCAGCAACTTTTCTTATTTTCTACTAGCAACCTATGAAGGTATCACCCATAGTCTACTTTTGACTTTGTTTGTTTTAATGGTTGCACGGCCCAAAATCCTTTTTACTGCAATGGAACAAGATACCATGAAAAGAGCCGCCTACAGCATGAAGAAGGCAAAAGGAACATCTACAGCAACAGGACAATTACACTACTCTACTTAAGAGGTAGCTCAAACTGAATGGCTATCTCACTGTGGTTTTTCTTTTGAGATTAAGTCATGTTCCTTCCTATGCTTGACACCTGTTTCCACTTCATTTGTCAGACTTCATCCACATTTGCCTTGAAAATACTGTATTCTCAGATCCCTATCTGTACTTCATTTTTGTGAAATAAATTAATCTCCTCATCTTACAAGTTACTTGTCATACCCTTCCCTATCTTCTTATCCTAGCTTCCTTAAGGCCTTAACCCTCTGGTGGCTGATGAACATATGCAGCCTTCTTGGCTGTACCAGACCAGTCATTTGCAATGGCTATTAAGTGCTGAAGTTTGCTTTCCCCCCATCTGTAGTTCTTGTAGTTTCTAGGAAAAAAAACTTTCCAGAGCATGGATGCTCCCTCCGATTGAATAAGAAGATGACTTACGATAGAAAGGAAATCTTAACATGAAAAGTTGGAAAAGCAGTTCCTTAACAAGTTTATGTTGCCTGTCCAGGGGAGCAGGGTTTCTTGTTTTCTGGGTATTGTTCAATAGAAAGATCAAGAGTGAAAAACAATCATCTGCTTAGCTCCAGAATCGATTTTTTTTTTTGTCTCTGAGGACATGCAATTTTTTCAAAACTATGTTTTCTGCATAGGTGATAAACAGCCAAACTATAAGGATACCTTAAACATTACAATATTTAGGATCTCCATTCTTTTTTCAATTACAGGGAAGCATGTTTGGCTCCAGTTATTGGGAACATAGAA
This sequence comes from Phrynocephalus versicolor, assembly GCA_023846285.1. Lineage (NCBI taxonomy): Eukaryota > Metazoa > Chordata > Lepidosauria > Squamata > Agamidae > Phrynocephalus > Phrynocephalus versicolor. The sequence goes on along the minus strand of JAHTLZ010000275.1, from coordinate 15,794,138 downwards.
ATCTTGCTTGCAACCCAACAGTGGGTTTCAGTGGAGAGAGGGTTTCACAGCATTACATAATTATATCTAGCTACAGTTGTCCCCTGTCATTTTGAGTGTCCTATACTGCGGTCCCAGTATCTCGCAGGACTGCAGTATATGAAACAAAAAGCTCCTGAGGCAAGCTGCATGGGTTTGTTTGAGGCATCTTGCACTTACCCCTGGCCCAGCACTGCCCCAAATAGGCCTCCGACAGGCTTCCTGGGCCTGTCGGAGGCCCCAGAATTGGTTTCCGGCAAATCGGAAGTCACTTCTGGAAAACTGGAAGTGCCTTCCGGATTTCCCAAAACCACTTTTGGGCCCTCCAACATGCCCAGGAAGCCCATCAGAGGCCCATTCAGGGCAGCGCCAGGCCTAAGGTAAGTGCAGGAGCCCCCAGATAGCCCCCCTCAGTCCCAACACGACCCAGCATTCACATATTGCTGATTTTCCATTATCGCAGGTCCTTAACCCCCACGATACTGTACTAACCCGGTGATTTGCAACCTTAAGGGCCTCAAGTGTTCTTGGGCTGCATTTCTCATTTGCCTTTAACACCACCTGTGCTGACCGAGACGTCTGGGAGTTATAGTCTAAGAACACTTGGCTAATCCAAGGTTGGGAACTTCTGCACTAACCAATTACCAAAGTTTTTTACACTGGCTTCAGGCAAACCCCCATCCGCTCTTCCTATTTGTTTGCTTCTACTATGTGCTCTGTCTTTCTCTCTGACATTCAGTATGAGCAGCCACGGACAGCTCTGCTCCTGACCTCTGACCACAGAGTCATCATGGTGGATTTTAGTGTCCTAGCATGGGAGTTTATTCTTTATCCTTATTATTCTTCTGATTGTAGCTGATGTTCTGCAACTATAAGCAAATAGATCTTTATTTTCTATTTAAGCTATGTCTACTGTGGGTTTTATGTACGGTACAAAGGGCTAATCACTATGAGAACAAAAAGGACTGGGTGGAAGCTTGGACTTTTAGCTATTCTGCATCACATTTCCCTTGTACTGCAGCTTGGTGTTTGTTTATTCATTATGCTCTGCTAACTAAAAAGGAATTAACAACAATAACAAATTCTCCAACACCAATCTCTACCAGAATGTGGAGGCATTCCAGGAGGGCTTAGTGTTTGGCAACTCCCACTCCTTCTACATCTGTCAGTTTCAGGATGATCTCTTTGAGGCCGTCTTACCCCTGGAAGATCACCATCCCACAGACAGTGAGTCTGACAACCTGTCAGAGTTGCCAGTGTAAGTTGTCTCCCGCCCTTTTGCTGTTCATATACTGCAGTCCGGGTATATCGCGGGTCCACAGTATATATAAAAAGGCCTCCTGGGGTAAGGAGGAAAGGCCTACCCAGGCCCTCAGAGGCCCCCAAAGTGCTTCCCCACAAACCGGAAATGACTTTTGGTAAACCAGAATTGACCTCCGGGTCACTAGAAAGCACTTTGGGGGCCTCTGAGGGCCCAGGAAGCCCCTTGCAGGCCCGTTCGGAGCAGTGCCAAGCCTGGGGTAAGTATAAGAGCCCCCAGAGAGCACCCCCAGTCTTGACCCAGAATCCGCATATAGCAGATGTTCAATTATCGTGGGTTGGGTCAGGTCTCTAACCCCCACGGTAGGCGGGGGTTTACTGTAGTGTGGCATTGGGAGGGGCTGCATGTCTGAGGGGTGAAGAGCATTCCACAAGCCGCAGGACTCAAGGAAGTTTGGGCAGGGAAAAGTGGGTTAGAATGGAGGGAAAAGGGAGGGAAAAGGGAGAGGAACAGAGGCATAACAGAAAGAGAGGGGGAATGGAGAAGATGAGAGACAGAGTCACCTGGGAACAGAGGACTGTCAAGGAAGAGGGAGCGGCTGGGGTGGAGATTTCAGGATCACCTCCATAAAGGCCAGCCAAAAAGGTTCTTCAAGCCCTGTGCTTTAAGTGGCCAAGAGATGTCATAATAAAATGGAGACCCAATCAACTTCCTGATATTCCTGAACCAGACACCCCACTCTTACTCAGCTATGAAGGTGGAGAAAGCTTGCCATTTGGTTCCTGTCACCTGTACACCGTGGTTGTGGACAGCAGTGAGGGCAATAGTAAGATTTAGCTTATTGACAGACATTAGGGGAGGAGAAAGTAAATGCTCTACAGGCTGGGATAAGGGAAAGGATTTTAGTCCAATGTAATCTGGAGGAGGGAGGTCCAAGAGCAGTTGTGTCCTTGTTACGTTGCAATGATTCCCACTCAGATCAGGACTTTTTGATCCCACATGACCTGTGGAGAACCTGGGGTGTGCACACAGAACCATTGTGTGCAAGTAAGAAAAACCTTTCCTTTGCTATTTTTCCTTTTTTTAAAAGTCACCCTCTCTTGGTGCTTGAAAACCAAATAAAATTAAAATAATCTTAATTGACACAAGGTGCAACAAAAGTGGGCCCATTCTATTCAACTGGAAATATTTATTCATTATATTAATATGGAAATCCATCGTCTTTATTTTTCCTCTAAAATGTTATGTCCTAATTCCAACTATAGTCATGTTCACTCAGCCGTCTGTACGAATGGAAGCCTGCATAAGTTGCTATGCATAAACACTCACATCAGAAGACACATCCAGCAAGCACCACAGGGCTTCAATGAACTTCAGAATACAGAAGGGGATGTACTCCAAATGAGGATCAACAACACACACGGCAGGCTTTTTTTTTTTGCTTGCTTTAATCTCTTTTACTGGACCCAGCTGCGTGCTTTTGATGTGGGAATCAAAATAAGTTTTGTTTCAGCTGCTTTTTCAGATTTGCTGAAGAACGTGCTACAGAGCAAACAATATTTAAAACAACACAATGAGGTCAGCGTGATACATTATCTGTGGTACAGACTAGAATGCAGATCACATGAGGCACATGAAGAGCAAATAACTATGTTCCCAAATAAACATGCAGAAAATAAGTGTTTTGTGTGTGTCTACTACAAGCTTGTCTGCCTAGATGCCCTAAGCATATCCAATCTCACCTGATTTCGGAAGCTAAGCAGGGTCAGCCCTGGTTAGTACTTGAATGGGAGACCACCAGGGAATACCAGGTGCTGTAGGCGCCTGGAGTAGGAACTGGCAACCCACTCCAGTACTCCTGCCAAGAAAACTCCATGGACATAGAGTCACGAAGAGTCGGTCACGACTATAACGACACAACACACACACACTACAAGTTTATAAAAAAGAAGGTAAACTCAGTGCGCTGGTGTGCCTGGCTGTGGACCCATAGGTCAAGAAAGACTTTAAATCCTAAAGGTGCCTGCCAGACAAGGGACCATCCAAGTTTACTCACATGCTGTGTGGTGATTGAAGCGAATTGGAGGGGCTCTCCACTGGAGTGCTATCTGTCCCCTTACCACAGGGGTCAGAAGGGAGGATGCTTGGGAAATTGAAGGAACTGAAACATGTTTGAACCCATTAAAAGAGCAAGAGATAAGTATTCAGTTAAAGATGGAAATAAAGGAAGAAGGGATTGGCTTAGCTGTGGAAGTGGGAAATAGGTTGATGGAGATTGGTCGGGAAGGAGAGGAGGCGGGAAAATATAAAGAAGGGTCAGAGGCAGGAGAGGGGGTAGACTGGAGAACACCAAGAATTTTACCTCCCGGGAGGGAATAGATTTGGACCGAAAATCCTTGCACTCATAAACGGGAAAGGCTAATGGTGGCAAGAGAGGACACATATGTCCAGAGGAGAGCCAACAGAGAAAGGGCATTCTATTGGGGCAAAAGAGAGGTGCATGAGTGAAAATATAAAATAAGAGAGGAAAGAGCCCCAGTTGATAGGGAGAAGCGTGAATGGGCTCAATGGATGTGGGCCCAAGAGATTGCTTGGAGGGAGAGGACATCACCTGGGACCATCTGGAATATGATGGGGTGTGAGAGAAGGACTTGCTGAAGAATAGGTTCCCCTCCCTGTTGTCCTGGCCATCTGGGACATACCTGAAAGGAAGCCGGGACATCCAAGACTTTGAAGGGAGTTGGAACTTGTTTAATGAAACCAAATTGTTAAAAGAATACTAACCTGTTGAGCCCATGGTTTGGACTAAGTCAGCCTTTAAATGTTAAGACAGATTTCTCAGCCTTTTTGGAAGTTCACCAAATAAATGTTGAAATTGTTAAGGAGAAAATAATAATCTTTATTTGATATGTCAATAGAGGACAAGGTAGATACAAAGGTCAAGCTGGACTGCACACCCTCAAAGTGTGTGTTTCTGATGAAATTGCATGCCCTGCCAGCTGTGCAGACTTGGGTAAAATGCCCAGTCCCAGAGCATCAGCACAAGGAGGGAGGCTAAGCTACTTCTGTGTACTTAATGCCCAGTGCCATAACTAGCAAATTTGGCACCTGAGGCAAGCAGCACTTGTCCCCCCCCCAGTATCCCTTCATAATTCATGACAAGAATATAATACATTAAGCAATTATAGCACTGACCAACTTGTCAGCCTCTCCCCTCCAGTACTATTAGAGCTACAAAAGCAAATCATATGTAATATACATATAATCTATCATACACAGCTACATGGACTTTGTGTTTATAACCCCTTATAACTTTGTGTTTGTTTCTCTCCTTGTGTGGTTGCATTGACATTATGTTATCAATTGTTAGTTTTAATGTTGCCTTATAATGCTGTAAGATTGTGAGGGTTCGTCTCTTTCCATACCCGGTTCCGAGTCACCAATCATTTTTGAGACATCTTGTGGAATAATGCCAAAAGGATTTTTATTTAACAACAATTCAGGAACAGGTAGAACTGGTTCAATTAAATGCGGAGATAACACAGGACATGACTTCGGTACAGATTCTTGAGTTGCAGGTTCTTCATAAATAACATTAACAACCGGTAAACCATAACTAGAAGACTTTAGAAATAGGGGCGACTGTTCATACCCCGACCCATACATTGGGTCCCGCAACATGGGTGACGAGCCCATTGAGCCACAGGGTTTGGGGACCTCTCGCTCCTTCATTCCCTTCTGAATCTCTCGGAGGTTTCAGGCCAACGGAGGAGTCTAACGTGTACAGACCATTGAAATTCTTCGGGCATACGACCCTCTGGCCTTTCAAACCTCCTCCTTCCTTCTGCCTCCTGTCTCTGAGTCTCTCTCTCTCTTGCCCATTTCTCCCAGCTGTCATTCCCTGGCTTGTGCTGTACATCTCCCTCTTTACAACTGTCATCTTCTGATGCCCATAAAGCCTCCTTTTCCCTCACGCACGTACCTTTCTCCTCACACCTATTCCCATTCTCCTCGCGACCTCCCACCACCTCATTATCATGTCTTTTCTCTCTCTTTTCAACCTGAGATTCCCCTACTCTAGATTTATTAGGTTCTTCCTGAATACACAATTTTCACACTCTCTCCAGATGGCACACTCCACTCCTGACTTCCTTCTTCGTTTCCTCTCTCACAAAGATACCCCTCAATTCCCTGTTTCTCAAACTGAATATGTCTTAAGTGTAATGGACTGTATATTGTCTCTCCATATTGTAAGCTGCCTTGGGTCTTTTTCCAAGGAGAAAGGCAGGGTAAAAATATAGAGAGGTGGGTGGGAGGGAGAGTTTACTATTTCACTGATAGTAATCAGTAGAGATGGGCACGACTTAGCGGAATTCCCGTTTCCGTTTCCGTTACTCGTTTCCGTTACAGAACGGAAACGGTGACGGGAATTACTCCGCCAGAACTCGAACTCGAACCAACTAAAGAATAATTGGGTCTGATTTGTCGTTGTCGTTCCTGGCATCACGGCGATCCCGCAATGCCAAGCGGCACAGAAAAAAAGTTTTTAAAAGTAAAAAAAAAACCCCGATTCCCGGCCCTAAAAGCAGGCGAAAACTGTCTGAGGGCACCTACCAGGCCAGAAGGGTGTTTTATTTGGGGGGGGGTTCCCTGCCCCCCTCTCCTTGGCTGGTGCTACTGCTGTGCTGCTGGTACCAGGCGGGGGGGCATCGTCTCGTCTGCCTTTGCCATGCGGTGTGCGGGCGGGGGGATCCAAAATGGCGACCGCAATATTTTTTTTGAAATCGTGGTCCAAAAACACACCAAGGCACCACAGAAACATGCAAAAATTAGCTATTTTAAATGCTTGAATTTTTACAGTAGCAGCAGTGGGTTTGTCTTGCCAAAATACGTCTCCGTTGATTTTATTTTATTTTATTTTATTTTTGTTTTTTTACACCTGCGGACGCGCAATGATGGGCTGGCCATGGGATGGGACCATGCAAATTTTTGGAGCCATTCCACCAATCGCATGGCCAGGTTTTGCTGAGACTGTACCAGGCTGGGAGGGCGCATCCTCGGCGTCTCCATTTGCCATGCAGTGCGGGGGGATCTAAAATGGCGACCGCAATATTTTTTTTGAAATTGTGGTCCAAAAACCCACCAAAGCACCACAGAAACATGTGAAAATTAGCTATTTTAAATGCTTGAATTTTTACAGTAGCAGCAGTGGGTTTTTCTTGCAACAAAACGTCTCCGTTGATTTTATTTTATTTTATTTTATTTTTATTTTTTTACACCTGCGCACGCACAATGATGGGCTGGCCATGGGATGGGACGATGCAAATTTTTGGAGCCATTCCACCAATCGCATGGCCAGGTTTTGCTGAGACTTCTGGGTGTGCCAGAGAGGGCATTAAAAGCCCACAAACCCGAACCCTAAACCCAAACCCTAACCTGAACCCGAACCCATATGCCAGTACACTGTGTTCTTAGTGGGCCAGAGGCACCCAGAGGTACAGCCCACTAACCCACCCTAACCTTAACCGTTACCCTAAGCCTAGCCCTTACCCCCTACCCCATGCTCTGGGAAGTCAAGTCGCGCTAAATTGCGGCGGTAACGACAAACGAAAAAACAAAAAACAAAACGACAAATTTTTGAAAAATTTCGTGAAAAATGGAAACGAGCCGAAACGGACCCGTCCCGAAAAACGACAACTCGAAAAAAATTTTTCCAAGTCGTGCCCATCTCTAGTAATCAGCTCACTTTCAGTACTGTCAAACCTTAATGCTTGGCCTACTGAGTTCCCAGTACCTGCCCCCTACTGGAAGCAGACCTCTTTCCCACTCTCTCAGCAATCTCAAATATTATTTTGTCATTTTGGTGCCCACCCAGCAAGGCACCCAGGGCAGATGCCCCTCTCACCACCCTCTAGTGGTGGTCCTGAATATCATTTTCAGACACCAAATCTTACAAAGTTACTGTTTGTTATTGTAATGGTTTTTAACATGTTGTTTTATTGTTTTAATATATTGTATGCCGCCCAGAGACTGCTGGTAATGGAGAGGCTAAAAAAAGTGTAAATAAATAAATAAATAAATAAATAAATAAATAAATAAATAAATAAATAGTACAGGGCTGTTGTGACAGCATTGCCCAAGCTCCTATAGGAACATGCACAAGCCAACTGCTGAGAAAACAGGGTTGAATAGGGTTACTGGACTGTGCGTTCCTTTGCAGACACTGCCCCATTTGGCTAACTGTGGCATCAAGTTTGGTATTTGGATATGTGTAAGATATAAAGACTGAGTCTTGAGTTCTTAAATATTATGTTTACCCTTCTTTTTAATCTACTTAGTATTACACCCCAGGTCTAGCCCCCCGTGTGCATGTGTCTGGGCCATCTGTTTGTCTGTCTTTGCCTCTTATCTCTGTCTGTATACGTAAGCGACAGAAGGAATGCTTGCATGGTTGTGTTCTTGTGTGGATTTTAGGTCCCAACTTCATATTAAGATATTAGGATCTGTCTCTCCCACACACTTCAATATCGTCTCCACGGGACTCAGGACAATGGTTTCAAACTACAGAAAAAGAGATTCCATTTGAACGCTAGGAAGAACCTCATGACAGTTAGAGCTGTTCGGCAGTGGAATATGCTGCAACGGAGGGTGGTGGAGTCTCCTTCTTTGGAGGTTTTTAAGCAGAGGCTGGATGGCCTATGTTGGGAATACTTTGATGGGGTTCCCGCATGGCAGTGGGTTAGACTGGATGGCCCTTGAGGTCTCTTCCAACTCTATGATTCTATGATTCTATGGGAGGGAGGGATGTCATTGCTAAAGTTCATAATAGGCTGGCTCCTGTCTATCTTTTTTTTAACATATTTTCTGTCCTGGGAAGGGAAATGCCTTTGAAAAGAAATATTCTCATGGAACTTTGTAGCAGCAACCCTACCTTCCCAGTTACAGATGTCCACATTTCCCCTTTTGCAGAAGATTAGGTATCATACAAACTCTAGTAGGGACATGAACATGTATCTGGTAGGAGCAACCTCAAAAGAGCACAAACTACATTGGCTCTGGTCTATGAGCTCTTATTTGGACATGGACCAAGACAGTCCAAGTGCATGCTACCAGTAACATCTCAAAAGTACGAGCTGATACCCTAGGTCAGTGGTGGTGAACCTTCAGCACTCAAGATATTTTGGGCCACAACTCCAAGAATTCTGAGCCTAGATTGCCAGTGACAAAGGAATGTGGGAGTTGTGGTCCAAAACATCTGGAGTGCCAAAGGTTCGCCACCACTGCTCTAGGTTAATTAAACAACAGGCCATGGCAGAGAATAAATATATTATTTGAAGCTGGTTATTTTATATTCAATTATTAATATCAGGCAGTTTTAAAAAATATTTTTTCTTGCTATAGCAACCTATGGAATGTTGGTTCATACACTAAATGAGACTTGCTATGTTGGTGTCTTTCCTCCTATTTCCTTTTATAAATGTATCATGGTTAAAGATTACTGAATTGTTTGTAGTTTCTAAGGTAATGGTACAATTGAATCTGAAAGAAATGTCCTCCAACAAGAAGTTGAAAGGTAGATAAAGAATGTTCATTTGCTATTTGGGTACCATGGTTGCATCTCCCAGTAGGCAGAGGAGGCCAGCTGATACGTCCAGAGGGGATGGGTGGAGTGGTGCAGGTGTCAGTGGCTGTCCGTGAGTGATTGCACCATCAGCCTCCTACTGTGATCCATCATGCGGGCCCAGCCGGTGAAGAATCACAGCCTCAGCAAGGTGCTGAGCCCAGCAACATATCATTAAACAAGGTTACCACTGGCAGATTTGTTCCCATGATCAATCTGGTCAATAACTGTTCCACTTCGTTGTTCTCTCCCCCCTTCCTTTAAACATAAACAAGCATTATGAAAGTGCTGGAAAAATATGACTTTAACAGGACCTCATTTCTCCTGTGGCATTTTGCAAGGCATTTTCTTTTATTATTTTTTAAAACAACACCATGTAAATTATGAAAAATAACCTTTTCTACAAACTATATCCTCAGGCTAGTAGTCTGCCCTAATTCCATATTTTATTGCTTGATATCTTTCCCCCTGCTATTAATTACAGAGTGGCATTTCATTATACTTCTATAGGTGGCAAAAAGTATGAAACTGTAGTTCATCTTATAGTACTACCTGCATCAATGTGAACTGTGAACTGATCCATCAGCAAACGTCTCCTAAGGGAGAAGTAAATTTTACCCATTAGTAGCTTCCAGTGATATATATGCTCTTAAGAGCCTTCTCTAATCCCAGTGTTGGCCCAGAACTTTGGGCCAAAATTCACACACACACACACACACACACACACACACACACACACACACACACACACACACACACACACAGAGAGAGAGAGAGAGAGAGAGAGAGAGAATTTTCAGAAATTAAAGACATCTTCCTTCTGTCCTGTTTCCCAACAAAGAAAGGGATTACAATGTATTCTCGAAGGCTTTCACAGCTGGGATCTAGTAGTTGTTGTGAGTTTTTCAAGCTGTTTGGCCATGTTCTCGAAGTTTTTCTTCCTGTTGTTTCACCAGACTCTGTGGCCGGCATTTTCAGAAGGCAAGGCGCTCAGGGAACTAGGAGTTCTCTCTGTGCTCTGGGGTATAGAGAGAATGAGACTGTGGGGCTTTAAAGTTGTGGGAAACAGGACATTTGTCCTATGCAGGAGAATAGGTGTTAGTCATTGTATTGTGATGGAGGGATTTAGAAGTTGTACTGCAATCAAGGGTGACAGCAATCCTTCTCTGTAGCTGATGGGTGACATTAGCTGTTCTATTGTGTGTGCTGATCATCCGTGCTTGAGGCTGGGTGGGAATCATTGAACTTTGATCTTTTGTAGGCTGCAAGCCAGGCTTTGTTTATTTTTAGGCTTTCTTCTTTTTTGTTGAAACTATGCTTATGTTTGTGGATTTCAGTGGCTTCCCTGTGTAGTCTGAAATAGTGATTGGTAGTGTTGTCCAGTACCTCTGTGTCCTGGAAGAGGATTTTATGTCCAGGTTGTTTCAGGGTATGTTCCACTACTGCTGATTTTTCTGGTTGTTTTAGTCTGCAGTGTCTTCGAGAATATATTCTGAAATGCATTTCTAAAAAAGGGGGCAGCCCAAACAATAAACGTTCAAAAAGCAATTCAGATCAGCACCAAATTTGTAAGATATGTAGCAAACAGTTTTGAGTTTTGAGCAGCAATCTTTTTCAGTCAGCAGATTTAAAGCACATAAAATGCCATGAAATGACTAAACTTACTTATCTCAAAAGAGAATGGTTGGCCACAGTTCCTTTTTTTAATTTGGAAGGAATCCAGGCTACAGGTGGTGAAATGCTAATCCTTTAAAATGGTCAGACAGTGACTTTCTTATAAACTATGTGTAATCATGGAACAGGCTCAACTTCATATACCTTCCAAAGTTAAACAGATTGTTGCAGTTTGTGAGGTGGGAAAGTAAACTGCTGACCCTATCATTTAGGACACTATTATAAATTTATAAATCTATAAATAAATAAATAAATAAATAAATAAATAAATAAATAAATAAATAAATAAATAAATAAGTTGACCTCCAGGAAGATATCTTTTTAACTCCTTTCTGCTTTCCAGCTGAACAGGTGGCTGTGGCTAGCAGAGTGATTCTGTGTTTGGTTGTGAAAATTTGTTTAGAATATATTTTTTAGAAAAAGACTAGAGAACAAATTTCCAGAAGTTCACTTGTTTAAGCTGTAGAATTATTTTCCCCCTTTTATTATTGGGGTTGGTTTTACCTCATGATAGCAGGGCTTTGATGCTTATGTGCTGTCATAGTTTCAGCCTCTTTACCCATCTTGTCACTATACAATTGTCTGGTAATTAAGGAAAAAACCAATTATGCTCTATACTATCAATTCACTTCTGACGTGTGATGAACTTATGGGGTTAATGACTTCCAAAGTGCTGCATCACTAGCATCTCTGCTCAGATTTTGCCAACCAACAGTATCTCATATTGTTCTCTATTTCAATAAATTCTACTCATGTCTTGTGACGTAACAGCTATGGTTCCATTATTGAGTCAATCCATCTCATCTTAGAACTTCCTCTTTTCGTACTTCCCCCTCCCACTTTCCCCATCAATATTGTTTTTTTCTGGTTAGTTCTGTATTTTCATTGTATGTGCATGGTAGGATAGCCTCAAATAACTCTTTTTCTTTCTTTCTTTCTTTCTTTCTTTCTTTCTTTCTTTCTTTCTTTCTTTCTTTCTTTCTTTCTTTCTTT
>JAHTLZ010000275.1:15753405-15772544 GCA_023846285.1 Phrynocephalus versicolor | reverse complement strand
GGCAAATCGGCTCCGCGGGCGGACAAGCCACCTGCGGAGCGTGCATTAGCTCAGTCTTCCCAATCCAATACCTTCCATGTATGTTTGCATACAACTCCTATCATTACTTCAAAGGCTAGTATACCTATGGGTTATAGTCCAAAATGTTTGGACAGCACATTTAGAAGACTACATTAGTGGTTTAGGACATATTAAATATACACAAATTTAGAACAGAGCCATGTAGGGTAGTAATTTGACAGCTATTACTCCTATGGTGTATAACAACTAGAGATGGGCACGAATAAAAAAAATGGTGTTTCGATTTTTCGTTTGTCATTGAGAGGTCCATTTTGTTTCATTTCCTTTTTTGTGAATTTTTGGAAAAATTTCATTTTCGTCTTTCATTGTTTTTCATTTTTTTTTGTTTCTACCCGCTTTTTGCGTGATTTTTAAAGCATTTCCATGCGTGGGCATCCCCCAACGCCCCAGACCAGAGGGAAAACACTAAAAAAAATGATGCTGGCAGAGACACAGTATAGACTAGGTTCGCAGGGAGGCTGCAGAGTGACTGCACTGCGGGGCAGGGGAGGGTACTCACCGAGAGGTATGCACACACGCACACAGGGGGGCTGCAGGACTGAAGCTAGAGTTGCAGAGACAGCAATCCCACCCTAACTCCCACCAGGGACTGCAAGGAGGACAGGGGCTGCCAGAGCTTTTTATGCCCTCTGTGGCTGCCAGACCTGCCCAGTCTGCCACCTGGGCATGCTATTGGTTGAAGTTGTCCAAGAATTTACATGATCCCATCACATGGCTTGCCTCCATGTTGTGGCTGGAGTGGCGACATCCATTTTGTCATCCTTAAAGGGAAAAGAAAAATACATTGCGATGGGAGAAGACAAAAACAAACATTTTAAGGACCCCCAACCCCCTTGTAGGTAATAATTTCAAATAATTATTGCAGTATTGCTGCATTTTTATTGATGTCCAGGGTGTTTTAATACCCAAGAAATCAATATTAGGCATCTGGAAGCCATTTTGGGTCAATGTCCCCTAACTCCCCTTAAAGGAAAAAAATACAGCAATCTGAGAAAAGACATAAATGCACGTTTTAAGGACCCCCCGGTAGGTATTATCAGACAGTATAAATAATTATTGCTGCATTTTTATGGATGTCCAGGGCGTTTTTTAACATTTAAAACAGCTCATTTCATTGCACGTCTCCATTAACGAAAACGAAACATAACGAACACAATTTTCGTGATTCTGTTTGTTTTGTTCCATTTTCATCACAATTTTCATTTGTTGTTTCGTTATGTAACGAACCGAATAACGAATAACGGAAATGAAAAAATGTTCGTTTCATGCCCATCTCTAATAACAACAATAGCAGGAGGAAGGAATCCATAATTAAACTTGAACCTCTGATGTGACTGTAAAGTTACTCATTTTGATGAGGAAATTGAGATTTTTGTTTTCTCACTCTCATGTCCGGTATCTTTATTTTGTGTTTCTAGCAAAGGTGTAGCATTAATATTAAAATGTGGTTTGTGTTAATGTACTACCCTTGGGACAATTTTTCACCCTCAGCATCTACCAAGTCTCCAAAACTGAGGGGAGAGTCAAAACCAAAAGTTTCTGGATATTTATATTTATATTTATATTTATATTTATATTTATTGGGGGGGGCTGTCTTCAGGGACCTCGTCACTGAACTATCTAAAGAAACAAGTAAAAATCCCATTTTCTGTTTTTTGTTTTGTTTCTTTTAATTCTAAGGAGTTCTAAGGTATCACTTGCATCTCCTGGGCAATATACCCCACCCACCCCCAGTTTAAAGTCAGTTCACTGGTACTGCACTCCTCAAAAATCAGGAGAGGTATATAACTAATAAAAAAAGAGGGAACACATGTATTATTGTTATTTTTAGCTGAGTAGCTGCACAAACAGCAGTGTAAGATTTGGAGGAAAGCTGCCCCAGGTTAAGAAATCAACTTAGATATTATTGACTGCATGCCAAGTCATACAGCTCAGGTATACAAGTGTATATACACAGGTATACAGTGATTTCTTCATTTAAGACAGTTTGCCTCCAATTTGTGTTGACATCAGCATCAGCCACCCTAGGCAATAGAATTTGGGCCTCTACACACTTCAGTTCACCCTTGGCACTCTGGGGGAAGATACTGATAAAGGCCAGGCCCATAGGAGGCATATTGAAATGGAAATGAGGAGGTGGAAGGGGGCAACTAGAGAGGCTGGCTTTTACTCATAGGCTGGTACAATAGGGATCAAACTCCCAAACAGATACCTAAACCTCTGAGCTATCCATATTCTGTTATGTCCTTATAATACCTCTTCCCAACGTGCAGTATCATAATTAGCCACTAGAGGGTACCACATAGTATTTCCTTTCATTTTGTGGCCTGTTTGTCACCAAATCAGTGTTCATGGCTCCAAGCAAGCCAAGTAATCCTTTAAGCAATTTGAGCAACTTAAGTGCAACCCCACTACTATGAAGTAATGAGTTCCTGTAAAGAGTTCTCTTTAAAATGTAACATTTGAAGTTCTGCTGTTAATCATAAAATTAACTTGTTAAGCCCCATTTTGTGAAGAAGAAAATTAATTACTGCCTAGATGCCCTAAGCACATCCGATCTCGCCTGATTTTGGAAGCCAAGCAGGGTCAGGCCTGGCTAGTACTTGCATGGGCAGCCACCAGGGAATACCAGGTGCTGTAGGTGTCAGGAGTAGGAACTCGCAAATGTCTCCAGTATTCCTGCCAAGAAAACTCCATGGATGTGGGGTCACGAAGAGTCGGTCATGACTGTAACACAGCAATAGCAGCAGCAGCAGCAGCAGCAGCAGCAGCAACAACAACAACAACAACAACAACAACAACAACAACAACAACAACAACAACAACAAAGTTATCTTCAAGCTCGGCATCTGTCAGTCTCTGAAAAGGACAAAGGAAAAGTAATGCCACAACCAGTTTTGAAGTAGTGGTAATCTAAAATGTTAAATTAAGTGTCTGGAATGTCCTGGCCAGAGTGAAAATCAAACCAATGTTGCAAAACCTGTAAAAGAATGTACCATACCCGCTGTGTTTCCAAGAGGATTCGCCCAATCAAAAATATTATTTTATTTGTGTTCTCATTTGTCTGTGACCAAGGCAGCAGAGCACCTGATACAAAATTCAAAGTACTGAGATCTTGTGGTACCTGAAAGGCATTTCCTAAATGTATCAGCTTAGTGTCTGGTGACAAGACCTGCTATGGCTAAAACATTGTAACACTGCTTGTGGTTGTCCAAATGTTTTCCTGTGACCAGATGGCTGAACAGAGACCTTGTTCTTAGTACATGGTCAGAAAAGCATCTTGCACATTAGTGCTCCTTTGCAGATGTTCCTATTTTGGTCTGGCATCTTCCCTACAGCTGGCTAAAGCTTCCGCACAAAAAAAGCAGAGAAATATTGTGGTCCACAAATTGTATCCAGACTCTTATGCATAATGAAAATCATCATTCCACTCCCACCCACCAACTGCATCATTAAATTGGCATTACACATTTCCAAGGGCAAGCTGGAATTCTTGATATATGTGTTCCCTTGGGTTTTGTTTTTGTTTTTCTGACTTAAATCAGAATAAAGTATCAACCAGTTGCCGGTTTCGAAGATGCTTGCAGTTGACAATGAACATGCTTGGAAATCAGCCTAATAGAAATGAATCAGAAGTTTATGTGCAGAATTTTTGAATGTTCTAATTTTTAGATAAAGTGCACATTGAGAAATACTTACTATGTCTTAAGAGAGCCAAAGCCAATGCGATAACAACTGTGGCATAGGGGAGCATCTGACAAAGATTTAGGGGAGCTGGTTTCGAACCTCTGCTTGGCCATGGGAACTAACGTCAGGATGGCAATTTTGTTTCATTCCTTCTGTATCTCACATATGTTGAAAACTCTTTGTCCACCCAGCCCGGAAATAAAGAGGCGAGACACATTTGTGGGATTAAAGTTGGGCCACAATTTATTGATATGAAATTCACTAAATTAAACTGTTAAACATCCCTTAATATGAGAGCAGCCTCATTGAGGGGCTAAGAAAAAGAAACATCATAGAAAGAAAGTGGATTCTTCTACTTATTTATTCCTCTTGATTTTTTCTTCTACCTACTTTCTTTTTTCTTTCCTCTTGTTTTTTTCTTCTTTCTTTTCATAAGTTTTCCCTTTGGTGATGCTCTTTAATTGTTCTTTCCCCACCCTTTTCCTTCCCCTTCCCCCTTTTTATTTTTTCCTTTTGTTTGGAAGGGGGTGGGTAGAGGGAGAGGGATGAGAAGGGTGAAAAAATAATAGAACTTATAGAATTGATAAATGTTAAATGGGGGAAAACAAGAATATAAATTTGTTAAGATTGTGCAGGTGTGGGGATCTGGCTGTGGCTCTGGTTGTGAGGGATGATGTCCCCCTCCTTAGATCTGTGCTGGAATATAGTACAGTGTGGGTAAGTGAGGGGAGGAAAGATGGTTAATTGTAGGGGGTTGGGTATGGTTAGAGATGGATTTGGGTTGGTTTATATTGATGTTTTTATGTGTTTTTTGTTATGTGTAACACAATGGGACCACAAAAAATATGGGACTTAAATGGGACATGGGGAAAAATTTAAAAATAGCTGCTTTAAATGTGGAAGGCTTAGGGTCGGTTATAAAGAGAAGAAAAATAGAAGCTTTATTGAAGAATAGTAAAGTGGACATTATTTGCCTTCAAGAGACTTACAAATTGAGAGATGGGATCAATGAATTACAGAAAATTGATATTTATATGAGAGAGGATATGGGACTTCAAAATCTAAAAGAGAAGTGTAATCGTAATTTCTAAGCATTGGGATTTAGAAGTAACAAAGGATGATCATGGTAGAAATTTAATAATGTAGGGTTTATTGGGGGAAGAAGACTATACCCTAGTAAATGTTTATGTACCTAATGTACAGCAAGGAGCTTTTATGTTTCTGTTTTAAAGGAATTGGAAAAGTTGAAAAAGTGGTATTTTGTTATGTCGGGAGATTTCAATATGGTTTTGAATAAAGTGAAAGATAAATCTATTATTAAAATAGATGGTATGAGCAATAGAATTACTGTTTTGAGTATATTGGTGAAAAGAACAGGTTTAGAGGATATTTGGAGAGATTTAAAGGGAAATGAAAGGATATATATACATATTATTCTGTTTATAAAAGCTGTTCTATAATAGATTTTATATTTGTATCCCATAATTTGCTTTCTAAAGTAGTTGAAACAGACATTAGTATTATAAAAGTAACAGATCATGCTCTGATGGCAATGTAAATGGAGGTTTAAAAACATTATATAGAGGCAAGAAGACGGAGAATGAATTCTAGCATTTTTCAAAATGCATTTTTCAGAATGGAAAGGATAAGAAAAGGAATGGTTGGAAATATGCTCAATAGAGATGGGCACAAAACGACCATTTTTTGTTACCATTCTCTGTTATTTGTTCCGTTACGTAACGGTACGAATAACTACTGTTGCGATGGGGCAGGCTCAAACCGAACAGAACCAAGAAAATTTTCTTCGGTTCTGTTCGTTTCCGTTAGTGCCGTTGCACCGCTTGTGCAATGAATAATGGAGCAGTGGAGAGCGGCAAGAGGGGGCTGGGCCTGGCAGAGCCTCTTTGCCTCCTCCCTGCCAGAGCCAACGATGTGAGACTTTGCCGATCTCGCAAGAAGAGGCGGGATCCAAGCCGTTATGGGCTGGGCTCCGGGATCTTGGCCACATGGTGAAGCGGCAATGGTGTAGCCGGAGCGGAGGGCGTCATTGGAGCATGGGCGGGGGAGTGCAGCGGCACCGCCCCACAGATTTCCCAGGTCTAGGCCCCGGGGGGGGTGCAGGGTGGCGGTCTGCTGGGGTGGTGGCTCCTGGGGCGGAATGGTTCCCAGGGAGAAGGGCCCCAGTTAGGGCGGCACTGCGCAGGGCTCCATGGGTAGTCACCCAACGGGGGTGGCAGATGGCGCAGCGGATCAGTCCTTAGGGAGGGGGCCGAAGGGAGGGCGATGCTTGGTGGTGCTCCGGGGGTAGTGGCCTATTGGGGGGGGGGGGTGACCAGAGCAACGCCTGGCTCCAGGAGGACTCCCCGTAGCCACGGGATTGTTCTCCTGCTGGCAGGCTTGCCACCGGCTCTGGCGGTGCCCAGCCCTGGGAGGGCTCCCCGTGGCTGCGGGAGAGCTCTCCCAGGAGGCTTGCCCCCATCCCAGGAGGGCTCCCCACAGCTGTGGGAATGCTCTCGCCGCCTGCATGCCGCCAGCTCCGGTGGCACCTGGCCCTGGGAAGGCTCCCTGCGGCCGCAGCTTGCCACACCTGAAAAATGAAGAAACGGAAACGAAGTGGGCCTTGGGGACCCGAAAAATGGAAACGGAATAAAGCGGACCCCAGGGCCCAAATAACGACCACGAAATGCCATTTTGGCGTTTCGTGCCCATCTCTAATGGTCAATAAATGAAGCAGCTGGGAGTAGAATGGAATTAGTATGGGACACCATGAAGATCATCATGAGAGGATTAATTATAAAGGAAACATGTCGATTTAAAAGACTGAAAGAGAATATAATAAATTAGAAGATATAATAAAAAATTAGAGAACAAATATTTTATGAATAGGGATAATAAAATTGTTAGAACATCAAGCTAAAAGAAGAGAAGTAGATAGTATAGAACGAGATAAAGTTCAGAGAGATTTAATGTATATGAAGAGGAATTTTTTTGAATTTAATAATAAGAACTCCAGGCTTTTAGCACAGTTATCCCAAGTTAGAAGAGCAAACAACATGATAGGTGTGATTCAAGATAAATCAGGAAAGTGTAGCTTCATGAAGGAAAAATTGCAAGTATTTCAAGCATTTTATAAAGAATTATATAAAGGAGGTAATCTTTTGAAAGAAGACACAGAAGGTTATGTTAATGAAATTGTTAAGGGAATGTTATCAGAGATAGAACTTTCCTTTAACAATTTCAAAGGAAATTAGAAAAACTAATCCAGGATGAAGAGATTGTAGCAATTATCAACAAGCTAAAAATGGTAAACCCCCGGGTTTTGATGGTTTTTTAATAAAAGCCCCAATCAGCTGTAGTGCGGGCCACCAGCTGGGTGATTGCAGCAAATAGATAGATAGATGGATAAATAAATAAATAAATAAATAAATAAATAAATAAATAAATAAATAAATAAATAAATTTAAAAAGCACCGAGCACAGGGCCCACGATATAGCTGATCAGGGCTTTTTTTAAAAAAAGTTTTAAAATCGCTCATTTCCCCTCCCACGCCGCTTGGGTGGAGGAAAAGAGTGATTTTTTAATTATTATTATTTTTTGCTGAGCCTCAAGCGCCAATCTGCTCCTTTCCCCTTTTTTTTGCCAGCTCTAAGCCTGCTCTACAGCACTTGGGGCTCAGCAAATACAAACCAACCAACCAACAAACAAACACTCCTTTCCTCCACCTGATGGGGTAGGAAAGGAGGAGCGATTTTTAAACTGTTTTTTTTTTTTTTGACTGAGCCCCAAGTGCTGTAGAGCAGGCTTGAAACTGGCAAAAAAAAAAATTCCTAAAATCCCTCTTTCCCCCCTCAGGTGGAGGAAAGGAGCATTTTGGGGGGACTGAGCCCCAAGCTACCTACAACTGATTGGCACTTGTGGCTTAGCAAAATAAATAAATAAATAAATAAATAAATAAACAAATAAATAAATAAATAAATAAATAAATCATTTCATCCATTCAATGGAGTGGGGGCAAAGGAGGGATTTTAAAATTTAAAAATCACTCCCCCCCCCCCAATCAATGGGGTGTGGAGAAAGAAGTGATTTTTAAACTTTTTTTTTGCCATTTCCAAGCCCACGCTACAGCACTTGGGGCTCAGCCAAATAAATAAATAAACAAATAAAACCCCACCTATCCCCCCCACCCAATCAGGCTGACCCCAAGTGCCAATCAGCTGTAGAGCGGCACTTTTCTTTTTTTAAACAAGCACCCCTGCTACAGCTGATTTTTTGGGGCAACAAATGAAATGAAACAAATGAAACTTTTTTTGTTTCATTTCATTTCGTTTTCCTTTCAGGGAGCAGTTTGTTATTTGTTTCCTTTGGGCAATGAAATGAAAAATGAATAACAAAACAAATACAAAATTCATTTTGTGTGCATCTCTAATACAGAGGGATGGATTTGTGATGTGCATTATAACCATATGGTGACTTGCCTGCCAGGTGCAAAGGTTGCAGACACAACCAGACATTTAGATAGTTTGTTAGAAAGAACTGGGAAGGAGCCAGTGGTCATGGTACACGTTAGTAACAATGATATTGGGAAGCCAAAGAGGTCAGTACTGGAAGCCACATTCAGGTTGTTAGGAAGAAGACTGAAGTCCCGGACTCCCAAGGTAGCATTTTCAGAAGTGCTTTCTGTTCCTCGTGCAGGACCCACCAGGCAGGCAGAGCTCAGAAGCCTCAATGCATGGATGAGGTGATGTTTTGAGAGGAGGGCTTCAGATTTGTCAGGAACTGGAGAACATTTTGGGACAAGCCAAACCTGTTCAGAAGGGATGAGTTGCACTTGAACAATGATGGGACCAGATTGCTGGCACTCAACCTCAAAAAGGCTGCAGAGCAGCTTTTAAACTGATAACTGGGGGAAAGCTGACCGGAGCTGAGTGGCATCCGGTTCGGAACACGTCATCTCTGTGGAACGAGGTTGGAGAGGGTAGAGAACTACAAAGTGATGACATAGTAGGTATTAGCTCTGGGAGAATAATGGGATGTGGTAGTTTGTCTACTGGAATAAAAACCTGTGGGGGGTGGGGTGGGGGACAAAGAAGCAGCCATTCTTGGGGGAACTCATTGTACTGCAACCAAGCAAAGATGGAAGAATTGGTAACTAGGGATAACATTGATAAAATAGGCATAACAGAAACCTTGTGGAATGCGGAGAACCAGTGGGATACCACAATCCAAGTCTTTTAACTCTATAGAAATTCTAATTTCTTTTTAATTTTTTTTCTTTTTATTTTATTATATTGCGTGCGCCATCAGGTGCGTGCTGCTTACATACTCCCAGTAATTTCCAAAGGACTTCTGAAAAAAACCCCTCCTCCTCTCCTCTTTGCTTCCTGTAAGAAATATTAAAGCAACAATCTAGGTTTTAAAAAGGCAAGCCCTCAGAAACAGCCCAAGCTCCAAGGACTTGATATCAAGTTGTGAAGGCATATTTTTGCCCCATATTGAGTGCAATGGTCTTTCAGATTTCAGAGGTTCAGCAGCCTATTTAGTGCTTTAATGGGAATGAAGAACAAGCAGGGCTAGAGGAAAAACTGAATGAAACCCTTAACATCTGCAGCTACTCAGAGTCATGTATTACTTGAAATGAATCAAACGTGCCTCATACTCAGGCATTTTCCTCTGTTCCTAAGTGTTTATGAATTCTCCACCAGTAATTTAATTTATGTATGCATTTATAGTGTGGATTTTCCCTGATGTATACTTTTCCGGATTCTTGCTTCCTACTGACTCTAGTGAGTTTCTTTGTGTATTTCTTATTACATACATTTTTACCCTTTCTTATTGAAAAAAATGTAATCGTGAGTTGTGCATGTTTTTCTTTCTCTTCTTTTTCATCAAAATGCTCCCAAACCTTTCAAGTTTGGAATTCTTTACAGGTGTGAAATGGATACTTTCACCAAGAATTACTACTTCTAGAAAAGTGCGAGAAAAGAAATTAATCCCTCATCAGACACATATTTTTCCTTATAGCAAGCAAATCATAATAGTGGGAAGAACAATCCTAGAAAGATAATTTTAAAAGGAAAAAAGAAGAACGCTTTTGTTTTTATGCTCTTAACAGAGAAGAGTCATTGGCTCTTAACTGCAAGTGGATTACGTTTTTATGTTAATATAATTGCAATATATTATAAGAGCACATTTGCTGTAAATGTATCAGCAGAAATCTTTAATTAATAACAACATCTATTTGTACCTGATGGAGGCCTGCATTTAGATTAGGCAAAAGACAGCTATTAAATTGAAATAGTGAGCTTATTAAGGAACACAGCTTTATTTCTGTTGCCTGAATTTACTGATGCTCTGATGTGCACATTTACATTCCCAAGTTAGTTCCTAGAGACGATCAATAAAACCTGGTTTCATTCCCTCTGTGCTCATTATTTTCTAGTAACATCACTTCTTTACCTCTATATTTGCAACCACACTCTGGTGTTTTATTTTTGTTTGTATTTATTTATTTATTTATTTATTTATTTATTTATTTATTTATTTATTTATTTAGTTATTTATTTATTTAGTTAGTTAGTTAGTTAGTTAGTTAGTTAGTTAGTTAGTTAGTTAGTTAGTTAGTTCCCCATGCAAATTGATTTTCAGGGTTAGGCAGGCCATGTGTGAAAGGTCTAAATCAGAAAAACAAAGGTTGACTTTTGTCGCAGCATAAGAGGTGGAATTGAGCTGAAATCTCTACATTAAATGCAGCCCACTCTGCATGTAACATGGACTGTAAGATGCCTGACTGTGATTTTTTTCTTTGCAGTTACTGGCATGCAGCTAAAGAATAAGATGTTTACCAAACATCTGGTGGCTGCATTCAGCTTATCTGCTTATGAGAAAGTGCTTGGACACTAACAAAAATTTTATTAGCAGTGTCCACACATATGTATGGACTCAAAGGCTTTCTTTTAGAGATGGGGTGAATCAGAAAAAAGTAATTCTTTTTATTTGTAATTCATTAAGGTCAATGAGTCACAAAAATGAATTTATGAATTGTTATGTCAAATTGAGAAATCAATTTCTAACTTTTTTTACTTGAGTATCCTACAAAATGGCCTCCAAAGCATCTAGAGCAGTGTTGGTGAACCTATGGCATGGGTGCCAAAGGAGGCACTCAGAGGCTTTTCTGTGGGCACCCGACATCATCCCTTCACAGTGACCTGTATTCAGGTTAAATTGCTGTATTGGCACTTTGCAAAAAATTAGTGGGTTTGGAATCGCAGTTTGGGCTCTCAGTCCCTAAAAGGTTCGCCGTCACTGATCTAGAGACACCAGATATTCGGAGATGTTTCCCATGACTCTCCTCTACGCACCCCGCAAGACTGGTGAAGTTTGGGTTCTGGTTGTCTGAATTATGCAGCCCAAAATAGGGGCACCCATGGAAATTATTCCCCAGGAACTAGAGATACCAACTTTGCAGGGAGGCCTCCCAAATTTGTATTTGTTGCGGTATCAATTTGTACAAATATAAATTGATGAATTTTAAGAATTTTTGAATGAATTTTGCAATTCATTTTTTAATCTGTTCCTATCTCTACTTTCTTTCACAGTCACGGGAGTTTGTATGAGCCAAAGGATTACACTGAATTTGGGGTTGCTTCAAGATAAGCAGTTTAATCTGGAATTGCCACCATTTCCATGAGTCACTCAATTGTTGAATAGAGTCCAGATGAGTCACATTCCAGTATTTTCTCTGTTCACCTCTTATCTTCAAGTTTCTATTCATTTTTTAAAAAAGATTTAAAGCACATTGCAGTACCCATTTGCCAATGTGGACAGGCAAAACAAAATTGGAGCTTCTACGGTCTATTCCACCTTTAATTGAAAGCTTCTTATGTTCAGGTACAGCCCTTATTATTGGTTACCAATGAGATGAAAGAAGGATTACTTTATGAACAGCCTTCTCAACAGCCATTCATAAATGAATAACATATTCACTGATGTACTGATTAATAACCATGAATTTTTCACTTCTTCTTGGAGGACAGGAAACTTTCAATTAATGTTATCTAGCCAGAACCAAATACCCATATATATGTGAGTATAAGTCGACCTGAGTATAAGTCGAGGCCCCTAATTTAACCCCCAAAACTGGGGAAACTTATTGATTCGAGTATAAGTCTAGGGTGGGAAATGCAGCAGGGCTGGGCAGCTCCTCCTTTGTGAGCCGGAGGAGCAGTGTGTGATGTTTAAAATGACTTTTAGCCACCGAGGCAGGCACTTGCCTCGGTGGCTAAAAGTCATTTTAAGCATCACGTGCCACTCCTGCATGATGCAGAGGGGTGTCAGGAGAAGTGGTGCATGACGTTTAAAATGATTTAGCCACTGACCCAAGCACTCACCTTGGTGGCTAAAAGTCATTCTAAACATTGCACGCTGCTCCCCTGCAATGTGTGTGGGGGTCAGGAGAAGCGGCACATGATGTTTAAAATGACTTTTAGCCACCAACCCAAGCACTTGCTTCAGTGGCTAAACATATTGACCCGAATATAAGTCGAGAGCCCCTTTTTTCAGCCCAAAATTAGGGCTGAAAAACTAGACTTATATTCGAGTATATACAGTAGTTCCTAGCTGACTGCAGGAAACCAATACCATTGCAGTTCTTAAGGGTTCTTGAGAGGCGGCCACTGACAGTACAATCCTCAGCAAGTCTTTTCAGATGCAACACCCATTCAGGGCCACTACTTTACATTTGAGATAAATCTTACAGTCCTCACTCCCGAAATGGCTCAACTACAATTTTGTAATCCGGAAAGACCGTTTGCTGCCAGAGCTTGTAAACACACCGTTCATGCCAAAGGCCATGGTATGCATATCAAAGCTCAGAAAAGAAAGTGAAAATCTAGTTAATATACTAAACTATGAAATGAGTAGAGGTTACAGTGGCTCATTCTCTCCCAAGTGAACTGTGAATGAGACACTGTCCCTTGTGGTTATTTGTCAAGAAACTAGCTATTAGAACGCCACCATCATCAGTTTCCTTTTCTTTCCTCTTCTTCTTTTTTCTTTTTGGAGGAGGTACTGCCATTAGATGGGCAAGCTGTGACTGTTGGGGGGGGGGACACAAGAATCAGATCTCTTGACATAGAAGAGAGAAAGAGGAACTTGCTCTAAATTTGCCCTCTTGCAGATGGTTACTTGCTAATGTCATTAACCCCAAATTCAGTGCTTTAAAGGAGTTCACTAGCTCAGCCTACTTCCATTTTAAAGGTGATATTTTTCGGTTTTTCAGAAAAGACCCTTAGAATCACATTGCACGATTAAAGGGTATATTATAATTATCAATATCAATAGCAATAAAAGTTTATTAAAGGTCATTAAAATGAAAGGGAACTGCTATGGATCCCATCAATCTGAACTGACTCCCTCCTCTGGTGTTAATTAGAAATCTCAGATAATGGTTATATGGGGGAGTAGTGGGGAAATTTAATTACGAAAGTTTAATGGGCCACTATCCACTTCCTGCCAGATTAAAAACTGATGATTTACACTATTTTTGATACCTTTCTGGGCTTTTCCTTGGGAGGGGTTGCGGTATGCAAAATAACATAAGCATTTTGTTAAAGTACATTCGGTATTTCTACAATGGCATAGAGCAAATGGCAGGAACCTAAGAAGGTGTATACAGGATAGACACAGAGAGTTCATTGGCATCAAACATTCAAAAAACTATGAGCAAAGGGGCATAAGCTTGAATCAAAAGAGAAACAGTGCTGTTGGGGCTTGACTTTTGGGGCAGAAAAAGCAAGGGGATTGATTCTCAAAAGCATCAGAGCTTACTTTATCGCATGTTGATGGTGAAGTGAAATAATACTCATTTCAATCTGAAGAAGGTGGGATTCCTGTAAGGCAACATCCAGAGACATTGCACCAGCTGTCAAAAGACATGATGGCACACAGAGAAACCATGCTTCTTCTGTTTGTGTATAGGTACTTGTGTGCATAGCCAACAACACAAAAGAGTCTAGTGAGGCTTAAAAGGTTAACTTGGCCATGGCAGATGCTTGTGTTGGACACATAAGAGAAAATTGCATTAAAAGACCCTCTGGAGAACTTGCGCTCTAGGAATGTGTGCAAAATTAGTTGGAGTAAGGACAGCGCATAACTCTCTTGTAAGAGTGGATAATTTGAATGGAGAGGTTTAGGCCACCACAACTTACAGCTTCAGCAGCATAACATGTAGTGCAGAAAAAGATGTGATTGACAACATGTGTCATCACTATTTCAACTACAGAAAGATGCCATATGGGAGAGATGTTCAAGGAATGAGATACCATTGGCCATCCTGTGACTTTCCATGGTTTAGCAGTAATTTGTCTCGGATCTCTTGAGCCTTAGTCTGATACTTGATCTAATTCAGGATATTGGTGTATATCTGTAAAATTAAATGGCTCGGTTCAAGGCATCCCTGGCCCAAACAGAACCTGGGCAATGTTTGACCTTCCAGGTGTAGTTGGCTGTAGCTTTCATTGGTGACATATTCTGAGATTTGAGAGATTCTGGCGTGACAACAGCATGTGTTTTGAAGGGTTTAAAAACAGAATGGTGAAAAACAGATAAAATGGGAGGGAGAAAGATTTTTTAAATTCAAATCTTATTAATCACCATTTGATTTTTCACTTACAATGGACCCTTGTATAACAAACAGCTTGTATAACATAAAATCTGTACAACATAAAAATTCTGGAGATGGGGGAAATTTGCTTAACATAATCGCCTATGGGGAAAATCCGTACAACATAAAAATGGGATTACTCCATTTTCAATGCATTCCTATGGGAATTTGTATAAAGGAAAATTTGCTTAACATAATTTCATTTGGAACGAATTAATTCCTTTATACAAGGTACCACTGCATTGGCTTGAATCAAGGTGGCTTGGAAATTTCCTGCCCAAGAAGCATCTCACATTTGACACTTGAAAATTAATGAACATGTTGAAAAGAGTTAGATCCAAATGACTTGCCCAAGGTCGTGTACCAGTGTGGTGGCATATCAGATCAGAAGATACAGCCGCAATGCCTCCTAGTCTCATAGAACAGACAACTGCTTTATCAAAGCTGCCTAATGAATGATTAAACTTTCAAGAATGTAACAACCTGAAGTGGGAGTATTCCACTGTGTTCTATGTTTTGGGTATATTAAACTTTAATGAATATGTTTCACAGAAGGAAATATTTCCATACCTAGGATCTGACTTACCGAAGGATCAGCCAAAAATAGTTAATGCTTCAAATGATGAACTGTTAAAAAAAAAGGGGGGGGGAGAGAATGTCCCAAAGCATTTAAAAAGCAAAAACCCTAATGTGCTCTGTTTCCTTCTTTCGGATAGGTTTTGGTGTCCCAAAGTTGAGAACTCAGCATTATAAACCAGGACTTGTTGTCAGTTCTAATTTAAGAAGAAGCAGACAGTTTTATACAGCAGCTCCCATGCCCTGGAGCTGTCTGTCTTGCCGTTGAAGTCCCACTGCGTCAATTGTATGTCCTTGAACATTTCAGGTAGACTCAGTAGCGCCGGGATTTGCCATCCTTGTAGATTTCAGGTGTGTAAACAACAGCTCTCTGCTTTCCTAATTTATTAGGAGATAATGAGGTAGCAAGGAGGAGACATTCAGACATTACGTTCTTCATACTCTTCAAGGTCCTCTGAATGCAGCAGTGCAAAAAGATGGAAAGCATAAAGTTCATATTTCTTGGTCACAGAAGGAAACTTACTTTCCTTGTATCACACCATTGCATGTCTTCAGCAACCCTATAATTCAAAGACAGGTTGTCTCCTCACCAGATAGATGGTGCCAGTTTATGATGTCCATACCCTGCCTCAACTTGATCTTCATAGGAGCTCTGTTTGGCTGAGTTAGGCTCAAAGACGGTGACTCCAAGATCATCAGTGGACTTCATGGCTGAATAGGCATTTGAACATTGGTCTTGCTAAGCCGTTACCAGCCCAGAAAAGTGAAAAAAAAAAAAACAGTTTCCAGAATCACCCAACCAGCATGGTCAGTGGCCATATGGACTTGAAATTCTTGGAATTGTAAACCAAAAAAGTAAGATTTGCAAATTCTGGTCTAACCACTACACTGTACTGGCACTCCTAAATGTATTTCCTTATACAGACGCCATATGACTAAGTCACCTCATGTGGCAACCCTCCTTGACCTAGGTGTTTTTCAATTGTGTTGAATTACATCTCCCACTGTCCTCAAGGTCGCTAGGAAATATGGGCGCTGTAGTCTGGCACATCTGCAACATGCCCATTTGAAAAAGGGTTGTAGGATTGTCAAAACTTCGGAGCAGACTGGCTTGGATCACAAAACCTTTCTTACTCGTTCTAGGATTCGCTACTAGCAGTGAAGCGGAAAATATATGTATTGTGTAGATACACATTGTTTTCTGTCCTCAATAACCAGTTGTATAGAAGAAATCAGCATGACAGCAATGGGTAAGCCTCCTCTCCCCTAGCCCTAGTTCAGGGCCATTTTTATTTTGGCTCTGAACTGGCCAGCAATAAATATTGTTCTCCACAGTCTGAGCATAAGAAGTGGTATCCTTTTTCTCAAACAAAAGATTTCAAAAATGAGTGTGAAAGAGTTTATAGTTGCAACACTGGAACTAAATCATAGATTCATAGAACTGTAGAGGTTAAAGGAAACCCTGGTTTATTAATTGCAGCCCCCTTACAAAACAGCTTAAGAAGCACTGGCAGATGGCCACCCAGTCTCTGCTTAAAGATATACAAGGAAGTAGAAGTTGAACAGTTCCCCTTTTTAAAAAATGCTTTCATTTTTAAAAGGCAAAGCCACTGAAAGTGGTGAGATATCTATCATAACCTAATGAATAGAGATGGGCATGAAACAAACATTTTTTCATTTCCGTTATTCGTTATTCGTTTCGTTACGTAACAAAACGACAAACAAGAATTGTGATGAAAATGGAACGAAACAAACAGAACCATGAAAATTGTGTTCGTTATGTTTCGTTTTCGTTAATGGTGATGCGCAATGAAATGAGCTGTTTTAAATGTTAAAAAACGCCCTGGACATCCATA
The DNA here is from genome assembly GCA_023846285.1 of Phrynocephalus versicolor. Lineage (NCBI taxonomy): Eukaryota > Metazoa > Chordata > Lepidosauria > Squamata > Agamidae > Phrynocephalus > Phrynocephalus versicolor. The sequence continues at coordinate 15,755,683 of JAHTLZ010000275.1, read as the reverse complement.
AAAACCCAGCGATAATTATTTATACTGTCCGATAGTACCTACCAGGGGGGTTGGGGTCCTTAAAACATGCATTTATGTCTTTTCTCAGATCGCTGTATTTTTTTCCTTTAAGGGGAGTTAGGGGACATCAACCCGAAATGGCTCCCAGGTGCCTAATATTGATTTCTTGGGTATTAAAACGCCCTGGACATCCATAAAAATGCAGCGATGATGCAATAATTATTTGAAATTATTACCTACCAGGGGGTTGGGGTCCTTAAAATGTTTGTTTTTGTCTTCTCCCATTGCGATGTATTTTTCTTTTCCCTTTAAGGATGACAAAATGGATATCGCCACTCCAGCCACAACATGGAGGCAAGCCATGTGATGGGATCATGTAAATTCTTGAACAACTTCAATCAATAGCATGCCCAGGTTGCAGACTGGGCAGGTCTGGCAGCCACAGAGGGCATAAAAAGCTCTGGCAGCCCCCGTCCCCCTTGCAGTCCCCGGTGGGAGTTAGGGTGGGATTGCTGTCTCTGCGACTCTAGCTTCCGTCCTGCAGCCCCCTGTGTGCGCGTGTGCATACCTCTCAGTGAGTACCCTCACCTGCCCCGCAATGCAGTCACTCTGTGGCTGCCTTGCACCCTGGGCAACGCCCGCCGCTGCCTTTGCAGCCTCCCTGCTTACCTAGTCTATACTGTGTCTCTGGCAGCATCATTTTTTTTTAGTGCTTTCCCTCTGGTCTGGGGCGTTGGTGGACGCCCCCGCACAGAAATGCTTTAAAAATCATGCAAAAGGCGGGTAGAAATGAAAAACGAAAAAATGAAGAACAAAAATGAATTTTTTCCAAAAATTCACGAAAAAAGGAAACAAAACGAAATGGACCTCAACAACAAACAAAAAACCGAAACACCATTTTTTTTATTCGTGTCCATCTCTACTAATGAATACAAATCAATAAATTTTAGTGGTTTTTAAAATCCTTCTATTCATCAGGCTATAAAATAGTTCCCAAAGCATCTAGAAACACCCACATTGCCATGAAGATTGGGTTCCTATAGAACCCCAACCCATGACCCATAGCCATAAGTTACCCATGTATATATATAAAGATTGGGTTTTGGGAGGGGCACTTTGTGGGTATGTAACTCAGTTGTCTGAAATCCCATCTTCACCAAATTTATTAGGTTTAGGTCTAGTAGAGGAGAGTAGACAGAAGCTTCTCTGCAATTTTTGGTGATTTTGATTAATTAGTGCAAAACCTGTTCTCAAGATTCTGAAGTATGTGTGTCTGGATGAAGCATCTAGCTCCAGTCCATCTCTTTGAACAGCTGCTGCATTGGCACTGCCATTGGGCACTTGAGACCATGCCCTCTCTGAGTAGCTGCAAATTAAGAGAACTGGGAACACATCTGAAGAAGTTCTCTTTGAGAAATCCTTTGGAAAGCTTAATGTGAAAATGTGAACTTCCATCCACAAAAGAAAAAGAGGAGTGTGCTCTCATAAAAATGGATTCTTAAGAAGTTTCATTTAAGGACTCCCAGAGGAAAGCCACTGATGGGGAAAAAATCTATCAGCTACTGCAGGCAGTGCATTACAGGTGAAGGAGCTTAACACAAACATATGCAATCAATGATGGCCCACTTGAACTTCGCTTGTACTTTATCTCTTGAGGAAGGGATATGCGGCAAGTGTAAAATGACTGCCTTTTCAAAGCTGAGGATGATATCACAAAAAATGAAGGTGTGGAACAAATAAAGCAAACAACTCTTTGGAATTTTGGCAAAAATCAAACAAAAACAAAACAAAAGACACAAACATGTGGAACCTTAAAAACTAACTTTCATATTTTAATGTAACTTGGCAGCTTTTCTGTGGCGCAACAAAAGGAACAGCAATGTGGATGTTGGAATGACTTCTGTCACGGGCTAATGTACAAATGACAGGTTTTCGATGTCTCCTGTGAGTTTTTCAGGTATCTACCGAAAAAACGCAGCTGACTTGCCGGAACATTTTCCCCCTGTCTCTGTCTCCTATGTACAATATGTTTTTTGTCTATGGAAAAGAAGGGTCTTTTTGGTACCTCAGGGTTTTCTGTGCCTTACTATATTGTAGCAGGCCATTCTGGGAAGAAAATGAAGAAAAGCTCACTCAGTCTGGAACCTTACACCTACCAGGGAGTGTCCCAAGGATTTCATTTTCATATTACCTTCACAATTCCCATGAAGAAAAAGTCCTGTTCAGTGGAGCTTCTTCTTCTTCTTCTTCTTCTTCTTCTTCTTCTTCTTCTTCTTCT
>JAHTLZ010000275.1:15730179-15744333 GCA_023846285.1 Phrynocephalus versicolor | reverse complement strand
TAGATAGATAGATAGATAGATAGATAGATAGATAGATAGATAGATAGATAGATAGATAGATACTGCAGTATGGTCTTGAAATGTCACTTAAGATTCCTTACCTTTACAAAAGAGCTGCTCCTCAGTTATAGATATAGACCAATCCGGTTTGCTGTATTGGAGAACTGTTCTTGATGAGGGGCTATCTATAATGAGCAACAACGCTTCCACATTTCACTTCCTGCATGATGGTTTGCACCAAGGGTAGGCCATGCAGCTTCCTGGGAACAGAGGTACACTGAGAGCAGCAGCATCTTTGGCTTTGTTCCTGTACCCATCCAATTAGAAAAGGGAAGAGACAAGGATGAGTAAGCAGTGAGAACTGTGGCTTTGGATTGCAGTGTGGTTTTGCTATATGTGCTTGTACAGGGAACTTTTCAGAGTGGCAGAATTAAGCTTGCAAGGTTTTTCTATATACATTCATTTATTCTCTAGGTTCTCTTTGCCTCTTATTTTTGGTGGGATGGCTTTCTCAGCAATGGGGGCCATGTCACAGTTCATAGCAGGATTGTTTCAAAAGTAGCAGCCACGAACAGGCAGCAACTCAAATGAAACCTTCAAAAATGATTCTGAGGGCCATGTACAGTCCATAAGGTGCATGCTGCTTATATCTGTCCAGTATTAATAACAAATCAGTTTCTCCGAAGGTGGGTTTTTATGTGGACAAAATAGGAGCACCCTCACAAAAAAGGGACTTAATGGAAATTTGGAAAGAAAACCAAGGTGAGTTGTAATGCACCATCAGTTCTTCTCATCTCCTGCAGCCTCAAGGGCCTCCCAGCTTGCTCCCAATGACCCTATAAACCTCCAGAGCAGATCAGGATGGAGGCAAGGGTAGCTACAATGTGGGCCAGTGGCCCCCAAATTGTCAGAAATGGACCAGAAATCTTTTGAAGAGAGACAACATCCTAGTGTTTGTAGGAGGCAAAGTTGGATCCAGTCCATGACTTATCAACAGACCGTGTTGTAACAGAATGTTCTTGTGATGGTCACAAACTTAAGGGAGTTCAAAAGGACAGTATCATATAATGATGAGAATAGGAATAAGAATAATAAAGATCAAGCTTAGTTGAAATAAGACTGCCTGTGTATAAAGAGGGAGGGAGAAGGGGGGGAGAAGGGATCAAAAGAATGGCTTTTCCTTTCTTTGGATGTTATAATCAAAGGACATCGAAAGGTGATAGAACTAAGGAAGATCCAGCCAATTGGTCTTCTATCTGCACTTTAAAGAGGTTTCATAAAAAAAGACTGAACAATTGATTCCATGTAATGTTGGATTTTAATCAAAGTGCGGAATAAGTCAACTCTTTAATCAAGATTTTCCTGTAATGGATTATTTTCCTAATTGGATGGGTACAGGAGACAAACACATAGAACCTGGTGCTCAGTGGCATTCTTTAAATATTGGTAAACTCTCAATCTCAGCTCGTTGTGAGATAAAATCTCTACTGGAGGAGGGCGCTCTTGGAGGTCACGCATTCAACTCCTAAAGCAATGCAATGAACAGGAGTCAGGCAACTCTCAAGTTTATTCAGCTCAGTAATGAAGACCATTCTCCTTGCATAGACATTTCATTGATGCCTTTAGCAATGAAGGACAGACACAGGACACCCCACAAGTTAGAAAATTTTCCATTAGAGGCAAAACTGGTAGGTGAAAATCCAGCAAAAATGGCTAGTCCCCATGGAAAGAAATAGGAGGTACATTAAACTGAGTTAGTCCTCTTTAATTGCTTGTTGAACTTGTACTCTCACATAATGGTTGCCTGGCTTTGGTTCATGATGAACAGGAATGTTCCTCCATTCTTTGACATCTTATAAAGGAAGATATTTCTGTACAACTAGCATTTGCTTAATCTGCCATCAAGGAGAAAAGTAGGGGTACTGATATTAGGGTGGGCCAGAGAACTACAGTACCTCTTTGGACACTGTAATTTTCTGGGAATTAGAACCAGTCGTGCCCATACTGCATGGCCACTAGAACATCATCGAGTGTGTAGATGCTTTGAGCTAAGACTGCTTAGGGTGTGGGCACCTTGGTTCTGATTCACTAGCTTTTATTTTCTGACTTCCTAACTCACATTTTATCTTCTGGTTCCTCAGAGTCTGGTAACAAGCAGGTTGTACAGCAGACACCCACATTTGCAACCTAACTGGATCCCTGCCAGTGGCTGTAAAGTGAGCTGCAACTAAATATATCCCTATTTGCCCATTAGGGTGACTGTTAAAACTGAGACTTGGTTCCTGGAGGATTTTCATGATTCATGACCTCTGCTGTCTTCTCTCTTCTCCCTCACTCCTCCTCTCACAAGCTTGCTTGCTGGGTTCTCTCCCCTTTTCTGGTTTGTTTCTTCTCCCCCAGATCTGGAAATTGAGTCATGGCAACTGAACTTCTTTTCTGGAGAGATCATCAGACTGACGAAGCTGTTTCGATGGGCAATTAAATGTTTTGCTCTCTCATGAAAAGAAGTCACCATGACTCAATTTTCAGATAATCTCACCTGGATGACTGAGAATCTTCACAGACATATTCTCCCTCACATCTACAATTCCTTGTTGCCATCCTTTGTGATATAAACATATCAGTTTAAAGCACCAGCCACAGTGGTCACTGTCATAAAGAGTAGTCACAGAGGAAGTAAATTGACTTCTGGGACCCATCCGTTGATACTGTAATCATTGTAAAAACAAAGGGTTATAAAGCCACCCTTTGTAAGCCAGGGTTGCCTGGAAGTGAATTGGCCCTCATGTGTTCTAGAGAACACCCCTGTTTCCTTGCCATATGGTAAAGCTTTGTCTTAGCTGAAGTGTCACAGGGCGAAACATAGCCCTAAAGAGTTAGAGTTAAGGAATGTGTTGTGTGCTAATTTATTTATTTATTTATTTATTTATTTATTTATTTATTTATTTATTTATTTATTCTTACCCTAGCACATTTTTGTGTCTTTTTTGCAATGAATATGTGTGATTTTTTAAACTCCTGTCTGTTGCTGATCATAAATTTCCAACCCAGCAGTGCTTCATCTGCGTCTTCTGATAGCCACTGCTGAAGTGGAAGCATAAGCACTTTTTAGAAGCCTTTTTAGGCCTAACTGAATTGTTTTCTGGTTCATTGTTAAGTTAAAGCAAAGGACAGATTTTAGAATGTTTAGTTAGAATTATTTAGACCATCATACAGACCTGACAAGCTGCCTAGATGCCCTAAGCACATCCAATCTTGCCTGATTTCGGAAGCTAAGCAGGGTTGGCCCTGGTTAGTACTTGGATGGGAGACCACCAGGGAGTACCAGGTGCTGTAGGCGCCTGGAGTAGGAACTGGCAAGCGACTCCAGTATTCCTGCCAAGCAAACTCCATGGACATGGGGTCACAAAGGGTTGGTCACGACTGTAACAACACAACACACACACACACACACACACTGACATGACATGTTTCTGTCTCCCATACGCAGAACCTATTATGTCTTTGTTTCACTGAAATCATAGTTTGTAATTAAATCGTTTACTCGGCATTGTGATGGCCAACCTGAAGAGAATACCATGGGGCTACGTCATTGTAAGATACATATGATGAAAAATAACAACATATTAACTAGGAGCATTTGAGACAGGGCAAATTTTAAGTACAGTACACATTTTGTTTCCATGGGATATCATGGCACCCACCAATAGTTAGGCAACAACGGACTGAGAGAGAGGTGTGGCCCTCATATTCTTCTGGGCTTCCCCATGACTGCCCACTTAGGAAAACAGTCTGTTTGTATCAAACAGACTCTAGTTTGATCCAGTAGGACTCTTGCTATGTTCTTCACTGGTGGATGGGTTATTGGACATGCTGATTCTGAGAGTTGCAACTCAAAAAAGAATTCAAGATCCAAGACATTGTTTGTGGCAAGTTTTCATTTTGAATGTTTTTAGGGTGAAGGTTGAGCCTGGTCCAGTTAACATTTTTGCCCTTGCTTTTAGGGCTTTATTCACATTCTCTTGGCACTGTTTGCTTTCTTTAACCTCCCACTTTATTACTGGGAAGAAATCCCAGCTGAGCCATAGGAAAAACCAGCCCAAGTCCCAGAATAACCCCATTATCATGGTGACCATTCCCAACTGGCTGCTGTATCATCTACCCAAAAACTTAACCCGATGCCAAGATTGATAGGGTGGATTCCATCATAACAGTTCATTACAAAAAAGGATGTTGAAAACAAATGAACAGAAACATTTCCCAGTGGGATCTGTATTGTAGTTTTAATCTAGCAAGAAATGGGATTAGCCAGCATGGTGATGGCAAAACTCCAAACCACCCCCTTGAAGCAGGGTCTTGAGTTTACTGTCTTTGCATCCAAATAAACATAGTTTGCTACATATACTGATGTTTGAAGTTTAAAAGCTCCTTTTTACTAGTGCTGTATTATACAGTATATAGTTATCTGAGATATAAGTAAGAAGGGTTTGCACATCTCTTTTATCTTAACAGATTGCCCTTTATTCAGACAACATTACAGCTTTATTGAACGTATCCATGATTCCACAACCTTATTTTCACATAATTTTTAAAGAACCCATGATGCAATTAACTGCAATTAACTAATTAAATAACTACAATTAAATAATATTTCTGTACATTTTCATTTTGTGCTTAACCCCACAATTGAATTCAAGGACAGTTTAATTGCTGGATTTGAAGAATGTGTGGGTTTTTTAAAAAAAAAAACCCTTAAAGAAACATGGATCAACAAATAGATGGTTTAAGGTGCTTTTACAAAATCCAAGATTATAAACACGGTCGAAAACTACGTGCAAAGAGCAGTCTAGTCCTTTAACAGCAAAACATGTCATCAGTTTAACATTCTACCTGTGGCATTAGCTATAAAAAGGATACTTTTAAACCCCCTAAGTAAGTAGGATAATAGTATCCTATATCTAATAAAATGTGACATCAGATATCAGGAAATATGATTTTCTGCCAACCAAGCTGGTAGGCTACTTTATGTGACACTTCTCAAAAAGAGAACAGTCTTCCCGTGTCTCTTAACATTGTGTCTGAAGGGGGTAAACTGCCGCTTAGGGGACATGTGTGAGGAGGAAAAGGCCTTCTGTGTATCTGACATGTTGTCCACTCATGTATGCCTGCATGTCGCCTTATTTCTGCTGTCACAGAACCTGAGGCTAAGGCAAGGATGCAATCCCGGGTTTGCTCCCACCCTCCTGTCTCACTCAATCTTTATTTTGCCTTATTGCTTTGCAATGGAGGGGGTGGGGAGCTCCATGGAGGGCTGTTTTAAGTTGGTCCTTGACTTTCCTGAAATATTTCAAAGGGAGTGCGTGCCTGATCCAAAGCCCTTCGATGGCAGTGGAAACCAATTCTAACGGGCTAGAATTAAGACTAGACTAGGATATAAATGTGCAGAGATGCAAAATGGTTGATAAATGTTCCAAAGTCAGGAAATGTCCCAAAGAGACTTTAATATTTTTGTATTAAAGTCAGTCAAGTCATTGGGTCTCCTGTACTCTGTGGCGTAATAATATTAATAACATATGCACTTTTCAATCCTAACAGTGAACTGTTTTGCATATTATATGCACAAAGCCCAAGCTTACCAAAGGATATGCACTTAACAGAAATAAGTGTGTGCATACCCACCTTAAGGCCAAACCATACATTCATTCGTTCGTTCGTTCATTCGTTCATTGAAGAGAAAGGGGCACACATTCTGTCCTCTCATCCCACTTTATCTGCTGAGGTAGATTGAACTGAGGCAGAATGACGCCGCCTCAAGGTACATAGCAGGGGAAAGCGCACAACAGGGTGCACAGGAAGGAAAGATCTAATGGTGATGAAAGAGAAAAGGTGTCCTTTATATATTGGCCATTCCTGAGATTAAAACTGTGCTGAAACCTCCACTCGCCACCAAAACCTTTACAATGTCTGCAACTCTGAAGATTTCTTATAAGACAAACATCATTAGTTAGGGTGAGGCAGCCACCTCAAGCTATATAGATGCTATATGCCAATGACCTGTGTAGGTGACTTGGTGGGCTAAGTGGCTGTGAGTCATTTGAGATTTTCAGGCGGTGCGATGACTGGGACTAGTTCTCGCACTTGTTCTGGGTAATGAGGATATGCTGCAAAATTTTGTTACAGCCCCTGCTTGTTCACTCCTTAAAATCTTGCTTGGCAGCTGATTGCCAATTCTTCAAATCGTATTTGTATGAATTGATAATCCCTGACAAATATGAATCAATGATTTTTTAGCAATTTTTGTCTCATACCAAACATGCAGAGCTGGTAGAGGAGAGGCATGGGAATCATCTTTGCAGGTTTGGTGAATTTGGTGCCATTTCATAGGGTTTTAAAATAAAAAAAATGATCTGACGAGTTGATTCATCTGCTCCTAAGAAATAAAATCATAAATCCACTATTCATAATTTGTCAACCTTAATGAAACAAAACAGCATTTTTCTCATTCATGTCCATCTCTAGTTGCCATATTACCAAGTTAGATAAATCCTGCCCAGATTTAGCTCTCATGTATGCTGTTTATGCTTTCTTTCATGATTAGTTTTCCTAGAAATAATTCTGCTCCCCTCCCAATCCTTGCCTGCCCCCACCTCTATGACATCACAAGAACCTATATCATAGAATTTCAATGACCCCATGACATTGCAAGCCCCCACCCCACCCTGTTCCTAGATTTTGACCCTGAGTTTCAAGAAATTGAGTTCTTCTGGGAAGACTGTTAGAATGCAAATACTACCTTCCTTAATGAGCAGATAATATTGTTAAAGAGGGATAAGCAAGTTCCATGTCTAATCCAAAAAAGCCCCTGAGCTTCTCCTGGATATGTATGCAATATACAGTGGTACCTCTACTTACGAGTTTAATCTATTCCAAATGCATGCTCTTAAGTTGAGCAACTCTTAAGTAGAGCAGCCCTATCTAAAAAATAAAATAAAAAATTGTAAGTAGAGCAGACCACATCTAAAATTTGTAACTCAGCAGTTAAAATACCATTTTTTTTTGTTCTTTAGTCAAGCCTCTCATAAGTAGAGGCACCACTGTATTTGGTCTTTCCTGCATGCCTAACCATTCAACCATATTTAGAGTTGCCAGGTCAATAGCATCCATTCTCTGAGACTTCAGGCCCAAAAACTAAGGCCTAGGGCAGTGATGGTGAACGTTTTCGAGACCGAGTGCCCAAACAGCAATTCAAAACCCACTAACCCTAACCCTAATCCAAAACCCACTAATTTTTCGCAAAGTGCCAATACAGCAATTAAACCTGAATACAGGTGGCTGTGAAGGGGCGATGTCGGGTGCCCACGGAAAGGGCTCCGAGTGCCACCTTTGGCATAGGTTCACCATCACTGGCCTAGGGGGTGTTTCCTTGTGATGTGGCATGATATGTGTCATTGATATTTCCTAGGGAGTAGACCCTTCAGGAATTATCGCAAAATGGGATGTGTCATACAATGGGGGAACCAAGGGCTTGTCCAGGTATGCAAAAGTTCTGAAATGAACAACACATTTTCCCTGAATAGGGGGGAAAACAGTAAATCCATTCAATTTCTCTAGCTTTCCCTGAGCTAACTGGTTACCTGACTGGATATTTTTGATAGATTATTGTCCGTTACTGTTTTGAATGTATTTTTGGTTTTGCTTTTTTGTATGATGTTTGCTTTTTTGCTTTTTAATTATTTGTACACTCACTGTTGCTAGTTTTAAAATTGTCTTTTAAGGAGAAGGGTGGGGTAAACATGTTTTAAATAAAAATACTAAATAGCTTTGGCTCTGGAGTTTTCCACCTATGGAGAGCTACAATTGCAATTTAACTCTGTGTAAGAAGTGCTATAACTTTAATGACCAAACCTACAAACCCTGCAACAAAACGTGATATAAAAAACTACCACCATCTCAAGAACAAATAAGCATGGAAGGATAGCAGAAAGGCACTGCTCATATCAGACTAGGCATTTTGTCTTCAGGACATCTTGAAAAACACTAGAACAACCTATGCTGAATCTTGGCACTTTTATGAGATCTTTGTCCCTCAATGATGCCCCCAATGATGAATTCAAACACCATTTGAAGGATAGGTCTAGTTATTGAGATCTAAAGGCTAAAAGCTACAGCACACAGTAGAAAGCAAGGGAAAAGAACAGTTTTCTAAACAAAAGGAGGGACGTTCAGGTCTGCTGATGGAACTATGGATGTTTTGGGATACTTTAGGATTAATCTCTACCCAAAGTAGAGTTTTTAGGTCAACAGCTTCCCACCTCATTCCCTAAGATTTCAGAGTCAAAGCCTGAAGACCAGGAAACAATCCCAAAACTGAGTCTTGGGGCCAAAACCTGAACCCATTCCATATCTCTTTCTAAGAGAAGGTGGTCAGCTGACAGACAACAATAGTCTAGACAGAGAAGATAGCAGCACTATTTCCCCCCCATTCACAAGATGTCCTACCGTATATACTCGAGTATAAGTCGACCCGAGTATAAGTCGAGGCCCCTAATTTAACCCCCCAAAACTGGGGAAATGTATTGACTTGAGTATAAGTCTAGGGTGGGAAATGCAGCAGGGCCTGGCAGCTGTTCCTTTGTGAGCTGGGGGAGTGGTGTGTGGTGTTTAAAATAACTTATAGCCACTGATGCAAGTGCTTGGGTCAGTGGCTAAAAGTCATTTTAAACATCATGTGCCGCTCCCCTGTGATGCAGAGGGGGGTCATGAGAAGCAGCATGCAATGTTTAAAATGACTTTTAGCCACCGACCCAAGCACTTGCCTCAGTGGCTAAAAGTATTGACCCGAATATAAGCCGAGGTCTGAAATATACATTCAAGTGGCTTCAGTACTAGGAATATCACTTTTGCTGGTGGCAGCTACTTACCACAAAGAGCCACATTTGCCCAGAAAGCCTTTCCCTGGGTGGGTGAGAACAAGAAGTTCTTAGTCTGTCCAAGCTCCATCAGGTAAGGGAGAGCAGCTTAACATGAACATATACTCTTGAGCGAGACATTTAACCCGTAGGTGGAGAAGTGTGTCCTTCAAGATATTGTAGGTCTGTAAATCATATTAGTTTTATTAGCCAACATAGCCACTGGTAAGGAATGCTGGGAGATGTAGTCCCACAGCACATGAATGGTTGCACTTCCCAACCCCCGCTCTACCTTTTCAACTCTCTTACTCGACGTAGCATGTTTAAATATATTAATATATAACATGCAACATACCTTTATAATAAGCTGATGGCTGCTCATTAGAATATGGAAAAGGCTCCCTCCCTGTTGATTTTTAACCCTTTAATAAAATTGCTTCCCCCCCCCCAAAAAAAAACACCTCTTCAGGCAATTATTCCCCAGGCAGGCACTTATTCGGTAACCTCTAGATAAAACAAAGATGGAAATTCCTATAATCACAAAGTCAGAAACCATTGTGGAGTTCCTTATCTGAATCAATGCATGTGAACAACTTCCTACCCTAAAAGAGAGAGAGAGAGAGAGAGAGAGAGAGAGAAGGAAAAAGAGAGATTACATGTCCCCGTGCAATGCATGCATACATGAGCATTGAGCATATGCAAACCTGTGTTTGTGTATCTGCATATCTCTACAGATCCAGCTATACTGCTTAATCTGTTTAGAGTTTTTATGTGAAAATTTGGCCAGAATTATACTTTAAAATACCAAATTATATTTATACCAGTTATATTTTAACATACCAAAGAACCCTGACAACCCTAATGTTGTCAGGGTTCTTTAGTATTTTAAAATATAGTTTATAAACTTGCTGTCTGCTACCTTGAACGAGATTCCTTAATATGCCTATGAATGTATGTGTCTATATCTAGCTATTACTATCCACCTATTTATTTTTATTTTAAGACCTATTATTTCTTAAGATAAAGATCCTATTTGGTATTTTCACTTATCCAGCTCCAACTGTTCCCATTAACTGCAGTAGACATTTACATTTCTCCATTTATGACCATTTTAATTGGAACCTCCCTGTTTCAGCTCATACTAAACATGAATGAAGCTGGAGAAGTGGAGCCTAGCTGGAGCGTGGTGCTGTTTAGTGCCGCTTACTATCTTTAGCTGAGAGGCTGGGATTCATTCTCATCTCATTTGCTGAGCGCCCTATCATTAAAATGTCATTGAAAACTGACTCCACTTAATTTTAGCAGCTTTCAATTCTCGTTTGCAGCAAGAATAGCTTTAAATGGAGAGGAGCGCAAATTACAGAGAGAAAGGATATTTTTACACCGCACTCAGCATTTTATCAAACAAAAGCTGCCTTGCAGGAATAGGGGAACAATACATTATAAAACCAAACTCTCCTCTGATGCTAGTAAATGGCCATTTGTTATTTTTCTTTTCTGCCAGGCTTCTGGTTTGCATGGACCTCACGCCTTCTGTGGGCTTTGCTTTTAAGTGACCAGCTTTCCGGTACTCCAAAGTACACAGATTTTTAAAAAAATTAAACCAAAATATTCTGTAAAAAAACGTCTAACAGTTAGTTGATTTATTTTCGCAAAACAAAATCGTATCTTGATAATTCTTACTTCCTTTGACTGTTATTGGCTCCTCCTCTACCGCATTTTGAACCCTGGTGGAATTAAAGTGGCAGAAAATATTCAGGATATTGATGATACTTAACCCTTTCAGTTTAGTTTTATCCCCTGGTTGAATGTTTGTTAATATTGCTGAACAGATACTGAATTTGGAGCCTACTGCTTCTCTTAATATATGACCAGGATCATTTGTATAGCAGAATGAAAAGTGCATTTCTTTCTATACCTCACTCACTGCCATAAGCATTTTTTCTTCAGTGTGAAAACTGTACACACACTCTCTCTCTCTCTCTCTTCACAAATAGTCATGTTAGGAAGAAAGCGGATGCATCTATTCACACATATTTGTACATGTGAAGGGATAGCCAACATCAAGTACAAGAAAGACTTATAGTATGATTTTTCTTTCCATTGCATGCAGTCTGTAGTATTTGTATTTGCTTCCATGCTGAAGTTCAATATTTTCTAGTCTCTACTGTCATATTCAATATTTATCATTTATTTGAGAATTAATCTTTTTTTCTGTTTCAGTTCGTTTTAAATCTCCTGCCCAAGCTAACATTTATCCTTTAAAATAAATATAGTTAGGGTATGGCACGGGTTATATAATAATATGCTTGAGTCATATTCAGCTTAGGTGAGATTGAATTGAAGTACAGTGACTTTAGTTGCCATTTATTTAAATGCAAAATTAAAATACCTGTGCATAACATTAAGCTTTTGCATGGTAATCTGTGAGTACATTTAAACAGAGTAAAGATTTACTTCTAAGTCAACATCTGTGAGAGTACACTGTATATCAGACCCTCCACCTTTTTATGCACTTTATGGGACTTACTCTGTTTTGGTCATGTATCATTCTCATGCTATACTAAATCATATGGAATCATTTTATTTTATTATTTTATTTTTGCTGTCTGGATTAGTTTGTCTTCATTTTAAAAGATATTACAGCCTTCTTGTGTGTGTGTGTATGTGTGTAGTGATGTTTTAGCAATTCTCAAGTAATGCTTTCCAAATTAATAAATATGAGTATATATTTGACTGCTATAATATCAGAATTGTCACTTTTTAAGAATTCTTTAGACTGGATATATGGACAATTTTAAAGTTGGTTTACATATATTTTGGATAATCTAACTGGAAATTGATTACTTTACACACCATATTTTATTCCAACTTGTTTTCTTTATTTTTGGCACTATTTACTTTATAAACTATCCTTTAATGACATTAGCATGGTAGGTTTTTAATTATATTCAGTAACACAAATTCAAATATATTGAAAATGATTTTTATGCCTGGTTCCCATTCTAATTTACATTAAACACGAAACCTTGCTTTATCAATTATTTATTTCATGTACAATAACCACATTTATTCTACATGAAACACTGAAAAATAGCATTCTGTGATATATATATTTAAAATATATCATGTTGCACTTGCATGTTAATTTCTAAATCTGGAGTGAAACATTTCAAGTCACTTCTATTCAGATATTGATTTCCATAATTCGTGAGATTAATTTTATTTCACATGCAAAATAAGTTTTAAAAAATGATTTGCAGGCACAATTATACATTTTCCCTCCTTGCATTAGGGAAGCATAAATAAGGGTCAGAGCAGGACATGGTCAAAGCCCAGTAAAATCAGCTCTCTGAAAATGCCTCATACAAAAAAGAAAAGAAAAAAAGAAGAACAAGTAACGATTCATAATAGAAGTTAAGGATTAAGACAAAGGCTAGCAACACAGTCCAAAGTTAAGCAGATGGGAACTTCTGAAAATAGACAGGAATGCAGACTTTGAGACATAGTTGAACATGTCCCACCCTGCTATTCCTAATTGCCACGTCTCCTTTGGCTAAATGGTCTAAACTAAAGTATGACAAATTCTGTCCAGATACAATTTCCTTCAGTGCTGATCAGCAACATATATCACGAGGAATGCTGGAAGTTATCTGGAAGTGGAGTCATGGCTACTGGACTTCTTTTATAGTTGTTGTGAGTTTTTCGGGCTGTTTGGCTGTGTTCTGGAAGTTTTTCTTCCTGACGTTTCACCAGACTCTATAGCTGACATCTTCAGAGGACAAGGAGCTCAGGGAACAAGGAGTTTCTCTCTCTTTGCAGGACAATAGGAGTTAGTGATTGTATTGTGACGGAGGGATTAAGAAATTTCAATGTAATCAGGGGTAGCAACAATCTTAATATATTGTTGATGGGTGTTGTTAGTTGTACTACTGTGTGAACTGATCACCTTTGCTTGTGGCTCAATGGGAATCAGTGAGCTTTGACCTTTTTGCACTCTGCAGTTTTTAGTACTGGAAGTCAGGCTTAGACTTTCTTATTTTTTGTTGAAACTGTGGTTATGTTTGTGGATTTCAATGGCTTCCCTGTGTAGTCTGACATAGTGATTGGTAGTAGAGATGGGCACGAATAGAAAAATGATGTTTCATTTCATTTCGTTGAGGTTGTTTTGTTTTGTTTTGTTTTTCATGAATTTTCGTGGAAAAATTCATTTTGTTGGTTCGTTAATTCAGTATTCGTTATTACCCATTTTTTCCCAGCACCCACCATGCAGCCCTTGGGACCCGGTCAGCGCTGGGTTTTTTAATTATATTTTTTTATTTTAGGGTGCTGACCAGGCCACCCTTGGGGCCCAGTCAGCACTCCCCCTTTTTAAAATTAATTTTTATTTCTATTTCTATTTTAGTTTTTTCCCTCACTTCCAGGTTCATGCCCCACACTACAGCTGTAGCGCAGGACTTGTTGTTGTTGTTTTTCCTTTCAGCGCTGACCGTGCAGCCCCTGGGGCCCAGTCAGTGCTGGGTTTTTATTATTATTATTATTTTATTTTAGGGTGCCGACCAGGCCACCCTTGGGGCTGGTCAGTGCTCTTTTTTTTTAACTATAGCGCGGCTGTTGTCGGCTTTTTACCCCTGGTCGCTGTCCCAGAAGCCAGGAAGACTGGACCTCCGGACCAGCACCAGGTAGGAGACATATCCGCCCCCCCCCATTAACAAAATGAACCTAACCAAACCAATTTTCTCGGTTCGGTTCGGTTCGTGTTAAATTTGCCCCTAGGGTCATTATTGATTTTGTTACGTAACGAACCGAACAACGAACAATGAAATAAAAAAAAATTAGTTTCGTGCCCATCTCTAATTGGTAGTGTTGTCCAGTATCTCTGTGTCCTGGAAGTGGATTTCATGTCTAGTTTGTTTCAGGATGTGTTCGGCTACTGCTGATTTTTCAGGTTGTTTTAGCCTGCAGTGTCTTTCATGTTCTTTGATTCTGGTCTAGATGCTGCACCATAACTACAAGGTATCCAGCAGTGGTGAGTGGGTTCCTTTTGTCCTTTGCTGAGTGTAGCATCTTTTGTATTTTTGTGGTGGGTCTAAATACTGTTTGTAGGTTGTGTTTTTAAAACACTTTGTCCATGCACTCTGTGACTCCTTTTATGTATGGCAGAAATACTTTGTTGAAGACTGTTTTTCTTCTTCAGTTTGTTGTTGTTGTTGTTGTTGTTGTTGTTGTTGTTGTTGTTGTTGTT
>JAHTLZ010000275.1:15697030-15721925 GCA_023846285.1 Phrynocephalus versicolor | reverse complement strand
TACATCAAAATAAGACAAAGTCATCATGAAATAATAAGACTATTTATAATTTATATTTCTAGTAGCCTAAAGGTATCACCTGTTCTACTTTTGTATTAGGTTTTCTAAGACAGAGAAAGCAACATGATCACACTCAACTTTCCTATCTTTGAAAGAAAGCAAAAAGTGGGGGGGGGGGGAGTTGCACCGTGTGGCCATCACAAAGCCCAAATGCAAAACTAGGCTGCCACCTGGTTTTGAAAGAAAGCAGTCACATTGTTGGAAAAAGAGATGGAATTCCCTAGTTCTGAACTGGGACTGCAACCACAAAAAGAAAATCCTATATCTGGAAAAAATATATCCCCGTAATCAACCTCTCTCACTTTTTTTTTAAACAGTGGAGGAGGAACATGAAATAATTATGTGAAAGAAATGGAATTGCATTTCGTCCACTCTGTGGAATGGCTTTTATGGGTTACATACTTTGGGGGGCAGAGAATGGCAGCGCATTTCCCTCAACAAGGTAGCGAGGGGCTTTCCTTTCTATTGTTAAACAGGCTAACAGGAGAGAGGGTTGTACCTTTGCAACCCTTGGTATTTACCATCCAATCTACTGACTTCTCCCTCTTGAATGTGGGCAGACAGTAATTCCATCTAAGGCTGACAATGGATTGTTTGGGGGGGAGTTTTGGATGGTATTTTTCTTAACGGACTACATAAGTTGCCCTGTGTAATTCCCTGGATCCATTTTATGATTCTACAGGAGGGGAAATTACATGGTAAGGAAAAGCTTGAAATATTAATTAAGTGTATCATGAAGGTTCAGAAAGGACAAATATGTAGATTCCCCAAACTGTCATTTTAGATAATATTTTATTTTAACGATTTCTTTGGAGCCATCGTTTTAAAAGGAAGCTGGCACTGGCCAAACTGTTATTCTTTGCTTTGCCCCTCCATTGTTGTACAGTCTGCACTTTTTCTGCTGACGCACAGCAGCATCTGTGAGTGAAAGCCAGGCATATGTCTGGCTACCACAGTGAACTCTCAGCCTGGCAGGGATAAAGCCATACTTATTCCAGCTCCATATTTTTCATTCTCATTTTAACTGTTACAAACACTCTCCCAGTGCAGAAGAACAACAGGGCTAAACTCAGATTTATGTGTCAATTAAGAGGTGTTCTCCTGTCCAAGACTTGCGCGTTTTTCAATGATTACCTTATGAGCTGTCGGAGTGGCTTCACGGGGAACGCAGCACTGTATATGGTTTTAAGCATGAAGACCGGGCGGAGAAGACGAGTGATAGATAAACTTCTAAATATAGATCAGTATGTATTTAATGGTGTAAGATAATGGAGATAGCATGCAAAAGAATAATTGCTCTGCAGCGTAAGCTGAGTAGTAGTAAAGAAGGGTGGCTGTGTATAATTCAAAATTCTGAAGTATTTTCAACAAGTTTAACTGCTATGAATGAAATTGTTAATATGGTCACTGTAACAAAATACATTACATATTAGGATACTAGTTTTTGAAATCACCTCTGATTTATGAATGAGTGGACTTCAACATAAGAGATGGGGATGAATAAAAAAACAAATTGTGATATTCAGCAAATACTGCTGAGTTGTTAAACATTCATCCCTTCATATTTGCCAGATCTACAGATCCCAACAAATGCAAAGGGACAGATATTTACCTGTTTTTATTCATTTCATTTGTCTCAATAGGCAGAGAGGGAAAGCTAACCTTCCCTCTCTGCCTATGGATCAAACAGCCCCCTTCCTCCTTCCCGTTGCCCCTTTTGCCTCCTTACCTTTGCTGGTGGTGCTCCTGGTGCCACCAGTGCAGAGGCCTCTGCCGCTGCCACCGCCACCATCTTTGCAAAGATGGAACAGGGAAGCTGTGTCTTTCCTTTGCTCTAAGGGAAGCCGGTGGCATGGTATGTTACATTTGTGTCTTGTTGCTTCTTGTTTCCCTATATTCATATTTCTTTCTGATCCCTATAAACAGATTTTTTTTTCCAATGACAATCTCCATTGCTTTTACCAAGATGGCAAAATACAACTCTTGTCACTTACAAGGCTGGCAAGTTGCCCCTATAGCAGATGACAGCTCCCTCAGTTTTTCTTTTTCTTTTCTTTTTTGTTGGGGAGGGGTGACTCTTGTACAGGACGGGGATAATATTGGACCCTACACTCACTATGGAATCCTAGGTGGTGTCAGTGTTCTGCACCATATACCTCCATCTACATGTCATAAGATCAGCTGAGGAAGACCTGGAACCCAATGGGTTATCAGCAGCCAAAGGAAAAGCAGAGCCATTAGCATGACCATCAACATCTCTGGCACCTGCCTCTGATGGGGATTCACCACCAGATTCTCCCCCCCCCCTTCACCAAGGTCAAGGACAAGCTTCGGCAACAACTCACAACACAGAGAGATCAACCACATATGCATGCATCCTGTAGGCATCTCTGGTCAAGGAGCCCGGAGGTTTAACAGAATGGGTCACCTCAGAAGCAGAGTAATTACTATGTCCATATAACTCCCACACTGTTCTCTGGGAATTCGTGGAAGCAACAAGTCATCTCCATGGCTTGCATTCAACCTTCTTACTGATTCCAGATCCTGAGTGACTGATAATTTTTTCCATCTGTGTTTTGGTCATCCATGTGGCCATCAGTCATCAATTTTCAGGTGACATGCAGACTGGGCAGTGGTGGAAACTACTGCCGCTTAGAGTACACATTGTAGATAAGCGGGGTATAAATGCAATAAATAAATAAATAAATAAATAAATAAATAAATAAATAAATAAATAAATAAATAAATGTCCATACCAGCAGAACCAGCCTTTTCTCATCCTTTCTGTTACCAATACCACACTTAGTTTCTGTCTGGTAGCATCATTTGTGACATGGTTAGTAGGGAGTAGAGATGGGCACGAAACGGAAAAAAAATGTTCCATTATTTGTTATGTAACGAAATGAATAACAAAAATTTTGATGAAATTGGAACAAACTGAACAAAACCACAAAAATTAGGTTCGTTATGTTTCGTTTTTGTTAATGGCTACACGCAATGAAATGAGCTGTTTTTAAATGTTAAAAAACGTCCTGAATATCCATAAAAACCCAGCGATAATTATTTATTCTGCCTGATAATACCTACCAGGGGGGTTGGGGTCCTTAAAAAACATGCATTCATGTCTTTTCTCAGATCGCTGTATTTTTTTCCTTTAAGGGGAGTTAGGGGACATCGACCCAAAATGGCTCCTAGATGCCTAATATTGATTTCAGGTATTAAAATGCCCTTGACATCCATAAAAATGAAATTATTACCTACCAGGGAGTTGCAGTCCTTAAAACGTTTGTTTTTGTCTTTCTCCCATCGTGATGTATTTTTCTTTTCTCTTTAAGGATGACACAAAATGGATTCCTGCCACAAAATGGATGCAAGCCATGTGATGGGATCATGTAAACTCTTGGACAATTTCAACCAATAGCATGCCCAGGCTGCAGACTGGGTAGGTGTGGCAGCCACAGAGGGCATTAAAAAGCTTTGGCAGCCCCGTCCTCCTTGCAGTCTGCGGTGGGAGTTAGGGTGGGATTGCTGTCTCTGCGACTCATTACTTTAGGCCAGGCAGGCAGGTGTGTGTCTCTGTGTTCCTGCTGGCTGCAGCCTGGCTCTTAGGGGAGAGAAAGAAGAGATTTCTCTTGCAGCCTCCCTGTGTGCGTGCATACCACTCAGTGAGTACCCTCCCCTGCCCCGCAGTGCAATCACTCTGCAGCTGCCTTATGCCCTGGGCAACGCCCGCCGCTGCCTTTGCAGCCTCCCTACATACCTAGTCTATACTGTGTCTCTGCCAGCATCATTTTTAGTGTTTTCCCTCTGGTCTGGGGCATTGGGGGATGCCCGCGCACGGAAATGCTTTAAATCGCGCAAAAAGCAGGTAAAAATGAAAAAAAAAACAATTTTTTCAAAAAATTCACGAAAAACAAAAATGAATCAAAACGGGACCCACAACGAAAAACGAAAAACCAAAACATCATTTTTTCAAATTGTGCCCATCTCTAGTAGGGAGATACCCAATGGAGCATATGCATTTCCATGGCACAGAAGTGGCTCTCTACATCCATTGGTGCTGCCCAGTGTTCTTTGCCATACTGTGCAACAGGGCAGACAATCATCTTGTAAATCATGAATGGGAGATGGATTGGCATTAATCTGTTACAAAAAGCACTGGTGAGTTCTTTCATTCTTGTTCATACATTACCACTGATGCCACTATTGCTTTGGAGATGGGAGCTAAGATACCAGAAAATGTCCATCTTCTTTAGGTTTTATCCATTTATTTGCATTCCGTAGGTGGTAAGAATCTCTAGGTATTCAGTTTTCTTGGTGATTGGTTCTGGCTCCCCATGGTTACTGAGGGTGAGAACTACTCATCCACCCTTCATAACTGTCAGCCATGAAAAAGATTTGTATTGAAAAGCAATGTGGTTGCCTTGTATCCCAACTTGGTTGGAGAGCTGGCTGATTATTTCAATGTAACCTTTAGTACCAACTGCTGTTCAACTGTTTGCATTTTCAATTTTTGACTTCTCTGTATTTCACAACTTGAAATATTTAGGCCTTTTCTTTGTACTACAGGAAGAGTCATTTTCCATTATTTTCTAATGTCATTTTTGGTTTCAATCCACAGTTCATCTGGTTCATAATCAACTGAGTTTAGTATTACAAATCTCTTCCTTCTGTGGATTTTAAATTCATCAGTAAGAATATGTAAATTATATTTTAGCACTAGGATTATTTCGGTGTTCTTCAGCTTTACTCTAATGTTAGTATCAGCAATAAACAAATAAATGTGGCACAGAGCGCGCTGCCATTGCATGTAGATAAAGTGTTAGTAATGATATAAAGTATTGCAGAGTTCAGTAAACGGAAAAACAATGACAATGAATAGAGTAAAAACTCATATATTCATATATACATCAAAATATACAAACAGCATAACAACCATGCAATATTTACAATACAACAAACAAACAGAGTGTGGGGTACTGTTCTCACCATAACAGTCCCAACTAACATATGACAAGCTAGTGCTTATATACAATTTAGCACCCATCAGATATGAGTCATCACTAATTACAAGCTGATGCAATCTGATGCAACCATGATGTTATAAATTATTCCACTTGTGCTTCATCACGTAACATGCCTGTGATTACTTATCCCTTACACTTGTGGATAACATCATGAGACTGCAGAATCTAACTGCCTCCATTTTACAATTCTCTTTCCCTATCTGTTAAATATACATAACATATATTTTGTCAACTTTTACATATCTTGACAGTTAGATAATATTAACAGTTCGTGATCAGTATCACAGTCTGTTCCTTGTCTTGTTTCAGGAGAGAGAATACAGCTTCTCCATCTCCTGTTTCCAATCATGTAGTCTATTTTATATCATCATTGTCCATTTGGTGATGTAAATGTGTATAGTTGCCTGTTCAGATGCTTGAAACATGTATTAATGATAAACAGATTGTTGGCTTTGCAGAGTTATGAGTCATTTTCCTGCTCTGTTTCTAATATCTAGGGCAAATTCTCCTACAACATTTGGTTCTACTTTGCTTCCCTCTTTTGCATTACAGTCATCTATGATTATCAGCATGTCTTGGTTTTGTGTGTGATCAGTTTCTTCCTGGATAGTTGCAGAAGCACTTTTGATTTCTTCTTCAGCATCCATAGTTGGGACATAGATGTGAATGATAAAATACAATGCACACATATATCATGGAAATTTATAACATGTACTGCATGTACCTTGTTATACTTCCTTCTGTATCTTGAATTGTGCCATAATATCAGTTTATCCAAGGAAAATGATCTTAGCCTGTGTAAATAAAACCATATAGTACTTTTCAGGCTGTGGGATACAATAGTTCCATTGAGATCAATATTACTTAGAGCTGTAGTGAAGAACTATGATGATTCTTTACTACATCCTTACAGAAGAGGGTAAACAAACTGGAAAATATCGAGGAAAAGACAGAGAAGGTAGTGAGTGTTGTGGAAAACAATTCCTATAGGAAGGTTGAAAGAACTACGTTGACCCAGTGATATGACAGAAACATGGAGACAGGCTTACACTTTTTAAATGCATAAAGCTCTCTGCTTTGAAGAAGACAGAGATTTGTTCCCATGCATCTCAGAAGTCAAGAATAATCTTATTTTATCTATTTGCCTATTTGTTTTTATTTCATTTTAGAAGTAATTATTGATTTCCAAAACATGTCAACTCAGAGACAGATAGAGAGGTTGAAGCCCTATCAAGACACATAAGGAACAGTAAGGGGACTGGCTTTCAAGATGAGAGAAAAATAGTGAACAGTAAGTGTAAACAGACATTTTAATGGAGTATGGTTCAGGCTGTTCTTCCTTTGTGGGTAGACTTGCTTGAACACTGGTGGCTTTTATCTCTTTTGGAAGTCAGTGAGCCAGAGTACTTGTTTACTTCCTTACTTCTAGCTCTTTGCTGCACTAATGGAGTTAGAGCAAGCTACTGTTTCTGTCATGGAGGAGATGCATTTCCAACAGATGCATCCTTTCTGGCCAATGAATGCACCTCGCTTGGTCAGCCCTTTGGTTTTTCCATGGGATGTAGAATGGTGTCATGGCTGATGGCAGTGTCCAGAGCAATTTGTGAACCAGACAGGGAAATCTTGGGCATCAGCATCACTTATCCCAGTTATGAGCCATCGGTGGATGAAGTCAGAATTAGAGATGGGCACGACTTAGCGGTATTTTCGTTTTCGTTTTCGTTTTTCGTTTTCGTTACGGAAACAAAACGAAAACGAAAATCGGCACCAACCTGGACCGAAAACGGAAACGAAATGACTAATTTCGAGCCAATTTTCGTTTTTCGTTACTGGAAAAGCACTCAATTGAGCTAAATGGGGAGAAACGAAAATTTTTTCGTTTTCGTTTTCGTTTTTTCGTTTTCGTTACGTAACGAAACGAAAATGAAAAATTTTGAAATTAGCCCACGAAAACGGAAACGAAACGACTCAGACCCTAGCCGAAAACGAAAACGAAAATGAAACTTTTTTTCTGAGTCGTGCCCATCTCTAGTCAGAATGTGATTCCTAGCAAGCTTAAGTTGCAGGAGGGTGGGGTTGAATATTAGATTGACACACCATGATGTAAGAACAGATTAATAATGGAATAAATTATCTAGTGGATAATCTCTTGGTGAACATTTTAAAGCAAGGACTGGACAATCATTGGTTGTGGATATGCACTAATTATAGATTTCATGTATCAGATGGCCAAATGATAAGGCATTCCAATTTAGATGATTATAGATGAGGATTTGAGGGGGTCAGTGGCTGAGGTTGATCTACCAATAATCTTCCTGTGGGGACCACTCCACAATCCACAGTTCGGAAAAAGCACTTTTCTAGACTACTGCAATCTGTATAGCCACTAGTCATACTGGCTGGTAGGACCCTGAGAGTTGTAATCCACAAAACTAATCCCCAGACTGATAGAGTCATATACAACCACTCAGTTTTCGCAGCCCTATATTATCCTAATTCTCCATGAGTTTATCGAAGGGCGTTTATACACGACCCCTAAGCTCCGCTGCAAATGGCTCCCAGCTCCGGAGCTTAGAAATGTTTCCCCACCAGCTCCGGAGTTTAGATAAAATTAAGTGCGACCACGCCCCCATAAGCGCGACCCAGCGCACCTTTCATGTACCTGCTCTCAGCAGGTGAAAATTCCTTGATGCGGATAAGAGTGCCGGGCTCTCCTCGCTTGTCTGTTGTTTTTTTGCCTCCCGCCCCTTTAAGAGCCCCTTGAGAAGGAACCAGGAAGTAACGGGGCTCGTGGCAACTTCGACCGGCACCGGTCTTGTGGGTCTGATATCAAACTCTCATATGGATATTAAATTAAAAAATCAATTGAGCATAAGTGTAAACATGAACAATAAAATAGCTCTTAAACCAGGGATGAACAAAGTTATGGGACTACTGCACATGAAAGCACACGGACTTCCAGACATTTCTGGTTTCATTTTCTGCAGTCGCCTTGTTCAAATTTGGTCATCTAAAGCAGTGGTTCCCAACCTTGGGTCTCCAGATGTTCTTGATCTACAACTCCCAGAAATCCTGGCCAGCACAGATAGTATTAAAGGCTTCTGGGAGTTTTAGTTGAAGAACAACTGGGGACCCAAGTTTGGGTACTACTAATCAATAGTAGAGATGGGCATGAATTAAAAAAATGGCATTTCGTTTGTCGTTTGGAGGGTCCGTTTTGGTTTGTTTCCATTTTTCGTGAATTTTTGCAAAAAAATTGTTTTCATTTTCGTTCGTTTTGATACCATTTTGTTACCATTTATTTCATTTTTGTGATTTTTTTAAAGGATTTTAAGCAATTCATTCATATTGCAGTAACGGAAGCGAGACGCACGACAAAATTTCCGGTGTTTCTGTTTGTTTCATTTCATTTTAGAGACAAAATTAGTTTGTTTTTTGTTACGTAACGAAATGAAAAAATGGAAATGGAAACGAAAAATTGATCGTTTTGTGCCCATCTCTAATCAATAGTAAAACGTCTCAGGAGTAGAAAATTCACGTGTAAATCTAGCAAAGTTGTACACCCTCCTTCAGAATACATGAGTCCAACAGGCTTCCCCAATCTGGCACCCACTAGATGTTTCATGCTGCAGCACCCTTCATCCATAACCAACATAAGTAACAGTCTGGTTTGATGGGCATATAGTAGAAATTTTTGGAGGCCTCCACATTGGAAAAGGTAGGCATGCAAGAGCTTGATATTTATGCTGTTTCACACCATCTAAGAAACAGCATTACCTTCTGCATGAAAATGAAAGGGGCTTATTCTAAGATAATGCTTGTCATGGGCAGTTTCTATATTTGTATTTTTAAATTACTTTGAAAATGCTGGATGATAATATGTTTTAAATAATCAAAAGGTTTTAATCAATATATCCTACAGATTAACATATTATTTTCATTCTAATGGAAATATGTCCAGTTTGTGGAATGGCTTCCATTTGATTCTCTGGGGGAGCCATTTTGTAGACAACTTTGATAGCTATCTGATCCTTGCGTGCTGAAACCAGGTTAATTTTTCAGTTCTGCTGCATATGCAGCGGGGGCAGGGAGTAAATAATGATTCCCCAACACAATAACAATAACAACAGCCCTAAACAGATACAGGGCATACTTTTTCAAATAATCGAGCCAAGATTATCTGGGGAGAAAATGGAAAAGCAGCAAATTAAAGGGTCTTAATTTTGTGGGTACAGTTATATACCAACTACAGGAGGGGGTTGCATTAAAGAGAGAGGTGGGGCAAAACAGAGCCATCCAATGTGATTTGGTATAATATGCCTGCTGAAAGCAAAGTGAGAATTATTTTTGTTCAAAATCCCCAAATCACCGGAGGCTTTTAAATCACCCCATTTAAACTGGAGGCAGGTGCGTTTTACTGTATTTTTCTCCAAACAGCCATTTGAAGACTAGGTTGCCTGTTTATGTTCTTTCCAATAAATGCGGTCCCTGGGCTATCTTTGCCATTTAGTAGAACTGAATTAACTGTGGAGAGTTCTACCCAAATGACACATGCAGAAGGTATCATATGATCATAGACAGTACCTTCTTACTCTGCCAGCCTTTTGCCTCCTACGAAGAGGTTACAAGTAGAGATGGGCACGACTTAACGGAATTCCCGTTTCCGTTTCCGTTCCTCGTTTCCGTTATGGAACGGAAAAGGAAACGACAATTACTCCGCCAGAACTCGAACTCGAACCGACTAAAGAATAATTGGGTCTGATTTGTCGTGGTCGTTCCTGGAATCGTGGCGATCCCGCGATGCCAAGTGGCACAGAAAAAAAGTTTTTAAAAGTTAAAAAAAGAGCCGATTCCCGGGCAAAAAGCAGGCGGAAATATGCCTGCCTGAGTGAGGGCACCTACCAGAGGTACGCAAGTACGATTCCCTTCTTTGTGAGACACAGCAGGTGCGAGAGCCTTAGGCATCACCCTATGGCTTTGGCTTCTGCCAGTCCACTGGTCTCATAGTCTGCAACTGGTATGCATATCCATATGGCTATGCATGCCCTTTTGCAGCAGCAGGTGAGGAGAGGAGACCCCCATGCCATGAGGGGTCTCCAGGAGCCTGCTTTCCCTTCCTAGCGGGTGAGGATAGGAGGCACCCCCCAAAAAAAAGAGGTGCCTCCAGGAGCCCGCTTTCCCTTCATAGCGGGCCAGAGGAGGCACCCACCCCACAGAGGTGCCTCCAGGAGACCGCTACCCCCCCTAAACCAGTATAACGACAGACAAAAAAATGAAAAACTAAACGACTATTTTTTGCGAAGTTTCGTGAAAAACGGAAACGAGCCGACACGGGCCGCCTCCGACACACGACAACTCGAAAACGTCATTTTCCCCAGTCGTGCCCATCTCTAGTTACAAGAGGTTACGGCGTTCCCACCACATCCATTGTTTATTTGTATTTTACTAAAGCCTTCCAATGGCAATGGTTCCACCCCCTTCGTCCTGCCAAATAACAAATCATTTTGGCCCAGCACCAGTTTCCAAAAGGAGTTTCTGCTAAGGGTACTTATGTGCTGCCTGTTGCCACAAGCTTTGGGGCACCTCACAAATTTTTATGCATTTATGTTTGTGCCATCTCTCATTGATTAAGCTTCTTGGCTCCAGATTTGGGGGGGGGGCTTCCCCTTCTTTCCAGCCTGTCTTGTCAGGGAGGGATAATAGTGCCCTGCAGATCTTGTTTTGAAAGCTTCTTATACATCACAAAATACTGTAAGTTAACAGCTTGCTTAGGGAACAAGAATTTGTTCCAGTTCCTGATTTAAATGTTTATGCTAATTGCTATTTATTGGCTCAGATGCAAATGATAGTTTGGCCAAAGTGAAATTTTATGACGAGCAAACTCCCCCCTTTTGTGCAAATTGAAAAAGTGAAACAAGAAGAGGATGAAATGAGCCGAAGATGGTCTTAATGGCTGCTTTTTAATGGGGAAGATAAAATTAAGACTGATTTACGTGGCCAACTCCCCTGTTTTCTCTTATCAGCTCATTTGGCAGGAAAAATGGAAAAGTAATTGTTCCCCTTTCAGTGTGGACCTCAAACCATTATTTATTGGCTGAAATTAATCGCTGTTTATCCTTCATTCACATGGAAACCGCTCTATCAGCATTATGAACCCCAGCAAAACTCAACTAGTCCCTTGCAATTTAGCCGAGAGCAAGCGCAGATCCTGATGAGCCGTGCCTTAATTTTCTGGGCTGTGGGAGTTAATGAAGACTCCTTTTCTGAGGTGGACATATTTGTATTTCTACAACATTAATAACAAAAGCCCACACTTTCCTGTTCTGTGGTACGTAAACTTTTGTTTCATGTAGTGGGGCAGGGGGATTCTTAACTGCCTCTAAAGACCAGGCCGGGGGGGGGTAAGGGGGGAACAAAATAAGAGAAGAACCCAGCATCTATTCTGAATTTGCCTTTTTAAAAAAAACAACACCAAACAAACAGTGCAGACCACAATGGTCATAAAATTCTCCTCTGCTATAAAATGTTCATTGTCAAAAAAAAAAAAAAATTAAGAGCTAAGCAATGTGTATATTTATTTATTTTCTTCCTCCTTTTGTTTTAGCTTCATTATATCCACCTTCCAGCCTAGTGGATTCACTGAACTGGCTGCTGCCGCAACTTTATGCCAAAAGGGAACTAGGCAATGGAGACAGGTACAGCTGTATCTTATCTAACTCAGCCTGAGGGGACCAATTGGGTCTGGCAACCTGAACCTCTGTCCATGCTTTCATCCTCCTTTCTGACATATAACAGAAAACCTTTGGCTTGGCTTCGCTTTTTAACCAGCTAAAAGGATATTGCAAGGCCTGTATTCCCTCCATCTTAGAATGTCCTTGAAGGAGGGCTTCATTTCTCCCCCAAACACACACACACACACACACACACACACTTTTATGTTTTGGCACATAATGGGATTTACTCAACTATAAATATGAGAAATAAATCAATAGATTTCATACAATGTCCTGAGGAAGGGGGGGGGGGAGGTTGAGGGATTGGTTGAGAAACTATATCTTTTCTTTTCCAAAATAGTATCCAAGAGTAAAACGTGGTTCACAAGAATTCTTGCCCTCTACACCATCTGATAAAAGTTTCATGGAACATGGAACCCACACCTGTAATAATCAAATAGTCACAGAAAAATGGGTGCAAATATTAGTTGTGTGTGTGTGTGTGTGTTGCATTGTTACAGTCGTGACCGACTCTTTGTGACCCCATGTCCATGGAGTTTTCTTGGCAGGAATACTGGAGTGGTTTCCCAGTTCCTACTCCAGGCGCCTACAGCACCTGGTATTCCCTGGTAGAATCCCATCCAAGTACTAACCAGGGCTGACCCTGCTTAGCTTCTGAAATCTGGGCGAGATTGGATGTGGTTAGGGTATAGAGGCAGCTTGCAAATATTAGTTACTAAACTACAATCCAAAATCCATTTTTCCCTTGTGAGGAACAGCTGTACCAGGATATTGAGATGACCTCCTATTCACAGGAAGTGCTGCCTTTGACAGCCTTGTGTACAAAATCACATTCACAATATTTTTGGCTGCCGAAGCCTCGCTCGCCAGCTGATTGGCACTTGCTTCGGTGGCAATAAAAAGTTTTAAAAGCCTGTGCTTTCTCCCCATTTGGGCATGTTAGGAGGGGAAAGCATGGGCTTTTAAAACTTTTTTCACCACCGAAGCCCTGTGCACTAGGTGATTGGTGCTTGGGAAGGGTAGCCAGCAGGGCCCTGCTCGCCATCTTATCAGTGCTTGGGGGAGTAGACAGCAGGGCCCCACGCACTGCTTAAGTAGTGTAAAAAATTAGATAAAAATGAAAAATGAAACAAACAAAAATGAAAGGAGTTTTTTTGAAAAATTATTTTCAAATGAAACAAAACTAAATGAAAACAAACTAAATGAAAAACCAAATGAAATGCCATTTTTGAATTTCGTGCCCGTCTCTAGTAAAGAAGTTCAGGGACAGAAACTTTTCCATATACAGCAGCACCCTTATATCCACTGAATCAGCATCCACTGATTCAGATATCTGCTGTTGGCTGCCAAAAATAAATAAAAAATAATTAAATGATAATTAAATAATTTGCAGTTGCAAAAGGGTTCCGTGAAGCAAGTTACTGTCACAAACTGCTACAAGTAGCTTCCATAAATTGCATGAAAAGGCAGCTTCAGATTTTGGGGTGTTTTCAGGGGTAACTTTGATTTTTAGAGGAACTAAAAGGGTGTTCACTCTTATCCATAGATTTCCATATCTGCAAAATGGCCCAGAACCAATCTCCTGCAGATGGGGGGGGGGGTGCTACTGTATGAGCTGTGGTATTGTTGTGCATGAATTTTGTACATACATTATTCCTTTCTTCAGAAAATGCCTGTGCGTGGAGATAAACAAATCTTGTGGCTCATGTGAGGGTTAGGCCTTTTCTTCCAGTCAGGGAAGACTGGTGACTCTGTCATGGAGCCATCAAGTCTGCTATGGGTTTTAATCAGAACTTTAAAGGAGCAATCCAATGTGTTTTCCCCCACAGATCCGAATGCCAGTCACTATAAAAGGGATTATCTTGGTCCATTTCAATTCAGGTTCTGAATGTGGTTTGGCCAATGATTTCCCTGATACGTGAGCCCTGTTATAAAGAGTCAGATTGAGTGCTGCCAACCCTTTTGATTCTGCTTGCTCTCTCAGAGCTTGTGATATCATCAACTGTGGCTCTGTAGATTGAACCTGAAGCAGCCATAGTGATGCAGTGGTTCCATTCACACGCATAGTGCCTTTTTAAGGTAGTAATGAGGGACGTGTGTCTGTCTTTGTGGCACTGGAGCTGCAGAGTTCTGCAGGCTATCATCTTTTCTGCGACATGCACTGTAAGCTGTGTAAAGCTGCTGGATGAGGTCACCAAGATGGCATCAACATGCCAGTGGCCTCCAGTTCTGCTTCTTTATGTTATCAGAGACAGATGCACCACTGTCTCAACTGAAACTGAAGGACAAGAAATGAAATATGCAACCTCAGAAGAGACGAACAGTGTGGGTAGGTAACTTCTGAGTCTGGGAGGTTCATATTTAACCTCTGGTGACTGGGGGTGTCTTTCCCCTGAAGAAGTAGGTGTGTAATTAAGAGGTACTCATAAAATAAGCAACGTCAATAAAGATCCAAGTGGCCTTACTGTCTAGGAGCATCTCTGATACACCAACAGTGGAGGTCTTTCCTGAATAGGGTTCATGAACTCTGCTGTCATATCATGCACTACAGTGACTACACTGTCTTTATAAAAAGTTTTGGAGACTCAAGTCTCTAACTTGTTCATTTTAATGGAGCTAACACCAGTTCATTTGAAATTACACGGTGCAGTGTTCCGTTACAGAGGTCTCAAAGTGTCTCATGAAACAATTACTTTGTTTATGGAAATTTACAATTCTTCTTCATAGGAACAATCCCAATTCCCAAAGGCTCAAGATTCTGTCCAGAATTCCCTCAACTACATAGGTCTTGTTGGCATCTACCTTTCACTCCACCTCTCACTCATTGGAGACAAGTTAAACCCTGAAAAAAACTCCCTGAATATGGAAGTCAACCAGCCAGATTTCATGGATTTACATGCTTGCATGACCTATCCCATTTGGTTTGTCCTCTAAACCCAAATGGATTTGTAATTTTAATTCTGCTTTGCTCTAGAAATAAATATGGCAATTCTGCCTTATCTGGGCCTCAGATTTGCGCTGATCCAAATAAGGCCAGTTGGGATTCTAGGGCACAGATGTCTCTTAAGGGGTGCCATGACATTCACTTTCCTTTCTTCTTTTGTGGCTACTGAGTCCAACTGAAGATCATCACATTTGAATCCCACAAAATCTGCAGGGCTGAGCATATGAAGGGACTATGAAAACCATGAGGGGGAGCAATATTCTGTGTGGAGGAAACCATCTGTATGGTGGCTCCTTAAAAACTGGCTCCAAGAAAGGCTTCAGCGGGGAAAAATATCTGCCTCAAATATACTTTGAATAAAACAAGACCTGATTGTGGCTGAAACAGGCTAAAGACAACAGCCTAGATACTGATAAACTGACCAGAGTGGATGTTGCAATTGATGGTCCTGTGATTTCATCAGTATTTTCAGCTTCAGTTGGGCATTTCCAAGGTATCACAGCATGTTTTCCTTTAAAAACTGCTAAAGGAAGGAGGGGTGTCTTCATAGACAGTACTGCTTTGTATTTCTGCTAGGCTGTACTCTTCAGCTGTCGAAGGAAAATGGAGGCTTAATATCTCCCAAGAGGCCTAGATGTGTCCTTGACTATCATGAGGTGAACATAGGAGAACTCCAGGCTTGCAAAGCTCTCCTTTCTTAATTGTTTTCCAATATATGAAAAATGTCTTTGCATATTAAAAATCCATCAACTATTGAGAACCTAATGGGAGCAAGACCCATGGTGGTAATGCTTCCTTTGCTAGTGTTCTTGGATGAGGGTTGGTCCAAGGTTGCAAATGACTTATGAAAATAAAGGGACCACATGTGAAAATGATGTTATATTTTAAGAACTAAAATGTATAAACTTTATATGGAGCAGTTTCATGGGGACAGAGTTCAGTGAATCTTTTCCCTTTCCTTGGGCAATTAATCAACTACTTTGCCCCTATGTATGCATTGCTGCTGCATGAAAGTGCAGCGGTGATCTTGTGCTGGCAAAGTAAACTGACATTCTATAAGGCAATTTAATAATGGGGCAGTCGAAACAAAAATATAAGTTTTAAACTGGGCATCAGTACCAAATTTGGCACAGTTGTAGCAGATTGTTCACTTTTGTGCTGTTCCAAATTTGAAGATGGTTGGACAAGTCATGCTTTTTAAAAAGTAAAACTATTCTCCCATTTCAGAAATAGCGCCCTAAATGTCCTCCTGGATGTAAAAGAGGTCATGCATATTGAAAAGACTAGTTTTGCCCATTTTGAAATGATTGGGCCCACCTGAAAATTTAATATGGAGAGAATCCAGGCTGTAGGGGCTAAAATATTGGTCTTCATAAAAGGACTTTCAACGGTGAGAAACAGTGATTTCTTATCACACTGAGCATGCATGGAACAGGTTGGCCAACAAGAACATTGCACAGGAGATACATTGTTCGAGTTTGGTGCATGAGAAAAGGGGATGTTTGAGGAGTTATATTCCACAATGAAAGGTCAAAAGGCAAGTTTTCTTTGAAGACTCAAAAAACAAGCAAACTGCTTTAAAGAAATTAAAAGTGACCGTCTCCCAGAAACAGACATTTTGCTATGTATCATAAAGGAATATGCATAGAATTTTGTAAGGCATATTCAAAGTATTTCTACATTACAAAAGCATGGAGAAGTTTTGTTTGTTCCTGCCCTGAGTGATTTCAGTAAATAGTCTCTCTGGATTACCTGAGACCAGATGCCCGAAAACATGTTTTCATGGGAAATCAGCTCCTGGGCTGAGCAACCTGTACCATATATCCAATAAGTTAACTTTTAGCTAACTCTTAACTAACTCCTTCCTGGTGAAACCATCACGAATTCATGTTTGCAAAGAGATTCTATGTCTGGATGGAAAATATTTTTAAAATAGTAAAACAAATATCCAGAGCTTCACTTGTTTAAACTTTGAATTTACTGTTTTTGCTTTGTGGCTGGGAGAGTCTTTGTTGATGTTTTAGCTGCAGGATAGGCATTGAACCACTGTGCCACGAGACTCCTAACAACCGGAGATGGGCATGAAACACCAAAATGGCATTTTGTTTCAATTTTTGTTTTGTTTTTTTTATTTTTCATTTCGTTTGAAACATTTTTTTAAAAAAAACATTATTTCATTTTTTTGGTTTGTTTTTGTTATTCATTGGTTTCAAACCCAGCACCATATTCCCCCCCCCCCAACATGCCCAGTTGAGGGGGAGCATGTTTTTTAAAAGTTTTTTTAGCCACTGAAGCAAGCAGCAGCTGGTCACATTGCTGCTTGCATCAGTGGCAAAAAATTTTTTTTAAAAAAAAACCCGCACTCCAGCCCAATTGGGCACATTGGGGGGAATGGGAACCTCTTCAGATGGAGGAATTTGGAACGGTTTGTACTTAAAGGATTCTTTTCTTTAGTTCAATCTATTTTACTTCTCATTTGATCACTTTCCCCATTCACATTAGAGATATTTATTATCTTGTGGGGAAGCGTCTACACAAGACTTTTGACTGCTGGTTTTCTTGCTAGTACGTTTGCTGTTTACTCTCAGGTAGGGACAATAACCATGGCAGGGCACCCTTATGGGAGTGGTACTGGTGTGAGGGGAAAATGTTGAGGTGAAGGTTGGGAGGGAGGAAGGAAGGGCCCTCCCCTTTTCCCTCACCTTCTTCCACAGCCGAGGCTCTG
This sequence comes from Phrynocephalus versicolor, assembly GCA_023846285.1. Taxonomy (NCBI): domain Eukaryota; kingdom Metazoa; phylum Chordata; class Lepidosauria; order Squamata; family Agamidae; genus Phrynocephalus; species Phrynocephalus versicolor. The sequence continues at coordinate 15,704,435 of JAHTLZ010000275.1, read as the reverse complement.
GTGGGGCTGTGATTACCAGGTGGGATATGAAGCCCATAAAGTCACCATGGGCCCCTTCTCTGCGTTTTATTGCAGCTGTCATCCAGAGGGACACATTGGCTTTTCTTTTCTTTTTCTCTCCTCCCCCCTTTTGAAAAGTGTGTGGCATATCAAAAGAACAATGCCATCCACATAGTGTAGTATTAGAACTGTGCTGTGTCGTCTTGGGAGTTAGAAAGGGACACAAATTAAAATGTGTTCAAAAATTGCCAATTCATTTATTTATATTCAATACAAATTGATGAGTTTTTAGCCATTTTTGATTCTTCAATTCATTGGGCTATAAAATGGTCCCCAAGCCGCCTAAGAACACTTCCCCTGACTCTTCTCTATAATCCCTCCAAGTTTGGTGAAGATTCAGTTTCCCCAAGCCAGTTGCTAAAGGGCGTTTTACTGGGAGGGAGCACTTTGTGGGTCTATAACTCAGATGTCTGAAATCCAATCTTCATCAAAATTGGAGGAATTGTTGAGGAGAGTCCTGGGAAACTTTTCTCCATATTTTGTTTCTCTGGGTGCCTAGGGGACATTTTGGGGGAGCAATCTTTGGGGTATATAACTCATATGCCTGGGATCAATGCATCACCAGACTTTCATGTGTTTGTTTGTTTGTTTGTTTGTTTGTTTGTTTGTGTACCACCCATCTGGCCCAAGGACCACTTGTAGAGGAGGACCACAGGTAGCATCCCTGAAGATGTTGCTAAGTGTTGGGGGGGGTTATAGGTTTTTAAATTAAACATGAATGTATAAATTGATTCACTAGTAGGAAAAATTGTAACAATTTTTTTTTGAGATTATCTGATCTTGGTTCTCTGCCTTTCCTTAGTGAATGGCAGCTAGAGAATGCTTTTTGTTTTTGTTTTTATGAATGGATTGTTGTGCTCTGTTGTTTCGAAATGAGTTTTTAGTGACCGTTTTTAATCATCTTGAAAAACTAACAATTCCCCCCTCATCATATTGCATATTTTCCCCATTCTGTCCTGTTGTTCATTTTAACTTCTTGATTTGCATGGATCTGTCCAGCATTCTTGTATTTTTGTTACTAAATTCAAAAAAGCCTCAATTTAAATATATTAAATGAAACAATCAATCAAAACAATGAAACAATCAATCAAAATGAAGCAGTGAAGCAAACAGATTATCTGCCACCACCATATTTGGAGATAGTTGCCCCGTTTCCCTTCCAGGAGCTGAATCTGCTGTCTCTATGCATATAGATGACTATAAGTTGATAGGCATGCACATGTGTAGAGACAGACAGCCCATCTCCTGGAAGCCAGGCCTATTGTCTCTGCATATGCACTGACTTATCAGCATGGTGGTGGCAGCGGTGGCGGTGGCATGGCCGCAGTACAACTGGAGAAGTCCCCTACCTGAGAGCACTCTTGATGATAGTGTTCAGTATTAGTAAAACACTGAAGAGTTATATGACTCCACTGTTACATTAAGAGTTTTTCAAATTTGCCATCTTGCATTCGGAAGCTAAGCTGGGTCGGCCTTGGTTAGTACTTGGATGGGAGACCACCAGGGAATACCAGGTGATGTAGGCGCCTGGAGTAGGAACTGGCAAGCCACTCCAGTATTCCTGCCAAGAAAACTCCATGGACATGGAGTCATGAAGAGTTGGTCACGACTGTAACGACACAACACACACACACACACACACATGCTACTTCACTATAAAGCAGAAAGTGAAAGAATGTATTAATAGATGTAAACAAGTATCTATTTTGTTTCTCCATTTTAATGTTAACACAGATTTGTTGTGGTGTGTAACTATTCAGAAAGAATATACGCATGAATGTAACATACAAGTCTTACTTTCCTGGCCTTATGAAAGAACCTGTGGAAGGCTGGATTCGTTATGTAGGCCAACCAGGAAACAGTTCAAGAATCCATTGCTGAAATCTCTCCCTGAGGCCTTGAAACCACAAAACAATTATGTGTCTTTCATATGAATCTATAGAATCACATAGACTTGTGTTTATAATGACTTATAACCTTGTGTGATTACACTGGCACTATGTTTTCAGTGTTAGTTTCCATGAGTCATAACTTTACATGAAATTTTACTCTCCTTTTAACTGTTCACGTTCTTTTATCGCTTTAATGGAATGTTGTCTTTTAATGCTGTAAGATGTTCCTCAATTCCCTGTTCTTAATACTTGAACATGTCTTAATTGTACTGGCCTGTATATTATCCCTCATTACTGTAAGCCGCCTTGGGTCCTTTTCCAAGGATGAAGGCGGGGTAAAAAATACTCAAAAATAAATAAATAAATACAGGGCATGAACTGGAAATTGAACCAGCTTGTAAGGTTTTCTTCTTAGGTTGGTTCATGCTGGACTGCAGCTAAATTCACAAGGGACAAAGAAGCAAGAAGGGGTAGATGATGATGCTGTAGTTCCTCTTGATGACAAAGTCATCAGGACTTTGACCTTATGATGACCCTTGGCTTCACCATACCAGTAGAAAAGACACTGATGTAGAAGGATAATTGGATCACAGGAAACTGGCACTCTCTTTAACATCTAGTTTAATATTAATCAAAGACCCAAATAGAGTTTGTCTGTCTGTCTCACATCAACACTGTTTTTCACAGTGCCATGCCTTTGTGGAATATAATAGAATGAACAGTTGGTGCATGTACTGGCATCCTTTATTTCTAAAACGTTATTATTTCAGTGCTAGTTTACCAGCACTTACAACTGTCCATTAGGAACTACGCTGTGATGGTCGCAATCAGTCACAAGGCCCTTCACTTCCTAAAAGCTCCAATTTAGAAAATGCACATCACAAGTCAACGGGGATTTAAGACATGCTTAAACTTAAACACGTGCATTAGTGCTTTGCCAGAGAGTAATGGATTTCAACATATGCTTAATGCTTAAGTGGCACACTTAAGCATTTTGCCAAAGCTGGCAAGCAATAGCAGAACTCTGAAGCTCATCTCTCCAAATTGGAAAATAAAAACATTGGCATATAAATGCAATATGGAACATACAAATAGACAGTACGGATCGGTTTACAGGCCATTTGCCTAATATGTTGAACTACATGATCATTCTTTTATGTCCTCTAGAATAACATATAGGCAGCAATTAAGGAGCAGAGGTTTGGGTGGAAGGAGGCAATTAGTTATACAGTAGGGCTACAATTCCCAGAATCTTGCAGCCACCAGGGCCAATCTGTGCATGAAAGGTTTTGATAATTCATGGAACTTGGCATGCAATATTCTAAGCTTGGATCTGATTCCATCTTGAGGTATGTCTCTTGCTTCTAATGGCAGACCATGATGGTGACTCCATCATGAGGCATGTCCCTTGCTTCAAAAAACAGATCTCGACAGGCATCAGAGCTAACTTCCCATTCTCTGCACCTGCTCATCCCCACAGTGTGTCAGCCCACAGCCTTCTGACACTATCTCTTCATCGCTGCTTGCGATGACAAAACTGGCTCTTGGGGAAACGTCTTTTGAAAATTATTCAAAATGCAGCAGAAGGATATCATTCCTCCAAGTGCAATATGAGATGACTGAGAGTTTGAAAAAAGTTACTCTGAACTATGCCTAATTTAAAAATAGAAAGAATTCTCACCATTCTAAAATTTTGTTCTCATTCATTTAGGGCACTAGTTTTGACAGTTTAACATCAAAGATGTATCTCACCATTGTGTGACCTGTTGCACTCTATGGTGCAGAGTGATGGGGAACAATTAAAGAAACTGAACATTACCTTGGTGTCATGGAGACAAAGATGCTGTGATGGACCTCTGGCCTCACAGGAAAGATCCTGTGCACAATGATGGCATCAGAGCAAAATATGGCATTGCACCTATCACCGAAAGCCTGACTGCATTGGTTTGGGCATGTCCTGTGTGTCGATGAGGAAACGCTGGCCAAAAGGTTCTCACTCTGCAGGTCAGTGGATCTTGACCAAGGGAATGTCCAAAACAGTGCTGGATGGACACCCTTGAGAATGACATGAAGTTGTCCTGGGTTCACCTGGACCTAGCCCATGACCATGCCAAGTGGAGGGCCAAAACAAGAATAATGGACTCCACCACCAAGTGGGACAAATGCGAATAAAAACAGGAAGACATTCTGAACATTGGGTCCCCAGATGTTATTGCACTACAACTCCCAGAAAGCCCAGAAGGATTTTCAATACACCCGTGAATGGCTTCCCTGACACCTGTCTCAACAGGGTGGGGGATTTAGGCACAATCTGCCTGCCACTTATCATGCTGCGCTTTCGTCAACCCCCAGACAAATCAGAACAAGCACTTCACACCTCCACCAGGAAGGTCATGGCTAATAACCTTAATGGGTGCTGGGAAGGGTTTCATTGGTGTAACTTTCGCACATCCCAGGCCATTGTACATCAGACCAGGGTGATGGGAAACCAAGGTGGACTATACATTGGAAATCTTGCACCAGCCTTCATCAGAGTGATGAAGATACTTGGATGAATAGTAAAATGTTTCACAAGAAAACCAAGTCCAATTTCTGGATAGCCAACTCAACTTCTGGATAACCTCACCTGGATGACTGAGAATCTTCACAGACAATTAACAAAGTAATAATAAAATAACTTGATTTGGAACAAATAGTCCTGAGGGTAGAGAATGCACAAAGTCACACAAGGTTTTGTAGATTTTTCTTTCTTTTTTGTTTAGTTTGTATATTCTGTGTTTTGTTGATTTTTTTATGTTTTCCTTCACCTTTCTGTTTCAACTAATGTTTGTTTTCTATAACATTCTTTAATCATAAAGCAAAATTCAAACTGAGGAACTTTGTAAGTTTGGAAACATTTTTTGCACAAATTAGATTAATGACTCAAACTGTGTACCTCAACTATGATAGTCCCTGCCCTTTTGTGAGCTTTTGAAAATTCTAAATTAGGGGTTGTTTTGTAGTTATTGTACGTATGTTTATCCTTTGCTTCATAATGGAGATATATACTTATTTTGCAAAGACATTTTGTGCAAAATGTGCAATCCCCAGTGAAAACGGGGTCCCTTTTGTCTTGCTTTCATGGTGAAGGTAATAAATCCTATGGGTGAGATCTCAGCTGTCTCAACACTCGATAAAAGCAAAGCAAAGCAAAGCAAAGTGTTCTGCTTATATAAAGCCCCATACCACTTCAAGTAGTCTCTGGGCAGTTTGCAGATTTTTTAAAAAAACAATTATGCTGACTTCACATTCCACCCCCACCCCCAGCAAGCTGGGTACTCATTTTACCAACCATGGAAGGATGGAAGGCTGAGTCAACCATGAGCCTGCTACCTGGGACTGAACCGCAGGTCATGAGCACATTTTTACCTGCAGTATAGGCACTTAACCACTGCACCACGAAGCTTGTTAAGGATGGAGAACAGTTAATTTGGTACCATATCTCAAATTGAAACAGATAAAATTACTGATTCAAGCCTAAAGAAAAGAGCATGGATGATCCAGGAAATGTTCATTCTCGGTCCCTCGCCTTTTCACAGTTCATTTACTGTGGTCCTGCTATATCATGGGACTGCAGTACCCCAAAAGGACCCAAGCCCTGGGCTCCAGCTGATCCCCACACCCCTGGGGTATGGGAAGTGGTGTGCAATGTTTAAAAGGCTTTCAGCCACGGAACCAAGTGCTTGGCTCCAGGATGGAAAGTCCTTTTTAAACATTTCACACTGCTCCCCCACACCACCACCACCCCAGTGCTGGTGGTGTTTAAATTTGTGCCCCCCCCCGGACCAACCTGACCTGCATCCGCATATTGTGGATTTTCAATGATCGCGGGTTGGGTCGGTCCCTAACCCCTGTGATAGACAGGAGGTTACTGTATATAAATCCTGGGATCCGCTGCTTATCAATGAGTAGATGTATACATTGTTCAGCAAAACATCCCCCATTCCCTTTGTTCTTGTTGCCATTGTCTATCTGAAAGAAAGAACGAATCCTGGAAATAAAAAAGGTGCTAGGAGTCCCTTTCAATAAAGAGATAATATTCTCAGTGTTTTGACATACATACAGTATGTCCATATTTGAGTTCCCTTTCTCAGCAGCTCATTCAGTTCCGAAACGCCGGCTAGATTTGTTTCAGCTCTCAATTTTCTCTCACGGGTGGTTTTTGACAGCACACTTGTCAGTTTCTGGATTTATATTTGAAATGTTGTCTCCCCATTCCCCCCCCCTACTCTCCTACACCTTACATACCTGATTTGGGCTTTCTCTCATGGCTCAAAATCAACCTGTTTTCATTTAATCTATCTGACATTTCAGCCAATATTGCAGCCTCTCATTTCTATGATTCTCAACATTTGTCGCAGCTCAGAGGAGAAGTAGCCACTCACAAAACGAGCCATCACACTCGCTTACTACATCTTCCTTTTATTTCTCTGGCAGGCGAGGAATGTCAACTGGTTATCCCCCCCCCCTTTTTTTTTCTTTTTGGCCTGTGGACTGACACCGAGAGATACTAATCACCTGTAATTCTCACTGAGCATTGGAAGAACATCTGAGGCTCTGGGGGTAAGCTAGCAAAATGGATTGCTGATTAGGTTCACCTCAAAAGCAAGCATGAAGAGGCAGGGGTGGCGGTATTTTGTTTGTTTTTGGTTTCTGTTTTTTTTTTTTTAAAAAAAAAAACATATTCTACACTGGTTTCTTTTACAGAACACATTGTTTCCTTCTACCTGACAATCTAAAAATAAAAATAAAATAAAAGTAAGGGAATAAGACACGGAGTAAAAGATGGTGAGGAGTAAAAGATGGTGAGGCTTAAAAGTGCTTGGCAAATACATTTCTTTCATTCTTTCAGTATTATCCAAAATACTGTATGTGCCATGGCTCCACATGGCACTGAGAAAACCAGCCAGGGCCCCATAGAATCCTCTCCTCCTCTTCCACCCTTCTCCCCCCTCACCCAAAGTATCTTACTATTGCACTTACTTACAGCTTCTCTGGTGCCTGTGCATGGTGCCTCAGGCTTGGCAACAGAGTGGGTTTCATAGAATCATAGAGTTGGAAGAGACCCCAAGGGCCATCCAGTCCAACCCCTTGCCATGCAGGAACCCCCATCACAGTGCTCCCGATATATGGCCACCCAGCATCTGCTTAAAAACCTCCAAAGAAGGAGAGTCCACCACCCTCCATATCCCACTGCCAAACAGCTCCCACTGTCATGAAATTCTTCCTAATGTTTAAATTGAATCTCTTTAGGAAGAATTTCATGACAGTTAGAGCAGGAATTTCCAGTAAGCCACCAGTCTATGGAATAGTCTCTGGTTCCGTCTAGTGGCCATTCTTGGTAATACAGCTTTGTAAGGGCTATTTATCATCATCATCATCATCATCATCATCATCATCATCATCATCATCAT
>JAHTLZ010000275.1:15656450-15688327 GCA_023846285.1 Phrynocephalus versicolor | reverse complement strand
TATCTATCTATCTATCTATCTATCTATCTATCTATCTATCTATCTATCTATCTATCTATCTATCTATCTATCTATCTATCTATCTATCTATCTGTCTGTCTGTCTGTCTGTCTATCCTAACTGGATATGATAGCTATGCTTAAATATTTGAAGGGATGTCACACTGAAGAAGGGACTGGTTTGTTTTCCATGGCTTCAGAGATTAGGACATGAGGAAATGGTTTCAAACTACAGGAAAAGAGATTCAATTTAAACATTAGGAAGAATTTCTTGACAGAGCTGTTCAGCAGTGGAATATGCTGTCACAGAGGGTGGTGGAGCCTCCTTCTTTGGAGGTTTTTAAGCAGAGGCTGGATGGTCATATGTCGGGAGTCCTGTGATGGAGGTTCCTGCATGGCAGGGGGTTGGACTATATAAGTGTTGGCGAACCTATGGCCCGGGTGCCAGAGGTGGGACTCAGAGCACTTTCTGTGGGCACCCGACATCGGCCCTTCACAGCCACCTTTATTCAGATTAAATTGCTGTATTGACACTTTGTGAAAAAATTAGTGGGTTTTGAATCGTAGTTTGGGCACTCAGTCTCTAAAAGGTTCGCCATCACTGGACTAGATGGCCCTTGAGGTCTCTTCCAACTCTATCTATCTATCTATCTATCTATCTATCTATCTATCTATCTATCTATCTATCTATCTATCTATCTATCTATCTATCTATCTATCTATCTATATCTATCTATCTATCTACTTTTCTCAGAGGTCAGCAGCCCTTTCCTAAATCAAATGGGCAACCAAAACTAGTTATAAAGGCTGATCTCCATCATACACGTTAAACAAAGGAACTCAGAATATGTGTTTTGCTGAATGTGGCATTGCCCAGTGAGTATGAAAACCATATTTTCAATGAGGTGATTTACAGTCTGATACAGTCAAGATGAACAAACATTTCAAATGCTAATCCGTTCCTTGAGCTATATACATGGAATGAGTTTTGAAAAAACCATCAACACTTTTTGTAGTGGTATAGTAACAGTCCCAGCTCAGGTGGCTATGTTAAAGTAGTTTTGTTGGGGGGAGGGGCAAATGGTTGTTGAGTGAGACAAGCATCCATTAAATACAGTTTCAATAAAGTCACACACAAGGATTTCACATGGGCCACTTTGGTGTATGCTGCAGATAATGTCTAAAACGCAAAGGCTGCCAAAATCTGATTTGTCCTTCAGATGAAGTCCATATTGACTGCCTTTTTTAAGAAGAAGGGAGGGTGAAACCCACAAACCACGCAGCAGCTCTTTGTGCGAGCTGTTATTTTCAAATTGTTTCCCAACTTATCCTGCAATTGAAAATTAGACAGCTCTTCAATGGTGGCTGTATTTCAATTGATTATCAATACAGTTTTTCAGATTTAAGAATATTGTTCTATTCTCTTCCTTGGCATCATGTTGACTTTGTGTTGTGTGGTCATTTCAATATTGCTGTACAATCGAGGTGTGGATTTATTTTTTATTTATTTTTTGCATTGGACTCTCTGGCATTAAGATAACACACGGGAGAATCAATTAGATTTATTATCTCCTCTTGAAGCATACTGTAGGCGATAAGGCAGACTCTATACATAATGTAGGATTTATTTTCAAGGGCTTCTATGATTACATAGCTGCAGTTACCCAGGTGCAACTTGGATTGTCACATACAAAGCCTGGATGGGTCTCTTAAAAAGCCAGGAAAACAGTACCACAGTATAAAAGGGCATTGAAGGTGAAATTGTAAGGATCATTTTGAAACTTAGGAATCTGCCTTATACTAAGTCAGCTATCACCATACTGTTTCCAGGATCTCTAACAGTTCTGCTCGAAGATGTCTTCCCCAGTTCTGGGGGTGCCATATATTGAATCTACAGCAGTGGATACAGTCTCCGATTGTGGTGGGCCAATTGATTGGATCTGACTTTTAGTCTGAACTTTAAAGGATCTATCTAGAGCAGTGTTGGCAAACCTATGGCACGGGTGCCAAAGGTGGCATTCGGAGCTCTTTCTGTGGGCACCCGACATCGACCCCTTCACAGCCACCTGTATTAAATTGCTGTATTGACAAGTTGTGAAAAATTAGTGGGTTTTGAATCACAGTTTGGATACTTGATCTCTAAAAGGTTCGCCATCACTGATCTAGAGTATTAACCTGATTTGGGAGTTAGGGTCAAGATCCTTGGATAGCTCTTGCTCCATTTGGATTGAAACCCGGAGTGGACTCACCACCCTAATTATCTCACAGCCATCAGTCCATATTTTGAACCCTGTCTCTCCACCAGGAAATCATGGGGACTTAAAGGGCGCAAAGCCCTTCTCATAACCCCTCTTCCTAGGAGTAACAAAGAAACTACATCAAATATTTCACATAGTTGCCACTCTGGAGTACCACAGAAGTAAGAAGGACTTTCTAAAAGAGATGGTGAACACTTCTAACTTGAAATGTTATACAGACTTCTGCCATCCATGAACATACAATCAGCAAACACAACAGAAATTTAGGAATCTACTCACAAGCCTACAAACACAAAATAATTTATGAGTCAGAAAGTTTCCATGCAGTTTTGCCAAGTGGCAAAGATGGAGTACCTGTAAATAGTAGAGATGGGCACTACTTAGCGGTATTTTCGTTTTCGTTTTCGTTTTTTCGTTTTCATTACGTAACGAAACGAAAATGAAAAACGGTTCAAAAATGGACCAAAAACGGAAACGAAACGACTAATTTTGAGCCAATTTTAGTTTTTCGTTACTGGAAAAACACATAATGGAGCTAAATGGGGAGAAACGAAAAAATTTTCGTTTTTGTTTTCATTTTTTCGTTTTCGTTACGTAACGAAACGAAAATGAAAACTTTTGAAATTAGCTCACGAAAACGGAAACGAAACGAAACGGACCCTAGCCGAAAACGAAAACGAAAATGAAAAATTTTTTCTGAGTCGTGCCCATCTCTAGTAAATAGGTCTCTGATCAAACTCCAGCTTGTAGGCAGAGCTGGCCCTACAGTTAGGTGGAATGAGGCATTCTTTTTCAGCAGCATTCTGAGTGGCCTGAAATGCTAGTAAAATTGTTACTCACTTAACTTGCTTTTTATTGCATTTTTTACTGTGATAGGTCTGGAGAATGGTTTGAGAGACTTCCTCCTGGGTAGGTAGGGGGCTATTTGATCTTCCACCCCAGACAGTAAAAGGTCTTGGCCTTGCCTACTTGTACTGACTGCTTAATTCCAGAGATGTAGCCAGGATTTGGAGTGCCTGGGGACAAAGCTCATTTTGGTGCCCTTCCTGCACCCCCCACATAACACCCACCCAGCACCGGGGGGGGGACCCTGCAGGTGGTGTGTGTGTGTGTGTGTTCGTGTGCATGCAGACAGACGAGCAGACGGGTGGACAGGTGGATGGGACCCCCAAATTGCTGCCCCTGGGACAGATGTACCCTTCTGTGCCCCCACCCCCCGATACACCCCTGCTTGATTCCATCCCCTTTCTTTTAAGACCATTTCAGGAAAATTATTAATGTATGCACTTCCTCTGAAAACGCTGAATATCCTCTCTCAGGGTCCACTGTGACATAAAAGGTCAGAAATGGGACTTCTGATCAACAATTCCATAGGATAGCTCAGTAGTTATCTGGCTGGGGAGCCAGAGGTTGGGAGCTGAATTCTCCACTGTGCTTCCTTCATAGGGGCTTGACTAAAGGATCCCCTGGGCTCCTTCCAGCTGTGCAGCTCTGTTGTTGTTGTTGTTGTTGTTGTTGCTGCTGCTGCTGCTGCTGCTGCTGCTGCTGCTGCTCTTGTATCTTTTTCTTCCTCCTGAGCTGCCCCTTTTCCTTTGTGTTTATTCTCATACATACCCCGTTTTCCCGAAAATAAGACATCCCCTGAAAATAAGACCTACTTACAATTTTGCCTCTCACTGAAATATAAGGCACCCCCTGAAAATAAGTCCTCCCCGATAATAAGATAACAATAAATGTGTACTGTATTCTTCATGGAAAAATACGACATCCCCTGAAAATAAGACTTAGCGCATCTTTGGGAGCAAAAATTAATATAAGACACTGTCTTATTTTCAGGGAAACACGGTAATAGTTGGAAACCTTGTTCCCACTTCTAGGACAACCTGTGGTTTGTCATGGTTGGATGTATCATGGAACTGTGGCTTGTGCATAAATCTGAGGCTCCATTCTGATGTTTAAAATCCAAATGCATATTAACTGAACTGTGCTGGTTGTTATGTTAGAAATTGAATTTGAAACAGTGGGTAAAATCTGAAACCTTACACCTATTAAGTAACCTTTTAGAAGAAACAGATCCATGCTTAGGTCTACAACAGCCTTCTAGCAAACACTGAAAGTGGCCCAGAGAGGAAAGATTCTCAAAATTGTAGCTCAAAGTACCAAACGTTTACCAAACTTCTGAAATAAATGTAAATCACAGGTGGTAGGAAAGCAGTCTTCCTGATCCCCCAGTTCTCAGTGAACATCAGATATAATAAACACCTTGGCTGAAGACATATTTGTGTATTAATTGTTCTAGTTAATATTTCTAAGGAACGAGAAAGCTTTTAAAGATAAAAATGCATCTATTGATTTCCTTTATTTAAACTATTAATAAACTGACTCAAGCCATCTTTTTTTTTCAAAGGAGAAAGAAAGAAATTCAGTCACAGGTGCTGGTGAAATACTTTCTGTATGTTTTCTAGTGGTTTATGTATTACAAGCCGAATTAAAACTGATTGGGTGATAATGACTGCAGATGCTGACCTTTGGAGAGATTTATTAGCCCCTGCAAACAACAAACTGGGCTCCTTGCTCCCTGTGACCTTGGCAGAGAAACATTGAACTAACCTGTGGTATATTTAACCCCTTCTGGGTGCTAAAAATGAACCCTAGAGAATGCACAAGTTATCAGAATTGCTCCACTCTCTAAAGTGGTCCTCTGATTTTTTTTTTTTTTAAAAGAGGTGGATTGAAGAGAATGTTGCACTCCGCTCATACTTTTACTAGCATTTCAGGATCCTGGCAAATTCTGCTTGTTCTGCAACATAGTGGAAATTGATCCTTTTTTCTTGCAGAGCAGCAGAAAGAGAGGAGTGTTTGCAGAACAATAGAGCAAGCACCCAGCTGAGGGGGTGGAGCTTCTGACCACTTCCTACAACTACACTGATTGGGGGTGGAGTTTTAGCTTTAAATAACTGCTGCCAACAGCACGCACCTGATTGCGCGTAAAAAAAAAAGCAAAGCAAAGCAAAGTGTTCTGCTTATATACCGCCCAATACCACTTTTAAGTAGTCTCTGGGCGGTTTACAATTTTTAATTACAGTGTGCAGGCTACACATTGCCCCCCCCCACCAAGCTGGGTACTCATTTTACCAACCTCGGAAGGATGGAAGGCTGAGTGAACCTTGAGCCTGCTACCTGGGATTGAACCCCAGGTCGTGAGCACAGTTTTAGCTGCAGTACAGGCATTTAACCACTGCACCACGAGAAGACCATTCTATCATACTTTCAGTCTGGGAGTGTCCCCAAATGCAGCTGCTGCTGAGGAGAATCAAACAAACAGAAGGAAGGAAATACTGGTAAGTTTCTGGGCTGCTTGCAGTTGGAGTAGAGATAGTAGATAGAAAGGTTTGTGCCCATCTCTACTTGACAGCTTTATGAAAGGATTAGACAAGTGCATGGAGAACAGGGATATCAATGGCTATCATTATGGATGCCTAAGGACAACCTCCAGGTTGGAGAGATAGGCAGGATATCTCTCAATGCCATTTGCAGGGAATCGTAAGCAGGTGAAGACATCTGCTTGGGAATACCCTGAAGCAAATGGTGAGCCACTGTGTGTGACAGAATGCTGGACTGGATGGGCTGTGGCCTGTTCCAGCAAGGCTGTTCTTATGTTCTTATAATCCAGGATGTACATACATGAATTAATGGTAACTTGAATTTATTTCCTATCTGCTGCTTCTATCACAATTTCTTTTATTGTGAGGACTGCCTTATAAGATGTGCTTAACCTTATTGAACTGGTATAAGAGCTTTCCATGTGATGTCCCCATTAATAGTCATATCATCATAGAATCATAGAATCACAGAGTTGCAGTCCAGGAACATCTGGGGATGTTCTGTGTGTGTGTGCCTGTGTGCATGCAGACGGACGAGCAGATGGGTGGACAGGTGGATGGGTTTGTGGATAGGTGGGTGGGTGGGCATGTGTGTTTATGTGCACACCTTACACATCTCCCACCAAGGTGAGGAAGAGGAGGAGGAGGGTGCCATGGCCTTCATGCTCCTGACTGACTGACTGACTGCTTCACTGCTCGCCTGGCACACAGCGGTGGAGGGGGTCCCATCACCAATCCTTAGGAGAAAGGAGGATAGCTGGGCAGCAGGAGGGTGCACGGCTTCCTCCTCCTGCTCCCCCTCCAGGCGCCCCCAGATTGCTGCACCCAGGGCAGATGTACCCTTCTGCCCCCACCACAGAGAATTACAGAGACCTCAAGGGCCATCTAGTCCAACCCGCAGTGATGCAGGTACTCCCATCACAGTACTACGGATAATCATCCAGCCTTTGATTAAAAACCTCCAAAGAAGGAGAATCCACCACCCTCTGTGGCAACATATTCCACTGCCCAACAGTTCTAATTATTATGAAGTTCTTCGTAATGTTTAGATTGAATCTCTTTTCCTGTAGTTTGAAACCATTGCCCCAAGTCCTAGTCTCTGAAGCCATGGAAAACAAACCAGTCTCCTCTTCCATGTGACATACTTTTGAATATTTAAACATAGCTGTCATATCCCCTCTCAACCTTCTTTTTGTAAAGCTAAACATTCCCAGCTCCCTAAGCCACTCCTTGTAAAGAAAGACATTTCTTCCAGACCTTTAACCATCCGGGTTGCCCTCCTCTGGACCTGTTAATGGTTGTCAACATCCTTTTTAAACTGAGGGGCACAGAATTGGACACAGTACTCCAGGTGGGGTCTGACAAGAGCAGAATAGAGTGGTACTATCACTTCCCTTGATTTAAACACCATGTTTCTGTTGATACAACCAAGAATCGCACTGGCTTTCTTGGCCGCTGTCACGCCTCTGCCTCATGTTCAATTTGTGGTCCACCCAGACTCCACGATCCTTTTCACATGTACTGTTCGCCAGCCAAGTCAACTTCAGGGATGAGGAACCTCTAACCCTTTAGATCATTGTTGGAGAACCTATGGCATGGGTGCCAAAGGTGGCAATCAAAGCCCTTTCTGTGGGCACCCAACATCACCCCTTTATAGCCACCTGTATTCAGGTTAAATTGCTGTATTTGGCACTTTGCAAAATATTAGTGGGTTTTGAATCACAGTTTGGGCACTCAGTCTCTAAAAGGTTCGCCATCACTGCTTTAGATATTTATGAACTACCACTTCCATTCACCTTTGCCATCAGCCTGGATGTGAGGGATTGTTGGGCTATTGGAGACCAACAACCTCTGGAGAGCCGGATCTACCTCCAAGTCTGACCCAGAGTGTCTCTACCAATGTTCCTTCTAATTTTTGCCAGTGTCTTGTGAGAGCCCTGCCCCACCCGCATGTTCTGGCCACGAGCAGAAGCAAATTGGCAACAACACTGGCTCAGCTGTGCAGTATCAATGCAGTGCTGTGCCGGTGCACAGAGGAAACATTGGTTTCTACTAAATTGTTAATTCTCATCATTGAACATTGACATCCTCTGACATTGTCTTTGCTCCAGAAATTCAACATTCACTCAGGCCCTGAGATAAGGATCAGGCTAGTCAAATGTACCAGTCTACACATCCCATAATTCTCTATTTTGGGAGTCTTGAAAACCTTAGAAGTGTCTAAATGTGATGCACCTGCAAGAAAAGCCTAAATCAGAAGGCTGTGAGGCTTAGTTGTGCCTGGCTCTGCCCCAGCGTCCTATTGCTGGTCCAGTGCTACTTAGGTGCTTTCTTTTTGAGCTCTGCTTAGGTGAAGCTGGACTCAGCTAAGCCTCAAAGCCTTCCAGTTTATGCCTTTATCCCAGGTTTAAATGCTGGGGAGGCATCAGCAAGGCAGTCCAGAAAAATCTAGAAACCCCATCCCTTGTTGCATGTCCCTAATGTTCATCCTCTGCTTTGTGCGACTAGAACTAGGCTGAATAAAATGAAAGTTTCTTTATTTCAGAATGAAAAACACAGGTTTGTTCCATCTGGTTAAATGTATTCCAAGAATGCAACAACTGGTTACACAAGCATCTTGTAGATAAGAGTTGGGTTGTTTGTGCTGTGCTTTGAAGAGCTCTGTGATCAAGGCAGCAATCTGTTTTGTCTCTCGCCTTTGACAGTATCAGACGGGACCTGGCTTGGCTAGATTGATTGGTACCTCCAGCTTAGCCATTTCCGTGCAGAATGGCTGGTTTTTTTTTTTTTTTTGCCTAATGATGTTACATTTGTCCTGCAGATGATGTAGAGCATGCTACCGAGAATGAACACTCGGCTCTGATCGCTCCTTATTTGGCAAGCGCTCACATTTCACACCAACCCTCCTCGGCCCCATTAATATTATATATAGATACCCTTGTCACAGATTTACATTCGGTGATCTGAAATCAGGATGGAAGGGGTGAAATGTGTGAGGGGGGTAGGAGCAAGGAGGTGAGCTGATTTATGATCGGGTATGTTGAAGAATAAAAAGGAAGTGATCAAATTTATATTAATGTTCTGACCTACATTCTCATGCAGAGCTCCCCCCCCCGCTTGCTTGACTCAATTCAGTTCTCAATTCTCTTTTCTTCTGATGGATTCCGTAGCTGCATCCCCATATCTTTGCCGTCTTTACATTGAAATCCTAGGTGTCTTCTTAGAACTAAGCTCCACTGAACTGAATGGGACTTACTCTCAAGGAAGTGTGTAAAGGACTGGGATCTTACATCAAGATAACTTATCTGCATTGAGATTTGCATTCACCGTGAGATAATCAGGAGTTTATCTTAGGAAATGGGACATACAAGAGACTGAATTCCTGTTCCATATGAAGTCTATTGCCTACAGCAAATCCTTTCCTTTTCGAAGGGGAGAAGATGGAGATTATCTTCTTTCCAACACCCATGTTGTTCAGTGTGGTTTGGCAGCAAAAAGGGAGGCACTTAGGGCTGCAAGGAGGCACTGAAGGGGCACACTCTTGTTACAAAGTTTATAATACAAACAGTTGGAGCCATAATTTGGGCAGGGGTACTGCTTTCATCTAGGACAGTGGTTCTCAACCTGTGGGTCCCCAGATGTTCCTGGACTGCAACTCCCAGAAGCCTCCGCCACTTGCTGTGCTGGAAGGGATTTCTGGGAGTTGCTGTCAAGGAACATCTGGGGACCCACAGGTTGAGAGCCAACGATCTAGGGCAACCAAATGTAATGGGTGCAAAAGTGTGCCTGTACCATCAGAGGACACTCTCCCTTGGTCTGAAGGAAACGCAACACATGCAAGCCTAGTATGGACCCAATATTACCTACCTTCTCCATTTCACACAAAGATGGTCTTTCACATTCTTCTGTCATCTCCCCATCAATGTCAATTTCACATGGCCCAAACTTAACCAATGAAGCATTGAATCCACAGAGGCAACAGTTTTGCTCTGGCAAATTGATCTCATGGTTTTCTTGTCCACTACCATCAAACAGTGCTTCCGCTCTTACAGTTGACACTAGACGTGGGCACGACTCAGCAAAATTTTTGTTTTCATTTCTGTTTTTCATTTCTGTTACTTAACGGAAATGGTAATGATAATTAAGCCATCAGAACTCAAATTCGAACCGAAAAAAGAAAAATTCGGTCGGGTTTTTCGTTTTCGTTTGTGGCATTGCGGCGATCGCGCAATGCGAAGTACAGAAAAAGTTTTTAATTTTTTTTTTAAAAAAAACCCGACTCCCGGCCAAAAAAGCAGGTGAATATATGCCTGCCTGAGGCTTTGCCACCTACCAGAGGGATGGTTTCTGGGGGGTCCCCGGCCTTTCCCCCACTCTTCTCCTTTCCTGGGCTGCTTGCACCAGGCTGGGGGGGGGTCATCCTCGTCGTCTCGCCATGCCATGTGGTGTGGGGGGGATCCAAAATGGCGACTGCAATTTTTCTTTTGAAATTGTGGTCAAAAAACACACCAAATCACCACAGAAACATGTGAAATTTGTTTATTTAAATGCCTGAATTTTAATAGTAGCAGCAGTGGTTTTTTATAGCAATAAAACATCATATTGATTTTATTTTATTTTATTTTATTTTTTATTTTTTTAGACCTGCCCATTTGGGCTGGGCATGGGATGGGACCATGCAATTTTTTTGAACCATTCCACCAATGGCATCACCAGGTTTTGACTGACACTTCTGGATGTCTCGGAGGGCATAAAAAGCCGAGGCACCTTCCAGAAATCGCAGTTGGGTGTATGGATGTGGTTGAGGGAGGAGGGCTGGCTGCTGGTGCTGGTGTGATCCGATCGAGATTGAGGAGGGAGGCTGTAGGCTTTAGGATTTAAGTTAGGCAGGCAGGGAGGGAATTGAATTTCGAAAATAATTTCTTTGATTCCCTGCAGCTTTGTCTGCCCACTCGCCCACCCGCCTGCGCCGCCAGCTGCCTGCGGCCCGCGCCGCCGCCCACCACTCGCCCGCCCATGCCTCCCCCCTGCCGCTGTTGCCGCCCGCCCATGGCCCCCCGCTACTGCCACCCGCTGCCCGCTCCCCCCACCCCACCCACTGCCTAGGGCACAAAAACACCTAGCGCTGGCCCTGATTGCGGGACGCCCCTATGCTCTGGGAAGTCAAATCACGCTAAATCGCAGTGGAAACAAGAAACGACAAATGAAACGACAAAACAACAAATTTTTGAAAATTTTTGTGACAAACGGAAATGACCCGAAATGGACCCGTTCCGACAAACGAAAACTCAAAACGTCATTTTTTCTGGTCATGTCCATGTCTAGTTGACACAACCAATGCAGGCGGGCCAGTACTGGGGTGATGTGATTGTATCTGCGAGCACCCACCAGCAGTCTGGCCGCTGCATTCTGTACCCGTTGGAGTCTCCGGACAAGGGTCAAGGGCAACCCCACGTAGAGTGTGTTGCAGTAATCAATCCTTGAGATCACGAGGGCCTGCACAACTGTCCTCAGGGAGGAATCATTGAGATACAGCATAGGGGAGATTGCCGACCCCTGGGGCACCCACAAGGGAGCATCCAAAATGCCGACCACTTATCCCCCAGCTGAACCCACTGAGACCAGACGTCAAGGAAGGATTGGAGCCAGCAAAGTGCCGACTCACCAATTCCCGCCTCGGCGAGCTGGTCCAGCAGGATACCATGGTCGACGGTATCAAAGGCTGCTGACAAATCAAGGAGGACCAACAGGGTGGAACACCCCCTGTCAGCCTCCCTGAGGAGGTCATCCTGCAGAGCGACCAGGGCAGTCTTGGTCCCCAGAAGCAGCCTGAACCCAGATTGGAAGGGATCCAGGATATGATTTTTCTCCAGGTAGGACTGAAGCTGGACAGCAGCCACCCTCTTGACAACCGTGCCCAGGTAGGGAACAATGGCAACGGGCGATAGTTGGCTAAATCTTCTGATGCCAGGCCAGGCTTCTTTAAAGTGGGCTTCACCACTGTCTCCTTCAGGCAAGAAGGAAAAATTCCTTCCCTGAAGGAAGTGGTGGCGATAGTAGAAGCCCACTCCAGCATGTTCCCTCCAGCGGATTTAATAAGCCAAACTGGGCAAGGGTCGAAAGGGGAGGCCACCGGCCTGTAATAAGCCATAACCCTGGAGGCCTCTGCAGGTAACACAGGCCCAAACTCAACCAGACGAGGAGACCGAGGGGATGAGGCCCCCGGGATAAAGGAGAAGGGATTAGTGTCACCAGTGTCGAGATCGGAAAGGATGGCCTCTATTTTAGATCTAAAATAGGCTGCAGATTGCTCACTAGTGAACTCACTAGGAGGAGGCTGCGAGTGCCTGGGATTGAAGAGGTCTCGAACCACCTGGAAAAGCTCCACCTGGAAGTTTGAGGCCTCGCCAATTTTCAGGGAGGCATGGGATGTTCTAGCATCCCTGATCACGTGTACATAACGGCCGGTCAGCTGCTTAAGCAAAGCCTTATT
The DNA here is from genome assembly GCA_023846285.1 of Phrynocephalus versicolor. NCBI lineage: Eukaryota > Metazoa > Chordata > Lepidosauria > Squamata > Agamidae > Phrynocephalus > Phrynocephalus versicolor. The sequence goes on along the minus strand of JAHTLZ010000275.1, from coordinate 15,676,194 downwards.
CACTGCCGTCCGATCTGTCCTCCATCTGCACTCAAGCTTCCACTGTTCTTGTTTCATCACCCGCAGCTCAGCCGTGAACCTCGGGGAGGAGCGAGCTCCACATCGGAGAGTGGACAGATGTATTCTTCCTTGTGCAGGCATTGTTCCCTTCCTGGGCATTTTCCTCTACCTTCCTCTTTTTGATGAAAATAAATGTGAACAACCAGTGGAAAGAAGAGTCCTGAAAAAGTTCTTGCTTATTTATAGAATACATTAGGGCAGACTTACCATCAAATCATAAAATACGAGAAAAAAAGTTAAGGGTAATTAGTCTCCAAATATGACAGAGCATGAACTAAGGAGAATTAATTCCTATCTAGATATACATCGATAATACTCAAGTGACGTACTGAACAAACTTAATATTCTATCAATGCAATTGGCTGTGAATGATCCCATAATATCTTACTGCAATTATAAAATTTTCTCACAAAATACATTTATATATTGTTCATATTAATTTAGTTTCAGAGCCCAGAATTATGTCAGACAATGTTAATTTCAACCTTCTGCATTCTCTTATTATCCAATCACATCACTTGATTTCTTAAGCCTACTTTACAATTACATTTAATTACCAGTTTATAATAAGTTTATTCTGTTAATTCAAGGTTGTTCATGCCCTGAAGCATAAACCAATAACAGTATCATTTGAACCTATGACTAATTAGAAATATGTAATGCCATTAGGTAACTTGTTAATGGAAATTATTTCATCCTTTAAGTAACCAACCTACCACCTTTTCTTCCTTCTGATTGACTTCTTCATGCAACTTCAGAATAAACACCTCCTCTCTGATAATTTGAGCAGACAATGTGTACGTCCCGTCTACAAGGGTTAAGTGTCTGACAGCAGATTCAGAAGGCAAGAGGGGAGACTCACTGACAGAAAATAATTCCCTTGATTGTTTCAGGAGAAAATCATTAGAGCAATTAAATAAATATCTAGTCTTTCTCTGTTCAAGCTTTTGCACAATGATTTGAGAAGTCACAGGAGATGTACACGGTCTTCCAGGATAATGTGCAAAATGGACCAAAGCAAGGGGTTTTGCTCCTCTTGTTTTGGTTGGGTGGGTCAAATGATGGGTTGGAGCAGGCCACAGGCCACCGTAGCATCATGCAAATTTGCTCCAGCAATATTGGGAGCAAAACAGCAGCACAAGGAGGAAACTCAATAGGTGAAAGAGACTGAGAGCTGAGCCCCAATGATGTGCATATACATATATGGGTGGACAGTAGAGATGGGCATGACTCAGAAAAAAATTTTCGTTTCCGTTTTCGTTTTCGGCTAGGGTCCGTTTCATTTCGTTTCCGTTTTCGTGAGCTAATTTCAAAATTTTTCGTTTTCGTTTCGTTACGTAACGAAAATGAAAAAATGAAAATGAAAACAAAAATTTTTTCGTTTCTCCCCATTTAGCTCCATTATGTGTTTTTCCAGTAATGAAAAATGAAAATTGGCTCAAAATTAGTCGTTTCATTTCCGTTTTCGGTCCATTTTTGAACCGTTTTTCGTTTTCATTTCGTTACGTAACGAAAACAAAAAAACAAAAACGAAAATGAAAATACCGCTAAGTCGTGCCCATCTCTAGTGGACAGATGTATTCTTCCTTGTGTAGGCATTGATCAAATGGTTCACAATCATGTTAGGGACTACCCATCTCCCTTATCTCCCTTTTGACTTCTTTTCTTCTTGCTCTATTGGCAGAAATCAGAAGAATTCAGTCTGTCTCAACTCGAACCAGCCTGTGTGTTCATGTAAAACCTTTGGTGTTTTCTGTTATTAGTGAGAACCAAAACCTGATAGTGCCTTTCCTGGGCATATTTCTATAAACTAGTTTGGAAGAATCACTTCAACAGAATGTCTCTCCAAGCATGCTTTGCCAACCACTGCAGTCACATTGCCTTCAGAATGGTCTGGCAGATCATTTTCCTGGTGGAAAATGCTGCTTTGGAGGCAACTGGAAAAAAGTACTTGATTATGTGAAATGGAATTATGCTGACCTCTTTGCTTAAGGTCTCCTACATGCTGTGTGGTTTGGGTGTCTGGCCAAGCAGCCAGAAGTTGAGAAAGGTTGATTCCCTACTCCTGTGAGTAGAGCCAAACTATGTAGCACCGGTCAAGCTGCACAGTCCCAGGGTGACCCAGAAGAAGGGAATTTCTCAGAATTCTTGATATGGAAAACCCTGAAAAGGGTTGTCCTAATTGACTTGATGGCATATTGTTGTTGTTGTTGTTGCATATCCAGAATTGATGCCAAGTCATATGCCTTTGCTGTCTCCGTATGCATTTTTTTAAAATGATGAACTGGGCAATTCTGACAGTTATGATCCAGTCCCCTCTCCAAACTCTGCCTCTTGGCATGCAGGGCAGGAGGGTCCTTGTTTAATCCCTGTCATATCTAGTTCAAATATGTAATGAGAACCCAATGCAAAGAAAAGCATCTTTTTACAAATCGAAGTACTGCCAGTCAGAGACAATAGTGGATTAGATGCACAACAGGGTCATCTTGTACAAAAGTGACTTATGGACAACAGCCTGACTTGAAACGCAGCAACTTTCCAGGTGGATGTCCTGTCGATAAAATGGATTAGAAGTGAATCCTAAAGTTTTTAACCTCTCTGTGTGCTCCATTAAGAACACAGTATGGATTGGCCATTGTTGTTGCTGATGATGATGATTCTATTTTTTTTAAAAAAAGAACAACAGCATGAACAACAATAAAAATTATTTGAAAAACTGTCACAGATGCCATCTATACATGAATGAAATGAGTGGAAAAAGTAGAGGGTGGAGGGGGTAGAACATGAAATGGAGGGAGCTGGAAGAGATGTTCGATTCTTTTTTGCAAATGTATGATTAGACCAAAAGAACTTCAGTCTCTTATCCAATCAAACAGATATTATATGCATGCATATCTTTCTCCTGCAGATGCTAATATGAAGTGTTTCAGAAGAACGCAAAAGGATGAAGTGGACAATTATGAGATAAATGATGTCTGTGTATGAGCCTATCTTTGAGTGGAAAATTAGACTTTATTTGCAAAACATTTCTTAACAAGAATTAATTTTCAGGATTCTTCTGAATACAGCTTCTGCCTTGGGTGTTTTATTTTAAAATTCTGGCCTCGTGCATCTGGTTATAAAGTGGAGATTTGATTAATCAGAGAATTGGGCTGATCATTTATTCTTAGGAATAATAAACGAGAGCCAATGAGATCCATACAAGCTGCTACTTGAATTAAGCACTTTATGAACTCAGAGTAGGAACTGAGGGAGAATTCAGACAACCCAGGCCTACTTACTTATGGATACTTAATTACTGAGAAGTGTTGTCTGGAGAAGTTACTTGATTTACAAGTAGACATGGGCACGACTCGGCAAAATTGTTGTTTCCGTTTTTGGTTGTCGTTTCCGTTACGTAATGGAAACGGTAATGATAATTAAGCCGTCAGAACTCGAACTCGAACCGACAAAAGAAAAATTTGGTCGGGTTTTTCGTTGTCATTCATGGCATCGCGACGATCACGCAATGCCATTGCCAAGCAGCACAGAAAAAGTTTTAAAAAGTAAAAAAAAAAAAAAGACCGACTCCCGGCCAAAAAAGCAGGCGAAAATATGCCTGCCTGAGGACACCTACCTGAGGGGTGGTTTCTGGGGGGGGAGGCCTTCCCCCCCTCTCCTGTCCTGGGCTGCTTGCACCAGACTGGGGGGGGGTCATCCTTGTCGTCTCCATGCCATGCGGTGGGGTGGGGATCCAAAATGGCGACCGCAATATTTATTTTTAAATCGTGGTCCAAAAACCCACCAAACCACAACAGAAACATGTGAAAATTAGGTATTTTAAATGCCTGGATTTTTATAGTTGCAGCAGTGGGTTTTTATAGCAGTAAAATGTCGCAGTGATTTTATTTTATTTTATTTTATTTTTAATTTTTTTAGACCTGCCCATTCCACCAATGGCATGGCCAGGTTTTGACTGACACTTCTGGATGTCGCCCACCCACCCGCGCAGCTGCCCGCCCACTCACCCGCCCGCGGCCACCGGCCATTCGCTCGCCCACCCACGCCTCCCCCCTGCCGCTGTCGCCACCCGCCCATGGCCCCCAGCCACTGCCGCCCGCCCACACCTCCCCCTGCTGCCCGCTGCCCACTGCCCGCCTGCCCACTCGCCCACCTGTGCCTCCCCCTGCCTCTGTCGCCGCCCGCCCATGGCCCCCACCACCACCGCCTGCCCGCACCTCCTCCCCACCCGCCCCCCCACCCCACCCAGGGCGCAAAAACACCTAGCGCCGGCCCTGATTGCGAGACACCCCTATGCTCATCGTGCTAAAACACGTTGGAAACGACAAACGACAAACGACAAACGGAAATGACAAATTTTTGAAAAATTTCATGACAAACGGAAATGACCCAAAACGGACCCATTCCGACAAACGACAGCTTGAAATGTCATTTTTTCTGGTCGAGCCCATCTCTATTTACAAGTGTTTTAGCTTTAAGTAGCTCATATAGCATCTTTTACAATCTGACAACTTATTAATATTACTCTGAGAAAAGCCATTAGTGGCAAAGCAACATGTGCTGCTCATTGTCTTAGCAGAGAGGATGTGTGGTCTCTGGTTACAGAACAAGGAGTTGGGAGTTCAATTCCCCACAGTTCCTCATTGACAGCGGGTGGCCTTGATGGTCCATAAAGTCAATTTCAAGGTGGTGGTGGTAGTTGCTGTTAAGCTAGGCAGTTGCAGCATTGGCCATTATCCTAGAGAGATTCTGCTGAGCAGAAAATCCCACCTGTAGTAATGTGAGATAGTGCCATTCACAAAAGTGTTGAGTAGATGGTGGTGGTGCTGCTGGTGGAGTTCTTCTGGAGATCCCTGCTTGTGTAATGACAACACTTGTGCAATTGGCATGACCTCCCCTCAGTGGAAACTCAGTTATACTAGTTGCCATTTTTAGGAGCTTAAGACAAGACCAGTAAAACTCCTCTCTTCAATAAAAGGGCATCAGAACATTTGGAAATAAAATAAAAATAAAAATAAAAAAGCTCATATTTATTTGAAAGAACCCTGTTTTCCTGAGAAGGTCCTCAGGGTTTTCTGCTGCTCAATCAACTTAATCAACTTGAGTTGACAGATCTAGCAAATAGGATAAAAATTAGGGCTGAAGCAAAAGGAACCACATTTTCACTGAGCTCCCAATGAAAAGAATTTAAAATTTATTGAATTTAAGAACTATGATACTTTATTGAGGATAACCATTTGATATTTGCACTCTTTAGCGTGAAATATCACTCAGAAGAAACAAAGACATTCACCATCTGGAAAGCAGGAAAAAACTTAAGACATTTAGTCACAGCTGTGATGGAGAGGGGAAACAGCATGCCTGAACCAAGGCTACTTTTTATTTCATTTCTTGCTCCACTTATTGATTTCCTGTCTTTATTTTTACAGGATGGACCCATCACAGGAAATGCAACATTCTCTGATAGAAAGGTTTTCGATATATAACACCAAGCACTGCTATACTTCTGCTACCAGTTCCCACGTGCTATACCTCTAAGAACCCCCCCCCACACACACACACGTTTTAAGGTTTTGGATCTCTATATTGCTCTCGTCTGGAAGGTGGCAAATGTTCATACTGAAATTCTCTACTGGCTTCAGTGGGCAAGTGGTTTCATTCTGAGAAGGGCCTTCTTGATCAACGAACAGTCCAAGATCTGCAAGACTTTTAATCCAGAGCTTGGAAACGACTGGTCACAAATAAACTATGTGCTGTTAGTTCCTTTCCTCAATACTGAAGATTGCATTACAACTGCAGCTGAGCAAGGGGCATTTGTGCTCCTTTTGCCATGTTACTACCATGTTCCCTTGAACTGCACGGCCCCAAGGAACATAATTTTCTTTATATACATATATTTCAACCAACTAACTAACCGACCAACCAACCAACCAACCAATCAGTAGACAATAAATGGTGTGCTGCTATTCATCACCAGAATGTGGTCTGAGACTTCCTGAGGCCCCTGTTGCTTCTGGTGCAGAGGTCCCTGGTCCAGTTGCAGCAGCTTGGTTGGACCCCTCTCCTGTCATGGTGGCTCCATGTGGAAGATTATGGGGCATGCAAGGAAGCTGATGCAGGTCAGGGGAGGTTACAATGACACACTACTCCATTGGGGGGAAGAAGAGCTACTGTATCTCCATCCACTCCCATAGAGTTTTTTGGGGTGGAGTTATGCACTGATTTGGTTATGTCATGTGTAGTCTCACCAAACCGTTATGGAGAATGTCATATGGTTCATGCATTCCTCTGCTGCTGCAGCCCCATTTTTAAAAGCATAGTTACAAACAATTATTTGTTTTTAGTCAATAAGAATGTAGCATTTAACAATGTGTCTACAATGCTAACAAATTTTAGGGATTCTCAATAGTAACATTGTTGGGATACAGTCTGGAAAAAAGAATGCTGATGTTCCTGGGGGGATGCTGTGTCACTATGTGACAAGGGCATTTATTGGAAGAAATGTTTGCCCTCTATAGAGGTTGAGGGCTTGTGTGAATGTAGTAGTAGAGGAGTATCATTATGTTAACAAACCACTTCCCTGGCCCACATTAATCAAGTCTGCTTATAGATATGAGGATTGGACGGGCCTGCAGATACATATATGTTGTATGGTCTAGATCAGTAGTGGCCAAATTTTGGCCCTCCAGATGTTTTGGACCACAACTCCCACAGTCCTTTGCCATTGGCAATGCAGGCTTAGAATTCTGGGACCTGTGTTCCAAAACATCTGAAAGGCTGAAGTTTGGATACCCCTGGTCTAGATTACCAGCTTTTAGAGTTTGCCTACTGAATGACATCAAGGAAATAATTGGTTGTTTCAAAAATGGCACAAGGACTGTTTACTCTTGGCACGCTGGGGGTGAGGATTTGTCTCTGCTTGCACTTTTGCACAATGAAATCGCAAAAAGACATATTATTGCAGTGGCAACAAGTCTTCGGCCAAATCGGAAGATAATGAAATAGTACAGGCTATGAAGTTGGATACTCTGAGATAATCCATGCCCAGCGGCCGTGATCATGCCATATGTCTCAGGATAAAAGGACAATTTACTTGTGGGAAATAAAGAAAGATGGCACACTGTATTTTTTTCTCCTAACCTGCCATCTGCCAAGACAGAGCCGAGTTTTAGTGGTGGAAGTAAAGAAGCCAGCTAGAATGCAGGAAAATTAAGGGGAATCAAAAAGCAATTGCTGCTTGGAAATAAAAAGGACTTAGGTTTACATTTGCTCACATTCACTCTCACATGCAGATGCTTTTCAGATTTTCTTGTGCAATTTTTCATTTGTTATATAATTGTTCCCTCTGCAGATTGAGTGCTGTGGGGACATTGGGCTTTAGTTTGCCTTAAGGCCCTGAAAACTCACCTTTTTAGGGAGGCGTTTGGCGACCTTTCTATTTAGTTTCCTTTTTTTCTTTTTTCTTCTTCTTTTTTTCTTTTTTCTTTTTCTCTTTCCCGCCTGTGCCATCCCCGCTTCGGGTTATGCCCTTTTATCTTTTATCTTTTTTTTTTTAAACTGTAACCTGTGGTCTGTCTTGTTTTATCTGGTTTATTGTAAGCTGCCCAGAGTTCCTTCCTGGAAGAGGGGCGGGATATAAGTTGAATAAATAAATAAATAAATAATAAAAACATTAAGAGAAGCTATTGGAAACTTTCCAGGACACCCCCCCGCCGCCCATGAACCATTTCATTAGTGTTTCATTCGGTACCAATTTTGTTTGAAAAACTTCATATCAATCAAAACACAAAAATGTGTGTGCGGGGGGGGGGAGAAAGGAAACAAAACAAAACATAATTTTTCTGTATCATGCCCATCCCTATTCATGGTAGCAGGACCATTTTCATTCCCTCCCATTTCCGTTCTCTGCTGCTGTAAAAGCTTGATTTGGAGACATGCCAAGGTTTTTTGGAACAGGGAGGTGTCTTGCTCCCCCTCCTTTTTCCTGGCAGGACACTGGTCCTCAGTCATTTCACTGCATAACAATGACTTGGAAAGGCACACCTTTCCAAACAGGAGCTATGCATTCTGCTTTGTGTTGCTATAAATTTAGATAGCAAATACGCATTCTGGAGAGGCTGTGAGCCAGGCAAGGAAATGCAGTGTTCTATCTACTTCCCTTTAAGGACAAGCATAGTTTGAGTCAGCCTCCCAGGTCTGGGCCTTTTGTTCACATTGGAGCACTTTGTTGGCATTCAGTAAGCAGTGCACCAGTAGCACCAAAGAAGAAGAAACCCAGCAAATCAGAGGGATGTGTGGGAGAGAGCAATAGACCCAGCGAATCATAAGAATATGGCCAGAAGAAAGGGAAGATCAACACACCAGTGGAAAGACTATGTGTGAATTGCCTAAACTACAAGCAACACATTCAGAATCTTTCAAACATGATAAAGAAGACTTGACATAGTAAATTGGTTAAAAACATACAGATTTTCATTATCTGTTGAGATCTAAGGTATCTTTCTTATCCATGCTTTATTTAACCATGGTAATGTGAGAAGGAAGCTGTGAGAGACAGCATTTGTTTCCTGGCCCTCTTGCTGTACTATCTAAGTCATGCACATATGAATTATATCCCAGTGTTGCAGGACCCTATCACACCACTGATTTTTTTTCCAGAGCTGTTATCACTGATTTAAATATGGAGCTCTGCTTTAAAATCCAATGGGGCAATATGGCCACTCAACATTAACACATTTGGTAAATTGGCAGCAAAGGAAAACAGGCCCGTTTCTTTCTCTTCAAAGCACTCCTTCTTGAAAACCTTATAATGTACCCCTCCAGGCTCCAGCTGTTTCATAATAAGCAGCAAATCAAGTGACTATGCCATTGAATGTGGGTTAACCGTTAAGAATATATGTGCTTTAACCAATGCTGTATGAACTGTCCACATTAGAGATGGGCACGACTTAGCGGAATTTTCGTTTTTCGTTTCTGTTACGTAATGAAACGAAAAACGAAAAACGGCTCAAAACTGGAACGAAAACGGAAACGAAACGACTAATTTCGAGCCAATTTTCATTTTTCGTTACTGGAAAAGCACTTAATGGAGCTAAATGGGAAGAAACGAAAAAATTTTCGTTTTTGTTTTCGTTTGTCGTTTTTGTTACGCAATGAAACGAAAATGAAAAATTTTGAAAATTAGCTCACGAAAACGGAAACGAGCCGAAACGGACCCCTAGACGAAAACGAAAACGAAAACGAACAATTTTTCTGAGTCGTGCCCATCTCTAGTCCACATCCTTTTAATCAGATCATTTCCTAATCAGTCACTATTGTATCCCACTCATCTCTGGTTACACTCATCTCTCGCCCTCACCCGCCCACCTCACCCCCCCTTGTGCTCAGCGCTTTGCTTCAGAGAATGTTCGGTGCAACCCATTAAGGAACACTTTAATTCAAGAGAGGCTGGCTGATCAAGAAAAATTAAGCTCCTAATAACTGCAAAATCGAAAGAAATTTGGATAAAATGACTCTCTGCATCACAGATTTTGTTTACTAGTGGGTAATTAATTCTCCACATATGCTGGGAACATCTGTCGCGATGACCTGCCATACTATCTGTGAAATGACTGCTGCGCAGTTCCTCCGCAAGCCATTAGCAGCCCTCAGAATGAAGGTTTCTTTTTCCTAGCCCTCCCACCCGCCCACCCCCACCTAAATTGGGCATTTTTTAAACTTTTGCTCCAATATTCCACAACAAAGATGGATTGTCCTTTACTCTTCCCTTCTGCCCCCTTACTCAACAGCCTTCCGGAAAGAAAATGGAACATAAAAAGAAAAGAATTAATCCTTCAGTAACTGCTGGTTTCTCTGGTTCCTGCACTTTTTCAACTACCAGCTGGTCACATGGCATACACGAGGTAAAGGGGATAGGAACACATTAAAGATAGCTATTTCTGATATTTTTCTGATTATTTATAACATCTCGTAATAAGAGTGCAAAGCCAGAAAGAGAAGGAATTCTTATAAATTTCCGTGGAGCCTTTCTATTGGGAACGTATATCATGTTTGGCCTAAAACTAACAGCTAGCCCTAACTACAGTAGAGCCATTGCATTAACTACTTAATGATTAGTCAGTTCCTATGGAAAGCCCATCAGTTAGGTGAGTCTACTTGAGGTGAGACCAGCAACTCTTTGGGTGCCATATAGTCTTGGGTCAGGATTCAAAAATCAACTTCTGGTTTTACACTGAGTAGCCAGTGAAGCTGATCATAACAAAGGGCTAGTGTCTTAAATGGCAAGAAATAAGTAGAAGGAGTGTAACAAGTGTGAATATCAAGTGTGGTGTAGTGGACAGAATGACAGACTAGGAAACAGGAGGCCTGTGTTTGAATCGTGGCTCAGCCATGGAAACGTACTTGGGTAGTAGAATTGGTAAAACTAGTCCATAAATACAGTGTCTTGCTTATCTTGAAAGTCCTATTGTTGTTCTTAGGCATCATCAGGTTACACCCAACTTATGGCAACTGCATGAATGAGCAATCTCTAAACTGTCCTGTCCCTAACATACTAGCCCAGCTTTTGTTGATTTTAGGAATTTGGGGAGTCAATTCATCTCATATTTGATCTTCTTCTTTTCCTGCTATTTTCAACCTTTCCCAGCATTATTGTGTTTTACAGTGAATCTTGTCTCCTCGTGATGTACCCCAAATAGGACAACTTCAGTTTCAGCACTTTTAGCTCCAGAAAGAGTTCAGGCTTGATTTATGTGGGACCTGGTTTCATTTATGCACCATGAGTGGAAAACAGCTTGAAAGCCCTGTTAGGGTCACTGCAAGTTTGTTCTGACTCGACACCACTAACTAGCCAACTTAGCTTAAGAGCAGAAGCATACATTCACAAAGGGTGAAATCGTGCTGTGTAAACCCACTGATGGAACAGGATGTGCCCACAAAGAGGATTCCCTTTCCCTCCTTAAACCTCTTCCACCCACCCTATGTTCCCTATACTAGTCTTGAAGGGTTGAGGAAACATTCCAAGTTCTGTTGCTTGAGCAGAAACCCGTTTAAACAACACTGGACTAGATGCCACCAAAATAGCCAAAATTTGGCAGATTTTCTTCTTCCAGAGTGCAAATGTTGAATGTTGAATTTTGAAGATAGAATTTATATTTTTTATTTTTTATCGTGACTCTTATTTCATATTTAAATGCTTCAGAGTTGATAATATATTCTTTTTATTTCTTACAGGCTCCAAGGGCAAATCATCATGAAATAGCTATAAGTATATTAAGCCTGATGTATTAAAAAGTATTTTGGTTTACCATATTCATACCATATTCTTACCCAACTCTGGAATGCCCTCCCTACAGAGATCCACCTGGCACCAACATTTTTGCCTTTTTGGCGCCAGGCAAAGACTTTCCTGTTTGGCCAGCATTTTAATTAGATTATTTGGTTGAACACATAAGCAGCAGGGTTTTATAATTTATAATTGTGCTGTATGTTGTTTTAACTGTATTGTAACTATTGTAATTTAGTGTTGAAGGCTCTTTCCCCCTACTAATAAATATGGTGGTTTTATGCATTCTCTTTTAAAAGTGTGTAGAATGTAATGTGTAGTTTGGCCCATGGTTAGCTTATGAAAGCCCATCGATAATCAGTGTTACAATTATCTCATCTTCTTTTGCAAAACTCAAAAACAAAACAAAATAAAAGACAAAAACATGTGGCACCTTAAAGACTATTATATTTTAATGTAAGCTTTCGTGGACATCTCCACGTCTTCAGACATATAGTAGCAGAATGAGGTGTACAATTAATATACAAAGGAATATAAATTACATACCAGATGTTCGTTGGATTGACTGAAGAAGTGGACATGTCCACGAAAGTTTACATTAAAATATAATAAAGTCTTTAAGGTGCTGCATGTTTTTGTCTTTTATTTTGTTTTGTTATTATTTTTGCCTGGGATTCTTGCACAAGCAAATGCAGATACCTCTCACAAATCATCTCCTCTTGGTTTCTCCAAAGTGCATGTCTGCTTTGTTTAATGAAAATTCCTTGGCCTTGTTTGAGAACAGTAAGACAAAGATATAGATTATAGATATACAGTATATGAGAAATATTCTTAGGGGATATTAAGGGAATTATATATATATTCCTCGTAATGCATGCTTGCCAATACAGTAATACCTTGCTTTACGAGTGCAATTCATTCTGAAACATGCTTGTAAACCAACACACTCTTATATCAAAGCAAATTTTCCCATAAGAAATAATGGAAACTTAGATGATTCGTACTAGCATCCCATAGACCACACACTGTATACACAAAATGCCAAAACTCACCAAAAAAAAGTTGGTTAGAATTCCACATCCACACCATGGTTTAGGTACCTTGCTGTGAAATCTGCTTGGGACTAACAACTGGATTTTACTCTGTGTTTTTAATGTGACGATAATAAAATGCAATGTGTAGCCCTATACACACTTGACTAGCTGGCCCATGACTAGAAGTGAACTGAAAAATAAGAAAGGATATTGAAAACAAATTAAACAAAAATATAAATATAAAGAAATATAAAACCCTATACTGCACTCCCCTTTGAAAATGTTCCTGGCTGGTACAAGGGAACCCTCCCTTCATATCAAATCCCTCTGCTTTTGAGGCTGCCTGAGACAGAACGTTCCAGACAATCACTCACAATCCAGCAGGGGGAGAGAGAGCCACCATTGGCTCACTTGTGATCATGTGACCTGCTCCAGGGCTCATATATCAAGACATTGCTTGTTGATCGAGGAAAAATTTAGAAGAAATATTTGCTTGTCTTGCAAAATGCTCTTAAACTAAGGTACTCCTAAACCACGGTATTACTGTACTAAAATGAGGGAGTGGCCAACCCAATCCCTATGCATGTTTTCTTGGAATTTAAATACTCACTCAGATAAGCACACATAGGATTACAGTTTTCAGATGCAACTTGCCTGGAAATAAGCACCAATAATATGGTATGTGGGGATTATGCTGTGTGCTATGCATTCTTGCAGTGCACTTCATCTTTAGCCTTTTCTGATATTTTATGAATGCTCAGTCCCCTTGGCTTGAAATCTGCTCTTAGCTGGCCAAGGCCTATTTAGATGCATGTGCAGAATCTGGTACTTCAGAACGTTAAGCGTTGTCTTCAAGGACATGTATGATTTTTTTTTCCTACAGAGAAGCACTTTTATTTATCCCCATAGGACCAGATTATGCCAGAAAGGGAAGAGAACACCTGCATCTCCACTAGGACACCTGCTTATGCAACGAATGCCACATTGCTAGCACAGCCGCAGTCTGTCAGTCAAGCGGGGGGGGGGGGAAGGGAGGGAGGTTCAGGCTGTTAAAGGCAGAACATTGGACAGATCACAACTCCAGCAATAGAGCTTCGACTCCACTTTGAGTGCTTCCTATTTTAGTCCAAATGTTATAGTTTAATGGCTATTACAGTGGTCCCCTGCTCTTTCATGGTTCATATACTGTGGTCCCGCTACATTATGCGCCCACAGTATAGTGGTACCCCAAAAGGCTTTTTAAACCTTCCTCCCCTTCCCCAAGCCCCAGGCTCCAGCTGATTGGTGCTGGGTGAGGAGATAAAGATTTTTCTCCCCCACCCCAGCGCCAATCAGCTGGAGCCCGGGGTTTGCCTCCATGGAGGCATCGCACACCACTCCCCCATTCTTTTATTCTGAATCACAGGATGTTTGTGTGGGTTTCATTGCCACCACAAGCTATTGCTCTGTTTTATTTGCTTTAGATATTACTGTTTTGGTGCTGAATTAAGGTAGTTTGTCAGATCTTTAAGCAACATAAAAATGGATATTAACTGAATCAATGTACCTACATGGATTTCTATTGAGCACACACCCAAATGGTAGACTTCACACATGTGTTGTGTCCAACGCACAATTCAGCTAGATAAATGAATACTATTTTGAATTAAGGGAGAAACAGGGACAAGGGGATACTGAAACTCAAAGAAGTGGTCCTCATAGGCTGAAGAACCAAAAGTATATCACAATAGCAGCACTAAATACCTACTTACCTACCTACCTACCTACCTATTGAAAGATAGAGAGATGGATAGAGAGATAGATGTTTCATTTATTCCATTTACATACCACCCCATTAGTGTAATGCTCTAGTCTGGGTGGTTGGCAAACTAAAGAATAACAGACATATGGTAAATCAAGATAATAAAAATAAAAACAAGAATAAGGATGTCAAGTTCAAAAACCAAGGTAGCATAGCACAATGGTGGCATAAAATCGTAGGGCAGTGGCTAAAAAAGTGTGTGTGTGTTTGTTTGTTTGTTTAATTTATTTATTTAACTTCTATACCATACCATCCAGCATAATCACTACTCTGGGTGGTGTGACAAGGTTATCATCATCAAATGAATCTCTAAAGAGTGCTGTCTTGTCAGTGTCTCAAAGGTAGGCAGGGAGTGGGGCAGATGCAGCTTGACTGGGAGTTGATTCCAAAGGTGAGCCACCACAGCCGAGATGACCCAGCTGTGGGATAGTGTCTTCCTGACCTCCTTTGGTGTGGCAACCTGGAGGAGCATTACCTGGGAGGTGTGGTGACACAGGTGGATGATCTTGGGGAAAGGCACTCTGGCAAATGAAGGGGTTCCAAACCATGGAGGGCTTTGTTGGTGGGCACCAAAATCTTGAAGATGACCCAGAGATGGCGAACCTTTTAGAGATCAAGTGCCCAAACTGAGATTCAAAACCACTAATTTTTCATAAAGTGCCGATACAGCAATTTAACCTAAATAAAGGTGGCTGTGAAGGGACAATGTCAGGTGCACACAGAAAGGGCTCCGAGTGCCATCTTTGGTACCCGTGCCATAAGTTCGCCAACACTGAGCTGACCTGATTCTAGTCCCCAGTGGTGCATAAATACTGCTCAAACTTGGACAATAATAATTGATATTCAAGCTTGACCTAAATGTCACTAACCCAGATTTCTGGAAATTACTTTCCCCTGAAACACAGCTTAAAGGTGAGACCCAGAGTTATTTCTGTAGTCTTGACCCATATTGCATTAAGTTATCCTGATAACATATTCCAGAAATGACATTCCTGGGTCATTGTAAAGAATTTTGGAAACAAATAAAAACATCAATAGGAACACCATTAAATATATCACAAACTAGATGATTTTATTGCCTTGAGCAGTTTTTTAGACTGAAAAAATTAAAAAATGATAGATTCTTATGTAGATTATGTCTGAATCACCAGAGACATCATTGTAAGGCTAAGGTAGAGAAAAATTGAACTGTGTACACTACCCTTGAGTTTACTGGAGGAGAGATGTAATAAATGGGTAAAGGGTAGGTAAATATAATATAATCAGTAAATATTGTATTGACATAGGTAACCAGAGAACTGGCTTAGATATAACATCATCCTCTGACAATCAAACAAAATCATGGTACTTTGATCTACCAACCACTGGGTCCATGGTATCATTGGTCAACAACCAAGGCAAAGTATAAATTGGAGGCCTTGCACCAACTTTCATTTGGCTAACGAAGAGCCTTTTCACACAACCCCAAAGATCCACTGGCCACTTAAATTCGGACCAGAGATCTTGGGGGTTTGTCGCTGTTCCTGTGTTCCCACCCCCTCCACACTCCTGGCTGCTGTCTGCATGAGGGGAGGGAGAAAAAAAGGAAGAAAAGAATGCCGGCTCACCTCCGTTCTGCTGTCTTGCTCTGCTCCCAGGTCTCTTAGTATCTCTTAAAGGGGCAGGGGGCCAAAAAAAAAAAAAAACCAGAAGTGAGGAGAGCCCGGCGCTCAGTACGTTACATCTGCATCAGGAATTTTTCACCCCCGGAGAGCAGGTACATGAAAAGTGCACTGGGATGCGCTTAGGTGGGCGTGGTCGCACTTAATTTTTTGTAAACTCCGGAGCTGGTGGGGAAACAATTTTAAGCTCCAGATCTGGGAGCCATTTGCTGCAGATTTTAGGGGTCGTGTGAAAAGGCCCGAAGCTACTTAGATGAGTAGTGAAACATTTCAGTCTCACAAGAAAAGAAGTCCAATTGCCATGACTCAACTTTCGGATACTCTCAGCTAGTTGACTGGGTATCTTCACAGACAACTGGTCAACAACTACTCTACCAGGAATGGTAGCCTTGAATCTCCTCTAGCAACTTGAATCAGCCGTCATCTTTTTTTATCGGTTTCAAAAGACCCATCAAGGAAGAAGCATCTAAAATCTATACCAAAGGCAAGCTCATGGTAACTTGTCAGGATACATTTTGTGCACATGGGCACCTATAGACATTTGCCATGAGCCACGTTGATATCATTAGGAAGTCTCCATGCCTAGGGAGTATTTTAAGCTCTTCCTTTCCTTCCTGTCTTCATGTTTATTACTCACAACATCCATATTCCACCTTATAACTAATAAATATTGTGTTCTTTCATACAAGTGATTTGACTTTTTCCAACCACACTTGAATAGAGATGGGCATGAACTGCCAATCCAGCAGTTCGTGACAGTTTGTTTACTGGCCAAACAGGTCCTCAGCACTTCCCAGTCCCACCTCCTCCAATGGGTAACCACTCAAAGGCAGCGTTCATTGAGGCACTGCCTCTGAGTGGATGCCCCCAGGGGGATACGTGTTTGTTCAGCCAGTAAATATACTTGCACCAACCACTGAACCAGTGGTTCATGCCGATCTGCCGGTTTCTACTCTAGAATCTGACTGATGAAACCCTGTCAGATCAGGTCAAGGATTAAGACACCTTGGCAAATTCATGCTGTTGTAATCCAACTGTTTCAAATGCTTAAGTTACTTCTGAGTTCATAGAGGAAAGGGAGAATCTAAATGTTTCAAACAGATGAATAAATGTATTCTCAAACCTACATTTGCCAGGGGAATGTAAATCACTACAAAAAGAAGAAAAAAGAATAAGTCTTGCACAGGAATTAGAAGTAAGGGATAAGCAGCACTCACATCTTACTGTGGAACTAAAAACTGTTTAAGTTGGGTGGGATTGTGCCCTGATTTACTAGTTTAATGCTAGATAATCATTACATTACACTCAGGATTTCTAGGCTTCCCAGTAAATTAATTTAAAGGTTCATGGCATAATTCTCTCAAGAAATAAACAGAAGCACTAGTTGCCTAGGTATACAGAATTAAAAGCCTTAAAGACAGTGATGTATTCAGAGGGAACGATAGTAATGCCCAAGAGAGTTGTCTGTAATTAGCTGTCATTTATGCCGTTACTTCATTCAATGCATACCAAATATACATAATCACTGTTTGCTGAGAGTGAACCAGTTTTAAGGAAAGGAATGTTAGGCCCAATAAAACATGAGAACAACCTGAGCACAAAATGACAGATTTTGTTCTGTGGATCAAAGTAGCTGCACTGTTGTTTCCACAAACTAAAGAGAGATTATAGTCCGTTTCTGACAAAGGAGAGAGAAAGGGGGGGGATGTGCTGGCTTGGTTTGCCATTCTTGATTCCCTTTTCTGCTTTCTCTCTGATATTGAAATATGTTCACTGTAGATTGTTTTGATGAGTTACATCCCAGGGGACAGATGAATCTGTCAGCATCAAATTCTTTATTTTTTACCTGTTACGTTTGATTCATTCTGAACTTTATGGAATTATTACATTTTAATGAACATTTGTAGGCATTTTATGCTTAATCCTCCTAAAATGTGGTTTCATATGAAATTTTGCCTTCTATACACAGCTTCTAATATCATGCATTTTAATGTTATTGCTTGTCATGCACACATTTTTACATTTCATCATCACAAGATTCTTCAAAGGATTTTACAATCCTTGAATCTGTTCTGTATAGATAGACCTTAAGTGTATTACTTTCACAATCTGTTTTAGCCTGCCAGATAATACATTCCTCTGTTCATCTTTCAGCATTCCCAATCTAGGTTAAATTTCTATTTTATTTCTTAGATTTTGTAGAAGAGATCTTCTTTTTCAATGTTTTGTTGCTCTCTTCTTGTTGCACTGATTAATGTATTAGTTCTCTTTGTCTCCACAAGATACTCACTGAAAATCTGAGATAAGATACATAAATAAATTACACAGCATGTTGAAAGGATTAAATATTGACCATAAAATCTTAGTTCATTATACATATTAATAAACATACAGTATCTGTGAAGCTTCTCAGTCATCCAGGTGAGGTTATTTAGAATTTGAGTCATGGCAACTGGAATTCTTTACTTGTGAGATTGAAACGTTTCACTACTCATCCTAGTAGCTTTGTCAGTCTAAGGAAAGTCAGTGTGAGGCCTCCAATTTATAGTTCACCTTGGTTTCATGCCACCCTGGTCTAAATAGACTCATTAAGTGAACAGTATCCTGAATAGGCTCTATTGTTGCAGCATGGACATAGTGTCTGGTACACAGCTATGCCCCTCTTCAAATTGGCATGAGGGTACACTGGCTTCTTGTCTGTTGGTTGCACACAAACATAATATACTTGTTTATGAAGTTGTACAGGTGAGCCAGAGTGTTTGCCTCATTCCCTCACGCACTCACCCAGACATTATTTCCAATTGTTGGAAAGGCACCAGCCTCCTGTGATATCACAGGGTTCCGCTCCATGAACTCTCAGAGACCCACCCCGTAGTATTTGGCCTCAGAAATCCCTGGGGAAGGAGAAGATGCTTCTACGGCAGACAAAACAACTCTTCAGAATCGTTACAGAAATATTGGCTTTTGATAAATAGGCTAAAAAGCTTTCCTGTCCTTCAACCAGCTTCTGCCTGCCAATGTCCACCAGCTCCCCCCCCACACACACACAAGTCCATATCCTAAAGCAGCCAGCTTCAAGCTACTGATCTCAACCGGCCTCAGGCTGCAAACTCACAAGCCACCTTAGCAAACATGCCTTTTAGAGAAGATGTGTGGCTCCAGCTGGAGCAGATGTCCACTGCAGGTCCAGCCCCTGACCTCCACTGTGATCTTCTGCCCTGCAGTCAAGCCCCTTTTATCTGTGAGCAAGAGGTGGGCCCACTGTGGGGCCACAAAAATCACAAAATTTGATTGACCAGCATTTCCTTTGTTTTGTCTGAATCACTGGTCAGTTTGTTGACATTCATCCAGCATACAACTGATGTCTGATCCTGATTTTAAACTAGTAAATCAAGCTTCCTTGGCTTTAGATGGAAAGGAGTTGGGTATCTTTATCATATTGACATTAATGAACTCCAAATGACTTCTCTCAGCAAGATAATCAGTGAAATTACTAGGTACCAATACAGAACCCTGAGGACCACTGTAGGCCTTTGATCACAGTACTAAATATGAATATTCCAGACTATATTCTGAATTTGCCCATGCAGAAAGGACTGGAGACAACATCCCCCATTCCAGTTCCACTGTAGTGACTCAGGAAGGTGCAATGGTCAATCGTGTTGAGAGTACAACCAAGACATTCAGTGCACCCAACAAACTTCAGTTCCTAGTATCCATCCCCCATGAAGATATGAATCTGTCCCAGATTGAAAGGGATGGTGATAATATATCTCATCCAGAAAACCTGGAGTAAGAAACCTATGACTGCCATGCCTTATGGCAGTGGTTCCCAAACTTTTTGTCTCCTGTATCCCTTTGTTTGTTTGTTTGTTTGTTTGTTTGTTTGTTTGTTTGTTTGTTT